>ONZH01003971.1:0-600000 GCA_900303285.1 Rhinella marina
TGATGGGATCTGCAGTGTATGGTGCATCCTGACAGGAGGTGGTACTGGGGTCACAGTTCTTCCAGGCCTGTTGGTGTTGCCTTTCCATGTGCTTTCGCATCGATGTTGTCCCGAGATTATCACCCCTGCCACGACTGACCCTCTCATTGCACAGCAGGCACAAAGCGATGTGCTTATCTTTCCCCAGGCGGAAGAACTGCCAGACGACAGAGGATTGTAGTTTGCTGACAGCTACGGGGGGGTCTTGCTGGCTGTTGACTGCCACTGCTGCCTGAGGGTGCCCTCTGAGTACCAATGCTTTGAGAGGGTGATCTCTGCCTGGTAGCTTGGCTTCTACCCCTCCCTCTTGTGCCTCGGTTCCTTGCAACAGTGGGATGTTGCTACGTCGGTGGCACCTCTATTTCCTTCCCTGATGAGGATGATCCTGCTTGAGGGCACCACGTCAAATCAGCAACATCGTCATCAAACTCTGCACCACTGCTACTTTCCTCCGGTGGCTGGGACAGAATATCAGGTGTGGCACTGGATGCCCCTCCCTGGCTCTGTTGACTGCTTACAGCCAACACCTCCTCTGGAGTCTCACTACGTTCCACCCACTGACTTTGATGGACTTCCTCCTCCTCCTCCTCATCACTAAAAAATGGTAGAGACTCCAAGGGCAGATCAAGGTTTGCCAAGAGTTCCCTGGCAGAAGGTGCCCCAAAGGAGAGTGGCATTCTAATAACAGGGGACGGGGCAGAGGACTCTCGCTGACCATCCCATGTAAGGGTGGTGTTGGAAGATCCAGCGGATGCTTGACTTCTCGTTTGGGAGCTTTGGGCGGTGGAACTGGAGGATTGGGTAAGCCAATCTAGAACCACTGGCTGTGTGGTTCTTACTTGACCAGTGGCCGTCAGGGGTAGCTGCACCCTGCTGCCATGCCTGTTACCCCGGCTGCCACCGGGCCTGGTGCTGCCACTTCTCCTACCCTCACCGCCTGCTGTTGCACTCCTTGCCTGGGAAGTGCTGGAAGTAGGACGCCTGGACATATTTTTATTTGGGTGAGGGAAAATTAAATGATGTATTTTTTTATACTTTTTTAAACTTTATTTATTTATTTTTTTTACTTTTTTTATAACTTTTTTTTTTTACTTTTTTTAAACTTTTTTTGTTGTGGCTAAACGGGGTTGATGGCACCCAGCTGAGCAGCAACGTGTAGCGTGTACGGTCACGGTCAATGCTACCTGACTCTTTTCTCTCACTATTTCTTTTTTTATCACCCTATCTCTCCCTAGATCTCACATTTTTTTTTAATTTATATGACTTTCTCTATCTTTTTAGAGATATAGAGACCTATCTCTTGCTTTCTCAGCCTCTTTCCCTATCTATCACCTTATCTTCTATATCTAGCTTTCTCTTCCTCTCTCCTGCTTCTCTCACTAACCCTTTCTATTTCTTCTCTATCTCTCCCTGTATTTATCTACTTGTTTGAATATCTATCTAACTATATCTTTTCTCTCTCTAACTAATGTGGAGCTCCTCTCTCTCTGATGTCTGGCGACGCACTGACAAGATGTCGGCGCGCTCAGACACTTCAGGGGCTGTGGGGTGATGTCACACATCTTTTTTTTCCACAGAAAACCAGGATACAAGGGATTATAGGAGTAATAATCCCTTGTATCCTGGTCTATTCTGTGAAAAAAGTACAGTTTTGCAAAGTTCGTAACGAATCTGGTTCGTTACGGTTCGGTTCGCTCATCCCTAGTCTATATGATTCCACCAATGTTTTATGCTTGCCTTTTTTTGGAATAAGGATGATCTGGGCTTCTCTCATCGAGGGAGGCAGACCCCCTTTTTTACAGGATACATTCCATACCCTTAATAGTTTTGACAGTAGTGATTTTCTAAATACTTTATAAATCTCAAATGGTAAATCATCCCCGCCTGGGGCTGAACCATCTGAAAAGGAGGCCAACGCCTGCTCCAGATCTACCAAACTGATGGATCTATTAATCTTCATATTTCCTACTGCACTCAAAACAGGGAAATCTATACTATTAAGGAGTTCTATTACTTGAAATGGTTGTGGATTTTCCGACTTATACACCTCCGAAAAAAAAACCGAAATCCATTTTCTATTTCCCTTCGGTTTTGTGTTACATTACCATTTCTATCCTTTATGGCCAATATGTCACCATTATCCTTTTGATTCCTCAACATATTTGCCAGAAATTTATTGGGTTTGCCTCCCTCGGTAAAATATCGATAGCCAGAGAAGAAAACCTGATTTTGGGCCTTCCTCAAATAGTACTGTTCCAGTTTTCCTTGTTTTTCCTTTAGAGCAGTTAAATTAGCCAGTGAGGGATCACAACTGAAGTGCATCTCGCTAACTCTTACCTCCTCTTTATTTTTTTCTTCTTCTTCCCTTAAACTTTTTCTTTTTATAACTAACTTCTTTAAACAGTACACCTCTCAAATAGGCCTTCAAAGCATCCCAAACTATATGGATATCTGATGTACCATAGTTGAGATCCCAGAACATATTTATCTGCTCCTTGATTCCTTCCGTGTTGTCTACCAATGACAGCCAGTGTGGATTAAATCTAAACTGCCTTATAGTTTGTTTCCCTATGGCCATTAAGTCCAGATCCAATATCACAGGAACGTGGTCTGAGATAGACCGAACTTCATATTTCATTTTTTTTACCAATCTTAAAGCCCCCAAATTACCTAGGCGAAATCTATACGTGACGCTGAACCGCGTGATGGACTGTAGCAAGAAAATTTTTCCTCTTCAGGATTCAAAAGGCGCCATATATCATACCACCCAACCTCCGCTGCAAATCTTGCGATTGGAGTTATCATACCTGACATACGGCCCTTACCCACTCTATCACAGCCACAGTCCATCACGCAGTTAAAGCCACCCATTACATACATTGGTTAGGTTTCATAACCCACAATGAACTGCACCAATTTATTCAGAACCTCTACAGAGAATGGAGGGGGGAGGTAAACAAAGGCAAGTATCAATTTGGTGTCCAACCATCTCGCCTGTATAAATACGAATCTACCCCTACTATCCACCTTTTGTCTCAGAATATTAAAAGGTAGATTCCTATGAACAAAATAGATACACCAGCAGAGTAAGATGTAAAAACTGCATGAACTTCAATTTTTGCCCATTTTTTCCTAATCTTATACAAAGTCTCCTGGGTACTGTGAGTCTCCATAAGGCATACTACAGCAGGGAGATAGTTTTTAATCTGATTGAACACCGCAAGCCTTTTCTCTCTCTCCCCTAATCCTCTGACATTCCCAAAAAAAAATCTTAGACAAGCTTTAAATATGACAGGAAAAAAAATAAAATAAAATAAAATAACCCCATCGCCGAGGACCCCTCCCCCTTCCCTCCTTAACATCTCCTATTCCAGAGATCCTTTCCTATTGGCTATTCACCGAAGGCCTCCTTCCTCCCCCACACTGGATGCTCCTACATCATATCAATAATACAGTCTCCTCTATAAGGTTAACTATTCAATGTCCTTCTCCCTCCAACCATCTAATAGCGTCTTCAGTTGTATTAAAGAAAAGTGTATTATTATGATAGATTACCCTCAGCCTAGCTGGAAATAGTAATGAAAAGGAGATTCCTGCTTCCCTAAGTTTTTTTAACCTCTCTAAATGTTGATCTTTGTTTCTGTGTCTCCCTAGAGAAGTCAGGCTACATTGCAATTTTGACCCCATTATGTTCAAAGTCATCTCTTTCCCTAGATACCCTTAATATAAAGTCTCTGTCTATTGAAGAGAGGAGTTTGAACAAAATGGTTAGAGGAGGGGATCCTGGGATCGGTTTCTTGCTTGGGACTCGATGAGCCCTCTCTATCACAAAAAACGGAGATAGATTTTTTTCCCCTACGTTTGTTTTGATCCATGTTGTAAGAAATGCTATCAGGTTCCCGTCACCCGCATCTTCAGACATACCAATTAATCTTATGTTATTTCGCCTAGACCTATCTTCTGGGTCTTGTATTTTATTTTTTATCCAGCCATTATCCGATCTTAATTCATCCACTTTTTTCCCATATTTAGCAACTTCCGCCTCCAAGGGCGATATCTTGGTTTCTATACTGGTATCCCTTTGTCTGATTTTATTAAGATCTTCCCTAATCTGGGTTATATATACTGAAACAGTCCCCATCTGTGTATTAAGAGACTCCAGACCTGTATTAGACCTCTGAACCTCTAGCAAAATCTGATCCAAAACCGTAGAATTTGTCTCAGAGAGACGTCTAATTGGGGGTTGTTCATGTTCTAAAACCTCAAAATGTGACCCCAGGCTCTGCCTGATATTCCCTGATTTTATTAAGATCTTCCCTAATCTGGGTTATATCTACTGAAACAGTCCCCATCTGTGTATTAAGAGACTCCAGACCTGTATTAGACCTCTGAACCTCTAGCAAAATCTGATCCAAAACTGTAGAATTTGTCTCAGAGAGACGTCTAATTGGGGGTTGTTCATGTTCTAAGACCTCAAAACGTGACCCCAGGCTCTGCCTGGATATTCCCCCCCGCCTATCCTTAGGATTTTTAATTTTAGGGGCGCCACCTGGGGATTTAAGATATTTATCCATTTTATTAGAAGCTGTATTATCCTTAGGGGATGGTACGGGAACTATAGTTTTTTTGGGTGGCATATTTTCCCCTCCCTTGTCTTTCTTACAAATAACAATTTTATCTTTATCACCTTAACCACAAGTCAGTGTTTCGGGCGCATAGATGATAAAAATAATAAGATGGCCCACCTATACTTCAGAAACCATATGTGGTTCTACCAATCTCACTCGGTTTCCCGTGAGGTTTTTAAACCTTCATATTATATTAGGTGGATGATAATCATAAATAATTATACCTCCAGAACACAACCTTCCCGCAATCCCATCCAATATATACAGTCTCAGCAAACACAATTATAATGAACATACAAGAACTGGTCAAAACCATACTTCTGATGCCCCCCAAAAATTGTAAACTAATCTGGCCTGGTTTGCTATCTGTAGTGTCAGATTTTAAATCCACATAGACACCTTTTCAGTGCTTCTTTTAAAAAAAAACTGCTTTGAAATAGAGTCAAACTAGTTTTGACGTCTATACCTGTTAGTTTGCTTCTCTGTCATTTATTTTGAGATGCTCTGTTATCCTTGACACCATTTCAGACGATGGACGGTTTAAATTATCGACGCCATCTGCATCTGATGACAGATAATGTTCTTTTGAGGGGTTCTTATAACTCAAAGTCCTGAGTGTGAGGGGCTTGCTGACAGGAAAGTAAATTGCCGTCTCATCCAAATCAAGCCCAGTTGAGGAGGACACGGTAAACATAAAATAAGCAGTCTGTATAAAGGAAAAAAAAAAAAACGAAGTTCAATAAAACGGGGCATAATTACTCCCTTCTCCACTTTAGTACTCCGTCTCATATTCCCTCCCAAAAAGTCTAGAGTACCTACCCTCCCATTCTATGTAGGCCTTAGAGCTCCTCTGCAAATCGGAGGCATAAGTTCAGCTGGTGTCAGCAAAGTCTGGAATATAACCCTGTTTGGACTGTGGGTAAGGCCATACCCTTAAAGCAATATGCCTAAAATATCTGGATAATGTGGAGGGTACAGCAAAAAAAAAAAAAGAAAAAAAAGAGGAGAAAAGGGAGAGAAAAAAAAAAAGATCTTCCATAGATCAACCTAAATAATCTGTCCCCCTCGAGAAACGTGCTAATTGCCCATTAGTTTTCCTTGGGCCGGACAGCCCGGTTAATACACCAAGCCGCCAGCCCACCGTCCGACAAAGTCATACCGTTCCAGGGGAGGATCGAAGAGAAGTTCTCCGTGGGGCAGAATGGCGGGACTGGACAATGCGTCACCTCTTCCCACATAGAGACGCGCGAACGCCGAGGCCAACAAAGGGAGTGGCTTCCTTTATCCACGTGGGAGCTCCAGATGCTTCCGCAGACCAGCCGGGTCTTCTTTCAACTCCCCCACGTGCGGCTGCCCAAGCGGGAGAGCCGTCACCAACACAGCCACATCCCAGGCGTCCAACGATCCGCTCCACCATCTCCTCGCCAAGCGTCTACCCCCACAAAGGCACACCATCAGGCCGCCCGACCATCACTCCGGATCACCGGCTTCCCGCCTCGGCAGTCTCACCATCCACTCCGGGGTAGGACATTCCGTCCTTCATTAGACCATAGTCCACCGGAGCAACCACATTCAGGGAGGAGGTCAGATTCAGGCCTTCCGCGATGCGGCCCTACGTCATGCCGCTAGCCACGCCTGCACAAAAAACTAATTTTATATTTTAATAGTATAAGCATTTTGGGACATAGCGATATCTATGATGTTTTAATAGTTTATTTTTAATATGCTGAAAGGGGGTGTAATTTGAATTTTAAGATAAATTTCTTAATTTTTTAGGCACATATTTTAACTCCCTCTAGGGCAGGGGTGCACAACCTGCGGCCCGGGGGGCCACATGTGGCCAACAATATCATTCTGTGCGGCCCCCAACCATCTTGTGATAGACATGTATGTCTATGTCTTGTGGCTGCTTACATGTATTTTTCATGTATTCTTCCATTAGATGGTAGTACTAGAAGTGTAACTAGACATTTATAGTATATACTGTATGCATAATACACCATAAATACAGTATTTCAGTTGGTAATATCCCTTAAACATTCATTTTCGGCCCTTGGGATTCCTTCAGTCAAAGACAATGCGGCCCCCAACCTGAAAAGGTTATGCACCCCTGCTCTAGGGGACTTTAAAATGCGAACAGAAGCTTTGGACTGGGAAAGAGGAGCTATCAGAAGGGGTTTCTTTTAAGCAGTTTCCTGGTGTTCACTAATTTTTTTGGGTGGTCGGACAACCCCTCACAAATTCGACTTTCTGTACATGGCTTTGGGGTGGCCATTTTGCCTGAAGTGATGTTATTAGCATTTGGAAATATGATTAAAGGAGTTGCCTGGTTTCAAGAGGACATCGGACAACACAGGGGATCGGCCAGTGATAAAGAATATAGGATTACTAACCTGACAGATGCTGCTGCACCATTGCAGTTCTTCCTGCTGGGCTTTGTTTTCCTAGCTGCTGCGGTAATGTCTCGTCAACAACACATGACCGCAGCAGCCAATCATTGCATTTATTTTTCGGTTGGCCTGCATTTATTTTTCGGTTCTGGTCTGGGGTCTATATTTTAGGGTTGGTGTTTATTCTAAGCTCAGAGGTCTGTACTTGTACTGTGGGTCTGGGGACTGTATTTATTGTAGGAACTGGGATGGGGTCTGTATTCTAAGGTATAGTCTGAGTTTAAAGACAAAGACAAACACAATGCAACAGCACTGTGCAAAAACAAATAATAAAGTAAAATAGTGCCATACTCGCTATACAAAATGTACTAATGCTAATGCTACATTATAAATGTGAAATAATTGGCAAATACATTTTGTGCAAAATCATTTGTGGCTGTCCTCCAACGGCATTGCAATCTCTTTAGGACAGGAACCTAAACTAAATACTACACTCTGGTGCCATATTGGCCTCCATTACATTCAGGGAATGCAGGTTTCACATGCACGTCAATCCCACATTATATACCTCTTTTGGTGCCACAATGAACCCCATTAAATTTAGGGTATGCAGGTTTCACATACATGCTGAGACCACTCTGTATTTTACCTCTCCTGATGCCAAATGGCTTCCATTAAATATTGGGAGAGCAGGCTACAGCTTTATACTTGCACTGATTAATATCACCCTATGGGACAGACAGGTTAGTTAGGAATGTACGACCAATGGGGTCAGCCACAACTCCAATGCAGACTGCAACGTCAGGGTTTAGTCTGATGACTGTTTTCATTTTTAGGTGTGGTCTGAGGTCTGTTTTTCATTCTGGGTTCTATGTTGTGGTCTGGGCCACAGTATATTCAGGGCCATCATGTGGGTTACCATTATTTTATGAGGACACTCTGTATGACACTATTAAAGGATATTCTAGTTATGGAGACTTATCCCCTATCTACAGAATCACGAGAATGGAGACCACATACCCCATGGAGCCCTTTGCAACGCAAGTAGCTTCTCGTTGGGCATGCTCGCAGCCCCTCCATTAATTTCAATGAGATTTCTGGAGATAGCCGTACCAATCTAATAGGTTTCCCCTTATGCTGTGGATAGGCAATAGCTACATAACTGGAATACCCCTTAAGTTTCACAGGTCACTCTGTGGCACTATTAATTTCAAGGGGTACTGTGTGTGGCACTATTAATTTTAGGGGTCGCTGTGTGGCATTATTAATTTCAAGGATCACTGTGTGGCACTATTAATTTCAGGGTTCACTGTGTGTGGTACTATAAATTTCAAAGATTACTGTGGGCACTGTGTGGTACTATTAGTTTCAGGGGTCACTGTGTGGTACTATTAGTTTCAGGGGTCACTGTGTGGCACTATTAGTTTCAGGGATCACTGTGTGTGGCACTATTAGTTTCAGGGGTCACTGTGTGGCACTATTAGTTTCAGGGGTCACTGTGTGACACTATTAGTTTCAGGGATCACTGTGTGTGGCACTATTAGTTTCAGGGGTCACTGTGTGGCACTATTAGTTTCAGGGGTCACTGTGTGACACTATTAGTTTCAGGGATCACTGTGTGACACTATTAGTTTCAGGGATCACTGTGTGTGGCACTATTAGTTTCAGGGATCACTGTGTGACACTATTAGTTTCAGGGGTCACTGTGTGGCACTATTAGTTTCAGGGGTCACTGTGTGACACTATTAGTTTCAGGGGTCACTGTGCAGCACTATTAGTTTCAGGGGTCACTGTGTGGCACAATTAGTTTCAGGGGTCACTGTGCAGCACTATTAGTTTCAGGGGTCACTGTGCGTGGCTCTATTAGTTTCAGGGGTCACTGTGTGACACTATTAGTTTCAGGGATCACTGTGCGGCACTATTAGTTTCAGGGGTCACTGTGCGGCATTATTAGTTTCAGGGGTCACTGTGTGTGGTACTATTCATTTCAAAGATCACTGTATGGTACTATTAATTTCAGGGGTCGCTGTGTGGCACTATTAATTTCAAGGATCACTGTATGGTACTATTAATTTCAGGGGTCACTGTGTGGCAATATTAATTTCAGGGATCACTGTGTGACACTTAATTTCAGAGATCACTGTGTGTGGCACTATTAATTTCAGGGGTCACTGTGTGACACTATTAATTTAAGGGGTCACTGTGTGACACTTAATTTCAGGGATCACTGTGTGTGGCACTATTAGTTTCAGAGGTCACTGTGTGTGACACTATTAGTTTCAGGGGTCACTGTGTGGCACTATTAATTTCAGGGGTCAGTGTGTGGCACTATTAATTTCAGGGGTCACTGTGTGACACTATTAATTTAAGGGGTCACTGTGTGACACTTAATTTCAGGGATCACTGTGTGTGGCACTATTAGTTTCAGAGGTCACTGTGTGTGACACTATTAATTTCAGGGGTCACTGTGTGGCACTATTAATTTCAGGGGTCACTGTGTGGCACTATTAATTTCAGGGGTCACTGTGTGACACTATTAATTTAAGGGGTCACTGTGTGACACTTAATTTCAGGGATCACTGTGTGTGGCACTATTAGTTTCAGAGGTCACTGTGTGTGACACTATTAGTTTCAGGGGTCACTGTGTGGCACTATTAATTTCAGGGGTCAGTGTGTGGCACTATTAATTTCAGGGGTCACTGTGTGACACTATTAATTTCAGGGGTCACTATGTGACACTATTAATTTCAGGGGTCACTGTGTGACACTATTAATTTCAGGGGTCACTGTGTGACACTTAATTTCAGGGATCACTGTGTGTGGCACTATTAGTTTCAGGGGTCACTGTGCGGCACTATTAGTTTCAGGGGTCGCTGTGTGGCACTATTAATTTCAAGGATCACTGTATGGTACTATTAATTTCAGGGGTCACTGTGTGGCACTATTAATTTCAGGGGTCACTGTGTGGCACTATTAATTTCAGGGGTCACTGTGTGGCACTATTAATTTCAGGGGTCACTGTGTGACCCTTTATTTTCAGGGATCACTGTGTGTGGCACTATTAATTTCAGGGGTCACTGTGTGGCACTATTAGTTTCAGGGGTCACTGTGTGACTCTATTAGTTTCAGGGATCACTGAGCGGCACTATTAGTTTCAGGGGTCACTGTGTGACACTATTAGTTTCAGGGGTCACTGTGTGACACTATTAGTTTCAGGGGTCACTGTGTGACACTATTAGTTTCAAGGATCACTGTGTGTGGCACTATTAGTTTCAGGGGTCACTGTGCGGCACTATTTCAGGGGTCACTGTGCGGCACTATTTCAGGGGTCACTGTGTGACACTATTAGTTTCAGGGGTCACTGTGCGGCACTATTTCAGGGGTCACTGTGCGGCACTATTTCAGGGGTCACTGTGTGACACTATTAGTTTCAGGGGTCACTGTGTGGCACTATTAGTTTCAGGGGTCACTGTGCGACACTATTAGTTTCAGGGGTCACTGTGTGTGGCACAATTAATTTCAGGGGTCACTGTGTGGCAATATTAATTTCAGGGGTCACTGTGTGTGGTACTATTAATTTCAGGCACTGTATGTGGCATTTGATTAAATGAGAATGGACTGTGCAATGTTGGGATGGTGGGAGTCAGTGCCAGCAGAAAACTCTCCCTGCTGGGGATTTCTTTACTCTCCGGACTGGCAGCTGTTGGGTGAAAGGAGTCTCCTTTCGGCCTCTGCTGGGATGGCATACATTGGTTTACTTTTTTTTTTTAACCACAGCAGACAGCCAGTGTATAAAAAACGTATACCTACCAATGCTTTTTTTTCTGAATATTTCCCAAATTTATTGGAATGCAGTCTGAACAGAAACATATTATTCTCAGGTGAAGTATGAACAACTCGTCCCGCTAAAACTCAGGGCACAGGCTGGGAAGCTTAGGCTGCTTTTACATGAGCGAGTTGTACACTCCGGACTTGGAGCGTGAGTATAAGAGAGCTTCCGTCCTAAACTCCTGGCACTCCAGGGGTCACATAGCATTATATTGATTTATAATGCTATGTAAGCCTTAGAGGTCTGGAATGTATGTAGTGACAGCATTATGTCAGTGTTATCCGATACATTTCAGAACTGTAAGGGTTACATAGCATCATAAATCAGTATAATGTGACCCCCGCAGTACCAGGAGTTCAGGACGGGAGCTCTCTTATACTCACGCTCCAAGTCCGGAGTGTACAACTCGCTAGTGTGAAATCGGCCTCAGAGTGACTTCACACACGCGGCAGATTGTGTGGCAGAAAATTCTGTGACTGAAAATCAGTTCCATTCATGTGAACGGGCAGAAAGTGCATGGATTTCTGCAATCTCCATTCAAATGAATGGAACTGATTTTCAGTCGCAGAATTTTCTGCCACAAAATCTGCCATGTGAGGACACCCTTAGGCTAAATGCACATGAGTATTGCCTGCGGATTGTCAGCGCTGAAAATCCACACAGTAGGTTATGCACATTGTATTCTATGAGAATTTGAAATTCTCATCTACGTGATGCAGATTTTTTCCGTGCGGATTTTTTAAAATCCGCGTTTACCCCAATTAGTGCAGAAAGGCCACTGGCTCAAGCCATGAAGGGACACTTCCGGGTGGGTTAAACTCCTAATGCAGCATGAAGCCCATCACACCAGGTATGCTTGCCTTTTCTCCTGTATAGAGATGTCAGCAGTTCTCTGAGTGGTCAAAACTGCTGACAGCCTCATTTGAAATATTGTCTCCAAACAGAAAAGAAATCACAGCCAAGGCACACTTCTAATTCTTACTATAACATTATCATAGACTGGCCTCCTTCTTCATCCCCTCCTAGTCACCAGGTCCAGGTCCTCCCCCACTCCTGGCTGCTGCTCAGCTGATGTCTGCTCCTCACTCAGTACTTCCAGGTCTGGGAGGCTCTGGTCACGTGCTCTGCTGTCATCCTGCCCCTGCTGCCTCTCTGGTGGATGCTTTTGGGTGGTATCAAATAATTGCTTAATATGCTTATTGCCCGTAGTCAGCCCTGCCCCCTCCCTTGCCCTCTGCAGCAATGCCAGGGAGCGGGAACCAGGATGCTCTGCTGATTTGGATGTGATCACTGCTAGGTGTTTGGAGCTGCAACCTTATTAGACCTAAAGCAACAGAGAGGGGATTAATGGGACGCTATTCTAGGTGCTAATAGGATTGCTGGGCTTCAGTGACAGAGGAAAGGAGGGAGGGGAGGCAGAGACTGGGAAGAAGGATGGCGCTGCCACCTCTAGCTGTCAATGTTATCTCTGGCTGCCGCTCACCAATGGTGCTGTGCTGACAAGACAGAGGCTGAGAGGAGAGCACAGCCCGGGGAAGGGAGGGAGGACGCCGGGTCACAGGGCAGGACGGCAGATGCCTGGGAATCCCAATTTCATGATCGCATGCAGAGGTGTGAGGGGGGGCATCGGAGGGGAGATACAAGGGGGGAGGCAAAATGAAATACCAGAAATACCTGACTGTGCTGCAGATGGCGATTGGAGTGACTCCATCCAACCGGGGCAACATTCTACCTATTAAGAGGAGGCTGTGGTGAGTACGGCGAGCCCTCGTCATGTCTGCAATGTGACTGTGCATGCTCCATTTACCAGGCTACATGTGTAGTCAGCGTGCTGCATAGGAGGAGGCTCATCTGCATCATATGGCGGGGGCAATGTATGCACATGGTGTGCGGCAGACACTGGCATGGTGGTACCTGGCCGCGCTGTCTGCATGGAAGGTGCATTGTCCTCAGCATGTATTATACATGGGGACCAGCGCTTGTGCGGCCGCTGCGGTGCCTGTGTGTCATGCAGGCTCTAGAGGTGGACCGAAAACCATCCTGTGGGGGGGATGCTGTAGTAATGTCTGCTGTGTGGGGTGGTATACTATGGTAATGTCTGCTCTGTGGGGTGGATACTGTAGTAATGTATGATATGTGGTGATATATTGTAGTAATGGATGATGTGTGCTGGTATACTATGGTAATTAATGATGTGTGGTGGTATAATGTAGTAATGTCTGCTCTGTGGGGGTGATATACTATGGTAATGTCTGCTCTGTGTGGTGGTATACTCTAGTAATGTATGATATGTGGTGATATATTGTAGTAATGTATGATGATGTGTGGTGGTATACTGTAGTAATTTATGATGTATGGTGGTATGCTATGCTAATTAATGATGTGTGGTGATATACTGTAGTCATGTATGATGTATGGTGGTATACTGCAGTAATGTATGATGTGTTTGCTATAGTAATGTCTGTTCCGTGTGGTGGTATACTGTAGTAATATATGATATGTCGTGATATACAGTAGTAATGTATGATGTGTGGTGGTATATTGTAGTAATGTATGATATGTGGTGGTATACTGTAGTAGTGTATGATATGTGGTGATATACTGTAGTAATGTCTGCTCTGTGTGGCGTATACTGTAGTAATGTATGATGTGTGGTGTATAATGTAGTAATGTCTGTTCTGTATGGTGATATACTGTTGTAATGTATGATATGTGGTGATATACAGTAGTAATGTATGATGTGTGGTGGTATATTGTAGTAATGGATATGTGGTGGTATACTGTAGTAATGTATGATCTGTGGTGGTATATTGTAGTAATGTATGATATGTGGTGGTATATTGTAGTAATGTATGATATGTGGTGTATACTGTAGTAATGTTTGTTCTGTGTGGTGATATACTGTAGTAATGTATGATATGTGGTGATATACTATAGTAATGTATGATATGTGTGGTGGTATACTGCAGTGAGGTACGTTGTGTGTGGTGGTATCCTGTAGTTAGGTATGCTGTGTGTGGTGGTATGCTGTTGTGAGGTATGTTTTTTGTGTTGGTATACTGTAGTGAGGTACGTTGTGTGTGGTGGTATACTGTAGTGTGGTACGTTGTGTGTGGGGGTATATTGTAGTGAGGTACGTTGTGTGTGGTGGTATACTGTAGTGTGGTACGTTGTGTGTGGTGGTATATTGTAATAAGGTACGTTGTGTGTGGTGGTATATTGTAGTTAGGTACGTTGTGTGTGGTGGTATATTGTAATAAGGTACGTTGTGTGTGGTGGTATATTGTAGTTAGGTACGTTGTGTGTGGTGGTATACTGTAGTGTGGTACGTTGTGTGTGGGGGTATATTGTAGTGAGGTACGTTGTGTGTGGTGGTATACTGTAGTGTGGTATGTTGTGTGTGGTGGTATGCTGTAGTGAGGTACGTTGTGTGTGGTGGTATACTGTAGTGTGGTACGTTGTGTGTGGGGGTATATTGTAGTGTGGTACGTTGTGTGTGGGGGTATATTGTAGTGAGGTACGTTGTGTGTGGTGGTATACTGTAGTGTGGTACGTTGTGTGTGGTGGTATACTGTAGTGTGGTACGTTGTGTGTGGGGGTATATTGTAGTGAGGTACGTTGTGTGTGGGGGTATATTGTAGTGAGGTACGTTGTGTGTGGTGGTATACTGTAGTGTGGTACGTTGTGTGTGGTGGTATATTGTAGTAAGGTACGTTGTGTGTGGTGGTATATTGTAGTAAGGTACGTTGTTTGTGGTGGTATATTGTAGTTAGGTACGTTGTGTGTGGTGGTATCCTGTAGTTAGGTATGCTGTGTGTGGTGGTATGCTGTAGTGAGGTATGTTTTTTGTGTTGGTATACTGTAGTGAGGTATGTTTTTTGTGGTAGTATACTGTAGTGAGGTATGTTGTGTGTGGTGGTATGCTGTACTGATATGTGTTGTAGTAATGTATATTGCAGGTGGTGTTGGAAGACTGTAGTAACGCAGCAGTGTGTGACGGTATTCTGTAGTAAGGAATGTTGATTGAGTAGTGATATACTGCGTTGATGCATAGTGTATGGTGGTATTCTAAAGATTGTATGGTGTGTGCGCGGAGGTAATGCATACTGTAGTAGTGTATGCAATGGCTAATTAAATACTGTAGTACTATCATACCGCTCAACTTTTGAGAAGCTTAAGTAGGTACTAAACAGCAGCGTGCCACTACAAACCTTTGTACACAAAGCCACTCCTCTAACTCTACCCAATGCCTGTCTGTACAAGCCCAATCCCACCAAGTCCCCTTTGTGCCCCCACACAATAGTTATGCCAGCTAAGTCCCTCTTCACTGTAGTTATGCAGCCTTAGTACCTCCACAAAGTAGTTATACCCACTTAGTGCCCATGTATACTAGTTATGCCTCCTTAGTGCCTCCACTCAGTAGTTATGCCAGCTTAGTGCCTCTTCACTGTACTTATGCTCACTTAGTGCCTCCACTCAGTAGTTATGCCAGCTTAGTGCCTTTTCACTGTACTTATGCTCACTTAGTGCCTCCATAAAGTAGTTATACCCCCTTAGTGCCCATGTACAGTAGTTATGCCCTCTTAGTACCCCTACACAGTAGTTATGCCCCCTTAGTGCCCCCACACTGTAGTTATGCCCCTTTAGTGGCCCCACACAGTAGTTTATGCCCCCTTAGTGACCTCACACAGTAATGTTATGTCCCTTAGTGCCTCCACACAGTAGTTATGTCCACTTACTGCCCCCACACAGTAGTTATGCCCCCTTAGTGTCTCCACACGGTAGTTAAGCCCCCTTAGTGTCTCCACACAGTAGTTATGCCCCCTTAGTGTCTACACACAGTAGTTATGCCCCCTTAGTGTCTTCACACAGTAGTTATGCCCCCTTAGTGTCTTCACACAGTAAATATGCCCCCTTAGTGTCTTCACACAGTAGTTATGCCCTCTTAGTGCCTCAACACAGTAGTTATGCCCCCTTAGTGACCTCACACAGTAATTATTCCCCCTTAGTGCCCGTTCTCTGTAGTTATGCTACCTTAGAGCCTCCACACAGTAGTTATGTTCACTTACTGCCCCTACACAGTAGTAATGCCCCCTTACTGCCTCCACACAGTACCGTTTTTCCCCGAAAATAAGACCTATCCCTAAAATAAGCCCTAGTGCTATTTTGCCTTGTTTTTGTAGTAGGCTTAAAATATAAGCCCTACTCCAAAAATAAGCCCTATCTACGTTACTGTATAAAGTGAATACAAGTGAGCGCTTTCATTATGGAAGCTCTCACTTGTATATTTTCGCTGCCGGCACCCTATCAGACCTCAGATCAGCCCACCCTGCCCCATAGTAATAAAATAAAAAACTCCTCTTACCTGTCCTGCGCCGCGGCTCCGCTCCGGGTCCAGCGCTCCACAGGCTTCCTCTGGCTTCTGAGGCCGGCGCTGCACTGTCACCTGACTGCGTGCAGCGTCAGGTCATAGTGTGCGCACTACATCCTGACGCTGTACGCGGTCAGGACAGTGCAGCGCCGGCCTCAGAAGCCAGAGGAGCACCCGGAGCGGAGCCGTGGCGCAGGACAGGTAAGAGGAGTTTTTTATTTTATTGTTATGGGGCTGGGTGGGCTGATCTGAGGTCTGATGGGGGCATTCTGATCTGAGGTCTGAAGGGGGCACAGTGGGCTGATCGGGGGTCTGATGGGGGCATGCTT
Organism: Rhinella marina; assembly: GCA_900303285.1. Lineage (NCBI taxonomy): Eukaryota > Metazoa > Chordata > Amphibia > Anura > Bufonidae > Rhinella > Rhinella marina. The sequence goes on from ONZH01003971.1 coordinate 16,587, forward strand.
TAAACCGTGTTTCCCTGAAAATAAGACCTATCCCAAAAATAAGCCCTAACACTTTTTTTGGAGGAAAAAAAATAATAGGACACTTATTTTCTTATTTTCGGGGAAACACGGTAGTTATGCCCTCTTAGTGCCTCTACACAGTAGTTATGCCCTCTTAGTGCCTCTACACAGTAGTTATGCCCTCTTAATGACCACACACAGTAGTTACTTCCCTCACACAGTAGTTATGTCCCCTTACTGCCCCCACACAGTAGTTATGCCCTCTTAGTGACCACACACATTAGTTATGCCTCCTTAGTGCCTCCACACAGTAGTTATGCCCTCTTAATGACCACACACAGTAGTTATGCCCTCTTAATGACCACACACAGTAGTTATGCCTCCTTAGTGCCTCCTCACAGTAGTTATGCCCTCTTAATGACCACACACAGTAGTTATGCCCTCTTAGAATAGTGAAGCCCCTGTGGAACAAAAAAACTTACCTTACACCTACCCCGGTTTCCTTGCATACTCACATGCACATCATGCTCTCCTCAACAGCAGGTGTGATGTGGTGAGACGCACCTGCTGAGCTGAGCAGGTGACTGCACAGGTCGGGGGATGATTCCTGGCCTGTGTGCCTTCCCCCTCAGCAGGGATGATGAAGTCACTGCATCACACCTCCGGCTGGGAGAGCACAGGCCACTGAATGATGGAGCCGGGGGCTGATGGCTCCCTGCTTCACCATTGCTGCAAATGTATACCTCAGGATGCAGATACAGTTGAAATCGGGAAATACCTTGGCCATCCTGGGACAGCTGCTGAAATCAGGGACTGTCCAGGATGATCCAGGCTGGTTGAGAGGTATGGTAATATTTCAGCTATTTAAGCTGCCTGGTGGTATACTTTAGTAGTGTATACTGTGTGTGGCAGAATACAGTAGTTTAACATAATGTATGTGACAGTATATTATAGTAATGTATGTGTAATGGTGTACGATAGTAATATACACTACTCACAAAAAGTTATTGATATTTGGCTTGGTAAATTTCATAGGTGACCTTCTCTAAACTTTTGATCGCACATGCCCAGCTGTTCAATGTTTCAGTACTTTTTGCACAACTTGCTGTTCTCTAACAAGGAGCTTAATAGCAAAATTCACAACAGGTGTTTGATCCATTAATCGCCCAATAAATTTCCCCGCTACAATTAGAATTGGTATTTAAACAGTCCTCCTCATCATGCTGTTCACATTTTAACATCATGAGACCAAGACGGCACCTAACAATTGATAAACAGTATCTCGCCATTGTGAGACTTCAAGCAGGATGTTCTCAGATGGAAGTGACCACTGAGCTTAGAGTGTCACAGAGTGTCATCAGCATGTTACAGCAGTGATACATAGAGACTGGAAGAGTCATAGAAAGGCATACAAGTGCACGTCCTTTGACCACATCACACACTGATTAACCGCTTAATTGTGAACCATGCCCTGCAGAACCGGATGATGAATGCCACACCACTCAAGGCACATTTAAGGGAGGTGAGAGGCACCCAAGTGTCACATGAGACCATTCAAAACCGTTTACATCAGCGTGGTCTGCATGCTTGATGACCCTCAAGGGTACCTGAACACTCCACCAGGCATAGGTGTCATCGCCTTGCATGGGCCAGGCAGCATTTAGGTTTGACGAGGGACCAGTGGGCCTTAGTGTCTAGTCAAATGGTACAGTGACAAGCCCATACTTGAATAACATCTAGTCATTGTGCCTCTGCATGAACAATACAGGCCTAATTTCATCTTCATGGACAACAATGCTCCAGCTCATCGAGGTCACATCATTAGGGAACGACTGCTGGAGACTGGGGTACCTCAAATGGAGTGACCTGCACCTTCTCCAAACCTGAATCCCATTGAAAACCTATGCTGCGTAGAGGCTTATAACTCTGTACCTCAGAACCTCAATGACCTGAGGGCCACCATTCAAGAAGAGTGAGATGCCATGCCTCAGCAGACAATGGGTTGACTTGTGAACAGCATGAGACATCGTTGTCAAGCTGTAATTGATGCTCAAAGCCAAGCCAATGACAAGTTATTGAGACATTGACATTTTTGTGGGGGTACACCCACCACTTGATGGTTATTGTTTCAATAAATTGTTTGCATGCTTCTACTTAAATGCTCTACTTTCATGATATAATATCACTGTACCGTGAAGTTTTTACATTTTCCTTAAATTTCACCAGAAATCCAAATATCCCTAACTTTTTGTGAGTAATGTATATTGTGTGGTGTATTGTAGTAATGATGTGTGGTGGTATACTATAGTAATGTGTGATGTTTGGAATTATATTGTAGTAAGGTATGATGTGTGGTGGTATACTCTAATAATCTATGATGTGTGGTGATATTCTATAGTAATGTATGATATGTAGTGGTATATTGTAGTAATATATGATGTGTGGTGGTATACTCTAGTAATATATGATGTGTGGTGGTATACTATGGTAATGTATGATGTGTGGTGGTATACTGTAATAATGTATGATGTGTAGTGGTATACTGTAATAATGTATGATGTGTGGTGGTATACTGTAGTAATATATGATGTGTGGTGGTATACTGTAATAATGTATGATGTGTGGTGGTATACTATGGTAATATATGATGTGTGGTGGTATACTGTAGTAATATATGATGTGTGGTGGTATACTATGGTAATATATGATGTGTGGTGGTATACTGTAGTAATATATGATGTGTGGTGGTATACTGTAATAATGTATGATGTGTAGTGGTATACTGTAATAATGTATGATGTGTGGTGGTATACTGTAGTAATATATGATGTGTGGTGGTATACTGTGGTAATATATGATGTGTGGTGGTATACTGTAGTAATATATGATGTGTGGTGGTATATCGTAGTAATATATGATGTGTGGTGGTATACTATGGTAATATATGATGTGTGGTGGTATACTGTAGTAATGTATGATGTGTGGTGGTATATTGTAGTAATATATGATGTGTAGTGGTATACTGTGGTAATATATGATGTGTGGTGGTATACTGTAGTAATGTATGATGTGTGGTGGTATATTGTAGTAATGTATGATGTGTGGTGGTATATTGTAGTAATGTATGATGTGTGGTGGTATATTGTAGTAATGTATGATGTGTGGTGGTATACTGTGGTAATATATGATGTGTAGTGGTATACTGTGGTAATATATGATGTGTGGTGGTATACTGTAGTAATGTATGATGTGTGGTGGTATATTGTAGTAATATATGATGTGTGGTGGTATACTATGGTAATATATGATGTGTGGTGGTATATTGTAGTAATATATGATGTGTGGTGGTATACTGTAGTAATATATGATGTGTAGTGGTATACTGTGGTAATATATGATGTGTGGTGGTATACTGTAGTAATGTATGATGTGTAGTGGTATACTGTGGTAATATATGATGTGTGGATAATAGTGTGCATCATATGTTGATTATATGTGTCATGTATGCTGCCTGGTGGTATACTGGAATAGAATACAATATTGTTTGTTTATATGTGTTATGTATGGTATATTTAGTGCTGCATGATTGGAATGTGTATTGTTTCTTTGTGCCATTTATACATTATGGTGATGTATTGTTCTAGCATACCAGTATTAATAATAATATTAGTATTATACATGTATATCTGTGTGTGTGTTGACACATTTTACTAGTTTATTCATGTATGTACAGGCCAGGATGCCTAATCCATGTATATGACATTAGAGGGGTTTGGCTGTTGCTAGGCATGGACACACGTGTGACATATTACATGGAGCTTTGTACTGCCATGTAATCAGCACTGGTATGTATAGTCGGTGACTACTCATCTATCGCGTACACAGTACATTTTTAGTGCAGCACATTTGGCTCTGAGGCCTTCTTTGTCCTGGAGCCCGTGCAGAGCAGCAGCTGAAAAGAAATGTCAAATAAGCCTGTGCTGCTAATCTGTGACCTTCAGCCAATTACCTCTATTACTTACATATATAAACAGCATAAGCTGGGAGAACTGGCGAGCTGCACGGGGAGAGCTCTGGAAGCCTGTGCTGGTATGACAGGCGGCTGAGACTGGGCAAGGGTGAATTCTCCCAGTTCACTGGATGGTATAGCAGGCAATGTTTTCTTATTACGCTGATTGTTGTGTCTGCATTGCAGAGAAAACCTGCCCAGGGTTACTGTATACATGGACATTCTGGGCTGGTATATTCCTTGAACACAATACCGGAGAGTTATTGTAGTCAGTCAGTCTAGGCCGGTGTTATTTAGGAGCTTTTGTTTATATTTATTACATGTTTCTATTTTCAATATACAGGACATCAAGTAGATCGCTACGTAATTGTATCCAGTGAAAAAAATTTAGCAAATCTGTGGGTGCGTATGGTTCAGATTTATGTGCAGAAAATCTGCATGAAATCCACATCAAAACCAGACTAAAAATCCGCACTATTTATTGCATTTTTGGTGCCTTTTTTGGTAAGGTTTTTATGTGTTTATGTGTTTTTTTTTGTGCAGAACACAACACAAAAACACAACAATTGAGATGCTGCAGATTTCTAAATCCACATGGCAGATGGCAGTGGTTTTTCTGCACAAAAATCACCACGGAAAATACACATGTAGGCACCCTTAGGCCAGAGACACACGTGACGGAACATTCAGTAAAAAGAAATAAAACGCACAAGAAATGCTACAGAATCGCACGTGTTACATGGTGTTTTTTGTTGCGGAAAAGCCGGCAGATTTCACCCTCTGCATTGAGAAAGGTGAGAAATCCGCTGGATAAATTGACATGCTGCGGATTTTAAAACCGCAATACCACAGTTGTTCTGCTGTGTTCTTCTATGTAGCATGTGGATGAGAATTCTCCTCCACTTTGCTGGTACTGTACAACGCTGCTGATTTGCCACAGTATAATGGCAATGGCAAATCCGCAGCTACTGCTCCATTCACTTCTATGGGGTTTACGGAAATAGCCGAGCAGGCTATTTTCACCAGTCACATATAAATGAATAAAGGGCGACCGCACATGCAGGCTCCGTTCTAAGTATAGATGTGAAATTCCCCCAATGTCCAAGATGGAAATACCCCTTTAAAACGTACCTGAGTTTAAAAAAAACAGTTTGCATAATGGTTGTGCTTCTTTGTACAATCGTTACTTTGAAGGAACTGGTGTTTTTTTGGGCTTCTCTAATGTCTCTGTAAGCCATATTATTCCCTCTTTTAGCTGCACAGCTAGATGCATTTCACTCAGAATCAGGAGACGTTTTCCCTTCTGTTGAATCTGTAGGCAGTGACCTCACTTCCCTTACTTCCTACTATGTTTGTTTTCTTCTAGAAAGCTCAGAAAGCTGTTTAATTGGGTGAGATCAGACTTACAGATACACGCAGGAGCTCTTCAGAAGCAGCGTAGAAGCAGTGCCTTTATCAGGCTGAGGAGCTGAGGAGCTCAGCTAGGTTAGACACGCCACCATTTCCTGTGAACCATCTTCTGAGTCTCTTTTCAGGGATGGATCTTGCCTGATAATAACTTATGCCTAAGGGCCCGTTCACACGATCGTGTGAACGGGTCCGCACCTATTCCACAAAATTGCGGCCATTCCCTGTTACTGAGAGCGGGTGCCATCCATGGCTCTCGTTCATGTAGATGAATGGGAGAGGAGAGTAAGCTAGTGGCAGTGGGTTATCTATCCATGACAAACAGGCATGGCCATGTTAAAAAAAACAACTGCCTGATCCTCATCTCCCCGGAAATGTTAACCCCCCCCCGCCCCCCCCCCCAAAAAAAAGGATTGCATGAACTTATGACATCACATACAACCACCTTTTGCATATTTGGGGGGCATAATAAAAAATGTGAATATTGTAAAACAGTCATTTTGATGGGTTAGGTTTTGTTGCTATTCTCAGGATTAATGGAAGTATTGGTAATACTACAAGAAATGCATCAATATTCTAAGATATTCAAATTTTAGAGTCAAAATTTGCAGCAATTTTTTTCTAATGACGCGCAGGAGGTAATATCCGATATTTAGCGCCACTCACTAGTCATGCTAGACTTGTTTCCGTTCCCTCAGTTGTCTCCTAATTATAGGTTCTCGTCACATCCTTGTTGTGGCTTTCATTTCTAATGGAAACCTTGCGGCAGTGCCAGATCTGTCATACGACGGGCGCCATCAGCACCTAATGGATCCCTTTGACTGTTATTTATTCTGTCAAATGTGATGGAATCTGTCACAGGCTGATTTGTAAACCACTACTCAAAAAGTGCAGCCTGTCATTAACAAATGTAATAAAAAATGGGTCCATTCACATTGAAGTACATATGGAAAAATTTTCAAATAAGACATCAACAGCGAGTCACAGGAGAGTCACATGTTGGAAGCAACTTAGATGAAAACCAGTGGTGTAAAGTCGCATATGACCTGCAACACAAAATCCATCAGGTCACATTGCCACATGATTGACATTCATTAGGTGCAGCGTCAGATGACTCTCTATGGCGCAACAGATGTCATCCTGTATCCCTATACTAAGGCCTTAGGGTTCATGCACACGACCTTATTTTCTTTCGTTGTGCGTTCCTTTTTTTTTGCGGACCATATGCGGAACCGTTCATTTTAATTGGTCTGCAAAAAAAAAAAGGAAGTTACTCTGTGTGCATTCCATTTCCGTATGTTCGTATTTCCGCTCCGCAAAAAATAGAACTTGTCTTATTATTGTCCACATTACGGACAAGGAAAGGAATGTTCTATTAGGGGCCAGATGTTTTGTTCCACAAAATACTGAATGCACATGGACGTCATCCATAATTTTTGCGGATCCGTGTTTTGCAGACCGCAAAATACATATAGTCGTGTGCATGAGCCCTTATTCACACAGTCTTTGGTCAGTGATTTCCATGAGTGATTGTGAGCCAAAACCGTGTTCAGGTCAAAAGCAGAGAACAGGGGCAAATCTTTCCAAAATACCTTACCTCTGTGAAGGCGCCTCTCCTAGGTTTAGCCCTCAGTCACTGGTGGAAATCACTGATCACACACTGACATGTGAATAACGTGACGTAGTAAGTCTGGCATGATCACATTGAAACAGCCCATTTAATGCCAAGGACTTGCACTTAAACATAGTTACATAGTTAATACGGTTGAAAAAAGACACATGTCCATCAAGTTCAACCAAGGGAGAGGGTAGGAGTGATGAAGGGGAGGGGGACGGGTAACCTTAAGACATGACTACATTTTTTAATATGTGGTGACCTTCTTTTTCTCTAAGAATTTATCTAAGCCTGTTTTGAAGCCCTCAGCTGTCTTTGCTGTGACCAGCTCCTGCGGTAGACTGTTCCACAGATTCACAGTTCTTATAGTAAAGAAGGCTTGTCGCCCCTGGAGTCTGAATCTTTGCTTCTCCAGGCGGAGGCAGTGCCCCCTTGTCTTTTGAGGGGATTTTACCTGGAACAGTTTTTCACCATATTTTTTGTATGGGCCATTTACATACTTATACAGGTTGATCATGTCCCCCCTTATACGTCTCTTCTCAAGACTAAACAAGTTTAACTCCTTCAATCTTTCTTCATAGCTAAGATGCTCTATGCCCCTTATCAGTTTAGTTGCCCGTCTCTGCACCCTTTCCAGCTCCAGGACATCCTTCCTATAAACCGGAGCCCAGAACTGAACAGCATATTCCAGATGAGGCCGTACTAATGCTTTATACAGTGGTAATATGACATCCCTGTCCCGCGAGTCCATGCCTCTTTTAATACATGACAATATCCTGCTGGCTTTAGAAGCAGCCGATTGACATTGCATGCTATTCTGCAGTCTATGGTCTACAAGGACACCCAGATCCTTCTCTACAAGTGACTCTCCCAGTGTTACTCCCCCTAGGACATAGGAGAAATGCAAGTTGTTAGTACCCAGATGCATAACTTTACATTTATCCACATTGAACCTCATCTGCTAAGAGGATGCCCAAACACTGTGTGTCCAAGTCAGCTTGTAACTTCTGCACATCTTCCATAGACTGGACTCTACTACAAAGCTTAGTGTCATCTGCAAAAATTGAAACAGTGCTGTTAATTCCTCTCTCTATATCATTAATAAATAAATTAAATAAAAGTGGACCCAGCACTGAACCTTGGGGTACACCACTTATAACTGGGGACCATTCAGAGTAGGAATCATTCACCACCACTCGCTGAGTACGCTCCTTCAGCCAGTTCTCAATCCAGTTACAGAGTAGATTTTCTAATCCAACCGACCTTAATTTACCTGTCAGACGTCTATGAGGGAACATGTCAAACGCTTTTGCAAAGTCCAAATACACAATATCCACAGCCGCCCCTCTATCCAGACTTCTACTCACTTCTTCATAAAAACCAATCAGGTTAGTCTGACAGCTTCTGTCCTTAGTAAAACCATGCTGGTTATCACTTATAATACTATTATCCAAAACATATTCCTGTATATAGTCCCTTATTAGACCCTCAAAAACTTTCCCCACAATGGACGTTAAAGGGGTTCTGCAGTTTTTTCAAACTGATGACCTATCCTCTGGATAGATCATCAGCATCTGATCGGCAGGGGTCCGACACCCGGGACCCCCACCGATCAGCTGTTTGAGAAGGCAGCGGCGCTGCAGGAGCGCCGCGGCCTTCTCTGTGTTTACCGCAGGCCCAGTGACGTCACGACTAGTATCACTGGCCTGGGCGCGGCTAAGCTCCATTCATGTGAACAGAGCTTAGCCCCGCCCAGGCCAGTGATACTAGTCGTGACGTCACTGGGCCTGCGGTAAACACAGAGAAGGCCGCGGCGCTCCTGCAGCGCCGCTGCCTTCTCAAACAGCTGATCGGCGGGGGTCCCGGGTGTTGGACCCCCGCCGATCAGATGCTGATGATCTATCCAGAGGATAGATCATCAGTTTGAAAAAACTGCAGAACCCCTTTAAGCCCACCGGTCTGTAATTCCCCGGGGATGACCTAGAGCCCTTCTGCGGGTCAGATCCTGGTATCATTTTCCATGTTCAGCACTGGTTTTCCGTCTGGTAGCCTGAAAAGTTTTTCTTGGCTTGCATTGTGGGTCATGATGGATCCATCTTGCTCAGCATGTTACGGTTTGCTCTCCGGTATGAGAACAGAACAGAATACATTTTGGAGCACTCCGTTCTGCTCAGTTACGTTTTGTCCCCATTGACAATGAATTTGGACAAAAAGGAAGCGTTTTTTCCAGTATCGAGACCCTATGATGGATCTCAATACCAGAAAATATTAACGCTGGTGTGAAAGTGGCCTTAGATGTTCATCTGGTCCTAAAATTGTTGTGTCCAGCTGACATTACTCTAATTAGTATCATACACACAAACATTTTTGGTCCACATCTGATCTGGATTTATTGTGGATCGCACAAGGACCCATTGAAGTGAATAGGGCTGCGTGAATAACGCATTGCATCCACATGCAAGTGCGGATGCAATGCGTGATTCACTGATGGTTGCTAAGAGATGTTTGTAAACATTCAGTTTTTTATCACGCGCGTGAAAAACGCATTAAAACGCTTCGCACCCGTGCGGAAAAAAATGAACGAACGTACGCAATCGCAGTCAAAACTGACTGCGATTGCGTGCGGATTTTCCAGAACGCACCCTAAAAGCATCTGGACTGAATCCATGACGCTCGTGTGAAAGAGGACTTACAGCTATTTTTCTAGTAGAAATGTACGATTAAAGTATATTACCAAAATGGTCAGTATCACTGTCCCTGTACATTAGTAACATAGTAACATGTCTTAATATTATAAAAATAAGTTTCTGTCTGTCTGTCTGTCTGTTCTCTATGCACGACCAAACTACTGGACCGATTTTCACCAAATTTTGCACACAGGTACATCAGGTGTCCGGGAAGGTTTTAGACCAGGTCTCATCTCTCTAGGACATACCGTTCCTGAGATATTCCCAGAATATGATCTCTATTAGCCAACATTACAACTGGGAACTTTGGTTTTAAACTCCAAATGCCATTCTCTGCAAAGGCACACACAGGGAGGGCAGGTTTCCATAACAACCAGGTAATTATCAGCAGCTGAGGAGCTCATCCATTTCTATTTACTGACATTGTCAAAGGTATTCCGGTTACCATAAATATAACTTATGTTTTTTTTATTACTACAGTTCAGTAGTAATAAAAGAAGTTTTCCTCCACTGCTGCCCATTGCATGGCCTCATAAATAAGCATGGTATCGACCATTAATTCAGGCCACCCTAAAAGAAGTACTTAAAACCTCCGCCCCAGGTCTCACTAAGCCACACCCCCAACTCCGTCAGGCCACACCCCCTTTCAATCCACAGCCAACAGAGATTGAAAAAATTAAGGTAAAAATCAACTTCTGTCAGCTGCAGGGATGGGTGGGAGGTTGACTTTCTTTCTGCAACGACACACAGAAACATTAAATGAAATAGATTAAATACACCCATGTGAAGCGTCTTGCTAATCCACGCCCCCGATTCTGTCAGGCCACGCCCCCTCTCACTCCGCAGCCATTCTGCAACGACACACAGAAACATTAAATGAAATAGATTAAATCACCTATGCGAAGCGCTTTGCTAAGCCACGCTCCCAACTCTGTCAGGACATGCCCTGTCCCACTCCAGAGCCAATGGGGATTGAAAAAATGAAGGGAAAAATAAACTTCTGTTAGCTGCAGGGGTGGGAGGGTGAATTTCTCTCTGCAAAGACACACAAAATTTTAGTTGAAATAGACTAATTTCAGACTACAACCGTTTGAAGCATCTTGCCAAGCCACGCCCCCAACACTGTCAGGCCACACCCCCCTCCCACTCCGCAGGCAAGGGGGAATTGAAAAAAATCAGCTGCAGGGGTGGGAGGGTGAATTTCTCTCTGCAACGACACACAAAAATTGTAAATGAAATAGACTAATTTTAGACTACGACCGTTCAGTACTAATAAAAGATGTTTTTTTCCACTGCTACCCATTGTGGGTCCTCATAAATTACCATGTCATCGACCTGTAATTCATGCCACCCTCAAAAGAAGGACTTAAAACCCCGCCCCAGGTCTTGCTACGTCACGCCCCCGACTCGGTCAGGCCATGACCCCTCCCACTCCGCAGCCAATGGAGATTGAACAATTGAAGGTAAAAATCAACATCTGTCAGTTGCAGGGATGGGAGGGAGAATGACTTTCTCTCTGCAACGACACACAGAAACATTAAATGAAATAGATTAAATATACCCGCGCAAAGCAATGTTTTCTTCCACTGCTACCCATTGTGTTTCCCCAAATTACCATGGCATTAACCTATAATTCAGGCCACCCTGAAAAGATGGACTTAACCCCCCCCCCCGTGTCCCATTAAACCACGCCCCCTCCCACTCCGCAGCCGATGGGGATTGAAAAAATGAAGGTAAAAATCAATTTCTGTCAGCTGCAGGGATGGGAGGGAGGATGACTTTTTCTCTGCAACAACACACAGAAACATTAAATGAAATAGATTAAATATACCCAGGCGAAGCCTGGTCTTTCTGCTAGTAGTTTATAAGGCCGAAAAAAGACATCTGTCCATCCAGTTCGGCCTGTTATCCTTCAAGTTGATCCAGAGGAAGGCAAAAAAACCCTGTGAGGTAGAAGCCAATTTTCCTCACTTTAGGGGGAAAAATTCCTTCCCGAGTCCAATCAGGCAATCAGAATAACTCCCTGGATCAACGACCCCTCTCTAGTAACTATAACCTGTAATATTATTACACTCCAAAAATACATCCAGGCCTCTCTTGAACTCTTTTAGTGAACTTACCATCACCACCTCCTCAGGCAGAGAGTTCCATAGTCTCACTGCTCTTACCGTAAAGAATCCTCTTCTATGTTTGTGTACAAACCTTCTTTCCTCCAGACGCAGAGGATGTCCCCTCGTCACAGTCAGAGTCCTGGGGATAAATAGATGATGGGAGAGATCTCTGTACTGACTCTGTACTCTGATATATTTATACATAGTTATTAGATCTCCCCTTAGTCGTCTGTTTTCTAAAGTGAATAAGCCTAATTTTGATAATCTTTCTGGGTACTGTAGTCCACCCATTCCAGTTATCACTTTAGTTGCCGTTCTCTGAACCCTCTCCAGCTCTGCTATGTCTGCCTTGTTCACAGGAGCCCAGAACTGTACACAGTACTTCATGTGTGGTCTGACTAGTGCTTTGTAAAGTGGCAGGACTATGTTCTCATCACGGGCATCTATGCCTCTTTTGATGCAACCCATTATCTTATTGGCCTTGGCAGCAGCTGTCTGACACTGGCTTCTACAGCTTAGTTTGCTGTTCACTAAAATTCCTAAGTCCTTTTCCATGTCAGAGTTACACAATATTTTACCATTTAGTATGTACTGGTGACTTGCATTATTCCTTCCCATATGCATAACCTTACATTTGTCAGTGTTGAACCTCATCTGCCACTTCTCTGCCCAAGCCTCCAATCTATCCAGATCCTGCTGTAGCAGTGTACTGTCCTCTTCTGTGTTAATTACTTTACACAGTTTAGTGTCATCTGCAAAAATTGATATTTTACTGTGCAAGCCTTCTACAAGATCATTAATAAATATATTGAAGAGAATAGGGCCCAGTACTGACCCTTGTGGTACCCCACTAGTGACAGTGACCCAATCTGAGTATGTACCATTAATAACCACTCTCTGTTTTCTATCACTGAGCCAGTTACTTACCCACATACAGACATTTTCTCCCAGGCCAAGCATTCTCATTTTATATACTAACCTTTTATGTGGTACAGTGTCAAATGCTTTGGAGAAGTCCAGATATAAGACATCCATTGATTCGCCGCGGTCCAGTCTAGAACTTACCTCCTCATAGAAACTGATTAAATTGGTTTGACATGACCGATCCCTCATGAAGCCATGCTGATATGGAGTTATTTGCTTATTTTCATTGAGGTACTCCAAGACAGCATCTCTTAGAAAACCTTCAAACAGTTTACATACATTACACAAATAAAAATACAATGGCAGTTACACTTTAATATTTCATTTATACCATGCATTGAAAACAAAACCCCATCACCCCAAGCACATCTTTAAAAGTTATGCAACACATTAGAGGTACCCCAAATTAAAAATACATCTCATGGCCATTAAACAAGCCCTCATACAACTATGCTGTTGTGAAGATACAAAAGTTATGATGGGGATAAAAAAAATTGCTCTAGCCTTAAAGGAGTTATCCCATATGTAATGTAAAAAAAGTAAATCAGGCTTCATATATTACATAACAATATCTTTTTAACAAGCTAGAACCAGCCCTGGACCTCACATGAATCCAAAGATCTCCCCATTCACAACTCATTTTCAAATGTCCTTTTAGATCAAGTTAAGGCTTCATTAACATCACAATAAAATGTAGCCTTTCCGTTCTCATGCTCCGTTTAAGAGCAGGAGAACGGAAAGGACGGATTCGGCACATAACTGAGCCGAACTGAGCCTAAGGGACCCCATAGACTATAATGGGGTCCATTAGGTTTCTGCTCAGAAGATGATTTTCGAAGCGGAGACAAAAGTCCTGCATGCACAACTTTTGTCTTCGCTCCAGAATCATCTTCTGAGTGGTAACATAACGGACCCCATTATAGTCTATGGGGTCCCTTAGGCTCCGTTCGGCTCAGTTATGTGCCGAATCCGTCCTTTCCGTTCTCCTGCTCCTAAACGGAGCATGAGAACGGAAAGGCTACATTTTATTGTGATGTGAATGAAGCCTTAAAGGTACTGAATGATCAGACTCATTTTAGCAGTTTTGCCCATGTGGTGTTTTAGCAGCCCTAAGGTTTTTATTTGTTGGGCTACCAAATTTGTTATCTTTTTCATTGGGTTATAATATTTTTATAGTAATATTTTTTAATTTGTAATAAGGGTCAATTGTGCAAAAAGTAAAAAGAAAAAAGACTTTTTTTTAGATTCATAGTTCTTTATGTCAGCCATTTTGATATATATCATGTACATACAGTAGCAGGAAGTGAACAAGACAACTATAGCGACAATTTGGTAGTTTAATGTTTTTTACATTATCTGGGTTTTTTTTTTCCCCTTATTTGTGTATGTGTATATTTTTTCCTATAGTATTTCCCCCAAGAGATCAAAAATAACTTCAGACCTTTTTTTAAAAAATTTATTTGAAGAACTTTATACTTATACTATATTCTTTTTTATTTTTTAGTATTTCACTGTAGTGTCGGCATTCATAGGAGACCCAGTTTCAAGTGAAGGCGTTGGCTGGGTGAAAGTGCAGGTTGCACCCAGTGATCTTGTGATAGAGACAGTCGATATTCACTGCACTCTTTGAGCAATGTGTAAGCTGCTCTAGAGAAGACAGAAGCAGTTACCGACCACTTCTGTCTTCTCCTTTTGGGTCCACCTCTGTCTCTGACAGTAACAGAATTGACCTGCACATTGTACAGTGGAGGAGTAAGAGTTTTACACTAAAGGTGGATTTACACTGCCCGATAGTGCAAACGCTCATTCCTGACAATCTGCTTGTGTAAATGTGCCGCCACCACCCAATGGACGAGCAAAGCACTTGTTCCCCGGGTGATCCTGACGTTCATGCAGGCACCTAAGTTATTGTTTCTGGGCAGCAGATCGTGCGATCTAAACAGAGCTCTGCTGCTCAAAAACTATGATTCTGCAGGGGACGAGGGATCGCCCCCTCATCCTCATACTGTGAAGAAGATGACTGCATGTAAATGCAGTGGTGTCCTTCACTGAACGAGCAGCTGACGCTTCCTTCCCTCCTTTATGCCATACATTTACAATGGCTTGGATTTGAAGCCATGGATCATTATCAGGTTAAAATGTAGGCACACCTAACAAGCTCTTCTGCCGCCTGTTTTCATAGATTTTCATGTTGTCTTATTGGTAGTTTTTCCACCTGCATGGTCCACCATATCTATTGTCTATTTGACCTTTTTACAACACTTTGTTATGCATTTCTTGTTATTTTATTTTATCTTATTTTATTGGTAGAACAAGTTGTTACTAATATTATCAATGGTGTGACCCTTCCTTATTTTATACCCTACCCAACGTTCATGCCCTTTTTTAGTATCCCATACCCTGCTGGTACCTATGTATTTTTTAAAACTTGAATGAACATGAATGGATGGCCTCTCCTTAGAGTAGGCAATCATTATATGCTTGTCAGTGGTCCAGCCACACTAATTAGAAGAATGCCCCTCCATTGTTTCTCCAGTCACAGGACTACATTCAGTTGTGACTGTGCCTGACCTGGTGGACCAGAATTGGAAAGTCTCATGCAGCCTCTTTTAGCTAAACACCAAGTTTTAGAACTAGGTCCAGTGGAGACACTTCTGGACAATAAGATTCATTATTGAAATAAATTGAAGTCTTGGGTGTGGGTGCTGAGCTACAGCAGTAACATTATAACCCCTACGGGGAATGATAATTCGGTTCTGACAAGATCTGGTCTTGGGTGGTCTCTTATCTGGTGGACATATCCTCTTATATTAAATGATCCAAGCTCTTCATGTTATCCGGTGCGCTCTCAATGGAGTACTTGAAGCCACTTGGAAATAATTTTTTATAAAAAGTCCCGAGGTATATAGAGTGCTATATCAGCTTGCCTCTCATATACCTCTAGTGAATGGCTGACATCACAGTTCTAGTTACGGAACATAATATCCCAGGAAGAACATAAACCGCTCTCCTTTTAGTCTACTTCTGTCAAACTAACGTAATTAACATTTGACAGTTTGCAGATATAAATATACAGGCTCTGAGAGGCAATGTATATTGAGCTTTTTTTTCTGCAAGATCTACTTTTTTTAGACCTAGTGGGGCCAGTTTGGTATTGATTCCGTGTCCATCATCAGCTTCCAATTCCTAAGACAAACTCCCAACTGGGTTGTCTCAGATTTTACAAAGGAACCTTCTGTAGTATTGTGGAATATTGTGGCATTTGTGTGAGGTGTATTAAAAAAAGAAATCTGCCCTCACTTTTTAGCCTTTAACTTGTACATCTATAAAGTTTTTACATGAGTATATTTTATATGTAAGGGCTGTTCTTTTATATCTAGTGTATATATTTGAATATACATTGACATGTATTGCCTGACGTACCCTTAGACTTAGACTAGGGAAAACATAATTCAACCGGGTGTACTTTTAACTCTTATTGTTTCAATACCGTTTTTTTTTTATACGGACAGTATAGTGTAGTATACCCCTCTATTCTGTCCTGCAAAAAAAGTATAGAAAAGAATGGGTTTTCTTACAGTGTAGTCAATGAGAGACGCATGGAAACGTAAGACATTATGGGGCACATTTATTAAGACCGGTGTTTTAGACACTGGTCTTAATAAAACCCTGTGCTGCCAGAGGATTGCTGAAGTTATAAAGAGGCGCCAGTCTCTCCATAACTTTGGCGCATCCAGCGCCAGGTCTATATGTAAGACAGCTTCCTAGTTGTCTTAAATTTAGACCTTTTTCTACACCTAAACCCGGTGTAGAAAATGGTAAATGAGACAGGCTTGCCGACCCGTCCCCTTCCTCGCCCAAGCCACGCCCACAATTTTAGACCTGGTGTGAGCGGGAAAAAGTTGCAGATAGCGGCACAACTAACCATTACGTTGCCACCTGCACCTGAAATACGCCGAATTTAGGTGTATTTCAGTATAATAAATGACCCCTATGTTTCCACCCATTAAACATATCCTTTTTTTTAGATGATGCCTTCAAATCTGTATTAAAAACTCGAAAGATTTCGCCAAAAAAAGAGACATTAAAAAAAAGTGGGCACAAAAGTATTGAAATGTATGTGCATCTGTTAAACATATACAGTATGTTTAACAAATAAAACAGAAGGATAACCATAAAACTGAATATTTTTTTAATACTTTCTTCATGTATGGTTATGTATACGTTAACGGGACATTTTTACAGGGTTAATTGTCATGAGACCACCCCTTTAAACAACCTGGTATTGTAGATGCATTTATACATGTGTTTATGCACAGTATCTAAACAGAAAGAAATGCACTTATAATTATAATTAATTGACCAGAGCTCCACATGCAGATTGCCAAATACATACTACGGTATATGGATAGTTTAACTACTGATAGAAAAGACTGTGAACCAGATATTGTGTACAATTCTGGGCTCCTGACAGACATAGCAGACCTGGAGAGGGTTCAGAGGAGGGCAACTAAAGTAATAACTGGAATGGGTGGACTACAGTACCCAGAAAGATTATCAAA
Source organism: Rhinella marina (assembly GCA_900303285.1). Classification (NCBI taxonomy): domain Eukaryota; kingdom Metazoa; phylum Chordata; class Amphibia; order Anura; family Bufonidae; genus Rhinella; species Rhinella marina. The sequence continues at coordinate 33,902 of ONZH01003971.1, forward strand.
ATTAGGGTTATTCACTTTAGAAAAAAGACGACTGAGGGGAGATCTAATAACTATGTATAAATATATCAGAGGTCAGTACAGAGATCTCTCCCATCATCTATTTATCCCCAGGACTGTGACTGTGACGAGGGGACATCCTCTGCGTCTGGAGGAAAGAAGGTTTGTACATAAACATAGAAGAGGATTCTTTACGGTAAGAGCAGTGAGACTATGGAACTCTCTGCCTGAGGACGTGGTGATGGTAAGTTCACTAAGAGAGTTCAAGAGGGGCCTGGATGTATTTCTGGAGGGTAATAATATTACAGGTTATAGATTAGATTAGATTTTTGGAGAAGGGTTGTTTTTTCCCTAAAATTAGGAAAATTGGCTTCCACCTATTGTTTTTTTTTTTGCCTTCATTTGGATCAACTTGCAGGATAACAGGCCGAACTGGATGGACAGATGTCTTTTTTTCAGCCTTATAAACTATGTTACTGTGCAAGTTTTCTTTCTAGATCTAGATATGCACCAAGATTTGGAGCAAGCACAAGAGAAGTCTGCTCCTCTACATCTCTTCACTTGGTACAAGATTTTCTGCCCTATTAAACAAATAGTATGTGTGGAGGAAGAGCTGTCAATCAGCAGTGCTCGGCATGTTTCCCTATGCTGCCCAAGATAACAGATCATCTACAAGCTCTTGCCACTCATACCTCCATTAGTACCTACCGCAGATTTCATCATAAGTGCCTGCCACAAATACCACCGCCGGGGCCTATCAACTCAACTGAACTGAAGGAGATCTCAAGAAGCAGTACTAGCCTCTGTGCCAACGCTTTCTGCACCAGTCTTGACACCCCCTGCCCTGTTGGAGGATGCAACACATTTATGATGAGGCACAGGCCTAGTAATAAATTAGGCTAATCCTCCTGCAGTCCGTGTGCCTAAACAGAAATCTATGACAGCCCAGAGATTTCTGGCTTCATTTGCACCAAAAACTGACATAGATGAAGATATTGTCTCTGCTGTTGAGCGCTCCCATTTCTCGTCCTTGCCATGCCGCCTTGTTGGAAAAGTGGTATAAAAAGACACACTTGTGACTTTTTTCAAAAATTCACCTTTAAAATTTGCAAACACACAGCTTTCCACTTTTAAAAGCCACTTTTCTGGTGTAAGGTAGATGGTAAATCCCCCCCTATGTTCTTTTATTCCTGCTAGAAGTTATGCATGAATTGCAAGCAGTTTGCAGTTAAGGTCCAGCTGGGAGTTACCAATTGCTGAGAGGAGAAGTGTGGTGGCTATCATTGTACTTTATATACAGTCTAATTAGGGGGCCTCAGCCTATTATATATGTATATTATGGACATGCCATAAATGTATTTGGCTGGGATACTCTGAAAAGTTGGATGAATCCCAGGAGACACCATTTACTCTGTCTGTGGCTCATTGCATGGGTATCAAAAAAAGTTCTTGAGTTGTGTAAGGCTTCATGCAAACTGTATTTTTTACCCGTATTTTGCGGATCCTTTGTGGACTGAAATACGGACAAATGAAGGCAGTTTGCTAATGTCCATATTATTGTGTCCACTCTTAAACCAAGTTATCTTCATGAGGTGAGGTAAGGCTTTTTCTACCTCTGATTATTAATACATTGAGGAGCATTTACTAATATCTACACCACAGTATTGGTGTAAAAACTCTCATATTATCACGCACACCATATGTGCAATAATATGCGACATTTGAAGCTTCTGTAAACTTTTCTAAAGCGTGGCCCACCAGATTTACTACAATTTATGCCAGAAATTGGCGTAAGTTATAGCTGAAGTGTACATCCGCCCCTGTCTGGTGTAGACTTCAGTTTCTGATGCACAGGCTGCCAGAGACGCGCCTAATTTATTAAGGCATCTACCTTAGGTGCATCTCACTCCGGTGCAGACGGATCAAGATGAGAAGTATAAAATGATTTCACGCATGCTACCAGCAACTGAAATGGTTAATAAAAAAGCTAGGAAATTGCTACCAGTTACATTGGAGAATTTGGGGGCAATTGAACTGTCTGGACCTGCTCCATTAAAGGGGTTCTGCAGTTCTTTAAGACCGATGATCTATCCTCTGGATAGATCATCAGCATCTTATTGGCGGCGGTCCGACACCCGGCACCCCCGCTGATCAGCTTTTTAAGAAGGCAGCGGCGCTGCAGGAGAGCTGTGGCCTTCTCTGTGTTTACTGCAGGCCCAGTGACGTCACGACTAGTATCACTGGCCTGGGGCGGGGCTAAGCTCCATTCATGTGAACAGAGCTTAGCCCCGCCCAGGCCAGTGAAACTAGTCGTGACGTCACTGGGCCTGCAGTAAACACAGAGAAGGCCGTGGCACTCCTGCTGCGCCGCTGCCTTCTCAAACAGCTGATCGGCGGGGGTCCCGGGTCCCCTGGATAGATCATCAGTTTTACAGAACTGCAGAACCCCTTTAAATGGGGCTAAACACACCCGCTGTGGTTCACAGAAGCGTGAATTGTCGAGCTCTGTATAGTTGTATGATATGCTTCAGCTTTTATCATATTGTTAATCACTGAATTTTGCGTTGTCTTTTAGTAAATATAGACTAACATAAAAATGTCAGTAAAGATACTGAACCTCATACGTTCTTTCCTTGCTTGATTTGTGGTAATATTCCCAATTCAGGGGCAGAAGTTCAGAGACCACGTCCTCCAGCAGTTCTCGGGGCTTCTCGAGATTCAGCACTAGTTACTCACAACCGCACAGTTATTTCCTAGTTTGGCCAATGTTAAATATTCAGTGGATTGTACAAATCCATCTCTCTTAAAACTGCTAAAGCTTCCTTGTGGCAGGGTGGAACAATTTTTGCCCTTACGTTATATGCTCATTAGAAAATGTTATCATAGATAAAAATTGTGGTATTAATATTGCTTAGTGCAATTAAAGAACTGGAATTAGAAGCAGAAGTGGGAATGGAAGTATAAAAGGGGTTATCCCATGACTAATGTAAAAAATAATAACCAGACATCATGTAGTGCGTGACAGTCTATTTCTAACAAAGCTAGAACCAGCCCTGTACCTCACATGGATCCAGAGATCTTTACATTCATCGCTCTGCTAGATTTATATCAAGCTGTCATCTCAAGGGGAGTGTCTTCTATGCTGCACCTCAGGGGGTGTGTCCATGCTCTCCCTATCACAGTTCAGTTGAAGGGTGGAACTGAGCATGTGCGACCATTTCAGTAAGCTGGACAAAGAAATAAGAAAAAAACAAACAGCAGGTGGCGCTATACAGATACATTTTATTGTATAACTTTGTGGGACAACCCCTTTAAGCTTCGTTGACACGACTATGATAAAATATAGACAACTAGTGATAATTAAAGGATAGAAATATCACAAAACAAATGCAGACTTTTCATTCTTTCAGTTAAGCCTATGTCTAGCTCTGGTGATGATTACTGCTGGATTTTATGTATTTCTTCTAGCCTTGTATTTTTTTTCCTTTTGGATATGTACTTATGTACAGTACTTCCAATCACCCAAGCTATTATCTGAGTAACTTAAAATTGCATTCTCATCTCAACAATCCCTTTGTAAAAAAAGAATCCACCCTGTGATGAGCCAATTGTCTTGCTGCAGACAGCCCTGGTGATCAGCTGGTTTTACCGGTGACTCTCCCACTGTAGTAGCACAATGCGCCAGTTCTTTAATCTAGGGAGAGAAGGGGTATAATATTGCCTGGTGATCTCCTGAGCCTATAGGATGATTCTTTTCACAAGTCAAGCCAAATTTATTCTAAAAATATTTCCTGTTTAAAATGCAGGTTATTTTTGTGGAGACGGCAGACATTGATAGTTTCTTTTCTTGATTTCCATCTACTTCCTTCTCTAAACAGTCAAAAAGAAAAGGTACATGTAAAAATGGGAGCCTTGGAGGAGACATTGTATTGAAAATTGCTTAGAGAAAGGGTGTCTTTATTGCCCCGTTCGCATGGTATTCCGTGGCAGAGGCAGAAACTCCTCCGGATTCTGCCACGGTTTTTCAGCGTGAATGCTGTGGACCTCCTCCATCGAATGCGGCTAAACACATCCGCTGTGGTTCATAGAAGTGTCCTTTCTGACACCACGCCAAGAAAGGATGTGTATTTAACTGTCACTGAAGTGGCTGTACATCGTGGCTGCATGAACTGAAGACATGAGAGGTGGAATTTTTGGTGCGGAATTGGTGACAAATTCCACATGCAAAAGCCTCCATGTGAATGGGGCCTTAGACTTAGCAGGAAGATCAGCAACTGGAAAACAAAATGTACTCTTCTTGATAATTTGATGCAAGGGTCTGATCCTGTAGAATTCTATATGCATTTCTCCAGTCCCTTTATTACTTCAGCCACATATAAATCCTATGGACATGCATTACAGTTTGGAAATGTGTACAGATACTCTGCTCCACATCAGCGTGCTGTGTATTCACTGTGCAGTGTCAATATTTCAGGATGATTTGACTAATCCGTGTCACCGTTGACAAGTTAGGCCTTGTATTCATACTAATGATGAGAAAGTCATTGTTTTGCTGTGTTTTGCATTTCATTACAACATTAATTTGCAGAAACAATCATCTGTCATTGCTTTCATTAAGTACTGTCTAGCCCTTCTGCTTCCAGTGTCATAAATCTGCTTACACTAAGTGATACTGTACTCTGCCTACCGCTAGAGAAGTGTACTAAGCTGTTAATGTGTCAGGCTTAACCCCTTACTGCCTGGTGAAGGCCATATTTAAAGGGATTCTCCCGGAATGATGTAAAACCTATCCTAGAATGTAAGCAGAGCTTGTTGAGCTGGCTTGGGGTGTGAGGGAGCGGGTACTTGCATATACTACATATTGAGGAGATTATCTGTCAGGCTGCTCAGCCATGATGGCATATCATAGGCAGGACCACATCATTACCATCTATTTGAGAGCAGTGGAAATCACCCCCTCACCTTCCTAGGCACCTCTGTAAGTAGTAGCAACCAGTCCTGCTCACATTCTAGGACAGGTTGCCATTTTAACTCATTCCCAGAGAACCCCTTTAACTCTAGATCTTTTTTTCTCAGTAGGCCCAGTTTGATCACAGATGTGATTAGAGCAGGTATATAGTAAACTAAATACTACCCGTATGTTGGTGGTATAATTAACATCTTCACCCTGATATACACAGTATATGCTTGAGATATTGGGTGAAGGTGTTAATTATACTATAGAACTGTATACTTTATGTTGATATATATTCCTATACAGGTGGACAAAATGACATGATGTGAACCCACCCTTACTTCTACGTTTTTTCCCATCCGCTTAACGTATACAAAAAATGTATACGTTAAACGGATGCATCTATTCTCCATATAATTCCATTGTAAAAAAAAAAAAGTTTACATTTTTTTACCGGACTCTGCAGAATACAAGAACTTTTTTCCGTTTTTTTCTAATGTATACATCAAACGGAGGCATAAAATGTGATGTGAACCCACCCTAACAAAGGGACTATTTACATTTGAGAATCTGAATGATCTGCCACTTTGTGTAATCTGGCATATCAGTAATTACAGTTGAGAAGCTAAATAATTTGCACCCTTGTGTGGCACATCAGCGATTATCCCTGTACAGCAGGGGTCAGCAACCTTCGGCACTCCAGCTGTTGAGAAACTACAATTCCCAGCATGCTCCATTCATTTCTATGAGAGGTTTTATGAGAGCAGAGCCAGTATGCATGCTGGGAGTCGTAGTTTCCCAACTGGAGTGCCGAAGATTGCCTACCCCTGCTCTACAGTGTACTAATAATACAATGATCCCTATAGATACAATAGCCTCAGGATACAATATTTTCTACATACGATGACCTTTTCTGGGAGGGAAAAGTTGAAAACATACAATGTCCCAGACTGAGATCCCCCCAATCAACATGGACATTTCACTGGTAAATTGGTTGTCTAGTGGCTCCCCTGTGGTACCAAATGTTCTGTACTGCCCCCTGTCTAGGCCAGGATGAGCTGCTCCTCTGGACACCCTGTGAGCTGTGGCTTCATTTTACTTTTCTGGTACATCTATGCACTATGCAACCTGAAGTCATAGAAAGTCATGTACAGCTTCCAGCATCTATTTCTGTCTGCTTTATGTAAGGACTTGCTTTATCTGTTTTGGTTATCTGCTTATTTTTCTTAGAACTTCACTTTCTGTTATTCTGGGATGACATTTTTCGGCTTTGGAACCAATTACTGGTTTTCCATACCGTTATGGACTCAAGTTACAATCTTTTCAACAAGGAGGGCATTTTAGGATGTGGGGCGGTGCTGGGCTCCAGGAGAAGGGGCACGGCTGGTGATAGGGACAGCCCCTTGGATTCCTTTGGAAGATAATTAGCATGTGAATAAAATAGATTTTTTAAATAAACTAAATTGTTGATTTAAAACATGCTGAAGGTGACCTAACTGCACATATTAACATAGGCATAATTCTGGTGACAGAATCCCTTTAGTTATATAATTTTCCCAAGGATCTTTCAAGGGGATAATAAAATTTGTTTTAGCGATAAGTGTCTGATCACTGGGTGCCCCATGATGTGAGTCCAGAGCCCCCTGTCCTTCCTCATACCCGGATCCCTGCAGGACCGCCGCCACTGCATCTCCCCGTCATGCAGATGACAACATCCGGCATTGGGGGGGTACAGCCAATAGCAGGTCGCGATGATCACCTGCCCCTTTGCATCACGTGTGATGTCACCTATGACGCTAGCGGAGAAAGTCACCGTCGCGGCCTGCTATTGGCTGCACCCCCCGCCAATACTGGGGAGATGCAGCGGTTGTCATACAGGGACCCAGAAGTACGCAGGTGTCGGGGACCAGGTAAATATTTTCAGTATGAGGGACCTGGGCATTTCGGGGGTGTTTACAGGATCGTATAACCTCTTTAATAGTTACTTTATTCATCTTTGTGAAGTGTCTCTTTATGTTACATGTAACTGTACGTGAATAACACTGTGGTAATGCAGGCTGGATCACTCTACAAAGTCACACAATAATGTTCATTTAGGTTGTCAAGCCATTCAAAATCTAGTCCACAGTATTCTAAGGAATGCCATTCAAAACAATGAATCTTATATTTCAGGGTCACCCCATCGTCTGAGAACCCCAATGCAGCCGCTTCCAGTACTAGTCAAGGAAAGCCATCTCTACGGAGAATAAAGGGAAGAATCCACAGAAGCAAAAGCCTCGATAGCGTGGACCTCTGTGAATTCAATGTAAGTGTTCAGAATATTCTCGTTTTATTTTCAATGATTCCATGTATTGTAGAAAAGAAGGCTCTTGTGCTTTGCTTCCTCACTGTCTCATCTATCTATCTATCTATCTATCTATCTATCTATCTATCTATCTATTATCTATCTATCTATCTATCTATCTATTATCTATCTATCTATCTATCTATCTATCTATCTATCTATCTATTATCTATCTATCTATCTATCTATCTATCTATCTATCTATCTATCCTATCTATCTATCTATCTATCTATCTATCTATCTACCCATCAGTCTACACAGTTATTATAAGAAAATTGGAGAGACGCATTTTTAATTTCGGAAGCCTTCATTTAAGAGACAGCAAACTTCTGCTTTTCCAGATGGCACTCAGGAGAGTTGTCAGTCTTCCAAGTGATCTTCAGATAGACAGTTTTTCATCCTGATCTGTAGGTTATTCTTAAAAATGATCTTAGAACATTCTGCTAATGCTGGTAATTTAGTTATAATAACAACCGGCCAACAAGCTACTGATATTAAGTCTTTGCTTAAAATAAAGGTGTATTCCCTTATGGGACATTGATGGCAGGGCCCCCAAAGTTCATGCGCCACCACTCTCCATGCACCGCTATGGGAGTGGAGACGCAGCTATTTCCGGCAGACAATTAGCAGTGAATGTAGAGGTGGCCGTACTTGTGCAGCTTGCAGTCCATTCACTGCTATGAGAGTTCCAAAAACAGCAACAAAGGTCCCATAGCAGTGAATAGAGAACAAAGCACATGTGTGTGGTGTGCTCTCCTTCACTTTGGGGTCCCCATTCTTGAGATAGGAGAGCATCCCAGAGTTGGGACCCGCACCTATCTAACATTTATGGCATATTTTAGTGATATTCCATCTAGGGCTGCAACTATCGATTATTTTAGTAATCAAGTATTCTATCGATTAATGGAGTACTCTAATAAGAGAAAAACATTATAAGATTGTTTCCCCCCCAAGTGCCATCAGTACTCTGTGCCATCAACCCCCCCCATATGCCATCAGTCCTCTGTGCAATCAGCCACCCAGTGTCATCAGTCCTCTGTGCAATCAGCCCCCCAGTGCCATCAGGCCCCTCAGTGCCATCAGCCCCCCCCCCCAGTGCCATCAGTCCTCTGTGCAATCAGCCCCCCAGTGCCATCAGCTCCCCCCAGTGCCATCAGTCCTCTGTGCAATCAGCCCCCCAGTGCCATCAGCTCCCCCCAGTGCCATCAGCTCCCCCCAGTGCCATCAGTCCTCTGTGCAATCAGCCCCTCAGTGCCATCAGCTCCCCCAAGTGCCATCAGTCCTCTGTGCAATCAGCCCCCCAGTGCCATCAGCTCCCCCAGTGTCATCAGTCCTCTGTGCAATCAGCCCCTCAGTGCCATCAGCCCCCCCAGTGCAATCAGCCCCCCAGTGCCATCAGCTCCCCCCAGTGCCATCAGTCCTCTGTGCAATCAGCCCTCAGTGCCATCAGTCCTCTGTGCAATCAGCCCCCCAGTGCCATCAGCTCCCCCAGTGTCATCAGTCCTCTGTGCAATCAGCCCCCCAGTGCCATCAGGCCCCTCAGTGCCATCAGCCCCCCCCAGTGCCATCAGTACTCTGTGCCATCAATCCCCCCATATGCCATCAGTCCTCGGTGTAATCAGCTCCCCCCAGTGCCATCAGTTCTGTGTGCCATCACCCCCAATGCTATCAGTCCTCTGTGCCATCTCCCCCCCATGCCATCAGTCCTCTGTGCCATCAGTCCTTGCCCTCAGCTCCCTCAGTGCCTTAATCTCTGCTACTAGCCATCAGTCCCCAGCGCCACTTTAATACTTACCTCTCCTGTAGGAGCGCCGCGGACCGTCACAGCTCATCCATCCTCTTCTTCTTCACATGCTGCACTGTCGTCCTGACGTCACACAAAGTCAGATCATAGTGTGCGCTTACATGCAGGATATGTCAGGATCCAGTGCAGCGTGGTCCCGGCCAGCAGGTGACAATGGAGCGTGAGTAATAGCAAGCGCTTCACTCACGTGTGGTCACATGACACAAACAAATCCTCGATGCAAAAAAATTGCATTGAGGATTTTTTTGTGTCGAGTTACTCGATTTATTCCAGTAATCCTTGCAGCCCTAATTCCATCAGTGTCCCAGATGGGACAACCCATTTACGCTCAACTTTCCAGTTACTGCATTTATCTTTATAATAAAAAATACATACACCTCGCATGCATAGGTGGAGTATGACATTAGGACCTTTATGAAGCGTCTGGCGGATAATGTCTTCAGTTGATGTGGGCGCCATTTGATGCCATTCATTGATTTTAGAAACTATGTACCAGTTATAGCCCTGCATTTCTTCAATGCGTCAGCAAGACAATGTAACGTAGTCTCCTGTCTTTCAAGGTGGTTTTTCTAGGACTTTCATTTAAAGAAAGCACTTCAAGAACCTATATGTGTCTGCCAAATAAAACTAAGACTAAATTAAGAGTAATTCCACTGAATACAAAAATCACAGTACAGCATCTGAGTCACAAGGTGGGATGGGGAAATGGGATACTTCCAGTAGTATACATGGATCTAATAGAAGCTGTGATCTATCCTTAGTATATATGTTTATTAATAGAATTATATTGTCATTTATATACAGATCTGTTACTTGTTACACTGGTGTTAGACAGCAATATTGTATGACATTTCGCACTTACATTTGGTTTGAGCACGTAGCTTTTAAGTTCAGGTAGAATAAGTGTTAGGTATAATCATATGATGTACGTATTGTTATATAATCGTATGCAATTGATATAACCTGCTCTATACAAGGCATTCATTCAAACTTTCAGCGAGTGTATTTTGCGGGTATAATTGTGCTTTTCCTTTTTTCTTTTGTACATGCTCAGTAAAGTAAAGTTCACCTTACCTGAAAAGGGGCAAAGGAATCCCGAGAACAGATTAGCATTGATCAATGTGGCATTTCCATGAATGTAACACTCTGAAAGTAATGGCGGGCTATAAAAAAAGAGTAAGGGCACTGGCCATGGAAACCCAAGGTTATCTGGTATTTTATTCTTATTCTTAAGACAGTTTGATGATAGAAATTAAAATTGGGTCCTGTGTAGGGTAATACCAAGCAGCTCTGTGGACTGGACCATCACTGGCAATACAGGTGGTGCCCGGAGTGTCGAAAGGTTTTTAACTTACCATTGGGTTTGGTGCGACTTCCCTTATTGTATGTTTAAGTTGATGAGATTTTCTGGGAGTTCACTACTGATGGCCCATTCTCAGGTTAGGTCATCAGTATTATCACAGTGGGGGTCTAACACCCAGCACCCCTGCCATTTATCTGTTTGAAAAGGCTGCAGCACTCCAGTGAGTGCTGTTGCCTCCTCACAACATAGTGGCTGTACTTGGTATTACAGCCCACTCGAATGGAACTATGCTGCAAGTAGGCCACGTGACCAATAGACGTGACAACACTTGGTTTGGAAGAGGCCGCAGCTCTCCTCTTCAAGCATCTGATTGGTGAGGGTGTTGGGAGACCTCCACCGATCAGATATTGATGACCTATCCTGAGTCTCAGATAACCTCTGAAAGATTGTTCATTTGCATGGCAAAAAGCAAGTCCAAAATTTGGATTTACAGCTTGCCCTTGTATAGTTTTGTTTAGTTTGATGTACATGAGGAGGTACGTAAGATTCCAGCATCCCCCTGGCTAAAGTGAAGGTCATCACATTTGACAGCTGACTCCATGTAAGGTTCCAGCTCAATATCTCATTTGCCACCAATGGCTTTCATTACAGAATAAATAATATCTTAGGCATATGGCTAAAGGCTGGAGGAAATGCAAACATATGCTGTACATAATCTGGATTATTTTGAGTATCAGCCAAATCTTAATTACATTTAACTCGTTTGGTTGACTGTCTGGTTGGCTACAGCACTGTGGGCTCCATGATTTCTTTACCTCAGGCCACTGCTGATTTCTTGCATTTTCCGTGCCAGGAACACTTTTGCGAGTGATTGGTGAGATGCTCCCGGTCTTGTTGGTTTTGCTGCCCAGGTGCTTATTCGTGTGTCAGCTAATTAGCAAATGGATGTCATAGACTTGTTGAAACTGCATTGAGGGCTCCTGCCAATCTTGTGAATGATTTGGTACCTGGGTATATATCAAAAGAGATATTTAATTATTCGTACTAGGATGGGATGGCCTTTAAAGTGTTATACCCAATGCATATTACAGCCTGCAAAAAATGAAATCAGATTGTAAAAGCATTTACTAAATCAATGGGGTGAGAAGGGGGTCCTGCTTGTTAGAATTTATCATCTGAATTGACTTGCGGCAAATTTTTTGCAGAATTCTCCATTCATTTGAATGGTGCTTTCAGAAACTCAAATGTTTTCTGACAAAACATCACCAGTTGGATGAATGGAATTTTTTTTCAGCCATGTCATTTTCGGTATCAAATCTGCTGCATGTGAATGAGGTTTATAATACAAGGGTTGGAGGTGACTGAAGTGAAGTCATTGACTATAATCTGAGTAAGCATAGATATAGAGTGTAAAGGGGGAGAGTTATCAAAGACCGTTCTTTCATACTGGTCTTTAAAATTTCCTGTGACACCAGAGGATGCGCCTAATTTATGACGGGGCACACATCTTGCTTGCAACTTTTTTACACAAAAAAGTGGACTGTGGGTAATGATGAATTCCCCCAAAAGTGTATTACATTGAAGATTGTCGAAGAACTGGAGCTGTAGCTCACATCAGTAATGAATTTTAAGATTAAAGTAATGTGATAAGCACCTCTGAAACATATCTTCAGAATATGCTTGAAAGAGTAAAAATAAGCTTGCTGTACCAAAGGGCAAAGCAGATTAATAGCGAGGGAGAATGTAAAGATTCTGATAAAGTAGGATGTTAAAGGGAATGTGTATCAGGAAATGACCTATTGTTTAAATCACATTTTTATGTTTATCATATTTTTAAGAATTTTTGATTGTTATTTTTTTATTTTCTATGTCAATATCTAAAAATCTAAAAATCCCTGAAGTAGGGCTGGGCGATTAATCGAATTAATTCGATTAATTCGCCCATTGAAAGCCTCACGATTTTATTTTTTAGGAAAATCGTGAACTCGATTTTCCAAAAATGGCGCCCGCCAGATAAAATAAAAAAAAATCTCTCACCTGTCCTGCGCCGCGGCTCCGTTCCGGTGTCCGGCGCTCCTCTTCTTCTTCGGGGCCGCGCTGCACTGTCCTGACCGCGTACAGCGTCAGGACGTAGTGCGCGCACTCTGACCTGACGCTGCACGCAGTCAGGTGACAGTGCAGCGCCGGGAGAAGAAGACTGAGGAGCGCCTGACCTGGAGCGGAGCCGCGGCGCAGGACAGGTAAGGGATTTTTTTATTTTATTCTTATGGTGGCCTAGTGGGCTGTTCTGAGGGCTGAAGGGGGCACTACTGTGGGCTAATCTGAGGTTTCAAGGGGGCACTACTGTGGGCTGTTCTGAGGTCTGAAGGGGCACTACTGTGGGCTAATCTGAGGTCTCAAGGGGGCACTACTGTGGGCTAATCTAAGGTCTGAAGGGGGCACTAATGTGGGCTGATCTGAGGTCTGATGGGGCACTGTGGGCTGATCTGAGGTCTGATGGGGGCACTGTGGGGTGATCTGAGGTCTGATGGGGGCACACTGGGCTGATGTGGGGTCTGATGGGGCACAATGGGCTGATCTGAGGTCTGATGGGGCACAATAGGCTGATGTGGGTTCTGATGGGGCACAATGGGCTGATGTGGGGTCTGATGGGGCATAATGGGCTGATCTGAGGTCTGATGGGGCACAATAGGCTGATGTGGGTTCTGATGGGGCACAATAGGCTGATGTGGGTTCTGATGGGGCACACTGGGCTGATCTGAGGTCTGATGGGGCACAATAGGCTGATGTGGGTTCTGATGGGGCACAATAGGCTGATGTGGGTTCTGATGGGGCACACTGGGCTGATGTGGGGTCTGATGGGGCACAATGGGCTGATGTGGGGTCTGATGGGGCACAATAGGCTGATGTGGGTTCTGATGGGGCACAATGGGCTGATGTGGGGTCTGATGGGGCATAATGGGCTGATCTGAGGTCTGATGGGCACAATGGGCTGATCTGAGGTCTGATAAGGGCACAGTGGGCTGATCTGAGGTCTGATGGGGGCACTGTGGGCTGATCTGAGGTCTGATGAGGGCACTGTGGGCTGATCTGAGGTCTGATGGGGGCACACTGGGCTGATGTGGGGTCTGATGGGGCACAATGGGCTGATGTGGGGTCTGATGGGGCATAATGGGCTGATCTGAGGTCTGGTGGGGGCACAGTGGGCTGATGTGAGGTCTGATGGGGGCACAGTAGGCTTTTTTTATTTATTTTTTTATATTTTTAATAACATAAGAAAATCGAGATTTAAATCGTGAATCGTCCAAAATTTAAAAAAAAAAATCAAGATTTTTTTGTTTTGGCCATATCGTCCAGCTCTACCCTGAAGATTATGCACTGGCCAATAAGCCAAAAAATAGGTGCCACTTCTTGGTCCCTACAGATCACTTTACTGCAGTTACCTGCTTATCTGTCATTCTAATCCTGCCTGTAATGATATCACCTCTGTGTATAGATAAGACAGGATCCATCATTCACAATAGGTCAAATCTTATCTATTCTTTCCTGGTACAATGACCACTGTACAGGTCACAGAACATGCCTAGAAAACTGTCCCATATAAGTCCATGAGGTCTCCTCCTGACCATTGTGTCTATGGACCACGGGGCTGCCGTAAAGCAATTTTCTTAATGCTTTCTAAATGCTGTTAAGAAAAGCTGAGGCAAGATGGCTTTCCCCATAATCATGTTCATTAAATAGAATAAAAAAAATCTGCAATCCGAAAATAAAACCTGACCCTGTCTACCCCATATACATACATGTTTGGTTCCGGTGAGTGTGTATGTGCAGTCAGTGAGGAGAGAGGACAAAGCTGTTGCCACTTCTGGCTGTGGCTTTTCTCCTGGGAGAACAAAAGGATTGGGAGAAAATATTCAGTTCACATGATCATTTCCTCACCCGCTATTATCTGTTGAGGGAGAATTGGGAACTCCCCATACACATTAGACTGTTAAGCCAAACCAGCCAGGCACTTCAAGTTTGTCTTGAAAGTTAGGGCCCATAAAACTGGTTGCATATTCCCTTTAAACAATCCAGCCTCAGAGCTAAATTATACTGTATTATAGTTAGTGTAGTGGTTGGGTGCAGTAGAGGCAACTCAATACATCTGGTCTTACTAAAGATCATGCAGTTGAAAATAGTAAATGCACCCTTCCTGAGATCATGTATATTCTGCAGTGAATGGTACTACAATGCACAGGGACCTAATTTCAGATGCAGAAAAAGAGGCTCTGTTTCAGAGATCAATGCAGAAGCCGGAAGCTTCATGCAGCAGAAGACAGGAATAGGCTGCTGCGTAGACAGTAGCTTGTGGCCAGCAGAAAGCTTATCTAAGGAGTGTGCTGGAGGTGAGTATGGGGGTGGCTGCTGTAACTTACCCTAATAGAATGTCAGAGTACTACCCCAAAAAGGGCACCAAACTCAGCTGACCTGACCTTTCTAGGCCTTAAATTTTTTTATCCCCTTTTAGAGAGTTGCAGGCCTGTTGAGTTGGGTTACCTGTTTTCGCAGCCTGACGGTCCATTAGGGCAAGCATTTGAGGGAGTAGACTAGGGTTGCACTGGGTATTGAATTATCGATACCCAATCAATACCTTTGTACCGGTATCGATTCCATACCGGGATGTGCCTTTTATCGATACTAGACTGTGCTACTAAGAAGCCTAGTATCAGAGAACATGGTGCCGCTGCCGCCGCCAGTAGGAGAGAGAGAGAGCTGAGGAGGAGGGGAGGGGCTGTGGCCACTGAGCCACCAATGAATATAACCGTGTGAATGGAGCCGCATCTATTCCGCAATTTTGCGGAATAGATGCAGCCCCATTCATTTCTATGGGCGGCATTACATTCCGGACAGCTGCGGCTCCGCGAAAAAATATAGAATATGTCCTATTCTTGTCTGCAATAGCGGACAAGAATAGGCATTTTGTATGGGGTGCCGGCCATGTGTGTTCCGCAAATTGTGAAACACACTGGTTGACATCCGTGTTTTTGCGGATCCGCAACAACACGGCTGTCTAAACGCCCCCTAAACAATTAATAGAAATACAGGCGGTGGGTGCCGGCAGCAGAATCACATAGCTGGCACCCAACCTGTATTACAAGGAGCTCCAATCCGTGGCAATTAAGCCTTCAGGTGCCGCACCTGAGGGGTTAATTGCCGTTGACCGCAGCTCCTGTCCTAGTGGCTATATGATTCTGCCGCCGGCACCCGCCTCCTGTATTTGTATTTAAAGGCTACGTATCTTCATTGGTGGCGCAATGCCCCCCCTAACATTAAATCATTGGTGGCAGTGGCCACAGGGCCCCCCTCTTGATTGATGATTACACTGCCAGGGCTGTGAGCAATGCTTGTCATGATAGGCCCTGTGCTTCCAGATGCATTTAATTTATGACACGGCTGGCATAGATTTCAGTCAAAAATGCCAGTTGCTACTAAATTTATGCTGGCAACTTGATGGACCCCATTATAGTCAACCGGCGGGTCCAAGTGGTGCCCGGTTATGGTCAATATGTCAATTGGAGTATTCTGTTCCTCTGCTGCAGATATGGCCATAGCCCAAGCGTAAATGCACACAATCAGGATTGCGTGTGGATTTTCTGTATAAACTTGTGTGTGGAAAATCATTGTATAATCATTGTATAATCATGTATATTGTATTCTATGAGTATTTTAAATTCTCATGCATGTGATGCAGATTTTTTCGGTGCGGATTTTGACCTTCGGTGCGGATTTTAAAATCCGCAGCATGTCAATTTATTTTATTTTTCCAGACCAGATTTTCTCCATTCACTTCAATGAGGTGAGTAAAATCCGCATGAGGAAAATCCGCACCAAATCCGCATGCATATCCGCACCTAAATCCTCACCAATTGATGCAGATTGACCGCACGGATTTCCCTGGAAACACCTTCAGATTTCAGTGGGGATTGTCCACACATAAATCCTGAACATGTGCATTTACCCTAAAGGGCCACATTGCCAATAGCAGGGCTGTCCTATTTCTTTCTGTAGCTATGATAGGTGTGCATTCTTGCTGTGAGTGTCCCATTCATTTGATGGGATTTGGAGAGATCCCTGTTCTTTCCGCCAAAACAATCCCATTCAAATGACTAGAACTGATTTCTTCTACCTGTTAATCTATCCTAAGGCTAGGCTCACATATTCAGGTTGTAATGGATCTCTTATTTCTAAAGATTAATACTTTTTTATGTAAACACAAGTATGATGAAAATGCCTCTGAAGAGAAAGCATCCCATTCAGCATGTTACGTGATAATTTAATTAAATTTTTAATGTGTATTTTTCCTCTAAAGGGGCTATTCAAACAGCTGATCAGTTGGGATCCCGCGAGTCAGACCCACATTGATCAAATATTGAGGACTTATCTAGTTGCGCAGTAGTTGTCCAACCTCCCAATGTGCCTGCTATTCCCAGATGCACAGAAGTTGTATTTTACCAGAATTACACCCTTAAAGGGGTAATCCCATGATTAATGTAAAAAATGAAAGTCAGACATCATATAGTACATGTCGGTCTCTTTCTAACAAAGACCAGACCGGTACCTCACATGGATCCAGAGATCTTCACATTCATTGCTCTGCTAGATTTATATCAAGCTGAAAGCTAAAGGGGAGTGTCTTTTCTGTACAGCCAAGGGGGTGTGTCTCAGCTCTCCCTATCCCAGCTCAGGGGGCGTGTCCATGCTCTCCCTATCACAGCTCAGGAGGCAGCTGAAGGATGAAACTGAGCATGTGCAGCTGTCTCAGTGAGCAGGTAAATGAATAAATGAGTAAAATGGTAAGAAATAAGAAACGAACAAACAGCAGGTGGTGGGCGCTATACAGATACACTTTATTGAATAACTCAGTGGCTATGCTAATTTTTTTAATTATATGCAATTGTAAAAGTATTCAGATCCAGGTGCTGGTTTGAAAACTGTAGAATATTTTTAGTGGAACAACCCCTTTCAGTACTGGAGACCAGGGCACTTGTAAATGTTCCAAGTTATTTCTATTTGAATGTGACTCAAGAACAGGTTTTTGAGTCTGAAATAGTATATCATGGGCATCATACAGTAAAGAATAGCTGCTTCTGCTTTCCTTTTTATTTGTGGATTCTACAGTATGTTGAGAAATGTAAAAGGTTGATAGGCAGCTTCACTGTCGGTAACCTGACCATTTGAGGAAGCAGCGAATATGTTTCAGTTTTTTTTGGTCTACCTTTTGGTTACTACAACTTACAACATCTTACAACAGTAAGAAGTCGCTAGGGAAACCATACGCCTTATCTAAATACGCGTGCTTCTTATTCTTTGTTCCTGCTTACACAACAGGGTCATTGCAGATTGGAGCACAATTTGTCCCATATTCTGTAAGGAAGCATCTCGGTCATCTCATTTTGGAAAGAAAGGCAGCACATGAATCACTCAATAAACAATCTTTGATGTAACTCATTAGAAGTAATTCATTCATTGCACGGTAGCAAAATGAGGACACTTTGCACTCTGGATTCAATCAGTGCAATGGCAGAGGACCCATTTACATGCTACAGTGGAGGTCTTATCAGTCACAGGCAGCTTTCAACCTAATGGTGTCCGTAGCATGAGCAGTGTGTATTTTTTTCAATGATTTAATAACGTCCCTTTAATCTTCAGCTTCGTGTTACAGAAAGCCATACTACACAATATTGAGTGCAGTTACATAAAGCACATATATAGGGTGCCTGGGCTATCTTTACACTGTCATTCTTAAACCGAGAAGAAAAGTGAATAGTTTGAACTAGATGATCCTATGAATTTAGATTTTTTTTCTCCCCATGGCTGATGCTTAGCTTTGATAGCAAAGTATGGATTAAAAGCAAATAAATATGCTTTCACGGAAATAGTAGTTCTCTGCCATAGCTCTACTTATATTAAGTCCAGATTATGGCATTCAAAGATTAAAAGCTGTATACAGTATAACAATACCCACACTCTTAATATAGACCCTATTGCTTCTTGGCCCAAGTTTCATTTTTCTTCACAATTCCTAGACAATTTGCCTTGTGACCTCCTCATTTGATGCAGGATATGTGGTCAGAGCAATCAACTTCATCGGACTACATTGAAATGCTTCAGTGGTTTCTGTAGCAGAGTGCCAGTGTCTGTGGTCTGTATTGTATAAATTCTGACAAAACATTGTTTACTGGCTTTTCATGAGCAAACCTAAGTTACGTAAAGTTTACAAGTCTCAGTCCTTGGCTTACATATAGTATGCCCTGCTGGATTACTGGGATGTATTTTCCCCAGTGCCAGTTAAAGAGGACCCCACACCTCTCCTGACATGTCTTAGTAATAATCTTCTGTTATTGGTACTAGAAATGTATTAATAAATTGATATTCCCCATGTCAAAGAGGTGTGGTGACATAACCATTTTTAAAATTGTTTTAACCATTTCTAGGAAGAATAATACAGGACAGCATAAAGCTCTGGAATTGCTATTTTATGGGAAATACAAGTGCATCTCAATAAATTAGAATCTCATCAAAAAGTTTAGTTTTTTCAGTAATTCAATTCAAAAAGTGAAATTACAAACAGAGTGAACTTTTCCAAGTGTTTATTTATGTTAATGTTGATGATTATGGCTTACAGCCAAGTAAAACCCAAAATTCATTATCTCAGAAAATTAGAATAATTAACCCAAAAAACCTGCAAAGGCTTCCTAAGCCTTTAAAAAGGTCCCATAGTCTGGTTCAGTAGACGACACAATCATAGGGAAGACTGCTGACTTGACAGATGTCCAGAAGGCTGTCATTGACACACTCCACAAGGAGGGTAAGCCACAAAAGGTCATTGCTAAAGAAGCTGGCTGTTCACAGGGTGCTGTATGAAAGCATATTAATGGAAAGTTGAGTGGAAGGAAAAAGGGTGGTAGAAAAAGGTGCACAAGCAACAGGGAGAACTGCAGCCTTGATAGGATTGTTAAGATAAGGCCTTTCCTAAATTGGGAGGAGATTCACAAGGAGTGGACTGCTGCTGGAGTCAGTGCTTCAAGAGCCACCACCCACAGACATATCCAGGACATGGGCTACAAGTGTCGCATTCCATGTGTCAAGCCACTCATGACCAACAGACAATGCCAGAAGCGTCTTACCTGGGCCAAGGAGAAAAAGAACTGGACTGTTGCTCAGTGGTCAAAGGTGTTGTTCTCAGATGAAAGTAAA
Organism: Rhinella marina; assembly: GCA_900303285.1. NCBI lineage: Eukaryota > Metazoa > Chordata > Amphibia > Anura > Bufonidae > Rhinella > Rhinella marina. The sequence goes on from ONZH01003971.1 coordinate 53,545, forward strand.
TATTGCATTTGATTTGGAAATCAAGGTCCCACAGTCTGGAAGAAGAGTGTAGAGGCACTCAATCCAAGCTGCTTGAGGTCTAGTATGAAGTTTCCACAATCAGTGATGGTTTGGGGAGCCATGTCATCTGCTGGTGTAGGTCCACTGTGTTTTATCAAGACCAAATACCTGGTTTAATAACCACAGTATCACAAACTCGCCTGAGCTTAACCCCGTAGAGAATCTATGGGGTATTGTCAAGAGGAAGATGAGAGACACCAGACCCAACAATGCAGACAAGCCGAAGGCTGCTATCAAAGCAACCTGGGCTTCCCTAACACCTCTGCAGTGCCACAGGCTGATCGCCTCCATGCCACGCGGCATTGATGCAGTCATTCATGCAAAATGAGCCCCAACCAAGTATTGAGTGCATTTACTGGACATACTTTTCATTTGGCCAACATTTCTGTGTTTAAAATTTTTTTACAGTTGGTCTAATATAATATTCTAATTTTCTGAGATAATGAATTTTGGGTTTTCCTTGGCTGTAAGCCATAATCATCAACATTAACAGAAATAAACACTTGAAAAAGTTCACCCTGATTGTAATGACTCTATATAACAGGGCTGGCCAACCTGAGGCTCTCCAGCTGTTGTAAAACTACAACTCCCACCATGCCCTGCTGTAGGATGATAGCTGTAGGCAGACTGGGCATGCTGGGAGTTGTAGTTTTGCAACAGCTGGAGAGCCGCAGGTTGGCCAGCCCTGCTATATAATATCTGTGTTTCACTTTTTGAATTGAATTCCTGAAAAAAAACCTTTTTGATGATATTCTAATTTATTGAGATGCACTTGTAGAAGTAATTAATAAAACAGACATTTACTAAAATATCTACTAAACATTTATGAAAATAGACATGTCAGCAGAGATGACAAGTTTTCTTTAGACATGTCAGCAGAGGTGACAGGTTCATTTTAGACAAGTCAGGAGAGGTGAAAGGTCCTTTTTAGACATGTCAGGAGAGGTGACAGGTCCTTTTTAGACATGTCAGAAAAGATGACAGGTCCTCTTTAGACTTGTTAGGAGAGGAGACAGGTCCTCTTTAGACTTGTCAGGAGAGTTGACAGGTCCTCTTTACACATGTCAAGAGAGGTGACAGGTCCTCTTTAGACATGTCAGGAGAGGTGAAAGGCCCTCTTTACACATGTCAGGAGAGGTGATATGTCCTCTTTAGACATGTCAGGAGAGGTGACAGGCCCTCTTTACACATGTCAGGAGAGGTGAAATGTCCTCTTTAGACATGTCAGGAGAGGTGACAGGTCCTTTTTAAAGTGATTGTCTCATGGCTGTATCCTGCAGTAGAGAGGACGCTAAGAGTATGGCTACACTGGTCGCGCAACATCTGTCGCAGCCAGGACAGCAGAGGTGATCCCATATAAATGAATGGGATCCTTGTGCAAGTTGCAAAATATCCAGCTGGGTTTTTTCAGTCTTGCCCATTTATTTCTATGGGATTATCTCTACTCTGCTGTTCTGACCATGACAAATTTTTGCGCAACCAGTGTCACAGTGTAGCAGCTTTTTACTCTTTACCTTTTTACTCCTACTTTTATTTCATATGGGGTGTTCTTAATTGAGGAAACCCAACTCCAAGACGTCCGTATGTGGACAGTAGAAGGACACCTAGCATAGTCAAATATTACAAAAAACAAGTATTATGCTATACTGATGGGAAATAACTCTTCATTTATTATGCAGCACACATTTTGATGCAAAAAAAACAAAGGAAAAAATACACAAATTCCTTTTGAGACACAGCCTTTCTGCTACTTAGACGTCACTATTTCTCCTGCTCCTGTCACTGACCTATTCTTAGGGTGAAAGGAGACGGACATGTTTCAGACTACCATGCGAATGGAGGAAATGTGAGTTAGTGAGCACGGCAATTATCTGTTACTATGGAAACATGCGGAGTAATAGCTATCAGATGCCACAACAACTACTGACAAAATAAAATGTCAGCTCTGAATGTTGCCATCATTTTTCAGAAAGCAACAATATAAATAATTTGCAGTGTTTTCCTAATGTACGTGATAACTGTACAGACCCTGACATTTTCTTTTCCCTGAAGGTCCACTTTAAGCCACGCATTGATGCAAACATTAACCACTGATCTGAAAGGCTCACAGAAATGTTGCATTTGTACAATAAAAGCAAAATGCAGTCAGAGCCAATGAACTGGTCTGCATAGGAGCCTATTACAGAGTAACATTCCCAACTATTGGCAGGGGAGCATTGTTTATCATGTCCGACAAATGTCATCCCCAATGGGAAATATCTTCTGGAGCAATTATTATGTTACCCAGCCCGGCACAATTATTCACTATTACCTATGTGTCTGTGGCTTGGCAGCACTAATGAAGTTGTTACAATTATTTTGTCTTACACAAAAGCCAATGATGGCAAGGGATGAAAACATCCTAAGGGGATGATTACAGTATGACCCCGCGGGGCGGCTGGCTGCGTGCAGCCAAACTACGCCCACCCATTGCAGCTAGTGGCTGCTGTGAGTGGGCGTGACTTAGCCGCATGTGGCCAACCACATGGCGGGGTGTTACCGGAAGTTCGCAAACACATGATCCCACAATTACAGCTGGTGAAGTGTCTAAAGTGTTAAAATCAGAAGGTATTTATCAGGAGGTCATTTCCTATCAATGTCGTGTAGACAGAAATGTGAGATGGGTCTAGGTTCATACTTAGACTCTTGTGGGGGTATGATTTTACCCCTCTGGGCTGGACAACGGATTGACTGAATTAAAAGGGTTCCATACTAATACTACTATGTTACCAAGTGTCAGCACATCAAGTGTTCAAGCAACCAATCAAATCTCAGCTTTCATTTTTCAATTTTTCATTTTTCAAAAGAAATTTAAGAAATAAAAGCTAAGCTCTGATTAGTTGCTTTGAGGAACAAAGATAGTTTTATTGTTTTTATGAATGAGACAAAGTACCTGTTAATATCCTACTTCTGCAAGCAGCATGTACAGTCCAGTCCAACAGGAAGCTGTCATGGTGGCAGCGGTCTGTCCTTGTTTATTTCAGGCCTAGTTCTGTTGAACTGTATTGTTCGGTCTCTGTAAGGGTACAGTAATATATATATATATTTATTTATATGTATATATGTTAATTTTATGCTTTATGAATCCTTTTGTTTAATGGATTGCTTACATTATACACATTAGTTACCCGTGTAACATCGCAGCCATATTTGATTCCACTAAAGATAAATAAATTATATAATTTTATTTTTTAATTATTGCATATTTATTATAATATTAAGATTATAATTAAGGTGTAAATAGGAAGTATGCCACCGTGTAAGGGTAGAGTACTGCGTGGCCATATGAGACTCAGAGCAATTAAAGGGGTTCTGCAGTTTTTTCAAAAAAAGCTGTTTGAGAAGGCAGCGGCGCTGCAGGAGCGCCGCGGCCTTTTCTGTGTTTACCGCAGGCCTAGTGACGTCACGACTAGTATTACTGGCCTGGGCGGGGCTAAGCTCTGTTCACATAAATGGAGCTTAGCCGCGCCCAGGCCAGTGATAGTAGTCTTGACGTCACTGGCCTGCGGTAAACACAGAGAAGGCCGCAGCGCTCCTGCAGCGCCGCTGCCTTCTCAAACAGCTGATCGGCAGGGGTCCCGGGTGTCGGACCCCCGCCGATCAGATGCTGATGATCTATCCAGAGGATAGATCATCAGTTTGAAAAAACTGCAGAACCCCTTTAAACTAATTAGGACTGCACTGTTTAGTTGATCTGCATTGTTAATGGCCGTTCAGTATTGTGGGAGCCAAGCAGCCATTGACAATGCCGACTGACTAAACAAGGCAGAGTCAGGTTAATTAGAGCCTGTTGTGCAAGTCTACATATCATTACATTACATTAGTAAGGTACATCTTTCATTGCTTTCTCAAATGTTTTCAGTGTACTATTAAAGAGGACCTTTCACCACTCCTGACATGCCTGTTTTAATAGCTTCATGCATTCCCCATGTAATAACAAGTCTGGAACATCTATTCTTATGGCTCTATGTTGTGCCATTCCTTTATTATTGTCACGCTCTGGTGTGGGGGGAAAAGCCACACCGAGCGTATGAGGGATGGGAACAGGTCGGTCCCAGTTCAGAACAGCACCGACTTTCTCTGGATCCATACGAAAACCTGAAGATGAAAGCAGGTATCCTAAGAATTGCACCTCATGTACAGCAAAAGCACATTTCTCTAATTTAGCATACAACTTGTTATCGCTTAAGATTTGCAACACCTGCCTCACGTGATCCTGATGTGTCACAATATCTGGAGAATAGATTAGTATGTCATCCAAATACACGACTACAAACCTCCCCACAAGATGATGAAAAATGTCATTAACAAAATGCTGGAAGACAGCAGGAGCATTGGTCAACCCAAAAGGCATGACCAGGTTCTCAAAGTGGCCCTCAGGAGTGTTAAAGGCCGTCTTCCATTCACCCCCTTCTTTGATCCTGACCAGATTATATGCCCCCCTTAAGTCCAACTTGGAGAACACCTTGGCATCCACAATCTAGTTGAACAAGTCAGGAATCAAAGGAAGGGGGTATGGATCACGGACAGTAATCCTATTGAGTTCACGGAAATCCAGACATGGCCTAAGGGTTCCGTCCTTTTTTTTAACAAAAAAGAACCCTGCTGCCACAGGAGATTTGGAAGGCCTAATATGTCCTTTGGCCAAACTCTCAGCAATATATTCCTTCATGGCCGTTCTCTCAGGTCCAGAAAGGTTATACAGCCTAGATTTAGGCAATTTTGCTCCAGGGATAAGATTGATAGGAAAATCGTATTCCCGGTGAGGGGGTAAATCCTGACATCCACCTTCAGAAAATACATCCAAAAAATCAGATATAAAAGAAGGAAGAGTCTTAGTGGTTAAAGCCGAAAAAGATGTATTAAGGCAATTGTCAACACAATAATCGCCCCAATCCAAAATTTGTCTAGTATGCCAGTCAATGGACGGATTATGACCTTCCAACACAAAACATGAAATAAGCTCCTGATGAAATTCACCCACTCTTAATTTGATATCATGCACCATCTGCGACAAACACTTCTGAGAGAGAGGTGCAGAATCAATGGCGAACACAGAAATCCTCTTATCCAAAGAACTTGGCGACAATCCATGCATACGGACAAACTGAGCATCAATCAAGTTCACCCCTGCCCCGCTGTCAATAAACCCCTCAATTTTCACAACTTTTGACTCTAACGCCACCTCGGCAGTCAGGAGAAAACGGGTACTACAGGATGAAGACAAATGCACATTTTCAGTCTCCCTACCCACCCCACCAAGAGTGAGATGAGAATTCAACACCCCCTTTTCTTTTCTCTCTTTTAGAGATAGGAAGTATGGACATACATTGATAAAGTGTCCTTTCTGACCACAGAAAAAACACACTCCCTTTTTATTACCAAGATGCTTACGGGTGGAGACAGGAGTGGCTCCCCCTAATTGCATAGGTTCATCCCCAGACATCAACCTAGGGGAATATTTACCCAAAGTGTCATAGGAAGCCGGTACACTATGTGATAGTATGTCCTGAGAGCGGGGGCCCCTAGATCGCTCTCTCAGGCGCCTATCCATGCGCACAGCAAGAGACATAGCGGCCTCCAAAGACACAGGAGTTTCCTGAAAGGCCAAAGCGTCCTTCAGCCTTTCAGACAAACCTTGACAGAATTGGCTACGTAAAGCCGGATCGTTCCATTCAGTATTGGTCGCCCACCTCCGAAACTCAGAGCAATAAGTCTCAACCGGCGCTCACCCTGACATAGGTCACGTATCTGGGTCTCAGCCAGGGAGATACGATCCGGGTCATCATAGATAATCTCTAAAGCCTTGAAAAATTCATCTACTGACCGGAGAGACTGGGATCCGGTCTGCAGAGAAAAGGCCCATGACTGCGCATCCCCTTTAAGCAGCGAGATGACCACACCAACCTTCTGTTCCTCATTACCAGAAGAATGTGGACGCAGTCTGAAATACAATTTGCACGCCTCCCTAAATAGAACAAAATTATCACATTCCCCAGAAAATCTATCCGGGAGGGGGACCTTAGGCTCCAAACAGGCCTGACACTCAGCACCCCCAGATCCACCAGCCTGTGGTCTCTGAATCTGGTTGCGGATGTCAGCCACCTCTAAGCTGAGTCCCTGCAGCCGTTCAGCCAGTGTAGCAATAGCATCCATGTCAGCACAAAAATGACATACATTTTTGTTTGTTGGCGGTTTATAATGTCACGCTCTGGTGTGGGGGGAAAAGCCACACCGAGCGTATGAGGGATGGGAACAGACAAAACCAGGGAACCGGTCACCTCCTGCAGGGGACCCTGAGACTAGGCCCTGACTACCAGTATGAACAATCCTGGGTTGTAGGAAAGTTCATACACAGGAACCTAATCTAAATGCACCCTAGAAAACCCTGCAGTCTAGTGACACAAGAGAGTAAACCCGTTCCTCCAAGCGTAAGGAGGAACAGGAGACTCCAAAAGGAAAACAACAAAAGGAACAGAAGAAACTTAACTTAAGCAGATAACTCAGCAACTGGATCTCAGCTGAGATCCACACCACTCTCAACCAGGTAAGCAGAAGATATAAACCGCAAGGGATACTGGGAGAGGAAGGGGTAAATAGGAGAAAGCTAATTGCCAAGCGGCAACAGCTGAGGGGAAGGGGTGTGGTGAACAGCACCCAAACAAAGGGAGTAGCCTGTCAAATATGTCACTTAGAAAGCCGCGCAGAACATCTGATTCCAGACGCAAGCCTACTCGTGACAATTATTTGCACTAGAAGTTATGAATGAATTGCTATTTGTCTTTAGTAAAGGAACAGAGGGGAGGTGACCAGTTGGGGGTGTGTACCTGCTCAGTCTGAACATGGCAGCACTGATTGGCTAGAGTCAGTCTGTGCAGGTACACCCCCCCAACTTGTTACCTCCCCTTTGTTCCTTTACTAAAGACAAATAGCAATTCATTCATAACTTCTAGTGCAAATAATAAAGGAATGGCACAACATAGAGACATAAGAATAGATGTTCCAGAATTGTTATTACATGAGGAATGCATGAAGCTATTAAAACAGGCATGTCAGGAGTGGTGAAAGGTCCTCTTTAAATAAAACCTAAAAGATGGAACATATTTAAATCTGTTTTAAAATGATCATTTTGCCATCACTTTTATTGCCCTATAGATAAAACGGATCCATCAATGTATTCACAATATATAAATACACATTATATGGACTAAGGTGTATATGTACAGTCAAGTCACATTATTATGACCACTTCCTACTTCTGATGTTGTCAGTGTGTAGCTTATGAAGGAAGAGACGTGCCATGGGCAGGCTTGGTGGGTATATAAGGTGTGTGATAGGCTGTCTGCACACATGTCCCTCACTGCTGTCAGGGGTAAAGGGTGATTTATCAGATTTGCAAAAAGAGATGATTATTGGCTTTTGGGCCAAGGGTGGCAGTATTTCTGAAACTGCGCAGTTTGTTAACTGTTTGCATGCTGCTGTGGTGCAAGTGGATTGTAAGTGGACCAATGGAACCAGGGTGAATTAGTGACATGGAAGCTGTGGAGCATCATGTGCCATTATTGTAAGAGATGAACGTTGGCGACGAAGGTGTGTGAGGGTGGACTGACATGCTACACTGGAGAAGCTCAGTGCCAAAATGAACCAGGGGCTAAAACATCAGTTCATTGAACCTTACTGCAGGACCTTACTGAGTAACTTCCAGCCCGTCTATCTGCTGTCCGTGCTGCACACGGCGGTTACTCTGGATATTACCTAGTGGTCATAATAATGTGACTTTACTGTATACATATGTTGCTTATCGAAAGCTAATCAAACGCTTGCTTGAACCTTACCATATATGTGTTCTCCAGAAATGAAGGTTATGATGACTACATACATAGAAATGTTCCTGTGCAGTAGGAATGGTTATTCTGCATTTGATTTATACTTTGCACTTTAGTGTTTTGATTAGTCATTAATTCTGATGTTCTCTTCTACTTCTCTGTTTTCTCATTGACTGTTTGTTTTAAATGCATTTTCCGACAAGGATATACTACATTGCGAATCCGCACAAATGATGGGAGACTTTGAAGCTCAGCAGGTGCGTAAGTACCTATATTTGTCAATAGATGTAGGCGTCTGAGGACAGGTGCCTCTTTTTTACTTGGCCTACAGCATGTTCTGATATATAAGAATATATTTCTTGTGCTATCTATAGAAGAGTTTGTGTAGCATCTGACATGTTAGAAGGTTTAGAAAATCCAGCAAATTATATTTCTATAAACAGTCCTGTTTGCTGAGATCTGCTAGTTATACATTGGAAAATGTATGTAATGACACAAAGTGCAGGACACAACCCAGCAGGGCATGGCTACATTTTGACTTCATTAATGCAGTATGTTTAAAGGGAGCCTGTCACCACTTTTGACCCTGCTAAATTGCTGATGGCTGGGGAGAACAAGAACAAGATGCCTTTTGTGGCGTCTAGCTCATCAGGAGTAGTAAGAATATGAAGTTTTTTTCTGCCAGATTCTGCTCTTGTATGTGGCCTGAGTGGAGCATCACAGTGATGTGCTCCCTGCCCTCTACATTGAGCTGTTTCACAGACCCTCCCCTCTGGTCTCCTGGTGGGATGCTACAGCTGTCACGCAGAGGGGAGGGTCTGTGAAGCATCTTAATCCAGAGAGCACTTTACAATGAAGCCCTGCCTCCAGTGCACTTGCAGGAGCAGAACTTGGCAGAATAAAAGTTCATATTCACACCACTCCTGATGAGAAGAAGCGCCACAAAAGGTATGTTTGTGTTGCTCTTCCCAGCCCCTAAGTAGTGCTGTCAACAGCTTAGCATGGTCGAAACTGCTGACAGGCTCCATTTAATGTTTCTCTGCTTGAGTCACACTCCAGTAGACTGCTATGATCTCCATTCACGTTTATCAGAGTGTGACTTTTGATTTGCATAAAATTTGATATAATTTTGTAATACTGGTATATTGAGAGAAAAGTTGGGGAAATATTGCTAGAACGGATTATTCAGGCTGCCAGAGTGGAATAAGCCACTACCAGACACCTCAGTTTCTGGCTTATACCTCTTTGAATGCAAAGCATTGGAGATTTTGAAATCGAAAATTCAACGTGGGGAGTGTCAGGATACTCTCATACACATTATATGGTTGACTCACCAAATATGGGGTGTTTGATCAAACTTCGTCTAATGTGTATGCTAATAATGTCATACACAGATATTCATGGATATTATGCTGCCTATGATCCCAGCTGTCTACTGTAGAGCTGTATTCATACACAGCCAAAGCTATAATAAACTAGTGGTGAACCAGTTGGGTGCGTCTTCAGTCCCTCCTTGTCATGACCTAACTAGATACAGGCATCTATAAATATATGTATACAGTATATATATTTCATGTCAGTTGCACATTTAGGGTGGTCTCACACAAAGTCTTTTTGGCATTTTTCTGGACTATTGCATTTTTAGCTTTTTATTCACATTTTTTAATGTAAAAAAAAACACATCTAGATGTTGGCTGTAGGTCAAGAGCAATTATTAAATTCAGTACAAATTTCTTTTTTTTATTTTGGATCAATGGCATTTAAAAAATAATTGCAGCATGCTCTGGATGTGTTTTTTTTTCTTCATTTTTTGAGGGTTTTATTGCAAAGACATCAATTAGTAAGTGTTAATGTGTGTTATGTCTTTTACAGCGTTTTTACGTAGCATTTTAATATGGCTTTTTTCAAAACTGATCTACAGAGGAAGTGACAGAGGAGGGTACAATATTTCCTGAAGAGAAACGCATGATTTGCAGAAAAAGCACACTGGCCCAGATTTACTAATGTATCTGCGGCAAAAATTCATCTAAAAAAGTGGCCCAGTTTGGCACATCTAAATTTTCTAAATTTTTTTCTAACATGCTTGACAATGGGCTGGGCTTGGTGGAGAGTGGGCAGGACTTCATGGTAAAGGGGAAATTTGGCTAAAATTATGGCGCATTTCTGGTGTAAAATTCAGTCTCAAAGTAATCTGGTTATGCCTCCTTCATGCACATATTTGATATAGTGTTTTTTTTTCATGCTGCTTTCATTTTGGCAAGCATTTTTTACATATAGAGAAGTGTATGAGAAACTGCCCAAAAAAACACCATAGCAAAACATGCTGCAATTAAAAAAAATTAAATGGACACAAAAAATTCACCGAAAAAACGCTGCTAAAAGAAACACTGCAAAAAAACTATGTGTGAATCCAGCCTATAGAACATACTTTTGGTTTTGTGAAAAATAGGCTAATAGTAGGAGGCAGTATAATATAATAAAATAGTCATTATTCACATGTTCACATGCTCCAGCAGCACTGCTCCAGTCACCACTGGACCTGAAGAGAAGAAATCGTATATTTTCCACGTGCCCGCTGCTGCCAATCACTGGCCTCTGCGTTGATGCTGCTATGAATGGTATATGGCCATATAAGGTCAATTTTGATTGGCTGCAGTGATGATGTTCATGATCACATGAAGATGTACATGACATCATCATTGCACACCTGGTGGGACCGGAATGGTGGCACTGGAGTGGTAGGACATTTAATGGCTGAGTAATGGTTATTTTATATCCATTCATGCTCTTAGTCCATTTTTAAGCTCTTTAATAATTGTGAATATGGGATAGAGTGATCTTAGCAAAGGAGAGAAATATCAAAAAACAAATGTGGGTTCTTGTGAATTGTGGCCAGCATTGATAACTGGGTGCTACCATTCCCCTTGACAATATGGTAAGTCTCTACATAGTTTGAGACTGTCAGTTTGGAATGGAGAATGTGTAGGACTATGCCCCGGTTGCAAATGTATTTGTACATTTCTAGGAGAACTAATGTGGAATGGCACAATGTAGTTTTAAGGACAGTTGCTCCAGAAATGTTATTTTAATGGTAATGGAAGTGTTTGCTAAATAGATAGCTCACAGATTTAAAGGGTTTCTGTCACCAGTTTTGGGCATATAAAACAGGATGACATTTGCAATGTGCAAATGTCACCTGATGCCCAAAGTGTTACTCACTCTCTGATTGCAGTCCCCGTTTTTGTATAAAATCGACTTTAGTAATATGCAAATGAACCATTACTAGGTGCAAGGGGCGGTAACCCTGCACCTAGTAGCGCCGTTTCCCCACCTTTAGGTACGCCTACTTTCTTGTGATGGACAGGGCCAGGCAGCTCGCTCTATCTGCTGCCGGCCCTGTCCGCGCTGCAGATCCCGCGCCCGTGCCGTGCGGCCTTCATTCGGCGCAGGCGCAGTGAGTGCCGCTGGCCACCGGGCCCCCGCTTCATCACTGCGCATGCGCCGAATGAAGGCCGCGCGGGATCTGCAGCGTGGACAGGGCCGGCAGCAGATAGAGCGAGCTGCCTGGCCCTGTCCATCACAAGAAAGTAGGTGTACCTAAAGGTGGGGAAACGGCGATACTAGGTGCAGGGTTACCGCCCCTTGCACCTAGTAATGGTTCATTTGCATATTACTAAAGTCTTTCACATCAACATCAGCACAGAATCTCAAAATCTGAATAAAATGGTTCGGTTTCACTTAATACATCTGGATGCATTCATTTCTTCCGGATCCGGTTGTATCAAATAGAAACTGAACAAACCGATCCAGCAGAGGATCTGGAAACCAGGCCAAAACGGTTCAGTTTTTTCCCCATTCATTGTCAATGGGGACAAAACTGATCAGTATGCATCAGTTCCATTTTGTTGCATTTTGTGTCTGGTCTGCGAAAAAACGGATCTGGCACCCATTGACTGACAATGATTTTAATGCCGGGTCCGGTTTTTCGCAGACCGGAAACAAAATGGAACTGATGCATACTGAACCGTTTTGGCCTGGTTTCCAGATCCTCTCCTGGATCTCAATACCAGAAACCAAAAACGCTCATGTGAAAGTAGCCTTATGTGCAATGAAAACGGGTTTGCGGGGTCTGAATTGTTACAATTTTATAATTGTTAATTATTTATGGCTCTTAACAACTGTGTTTGCATGGTTTTAAGACATTTACAGTGGTGCTTGAAACCTTTTCTATATTTCTGCATAAATTTGAATTAAAACTACATAAGAATGAGTCAAATATGTTAGATTTTGGTTGTTTATTTATTGAAGACAATGATCCAATATCACATGTATGTGAGTGTCAAAAGAACCTGAACCTTTTCATTCAGTACCTGATGTGACCTCTTTGTGCAGCAATAACCGCAACTGAATGTTTCCAGTAGCTGTTGATTAGTTCTGCACATTCCCCTGGACAAAAAAGCTTAAAGGGGTTGTCCAGGCTTTTACTATTGATTCTCAGGACAGGTCATTAATATCAGATCGGCGGGGGTCGACCACTTTTAGGGAGAGTAATAATAGTCTCCCTAAATAATAATAATTTTCTCCATTTGTACTCAATCGTCTGTGGCTAGATAGAGTCCAAACTCTTTTCTAACCTTTTCCATCCTGATCACCATCAAAAACTCTTTGGACGCTTTCACACAGTCAGTGTTTTATCATTGGTTTTTTGAGTGATTTTGAGCCCATAACCAGGTACAGGTCAAAAACACAGAACAGGTGCAAATCTTTCCAATATAACTTATCTCTGTGTAGCTTCCACTCCTGGTGTTGTCCCAGAATCACTGATGGAAATCACTGGTCAAACACTGTGTGAAGGTGTCCATCTTCTGAGGTCCTCAGAAATGTCATTTGTCCATGCTGCGATACACTTCTATAGATATGTTGTGAAGATTAAACTTTGATAGATCCCTGTTCTTTAATAAAACAGGTTACCCACTCTTAGGCTAGGGCTACAGAGCGACACTGGTTGCGCGACACCTGTAGTGGCCAGGATCACTGAGTAGCAGGATCCCATAGAAATAAATGTGATCGCAGCGGCAGTAGCAAGAAATCCAACACGGTTGGATTTCTTGCAACTGCCGCGGCGATCCCATTCATTTCAATGGGATCCTGCTACCCATCGATCCTGGCCGTGAAAGGTGTCGCGCAACCAGTGTCGCTGTGTAGCCCTAGCCTTACCCAATTGTCATCCCATTGATTAAAAGCACCTGACTCTAATTTTACCTTCAAATTATCTACTAATCCTTCAAATTATGCACCAATCCTAAAAGTATGTGGTCTACTAATCAAGTTGAATATTTTTTGACTCATTTGATTGATCTGGTTATCTTTATCTCCAGCAAAGGAAGCATGCAGTTGCTTGTATTAGCTTCCTCTACATAATAACTGCTATTTGCTGAAGTGAGACAATCGCTTTAAATTATTTTTCTTGAGGCTGCATTTCCACTAACATTTCTTTATGATGTTTTAGGTATTATATTTTCAACTTGATTATAAAGGGATTTAGTTACATTTCATTTTGTAGTATCCTATATTTGATTACTGATATGACTTGTGTATGATATTGGCTACAAAGAAGCAAATGTTTGGTTGCTATAGCAACCATGTGTTACTAAGAGACAACATTGGGAATCTTATTGTTTGCCTTATCAGGGAAATACTTATTTCTTACAACACTTTTACAGAATTGAAATTTGCTAGGTCAGATTTTCCAGTATTTGATTGTTTTGTTTTCTTTTTTTAAAAAAACTAATTTTAACTTTATTAAATGAATTCCATGAAGAAAAAATGTTGGACTATATTAGATTATGGTGATTAGGTATATCCAGATGCTCCTTTCCATAAATCTGCCCTGTGCTGTGATTGTTTTGACCAAGCGATAAGCAGATCATATGTTTCATCTTTCTTTCATGAACTGAGTGATGGAGGGTCAGAGTTTTATAGGGATTAAAACAATGTGCTGTCACTTTGGTTGCCCATAAGCACCTTGCTATGTATGAAACCTGCACAGCATGTATAGTGGTGTTTGGTTTTCTCCTTTACAGAAACAGGTGCAGACTGTATTGGTTAAAATAGCAGATTTTTATTTTATCCTTCTTTATGTGAAAGGAAAAGGCACAAAAACTTTGTGGTTGCTCTGCACTCTAGGTGGCACTATTACTTGGTTGCTATTCACTCTTGGTGGTACAATATACTTGAATGTTCTAGAAACTTGCATAGTCTTTTGCATACATAAGTTATAACCATGGCCAAATATTAACTCACATTTTAATTTTAAAACACAGCTGAAAGAAGGTCTCCCTATTCCCGAGAGCCCTTCATTAACCGACCCCTTATACCACTCTAGTCAAGTCTACTAAAGAACAGGACTGAACCAACCAGGCCACACCACAGGCCTCAGGGCAGCCAACGCCCCACTTCTTGCTGATCAGCAGTCCTTTCCAGTCCATGCAGCCCATCCTAGACTCAGCCCAGCCTCCCCCAGGTTTGAGTTCAGCACCACCAATCCCACTTTGACCTTTCTCCTGGCTGACATTTCTCACAGCCCAAGTAGACTCCCCAATACTACCCCACCCCAAGCTGACAGCATGCTTAGCTTAAGCTGCTTAAAGGGGTTGTCCAGGTTCAGAGCCATTCTTATTCGCAAAATGGACAAGAATAGGACATGTTCTATAATTTGTGGAATGTAGACAGCACACAGCTGACAGCTGACATTTTGTGGCCCCATAGAAATGAATGGGTCGGACCAAAAATACGGCTGTGTGCATGAGGCCTAACTGTAACTACAGTATGTAAAAGGACACAATGACCTCACATATAACTGCTTGGACGTTTAATAGGTTCTATGGGCTATAGATATTGGTGACATCCTCAGGACAGGTCACCACTATCATACTGGTGGTGGTCCAACACCCGGCACCCTCACAATCAGCTGTTTCAGGCCGCCATGATACCGGAGGCTAAAAGTGTACTGAGCAGAAGCTGAAGGTCTCATACATTGTGTAGTTTGCGGTCCCAACGTACTGAAGCTCAGCCCCCATTCACTTGAAGGCAAACTGAGCTGCAGTACCTGGTGCTGCCACTACACAATTTATGGCGCTGTCTGTATCCAACTCCATAACCTGACTAGTCTTCGCCGCGAAACAGCTGATTATGGGGGTGCTGGGTTTCTGACCGCCACCTATCTGATTTTGATGACCTATCTTGATGATGTCACCAATAGCTGTAGCCTGGAAAACCCCTTTTAATCTTGGACATAAATCTATATAGTTTAATTTGGTGACCACAGTGATTTGGAGCAAAAGGGCTGAATTGTCAGAGGTGCATGACTTTGATACATTTTTTAAACTGACCCCAAAAAGATTTGCTCTAATTTATGGAAACTGACACTGTATGTGGTCTTATTCTCATGTCAGTTACTTTGATGTTTACAAGCGTCTTCCACTTAGTTCTAGCTAACAGAATAAGTATAATTACTAGGGGATTGTGACTGAACTTCACTTGGTTGAGGTTCCTGAGAGAGTTCAGAAAGACGATTTGTTTCAATACATCTCTAAGTGAGTGAGAAGAACATTAAAATATAGCATAGACAGGTGAAAGGCAGATGTGAATGTGCTTGGAGATGTACTGGAAGAATCGTTACCACTTTAAAAATAAAAGCAAGTGAGAAATTCAAGACTGTAGAAATCTCACATTTTAGTGGGAAATTTTGAAGAAGTGTGGGAACATCTTACTTCTGAAAGTATTTCCTATTTGGGATAGTTTATGGGTTGATTGGATTAATGTCAGGCACTGTTTGTATTTCAGAAAAAAGATTAAGGGAATTATTTAAATAGTGCCGTCATAGTATGCGTGTGAAGAAAGGAAAGTACATGCTACAGCTATGTGATTTGGGAGAGACAATCATTAGTATCTGGCCTGACATGTCTTTTTTAGTAGACGCATTCCCTGTAATATAACAATTCTTCAGCCTCTTCCTAGGCCAGTGACGTCACCTTCATCGGTCACATGTCCTATATGCAATGCAGTCCCATTAAAAGGAATTGCACAGCCGCTATACAATGTAGGAGGTGGGGTTACCAGGAATCCGATCCCTACTGATTTGATATTGATGACTGGTAATTGATGACTGATAATTTCTGAACAAATTGACTCGCTGTTACCAGTTGGGGGTGTGCCTGTACACAGTCTGATATTGTCCAATCAGTGCTGACAATACCCAACTGTCTAAGGCCACACCTTTTTGACAAGGTGAATAATAACTCCCAGTTCTTGATTTATTCATGAATATTCATGAGGAATAGCAGATGAATATAAGAACTGTTATTGCTTGGGTAAAACAAAGGTAAAAGTGTGGAAAAGGACGTCTAAATCTCAAGTTGTCTCATAGTGATTGCCATAAGAGCTAGGTAGGGAAACTGGTAATTATATGTACACTGAAGGTACGAGCTTATAGGACAGGCATCAGCAACCTTCGGCACTCCAGCTGTTGTGAAACTACAACTACCACCATGCTTCTTCCACTTGTGTGAGAGTTTAGAGAACAGCCAAGCAAGTGTGCATGATGGGAGATGTAGTTTCACAACACCTGGAGTGCTGGAGGTTACTGACCTCTTTTATAGGAGCTACTATGGCTGAAAGGAAGTTGTTTCCTCTTGTGTTAGTGAATCAGAATAAGAAAGCTAGAATATCAAGTGCTAAGCCTAAAAGAAGTGAATATTGGTAATACACAAAAAATTCAGGAGTGCTAGAGGCAAGCAAAAAATAATGATTGAGGTGATATTGCGGTAATATTATACGATTAGATGCTAAAAGCCTCTAAGAAGAAGAATTGAAGGTAATGTCGGCACAGCCGTATGCTGTAGTTATCTGCTTATGAGAGTTTGGTTTATGTTACTCATGTGCTTGTTACTATATTTCTATTCTAAAATCCATGCATGGGGCCAAATGTTCTGGTAGAATGGGAAACCATTTGGGAATTGGCATTATTGATACACAACTTAATAACCCCAGCAGTGGGAAAAGACATTATAAGTGGAGTGTGCAGCAGTGATTTGTAATTGATAGCAATGTTTAGTTTGGCTTCAATTAGAAATCACTTTTCATTTAATCTACAGCGGAGATTGCCTTCTTTTTGCTATACAGATAATTGATTTTGATGAGATTTAATGTTTGTGGAAAGCTGATCCTCTTGAGAATGTTATAAAAATGTCAGGATGTTGCCATGAAAGCTATCCAAGTCTTCCAGGGAGATGTTTCAGCATATTACTTGCAAATTGTACCTGCTTCTGAAACCAACAATGAAATGCTTGTCTGGTGAAGGGAATGTTATTCTAGGTGGTACACTGAGCTTGTTGAGCTGACAGCGTGGTTTCCAGTATGAAGAACTACATGTGACAGATCTTCCTAGTCAGCGCAATACATATAACTAAGATCCATTTATATTCCACCCAGTAAAGTCCATTGTAAAGGACTGAGGAGCACAGACATTGCAGTCCAGAGACTTGTGGTTGACTTTACACACAGAAATTGCATGAAGGAGTATCAAGGAATATTACATGACTTAGTAGATAAAGTATTGCTTTATACAGAGGTCAGGTATGTTCCAAGGTGTGTGAATCTTAGACTGACCTCCAACTGATCATTTGCCATGAAATTTTTTCAGCCCTGCACCAGGGTCCAAAAAGGGCAAGTATAATAATAATCTTCATTTATGCATGGGCATAACATCTATGGGGTTCATATACAGACAGAGTCATAAATAACACACGGTCAAGTCAACAATTAAACAAGAAGCGCGAGGGCTCTGGTCACAAGACATTACAATCTATGAGGAGATGGGGTGACGCAAAAGATAAAAAGTGCTTGTTTTTTACAGTGGTCCATCCATGTTAACAAAATACGGGAGTAGATATAACCTGCATGAGCCAGCCACCAACTGATATTTGTAGTGCTTCTGAGTGTATGTGGTGTGATGGATAGTGTTTGATGATGGATCAGGTTCAGAAGAATAATGATGAAGGGGGTGGGGGGTGAATGGGGAAGAGTTAGATCAGTGGATGTGATAGGCTAACCTAAAAAGATGTGTTTTTGTGAATTAACCTAATTGCTTGGGATAGGGTATTCCAGAGAACTGGTGCAGTTCAGAAGAAGTCTTGAAGGCGGGAGTGAGAGGTTTGGATTATGGTAGAAGTTAGTTGTAAGTTATTTGCAGAGCGTAAAGCATGGGTAGGGTGGTAGACAGAAATTAGGGAGATGATGTAGGGGGGTGCAGAACTGTGGAGAGCTTTGTGGGTGAGAATGAGAAGTTTGAATCATGTACTGTATGGGCAATCAGTGTAATGACTGTCATAGGGTGGAGGCATCGTGTAGTATCCATATCTGCCACCAGTTCTTCTCTGATATTATAAATACACCCCAATCTTCTTAGGAGCAAGAAGATATTTCGAACACTGCCTAGCAAGAATAGAGGACAATCTCTAATAATGGCTCATTTTGCTCAATAGATATGAGGTCAGATTTTGGTTATGAATATGGGGGCAGAGTGGGGGTTATTCATAGTTTTCCATCTCTATGGACAATATATTGTATAACATTTACAGGTGCCGCACAAGTTATTATTTAAGTTTGAAACCCCCTTTAAACCCTTGGCGCACCTTGATGTAACTGTTTGTCCAAGGTGCTCAAGGGTTGTATAGAGCAGGCCCGTGAGCCATGCTAGCTCCATACTTGGCGGGTGGGAACTGTGTCATACAGCTGACACCTAATGCATTTGAGAGGTTAGTCAGTGGAAGGGAGCGACTTCTGATCTGTGATTGGCTCCAAAAGTGAAATTGCAGGGTACCGATGAGCTGATATGGTAGCCTAGGGCTATGTGTAGGCTCTCAGGCAGAAAAAGCAAAAAAAAAGCAAAATAAATAAAAATTCAAATCATCCCTCTTCACAATTTTACAAAAATTAACATAATTGGTGTTGCCACCTCTGAAAATATCTGAACTATTAAAATACCGTATAAAAAATAGTTTTAGGGAGGTGTACATATGTTTTCAGTTGCACTACCTTTGCTGGTGTGAATTTCTGGTGTTTTATAAACTTCCGACATTTGCAAAATTAAGGTTAAATCTCTGAGCTGAGGGAGAATGTTTAACCTTTTTATTAGAAATGTATGAAGTATGCTGTTTACTTGGGCAGTGTACATTACTTTAATAAGACGTCTTAATTTTCCAGATCAGTGCCGGTTTGGGTGGTGGAAACTTCCAGTTCTTGAGAACCAATTCATGTGAGAACTGTGTCTGATGTTATAATTTTTTTTCAAAAATATAGTACATTAGATTTGAACAAAACTTTTTTAACAAAAAGAAACGTCCATTTCTTTTTTTATGCAGTTATGTCCTAGATCGCAGGTTACAAGGAGAGACAAGTTACTTCCACTTTGCTGAACTACACTTGTAACATTACAAGCTGTGAATTAGGGTAAAGTCTCTGATCTGTCTGACGCATGCCTGACAGACCAATAGGCCGATGCCAGATCATGTTTCACATACTACAGACATGCATTAAATTAAGTCTAGCATGTCTCTGTACAGTGAGAAGGGCAGATGGGGGGAAAGAGTAGTCTCTCATTATAATTATTGTAATTGCCAGGGAAGGGGTTGTTTGACCATGTGACAAAAAAAGCTAATATGAAAGTGTGGCTGACCATTCTAGCTGTCAGGCTGCAATCAGAGGTACAGCATTTGTGGCAGTGTTAAAACAGTATTTCAGGTTTTTCAACAATGGAATGGATCCAAAAAGATGGAAAAGTATAAAAGAAACACTGATACTTCTCTCACTTCTTTCACACTAGCAAGTACATTTTCCGGTATTGAGATCCGGCAGAGGATCTCAATACCGGAGAAAAACGCTTCCGTTTTGTCCCCATTCAAAATGTAACTGAACAGAACGGAATTCTCCAAAATGCATTCCGTTCCGTTTGGTTGCGTTCTCATACTGGAGAGCAAACAGCAGCAAGCTAAGCCTTTCTATCCAGCATGGGATGCGGAGCAAAATGGATCCGGCATGACCCACAATGCAAGTCAATGGGGGATGGATCCGTTTTTTATTGTGTCTGAGAAAACGGATCCATCCCCCATTGACTTTCAATGGAGTTCATGACGGATCCGTCATTGCTATTTTAAAGATAATACGACCGGATCCGTTCATAACAGATGCAAATTGTTGTATTATCAGTAACGGAAGCGTTATTGCTGATCTCTGCTCGATCAGGCTAAAACGCAAGTGTGAAAGTAGCCTTTGGCTGAGAAATATAGCATTAAAATTACAACAAAAACCGCAGTCAGTATTTCACAAGATTTTGTTGCAACGTTTTTTTGTCTGCCCGAGACCTGTCACCCATGCCGGAAAGTGGCCGGATCCAATTATACTCTATGGGGGTTGGTGAACGGCAGTACCCATCAATCAATCAATGGATCTGGCTGTTTTCTGTCAGAACAGTCTGCCAGATTATGACCATGACCATCTAAAAGTGGTGTTAGACAATAAATTGTTTTTCCAGAAAAAATCTTTAAAATTAAACAGTGGGCAGTTTCTTAGGAAGGATGGGGCCCCCTCGGCCCAACGTGTTTTACATAATTTACACCAGAAAACTTGGGTAAATTAATACTCACGTGTATGTCAGTCCATAGCAGCACAAGTGGCATCAAATTTATTAAGAAGTGTGCACCTCTATTACTTTGGCTTTATGCCAAACTGTAGTAAATATGCCCCAAAATGTCTGGAGCATAGCCGAGTTTACACACATTTAGTGCAATTTTAGATTCTGGAGCAAAATCAACTTTCCTTTGTGTTTTGGATGAATGCTTTACGAGGTTCAGTCAGAGTGCGGAATAGTGTTCCTGGGTCTCCTGGTAGTTGTGAGACGGCCACTGACTTACCATTTAGCTTCCACTGGTTAAAGCAGTTGAGTTGCAGCACATTTTCCAGATCTTCTTCACAACAGTAATATTCTCATGACCTTGAAATAAACTTGTTTCTAAGTTGGAAGCATCATCAGATTATTTATACCATGCCAGACACATTTTTCTGTAACAGCATTAGGGACGCTTTAAAAACAATTTCAAATTCCTTAGAGGGACAGTTCTGTTAAGTGACCTTGGTGAATTGGAATAATGGTATAACGAAGAAAGTCTGTATTCTAACTAAATCTCCTGCAAATTTACTGCTTGACATATTTAATCTGAATTTTAATTGTCACATTCCTATTTCCTTTACCACAGTTTTATGGTGTTTGTCCCTATATTTCACATTTGGTAAGGCTCATACTTAACATTTAGCAACTGTCTCAACTGTCTGACACCCTCATCACTTTCATTGACAGGATCAGGCAGTTGCAGAGAGCTAAGCCTCTAGGTGTAATGACAACGCCCTTGTTGCTCCTAGAGGCTCATTTCTATATATTAAAACATAATTTTTCTTAGCAATGCGGGCACATATGATCATGGGACCAACACTGACACCTTCAGCTGCCAAGCATTCATGTAACAGGTCAGCCAGTGTCATAGCTACAAATCTGCTGACAGATGCAGCTTACAGGCAAATTTCACATGATCTTGTAATTCATGTTTCCTTTGCTACACCATAAGTTGGTCCAGACTGTGAATATTGTGTGCACACATTTCTTAAAGGCATTTTGCACTTGCATTTAAAGAGGACATTTCACCACTCCTGACATTACTGTTTTAATAGCTTCATGCATTCCCCATGTAATAACAATCCTGGAGCATCTATTCTTATGTCTCTGTGTTGTGCCATTCCTTTCTACTAGAAAGTTATGAATGAATTGCTAGCAGTCTGCAGTAAGGGTACAGAGGGGAGGTAACCAGTTGGGGTTGTGTTCCTGCACAGTCTGACAATGGCAGCACTGATTGGTTAGAGTCAGTCTGTGCAGGTACACACACCCCAACTGGTTACCTCCCCTCTGTACCCTTACTGCAGACTGCTAGTAATCCATTCATAACTTATAGTAGAAATAATAAAGGAATGGCACAACATGCAGACATAAGAATAAATGCTCCATAATTGTTATTGCACTAGGAATACATGTACCTATTATCACAGACATGTCAGGAGAGGTGACAGGTCCTCTTTAAATACAGGTTACAGTGTATCTCCAGTGATCCACTGTTAGGATATGCTCCCCAGTGTGTCAATTCAAGTCTCTCAAATTCTAGACTCCAATTGTGTCAATATAGGGCAGAGTGGAGGAGACTAAAATCACTGTATTACTTTTTGGTGAGAGACAGATAGACCAGTAGATCCATAAATAAAAATATAGATGTTATAACTTGATTATCTTATGTAGGTAAAGTATCCTTACCAGCTAATCAAGTCCTGCTGCAGTGTTAGAGAGGTGAGGAGGTGAGGGAGAAATGGAATATAAGCTTGAAGATACAGTGGTCGAGCTCCAGTTGTACTGTATATATGACATGGCAGACAATGAGAACAACCTCCTGTTAGTGAACTCATGGAAAGGAAAGGTGTAGAGCACAAGCGGCTAGGTTTTGAAATAAAAATCTACACAAAAGAACTGTGATTATTTAGAGCGCTGTGAAGTTTACATTTTTACTGGAAGCACTTATTTCTCCTGTCCTGAAGTTACAATCTGTCATCAGTGCATGCTGATTTATGTGCTTATACATGCAATTTTTTTCTGGTTTCCACAGTTTCTATTTTTTATTTTATTTTTTGAATGATAGCTTAGATCCACCTTTTAATGTTCCATTCAGGGAATGCAGAAATAGATCTTGAAATTGTTGACCGTTAAAAACAAAGGAGGGAATTTATCATTGTAGATGTGTTTGGGGTTAGTTTTTAGATTGGAGTTGTTAAGCGCACCTGCATCAAGTTTATGAAAATGGCGAACAGTAATAATAAATGTGCCACAAGTGCAATGTGGTTGCACCTATTTCAGTAAAAGTACACCTGGGGGATGCCTGACTTGGAATTGCAACTTTTTAAAAAGTTGTACTTCAAAAATGTGTTGCAAAAGTGTTCTACAATGAAATTCAGACCAAAATTTAATTCCAAATCTTTATGTGGCTCTGGAAGGCATAGTGCTTAAAAAGTCAAAAAATGTATTTGTGTAAAAAAGTCGCAAAACACCTAATTGCAAGTCAGAATTGTGGTTTGCAGGGTTTGCTAAATTCCCCCAAAGTTTATAAGAAAAATGCGACCTCCCTTGCCACTTTTCCTGCTTAAAAAAATAGCAAACCCCATTTGACTTTTTAAATGCCATTGTGATACAATTTGGGCCTATCTACAACACTCCACCACCACCGAGAAAGGGGCATGGAGTGGGAGGGGGCAGAGCCAGCATGTTTGGCACATTTATCTTCCTTTACACCAGCCTTCTGGTGTAGATGAAGACAAAAATCTGTGCTACCGTAGATTTCTTTTTAGGTGTACGGACTGCTGGAGGATGCGCCTAATATCAGGCAAGGCCTGCACCTCACTATAAATTAGGCACATCCTCCAGCAGCTCAGAGCATATCATAGTAAAACGCTGGTCCATTATAAATCCCCCCATTATTTCTCAATGATTAAAGACGAGGTTCACCTTTTTCCACATTGCTTCTCTTACTTCTATTCTCCTTCACTTCTGAGATTTTGGAGTCTGTTGTTGGAATCTGCCAGTCACTAGAAAAGGACTATATGCACATTACAGACCCATAGATGTGAACCCAGTTTGGGAAACATTAGCCTACATTAACCCTTACAGATCAAGATCAGTTTGCTTTACATTTGAATCTGTCACATTTTACTCGGCTAGTTCTTTCTTTTAAAATGATGTATTCGTGTATATCATGGACCAGAATTAGGGATGAGCGATTCAATACGTGCACATTGATTCATTCATCTGAACTACTTCTGTCTACTGTCTACTGTCCCTTTACAGAAGATTCTCCACTGTGTCGGCAGATTAAAATGGCTGCACATCTCGCACGGCCTTGATAATCACGCTCATGCGCAGATGATATGCCTGGAAAAACTATATCATGGTATAAATAATAGCACAAAGCCAGACTTTATTTCAGATCTAGATTTCAGTTTCTCAGCCACAACTTCCAGAAGATGTACCAATTTCAGAGAGTCCTGCCCCTCTTAATAAGGGCTCATGCACACGAGCGTACTTGCTCAGTGCCTGTGCTGTGGACCGCAAATTATGGTCTGTAATGCACGGGCATTGACCGTGTACACTCCACTTGTGGATGTGGACCCATTGACTTAAATGAGTCCGCAATCTGCAACATATGATCAAAAGCCCATGAAAGTGCTTTGTAGTGCTTCCATGGGCTTCTGATCCATGCCTGCGCACTGCAAAAAGGTAGGTGAAGGGTCTACGGTCCTATTTGGAGGATGCAGACCCATTCAAGTCACAATACGGGCACTGAGCACTTACGCTCGTGTACAAGACCCCTAAATTTGGTGCATCACATTTTTTATTAACACCAGACAGTCTTAATAAATTCCCTCCATGAAATTCAAGGTATGTAACAAGGTCGGGAGTATCTAATCACAAAGCAGTTGTATTGTAGTCTTAAACAAAATATAGAGATTTAACTGCATTTGTCAATAAGAGTTTTGATATTTTTTCATATTGAAGTTTGTTTTTATGTGCACAGGTGAGATTTGTCCCCTAGAGGGCAGCAGTACAATTTAAGTAGTCCGCTGTTGTTTTTGATCTTCATTATTTGAACCGTAAGGCATCGCTTATCACTGCTTAGACTTCTGATATTAAAATAATAGGTGAATATAGCTTTTTGATGTATTGGAGGTTAATATACTATCAAAATGTAGAATATCGTCATTGTTATCCTTTCTGCCAGGTTATGTAGAACACTTGTGTAAAGGTTTAACCTCCAGTAACAGAGGGCAAATGTAAGAAATTTAGAACATATGCACTTTGTTTGCAGCAAGCACAATAATGAACATTTACACACAAATAAACGAGCCATGTAAATAATACTGTAAGTATGTTAAAGGGTAGGAAATGTAATAAGGGCAATGGCTGTGGAATTCTGTTTTTTGGGAAGAATAGTGCAATATCTTTAAAAAAGCGTAAAAGAGCCTGAGATATATGACTGTGTTGTTTCCATCCAACCTGTGAGTTGTAGAGAACTCTGCTCCTCTATAAAGCCATTCTCTGTTTGCCTCAGATTTCATACAGTTTTTTTGTCAGAAAAAATTTCATTTGCCATTGGCTCCATATTATGAAGGCATTATATTCTAGAAACATTGCTTTTAGTGGTTGTCAGTGTGCAGCGGTAAATTGAGTATACCGTGTAGTGCAGAGCCTTATTGTAAAGCTGTCTGTACAAGAGACTTTGGGAGCAATATTAGGACTTTTAGGTGTTGTCCAACCTCATATAGTTTTTTAAAACCCCACACTCATCACACCTGTTTGGTGGGGAAGCATACTTACCTGCTCCCTGACGCTCGGCTCTGGCTCCATGGGTCCACCATTGTCTTCACTGTGCTTCTGTCCCCCCATGTAAATTTCTGGCATGGACGGGGTCATGTGTGCGGCGGTAGCCAATAAATGACAGCAATGGTGACAGGGGCGGATTAGCCATAGACCTTACAGGTAAATTTCCCAGTGGGCAGATGCCCAGGGGGCCACCTGAGGCCTCCTCACGGCTGGCCAGTGGACGTTTTGTGCTGCTGGCAGTATTTTGTGATGGACTGTGGTATTTGGCTCTGTTGGGGTGGTATAATGTGCCACGATATGGTATTGCTGACCCTGCCTTCCATCAATTTGGATCTGACTACAAAATAGGGCCACTTTTAGTATTTTTTCCAGGGCCACTTTAAGTTCCCAGTCCGCCCCTGAATGGTGATGTGTAGCTGCTTAGGGACACATTATAGCTGTGGCCAGTGATTGGCTGCAGCGGTGCATGCGACCCCATCTATGTCAGAATTTTACATGTGGGAACTGGGCCTATGGAGCTCGAACAGGTCCTGCTGGGTGGGGGGTATTTAAAAAGCTTTATGAAGTTGGACATCCCCTTTAAGGAATACATTGCAAAATAAAAAAGGCAAGGCTACCTATATTATGATAATGACTATATGCATGGAGTGGAGCAGGGGCATAGCTATAGGGGTGCAGAGGTAGCAGTCACTACCGGGCCCAGGAGCCTGAGGGGCCCAAAGATCCTTGTGCCGCATAAGAAGACACCGGGATTATAGAAAGTGCATGCTGGTCAAGTTATACCTCTGGCTGGAGGGAAGGGGTTAGGTCAATAATTTGGTTTGGGAATGGGGGTGCTGTTTCAATGTTTGCATCAGGCAACAGGAAGGCTATGTGCTCCCCTGCCCCTGGCCACAAAGCACTGAGGAAAGGGGGGCCCAAGCTTTTGCACCAGGGCCCATGAGCCTTTAGCTACAGCCCTGGAGTGGAGTGAATAATACTAATAAAGTAGAAATGCAGAAAGATGCTTTGTGAAGTTTCCACCTTGAGGATCAGAGTGAATGCTGTGTCTAGGTGGAGTACGGTCAGGTTTGGGTTCACTTTCAGTTGCTATCATTTTTGCTGTTTGTAGACATGAATATCGCTATGTGTTTATTTCACCTTTTACCATTAGGCATCACATCTGTGGTATCTAAAATGATGTATATGGCGTGCTTTTATAGAAACTATTAGTAAGCTTAACCAACACATATGGCAGCAATTTGAAGACCACCAGGCATTAAAATATTTGAGACAGACAAGCACGCAATCACAGGGATTGCATTGTGATTGATGTGTGTGGAGCTGACGTACAGATTACAAAGTATAATGCATTTGCCTTCACGAGATGATTCAGTTTTGTTTGTCTTCGTAGCCCGTTCCTTATGAATCTCTGTAAGATGTGCCTCATTGTGAGGCTTCAGGGTCACTTGTCACTTTCAGAAACTGAAACGTTCGGACATCCCATCACACATTGGTGCACGCAGAGGAGAAGACAAGGAGTTTGTTATTGTTTTTGACAACCAGTAAGTGAATAACCTATTGCCCTCAAAGCAGCCATATACAGGATGACAAAGTATACACAGGAATGTAGCATCCTATGGGTGCCACTGTCTGTATCCATTCAGCGGAGTTATTACTACAACAGTATAGATGTCAATTTACTAAGAATTTACATTAGGTATGACTTTACCTGAATATAATAAATATGTGATATTTGACAAATGTAACATAATCCCCCTGAGACCTGTTGTACAGCTGTGTCGTAGATGTTGCCAATTTTTCTTTTTAAATCCCTCTTTCATGCTTGTATCATGCAAATCCACGTCCTTCCTGTTTTTTCACAGCATTCTGTACACGTACGTGCAAGGTCACTGAGAAGGGAAGTTGACACACTGTTTATTTCAGAGCCCTCTGATATTAGATGTTCTTTCGTTCCAAAATTTAGAGTTTCTTGTTATCAGACGGGGTTGTTTTAGATGACATTTATCCTAAATATGATGTTAGGGAATTTAGTGGTCATACTGTGTATTCTACCATGCTCAAAGGGAATGTGTCATCAGAAAATCAACTATTGTTTAAATCACGTTTTAATGTTAAACAGATTTTTAAAGAATTGTTGATGGAGATATTTTTAAAGGGGTTGTCCGAGTTATTTTTTTGTTCTTTATATGTTTCTAACTTGTCAGGTATAACAACTTTCCCATATACTTTGTGTTTCTAAAGCTGCTGGTTTCTCAGAGTTGACTGAGGGTCACATGACCTGTGATGTCACCTTATCTCCCTGGTCTGTGATGTTTCGTGTACAAGCCTCAGAGTTCAGATAACAGTCTGTACACGAGACATCACTGGCCACGCCCCCTTTCTTTGCCGGGCTCCTGCTATCTGCTCTCTCCCTGGATTCCTTCAGATAAAACATTAACCCCTTCAGCCAGAACACACTGAGGGCTCAAGGCTTTACAACAAATAGTAGCTGCAGCAGTGAGAGGAGACAAATGCTGGGCAAGGAGCTATAGAGGAATTGTATTGTACAAGAACAGGTAGGGAGAATTTCCTGTGTGTATCAGCAGTGTCATTGTACAGCTGGGACTTGTAGTCCTACACATACAACATGCTGCTGAGTATTCCAGCAGGCAGACATGTACTCACAGCACTTATATTCACTGCCTTTGCAGAGGAGGGGGGAGGGGCTGAGATTGTTATTACTACATGTAAACGAAGGCCAGAAGAGAACCAGGGAAATGAGGAAATATAGATTTTTTTTGCCTAAAACTTGCTGAACTTAGTTATATATTGCTACCCATCAGATTTACAGTGCTATATTTTTTTTTCATAATTTGGACAACCCCTTTAATTTTCCATGCCAATATCTATATTTAAAGGGCATCTGTCAGCAGATTTGTACCTATGACACTGTCTGACCTGTAACATGTGCACTTGGCAGCTGAAGCCATCTGTGTTGGTCCCAGGTCCATATGTGTCCGCATTGCTGAGAAATATGATGTTTTAATATATACAAAGGAGCCTCTAGGAGCAACAGGGGTGTTGCCGTTACACCTAGAGGATCTGCTCTCTCTGCAACTGCCTCACCCTCTGCACTTTGATTGATAGGGTTAGGTGTGATGACGATTTCACTGCCTGGTCCTGTCAATAAAAGTGCACAAGGTGCAGCAGTTGTAGAGAGAGCAGATCCTCTAGGTGTAATGGCACTGCCTCTGTGCACATGTAATAGATCAGCCAGTTTCATAGGTACAAATCTGCTGACAGATGCATTTTAAACAAAAACCATGGATTTCTGCTGTTTTTGCACTGACCACTAAACCTAATAATTGATGCCACGTCTTGGTCTGTACAGATCACTTTCCAGCAGTTATCTGCTTATCTGTCGTGAAATGATATCACCTATGTGTATAGATAAAACAGGATCCACCATTCACAATAGGTGATTGTCAGAGCTTATCTATTCCCTCCTTGTACAATGACCTCTGTACAGGTCACAGAACATGCCTAGAAACCTCTCCCGTAGAAGTCAATGAGGTCCCTTGGACCATGGGGCGGTCATAAAGCAATGTTCTTAATGATTTCTTCTGTTAAGGACAGCTCAGGCAAGATGGCTGCCCCCCCCCCCCCCCCACATAATCATGTTCAGGAAATAGAATAAAAAATCTGCAATCAGAACATAAAAACTGATTAGAAAAAAGGAGATGTGTTGAATCTAGTTTTAACTAGCAGAAAAAGAATGTTTGACACATTTCCTTTAAATAGAACCTGTAACCTCTCCTGACTGTGTTACTTACTACTTGCGTTCCCCAATTCTGGAACATCTATTCTTATGACTCTGTGTTGTGCCATTCCTCTTTTATTCCTGCTAGAAATGATGAATGAATGGCTAGTTTGCAGTGAGGGTCAGATTTTGTGTACTGGAATACATCCTCAAGCTGGATTCACTAATCATTTTTTTCTGGCATTTTTGCCATGTCCATATGTTAGTACACACATACATTTTTAGATGTGGTTTTTTTTTCTCTGGCGGTACCTTTTTGGTCCATGGCAGTAAAAAAATAAATCGCAGCATGCCCTGGTTATGGTGTTTTTGCCTGTTGTTGTTCCATACACTTCTTTATAGGGGATAAAAACACCTGATGAAAACGCATTGAAAAATAGCTTGTTTTCCAGTATTTTTATGTTGACGGTATATCATCAGGATGGGTCTTCAATATCAGATAGACAGGGCTGATCAGCTGTTCCCAAGTAGCTCCATTGTCATGAATACGAACTACACATCTCCTTCCATTGTGTACTAGTTATTGCAGCGCTGCTGCTGTTCACTTCATTGGGAACAGCCCTGGTCACCAGGGGCGGATTGGCCATAGACCTTACAGAGAAGTTCCCCGGTGGGCTAATGCCCAGGGGGCTGCTCATCCCTCGTCTCTGCCCTGGCTGGGTACATAATGAGCTCTCAGCGGTAATTAACCCAGTTATAATCAGGTACTCACGTACCGGACCAGTGACGACTGGAGATGGACAGAAAATAACAGCTACTGATGACCACCACAGAGGGACAGCATTTGGGGCAATATATTGTGCTGCACTGTGGTATATGGTTCTGCTGGGATGGTATTTTGCGCTATAGTATTACTAACCCTGCCTACTTGTGTTGCCCTACCTTCTGTCAATTTGGACCCGCCTACAACATGGGGCCACTTTTAAATTTTTTTTCCAGGGCCACTTTAAGTTCCCAGTCTGTCCCTGCTGGTCACTGCGCATGAGATAGAACTGTGTAATTCCAGTGCCAGGACTATTTGGGAGCAACTGATTGGCGAGGTGTTGGACCCTTGCCAATCTGATGATAAGCCATCAGTATAAAAATCTAGGAAAACCCCTATGTGCTGACAGATCCTCTTTAATTGCTGATCAGTATTTGTAAGCCAAAGGCCTCTCACACACGACCGTAGAGCACGGTCTGGTATGGGCCGTGAAAGCCTGGACCGTGCTCCCTCTGAGGACGGGAGCGCACGGCGTCATTGGTTGCTATGACGCCGTACGCTTCCTGAGGCCGCCGCTGTTTTACTGTTTTACTGTTTTCATGGACCGTGTTCCACGGTCGTGTGTGAGAGGCCAAAAACAGGAATGGAACCCATGGTAAAAAAGCATAATGAAAAAAAATCACATTGTTTCTTGGATGAACTCTGGGTTTTGTCTTACAGATACTGATATAAAATGCTGACCAGAATATTGCTGTGTGAAATTGGCCAAAAACTACATTAAAATCTCTAATCTAATGCACGTTTGTATATTTACATGGATCATGAAACTGTAATATGAATCAATTTCTCAAGAAAGTTTGTTTCTAGAGTTTTTTTTCCTTTTTGTACTGCATTGAATAATGACATACATAACAAGTCTGTGCTGATGAATAAAATACTACAATATCTCAAAAAGAAAACAGATGTCCGAAATGTTTTAGACAGAGGAGCACTTCCCAGCGCACACCTATGTCACTGCAGTGCTGACAAGGGACAGCTGCAAGTTCCAAGCTCAGCACAACTGATGCACTTAGAGTGCTGACTGGGCACTAACAGTACAGATCCCAGGTGAGGCCTCCACTGACGGCCACATTAGCTATCAGCAAAACAGCTGGAGGAGATGAGTGTTTTGGATCGTCACTCATGCATACACATGGACACCTAATGACAACCGGTCACAGCGAAGCTGGTTACAGATAATCACAGTTAGAACAATGGAGAGTAAAGGACATAGAAATGTCTTAGCACCGTGCAGAGCCACATCTTAGCTACAGGGTTTTCTGTGGTAGGTTATCAATATCTAATGGGTTAGGGATCGTACTCCCGACACCCCTTCTGTTCATCTCTTTAAGGGGTCACGGTGGTCAGGTATATGCTGACATTGCTTACTTGTCCTTTGTGTTGCTCAGTCCCATTTAGGTGAAAGGGATTGAGCTGCGTTACCAGACACAGCTGCTATACAGTGTGTCCTGGTATACTATGAAGACCAAGCACTGCGGTCTCTTCAAGCAGGTGATTGGCAGGGCGACCAGGACTCAGACCTTCACTAATCAGATATTGATGACTTAGACTAAGGATAGGTTATCAACATTTCATTCTTGGCTTTCTCTGAAAGTTGCAGTGTGCGTATTGGCATCATGGTGGCTCAGTGGTTAGCACTGGTACCTTGCAGCGTTAGGGTCCTAGGTTCAGTCTGACCAAAGACAACATCTGCATAGAGTTTGTATGTTCTCCCCATGTTTTTTTAGGGGTCTCCAGTTTCCTTCCACACTCCAAAGACATAATAATAATTATCTTTTTTTATATAGCGCCAACATATTCCTCAGCGCTTTACAATTCAGAGGGTTGATGTACAAAACAAAAGACATCACAAAGTTACTGGTTAATATACAACTGAAACACAAGGAGTGTGGACCCTAGTCAACTTAGATTGTGAGCTCCATTGGAGACAGCGAGTGTCTGTAAAGCTATCTGGAATATGTCAGTGCTATATAAGCAAGTGAAATAAAATAAATGCTGTCCCAGTTGCTCCATTCATTTGAAGGCATGGGTCTTTTCTTCTGGTGATCAGTGTGGGTCCCAGTAGTCAGACGGCTTATCTAAATGGCCCTTTACACGGGCCGAGAATCCGCCAGATAATCTGGCTTTGTCAAGGCACCAACAATTACCAAATGAATGAACGAAACACTCTTTCGTCGGGTACTATGCTTGTTAGTGTAGGCACCTAAATCCTTGTTTGCCGGCAGCAGATCATGCTGTCTAAACGCACTCTGCTGCTGGCAAACAGCAAGTCTTTGGCATTAGCAATCGCTCCACCCTATATTGTGGAGCCGGTCACTGCATATCAGTCTCCTTCACTGGCAAGCGATTTCCAAGAAGGAACACTTCCATCCTGAAAACCGCCTGCTGAACTGGCCTGTATAAAGGGACCTTTGGTTGTCCCCAATCCTGTGGATAATTTCTTTTAAATTAAATACCCATTTAATGTTACCGTGGGATAACAGAGATGACTTTCTAGGATACTTGTCTGTTTCAGACCTGGCTCAGCTGATGGTCATGCGTGCTGTCAAAGAGGAGAAAGTGGTAGAAAATGGGCTAAGGTGTCTTTAAAGCTGAAAAGTAAATGAATGGCATTTAGAATTCAATTCTGATTTCTGACATCAACACACTCGGTGTTCTTTGCTGAACCAGAAGAATTGTTGGATTTGTTATCAGAGGGTACAATGCATCTTTGTCATAAACAGTGAAATTGGTTACATGTTGAGACAATGGTCTTTTGAGAAGACACTGATGTAATGAAAGTCGAGGTCCTATCTAATGATTTAGCACAATGTACATTTTCTGTTTATAAAGGCACACTGTGCTACCATCATCTTAATGTGGATTATTAATCCAGACCAAATGTGTAGAATTGTGGGAATATTGCCCCAGGGCCTGCCCATAATTGTATAGTTTGGAGGTAGGGATGAGCGAATCGACTTTGGATGCTTCGTCCGAAGTCGATTCGCATAAAACTTCGTTTTAATACTGTATGGAGCGGGCGTAATGTATTGGCTCCGATGAGCTGAGGTTTTTACTTTGTGGAGTCTCGCGAGACTTTGTGTATTAAATTCAGAAATTAATTTCTACTGCAAAAACCTTTGTATCAAACTCGAGTTCAGTTCCAAGTGGTACCTTGGTCAATTTGTTCATCCCTATTTGCGGGGAAGATTTACTAATACTATCGAATTTGCCATTCTCTAAGAATACAAATCCCAGTCTTAATATTAGATAAATTTACAGACCTTCCCTCTATGACTGTGTATACAGATAGCTGGCAATCACTGATAGGACCGTCTCGTAGACTTCAAAGCCCAGAATAAGCAGGAATATAAATAAATGAATTTACTGAATCTTTTCTGAAAAAACTATACATCAATCTGCTCAGCTCCTCCTGCTCTGTACCTTGCTGCCTGCAGATTGCACTGCATTTTCATTGTGACAGGTTGTCTTTTAAATGGTTTTTCAAGATAATGTTACTGATGATCTGTCCTCTGGATAGTTCATCAGTATTTGATCTTTGAAGGTCCGACACCCAGGACCCCCGCCAATCAGCTGTTTTACAAGGCACTGGTGCTCACAGTTGCGCTGCGGCCTTGTGTCCAATGAATGTGACATCACAATGAACGTGGCATCAAGGAAAGCTGCAAGAAGGCCAGGGTGCTACTGTGAGCATTGGTGCCTTCTTAAACAGCTAAGTAAAAATGTCTCAGAAAACCCCTTTAAGCCATCCCATTTTCCTGTGGTCAACCGCCATCTCATTTCCCAATAGAAATATGTGAGAAAATAGGTTTTCTGGATAGGCCTGCACTATCAAAGTTGTGATTACTGGACCTGATTGACAGCACATAAAACATGTCCTGCTGTGTGCGGCTGCTGACTGCATGATATATACAGCTGAGTAGCCACTTGTGGTATATATTTTACCACTGGTGTCAGTACTTGAAGTTAATCAGAAAACTAAAGAACCAGGAAAATTTGCAACAGTTCAAACAACAGTCACAGACAAAAAATTCACCCTAAACACATGATTATCCATGCGGCAAGCCAATGCGTTCCCTAATCTCATCATGACCGAATCATAACTGCATCATGATAATTGAAGTATGTCAATTTTTTGGTGCAAATTGCACTAGAAATCTGTTGCATTTTCTTTAGCAAATCTGCCCAATGTACTTATATGCACCATGTTGATGAATCTGGAGTGCACTGCACTGGAGACTAGTGCACTAGTATTTGCCAGTATTAAAAAAAGCTCCTCCATTGTGTCAGTACTAATGCTATACTCACTATATGAATAAACATGAGGTTCTTAGCACATATATTTTAATATATATTTTAATCAAACGCATTAGTGCCCATCTACCATGGCAAGGTGACCTCTTTTGAACGAGTAAAAAATACATATTTGACGAAGAGGCCAAGTAACCTTGAAAGAGGAAGCATTTAGCATAGATTCCCATCCAAAAGAAATCACCTCGCCATGGTGGATGCGCACATATGATTTTGATCAAAATATATTTGCTAATAACCTCATGTTTATTCAAATACAAGTATGGCATTAATTCATAGATTTTTGCAGAGTGCTGTTGCATTGTGCTTGATTTTGTATTTTGGCCATGGAAAGGTGCGCCTGCGTATTATGATGTGCTGGCTAACTTTGTGTTTTGTGTGAAGCTTTTTATTTTACATCATGATTGTGAACAATAGTATAAAAAATGTACGCTCCTGACACCACATCACTTCATTATCTTTCTATCACTCTTTTGTGCTTAGAGTAGTACAATTTAATATTAATATAATATTCATGAAGTCACACAGCAGGGTTTTCAACAAGTTCATTTCAACACAAAAACCTATCATACTCTGCTCTGGTTGTTGGTATAGTATACAAATTATGTTTTTTTACAGCTGTGAAACCCATATTGAGTTCTTCATACATTTCTCGCAGCATGAGGCAGTTGAAGAGCATAAATGAATTCTTCACAACTCCTGTCTGTGTTGCTAAACTGGGACAGTTGGAAGTTCCCTCTAGGACTAAGGCTGTATTGGAGGAGAGTGAATGACTACTAGACATTCACAGGATGTGCTAAACAGTATTACTGCTTCTCAGCTACACATCCTGTCTTTCCCCATAATAGAGTATAACCACGCAGTGAGAATATTAATGGCCACTAAAATAACAGGGGATGCTGCTGTTGTTTACTTGACTTTGGTTATAAAGGCCTTGTTCTTTTCCTTATAAGAATGTGTCTCCAAGAGTGCAGCTATGTTAGAGCAACATCTTAGAAACAGGACAATTGCAGGTAGGTTTGTTTTGTGACTGCTCAGGAGAGTCATGTGTGCCGATGTGCTTTTTGAAGGCTATGGCCACCTTTGATATTGAACATGTGATTTGCGTTTTTAGTGGTTACCGTGATTGGAAATAGGTACACTAACTCTCAGTCTGCAATCTTCATTCCTTTATTTATTTTCCGACCCATTGGTATTCAGTCTGAACCAGCTCCTAATTTCAGACTTTTTTCATTGTACCTCCCAGCAATACACACTAGACGCGAGTCTGTCCATGATGTTGTGACTTTCACTAGCTTCATTTCTGGACTGCTTTCTTTTATTACATCTCATGAGGGATCTTTTTTTCACTTGTGCTGACAGACATTGATGCAGAAGCGTGTATAAATCACCTCACCCTGCATGGTTTTTCACAGTCTATTTTCTCTGTACACTTTTACATCACATATGTGATTCTGCCCCTGGAAAAATTGCCTTATGTGTGCTTGCCTTCCTATCTACAGTCTGTGTGGTCTGCATTTTTTGAAAGCTTTCTCCTTTTCGGAACTGCGATCTACCATATACAACCTCCTCCCCCTCCCTGCTGCTATCTCTAGAGAACACAGAGAGACATCAAAAAAAGGAGCAGAACTCTGATGGATTTCTGTCAGATTCATCACCACCACCACAATTATGTCAGAAGTAAAATGGTAGGATGTCTTTAATTGACAAAGTTGCCTAATTTTTCATTCAGGAACTAAAAATGATCAATAAAAATGTATCATTGCAAATTCTTCCAAAACCTTGAAGGCTGATTAGAGTCTTGTTAATGCTCAGTGGCCTGCCCTGGTGAATGGTTCCCTTCAGACTCCCTTCAATGTCTTTCAAGTTGTTGCTGTAATGTCTAGAGATTGACAGGTAGAATATAGTGTCTGATTTTCATTGTTTTTACATTACTCATGGGATAACCCCTTTAATAAAAAAAAAAAAAACAATGGGCAGCAGCACAGAAAGGTTTTTTTTCTTACTATATCTGCTCTGGGATGGTGTGGTGGTGGATTGTTTTGGATCCCTTAATAGGAGTCAATTAGAAACTGCATCATGTAGGGTATTTATTGCTTGCCTTCTTCTGAATTGTAGGATAATAGGCTGAACTTGATGGATTTCTTTTTCAATCATACAAACGTCGATACAAAGATAATGAATTAAATACGGGTAGAGAACAAGGAAGACAGAACATTTCTTTTTTTCAGTTTTACCGTAGTGTTACATTGAAATCTGTATACGGTTTAACTCTGAGAATTCCCAATGGAGTGATTTCCTGACACATACAGTAGATTGTCTATTCATTATTACTGCTGAGTAGGTGAGACTTATTCTACACATCACACATACTGGTCTCCAGAGTCTGATACTCATCAAGTTTCTC
This sequence comes from Rhinella marina, assembly GCA_900303285.1. Lineage (NCBI taxonomy): Eukaryota > Metazoa > Chordata > Amphibia > Anura > Bufonidae > Rhinella > Rhinella marina. The sequence goes on from ONZH01003971.1 coordinate 90,277, forward strand.
CTCAGTGTCATCACATATTGCATATTGTGCTCCTCTGACTAGGTCAGGCACTCTAAGGGCAGACACAAGGATATGGACTAAATGCCAACTAAGTAAATATAATAAGAAAACAACTGGCACTGTGAATCATTTCGTATGTGTAGACTTGAGGGCAAATAATCTAATTGTGTATATGATTTATTTATAAAGCACCAGCACTGCTTCTACATCCAGCAACCACTATAGACACCTTCCTAGCTGATCAACATAGGTGGATGCTTACCAGCTGGTTCGAAGTGAATACCAACTTTATTTGGTTTATGTGTTTCATGGTCCATCAGACCTCAAATCAGACGTCAGATCAGATGCTAAAAAATAAATAAACTTACCTTGCTTGCTCCGGACAGCGCTGCCACTCACTCACCCTCCCAGGGAGGGTGAGCAGAGCCATTGCAGCTCTTCCCTTACCGCTTCCCGTGCGTTGGTGTTTTTGTGACTTTTTAAATGCCATTGTCAAGTCAGAACTTGCATTTTTACACCATCCTAGCCAGTTTCCAATTGTACACATAATAAAACACAGTAATTAATAATCCCATTTAGGCCCCCACTCAGTGACTTACAGGTGATGTCTTCTCTTTCTAGAGTCTTTCTCTTCTTCATAAGAGCACTGCCTCTCATGAAGCTAAGTGGCACACAGGAGCCAATAGTTCTTGTTCTCACTGTTCAACTGCGAGGCTCCGCGCTGACCATTACCAGATTACCCACCAGATACAGGTCCGCGGCTTGGTGGTTGGGGACCGCTGCTCTAGTATTCAAAGCATCATTCCACCTGCATCTCCTGTTGTAGTGACCTAACCAATCCTTTATAAAAGCTTAGGTCTTATTCTAAGACTATTTATTGCTTATGGCCCTTCCTCTGCCCCCCTCTTGCCACTACCTGGTGCTGCCTAAGGCGATCGCCTCACCTGGCCTCATTGGTGGTGCACCCCTGATCAGGGGATTGTCAGGACACCCCCAGTAGTTTGAATAGTGCAGCAGAAATTAGTAGGCTCGGCTGATGTTTTTGTAATGTATATGGCCAGCTTAAATCTCCCTCAGTCACCACTATCTAATCATTTACAGAGAAGGAAATGCGTGTTTGGCAGTCCACAAAATATTTTTTATTTATTTAATATTTTGAATGATTACAACAATTTTTCCCATTGAAAATAATTCTCATCATTACAGAACAGTGGTGTCCCAATAGTGCAATGTGCAAATATGGGAACACTCCCAGTTTCTCTGAAGCAGGTATTCCGATTTCTAAGAGCTTATCTGGAGCAGACTATGAAGACACAATTATCACGTACATAATAATTATAATTACTGTGACTTTCTATTACTACCAGGCAGGCACGAATCACTCTGCAGATCCAATCCAGTACATTTCACCTCCTGCCCTTTCTCATCCAGAACATTGCTCTTATAATGTGGAGTTTATGGTACACGCATCATAGTATTTTCACATTCCTTAACTTGACTACAGACATATAATTTGTAACAGTGTTATACTAAACTATGTGTGGAATTTATCAGCAGTTAGAAGAGATTATGTACAGTATGACTGTACTGCAGGCATTTTAATCAGTGAAGAACTATACTGCTGGACTACAGCCTATACATTTTTAGAAGTATGACTCTTAGGAAATGCTGAAAACTTTTCAGGCCATACAATATCATGTATTAGAGAAGTAAAAATAGGACTGGGTATTTTACAAATCATATTCTATAATTGGAAAGTAACTGTACTGATTATCACATTTAATAAAAATGTATTGATAATGGAACCTTTCTGTTTAAAGGGGTTTTCCTGGCTTTTAATATTGATGACCTATCCTCATGATAGATCATCAATATCATATCGGCGGAGGTCTGACACCAAATACCGCTGCTGATCAGCCATATGAAGAGAAGGCACGCGAATTGCTCTTCCTGCTTGCCATAGACATAGCAGCAGCGAGTAGGAAAAGAGACAGGAGACTGCGCGCTTGCACGGCACCTGCATTCTCTTCAAATAGCCGATCTGATATTGATGACCTATCCTGAGGATAGGTCATCAATATTAAAAGCTTGGAAAACCGCTTTAAACAAATTTAAGTAAATTGCACTACATATACTCATGGGAAGGGAAAATATGAGTCACCAATACATACTGAGGCCACTGCATGATGAAAGAAGACTCCCTGCATTGATTCAGATAGCTGGTTTGCCAATGGCCAGTGGCGTACATAGAGAAGGAAGGAACAAACCAGCAAGGAACAAATCAGGCCCCCCACACAGGACAGAAGGATTTATGCCTAAACCAATTTCAATAACCCTTGGGCCATTTTTCCACTGCCTCATTTGCTAAAAGTTGTTCCTTTAGAGGGTTGAGTCCTGATCAAGTTCTCACCTCCAGTAGAAGAGGGGATAATCCCAACTAAGACTGGGCCCCCTCCTGCCCTGGGCCCCATAGTCGCATGGTCTGCCACTATGGTAGTTACGCCCCTGTCAATGGCCCGTTCAGAGACTGGTGAACGCCTCTGCAGTCAGACCTGGGAACCTAGAAAGGACTCTAAGCTAAGATCAGTGTTGTGTTTTCTGTATTTCTGTTCCTGAAAAAAACTCTTCCCTTTTAATCCCCATTTGTTTGCATGGATTATTTTGAGCATCAGTTTTCACAGGAGAAAAAATGCAACAGAACAACAAACATGAGTTTTTTCTTCTGACAACAATAACTGAAACCTGATGGAACTGATGCGAATTGATGCAAACTAATCTCAATCTGAGCCATTCAAACATAAGGGATTAAACTGATAGATTTTTCTGTTCCTCTGACAGAAGAGAAATCCGGAAATCACAATGCTGGTATGAACTTAGCCTAAGGCTACTTTCACACTAGCGTTTTTAAATTCCGGTATTGAGTTCCGTTATAGGGGCTCAATACCGGAAAAAAACGCTTCAGTTTTGTCCCCATTCATTGTCAATGGGGACAAAACTGAACTGAAGACAACGGAATGCTCCTGAAAGCATTCTGTTCCGTCTTCAGACCGGAGAACAAACCGCAGCATGCTGCGGTTTTCTCTCCGGTCCAGGCAACTGCACCAAGACGGATCCGGAATGACCCCCAATGCAAGTCAATGGGGACGGATCCGTTTGGTGTGGACACACCAGTAATCCGGATCTGTCCTCCATTGATTTGCAATGGGGGATCATTCCGGATCCGGCTACATACATAGATACATACATACAGACATACATACATACATACATACACACACACATACATACTCACATACTCCATGGACGCCGGCAGAACGTCTTCACGCGCCTCCTGCGCGCAGCTATGACGTTTCCCCACTGCGCCCAGCAGAGGGCGCTGTGGGGAATCGTCATCACTGCGCGCAGGAGGCGCGTGAAGACGTTCTGCCGGCGTCCCTGGAGTATGTGAGTATGTATGTGTGTATGTATGTATGTCTGTCTGTCTGTCTGTGTGTCTGTGTCTTGTTCCCATGTGTGTGTACATGTGTGGGGCCGGAGCGCTGCTCCGGCTCCACACATGTATAGCGGCAGTACGGATCCGTCGGCACCCTTTAGGTGCCGGATCCGTGCTGCCGCTAGTGTGAAAGTAGCCTAAGCCTAGCACCACAAAAAATGTATATTAATTATGAAGTAATGTATATGTATCCCCCCAAACTGTGACAAAAAATTCTATTTCTCCTGAATAAAACAAGGCCTCATACAGCCACATCAATAAAAAAATTAAAGTAACGACTAGGGTTCGGGTATGTCCTTATCGATTCCATTACCACGGAACATAATTCAATTCAGGGACGGAATGCCTTTAAACACATTCTGTTATTTATTGTGTCATAATAGAAGTCTATGGCCTGCATAACGGATCTGTCCTGTTAGAAACGCATACTATTTTTTACATTGCAGTGAATGAGAGATGGATGGAAACATAAGATAATACCTTTCCATCTGTTAAACATATCTGTTTTTATCTAGATACTCCCTACTTCATTTGATATACTTCAACTCTTTATTTAAAAAAAGAATGGTTTCACAAAATACACGTCAAATGTATCTATCTGTCTATCTATCTATCTATCTATCTATGAATCTATCATCTATCGTATCTATCTATATGTCTATTTGTGAAATCCTCTGGGATATCATCTACAAGTTAGTATTAACAACGCTCTCAGTAGTGAGTATGGAAAACATGTTCCCATGCTCCAGTTGTTTTGCCTTGATTAAGCCTCCAATGTACAAATCCCACTCTCAGCTCAGAACAATACGGCCGATCATGTGCAAATATTTGTCAGGTTCCAGGGAGTGGTGAATTACTGTAGTGTGGTGCAGCACACCGTTCTAATGTTCATATGCCAGCTGGCTAAAAACATGGTAAACATTAGTGATATTTAGTGGAAAGGCTTGTACTGATTGGAAAGTAAAGCAGATGTGTGTCTGCTCATGTATCTGCATTAGAGTTCAGAACCCAACGTCTTAATAGAAAGACATTGGAAACATGGACCAGATTTTGTACAGTGAAAAAAAGTCCAATATGATAACCACACAACACATACTTTGTGATCTGTAAACTGACTTATGCCTCATTCACACATCATTTTTGCTCTGTGGGAGGCATTTAGCATCACACAGACCACAGTACTAAAGGCACCATATTCAGGAACTGTCTCATATGCACTATAGGGGAGATTTATCAAACTGTTGTAAAGTAGAACTGGCTTAGTTGCCCATAGTAAACAGTTAGGCAAGTTGAAGATGAAATGATCTTTAAAAGGCATAAAGTTAAAGATGAAACACATTTTTCAACATTTTAAGTAATATCTAGTGTATTATTTTGGGTTTGTACAATTTTAGAGTGAAAAAAAGGAGTACCTTACAAAAGTATGGGAACCCAAGGAGATTTGAGCGTTCAGATAACTTTAACAGAGGTTTCAGACATTAAAAAGCCTGTTAAGGTTAAGGCTTGTTCTCAATCATTGTTAGGAAAGGCCCGGTGATGCAAATATCAAAGCTTTATAAATACTCAGACTCCTCTAACCTTGTCTCAAAAAACAGCAGCCATGAGTTCTTTTAAGCAGCTGCCTAACACTCTGAAAATGAAAATGGTTGAGGCCCACAAAACTGGGGGAGGCTATAGGAAAATAGTAAAGCATTTGTAGGTTGCCATTTTTCAGTTCGAAATGTAATTAAGAAATGGCAGTTAACAGGAACAGTAGAAGTCAAGAGAAGGTGTGGAAGACCAACCAAAATTTCAGAGACAGTTGCCCGTAGAATTGCTAGAAAGGCAAATTAGAACCCCCACTTGACTGCAAAAGACCTTCAGGAAGATTTAGCAGACTCTAAAAGTTGTCTTACATTGTTCTACTGTTCAGTGACACCTACACAATTCAGCATCAGAAAATGCAAAAAAATATCTAAACAAGCATGATGCATTTGGGAAACAAGTCCTGTGGACTGGTAAGGTTAAACTAGAACTCTTTGACCATAATGAGCAAAAGAGGCACAACATTTCATGAAAAGAATACCCCTCCAACTATTAAGCATAGGGGTGGATCACTCATGCTTTGGGTTTGTGTTGTAGCCAATTGCACAGGGAACATTTCACAGGTAGAGGGAAGAATGGATTAAATGAAATTCCAGCAAATTCTGAAAGCAAACATAACACAAACTGTAAAAAAAAAGCTGAAGTTGAAAAGAGGATAGCTTCTACAAATGGATAATGATCCTAAACACACCTCAAAAGGCACAAGCTGAAGGTTTTACCACGACCCTCACAGTCCCCTGATCTAAACATCATTGCAAATCTGTGGATAGACCTCAAGAGAGCAGTGCATGCAAGATGGCCCAGGAATCTCCCAGAACTGGAAGACTTTTGAAAGGAAAAATAGATGAAAGACTCTTGGTTAGATTGAAAAAGTGTTTACAAGCTGTAATACTTGCCAAAGTGGGTTCTACTAAGAAATAACCATGCCCACATGTTTGCTTTGCCCTTTTTTGTTATTTTGAAAATGTAAAAGATAAAAAATAGTTTTTAGCTTAAAATACAAAGGGTGTCATCTTTAACTTTATGCCTTTTGGAGATCATTTCATCTCCAACTTGCTTAGCAGGGGTGCCAATACTTATGCATGCCAATGTATATTATACACTACAGTAAATAAATATATATATATATATATATATATATATATATATACTAGCAGAAGGACCCGGCTTCACCTGGGTATATTTCAGCTGACAGAAGTTGATTTTTACCTTCATTTTTTCAATCCCCATTGGCTGCGGAGTAGGAGGGGGCGTGACCTGACCAGGTCGGGGGTGTGGTTTAGCGGGACCTTGGGGGGGTGCTTTTAAGTCCTTCTTTTGAGGGTGGCCTGAATTACAGGTCAATGCCATGGTAATTTATGAAGAAACACAGTGGGTAGCAGTGGAAGAAAACATTGCTTCGCACAAGTATATTTAATCTATTTCATTTAATGTTTGTGTGTGTCATTGCAGAGAGAAAGTCGTCCTCCTTCCCACCCCTGCAGCTGACAGAATTTGATTTTTACTTAAAATTTTTCAATCCCAGTTGGCTGCAGTGTGGGAGGGGGCATGGCCTGATCGAGTCGGGGGCGTGACTTAGTGAGACCTGGGGTGGGGGTTTTAAGTCCTTTTGAGGGTGGCCTGAATTATAGGTCGATGCCATGGTAATTTATGATGACACGCAATGGGTAGCAGTGGAAGAAAACATCTTTTATTACTACTGAATGGTCGTAGTCTAATATTAGTCTAGTTCATCTAATGTTTCTGTGTATCGTTGCATAGAGAAATTTACGCTCCCACCCCTGCAGCTGACAGAAGTTGATTTTTACCTTCATTTTTTTCAATCCCCATTGGCTGTGGAGTGGGAGGGCTGTGGCCTGACAGAGTCGGGGGTGTGGCTTAGCAAGACCTGGGGCGGGGGTTTTAAGTCCTTCTTTTGAGGGTGGCATGAATTACAGGTCGATGCCATGGTAATTTATGAGGACACGCAATGGATAGCAGTGGAAGAAAACATCGCTTCGCATGGGTGTATTTAATCTATTTCATTTAATGTTTCTGTGTGTCGTTGCAGAAAGAAAGTCAACCTCCCACCCATCCCTGCAGCTGGCAGAAGTTGATTTTTACCTTTATTTTTCAATCCCTGTTGACTGAGGAGTGGGAGGGGCGTGGCCTGACTGAGTCAGGGGTGTGACTTAGCGAGACCTGGGGCGGGGGTTTTAAGTACTTCTTTTGAGGGTGGCCTAAATTACAGGTTGATGCCATGGTAATTTATGAGGACACGCAATGGGTAGCAGTGGAAGAAAACATCTTTTATTACTACTGAACAGTCTTAGTCTAAAATTAGTCTAAACATAAGTTATATTTATGGTAACTTGAATACCTCATTAACAATGTCATCCACAGCGCTCTGCCCCTTTAAAGCAGTGAAGAGAAATGGCTGGGTTGTTATTTACATGAGCTCCTCAGCTGGCTGCTAATTACCTGGCTGTGTTGTTATGGAAACCTGCCCTCCCTGTGTGTGTCTGTGCAGAGAATGGCAGTTGAGGTTTGAAAACAAAGCTCCCAGGCTAATGGCAAATGCAGGTCATATTTTGGGAATATCTTAGGAACGGTACGTCCTAGAGAGATGGTCTAAAACCTTCCCGGACACCTGATGTACCTGTGTGCCGAATTTGGTGAAAATCGGTCCAGTAGTTTGGTCGCGCATAGAGAACAGACAGACAGACGGACAGACATACAGACACTCATTTTTATAATATTAAGAGATATATATATTTTTTTAAAATGAAGATAATATCAGACATATGCAACTGTGTTTCATGCAGTTGAATACAATCTAGTTTTTTACATACAGTTTAAAAGAATACATTTTTATAAAAAAAAACCTATACCTTAACTGAATGGTGTATTTTTTTGCGATTGGGAACATAAATCCACAGAAAAATAAGACAAAGACACACAGTAGCGATAACATTAATTATAATACGGAAGAGCAGTTCACATTCTTAAGGTTAATTAGAAAGTCAGATTACCGTTGAGACCAAGTAAGCACTACTTAATGTGCAATGAATTTTAAAAAGACAGTAGTGGGGATTTGGGTGAGAATGTAAATTCCTCCACTAATGCCCAAAATTAGAACTCACAGAAATCACCATGATTTACTGTGTTGTCCAGACTGATGAGACTGGAAAAGACCCCGAGCATTATGAAGAAGATGGAATCAAGCTTCAGATATGGGTCCTTGTATGTCTCAAAGCTGTAGTATATATATATATATATATATATATATATATATATACAGTGTCTGGATGATATTTGTTTAAACCTCATCTACTTTGCTGCTACTGTAAAATGCTGCAAATGTTCAACAGTGTATCTGTCCTGTGTTGACATATGCTTATGGCTCCATTACATTGAAGAGGATTAATACATACACTGGTATTTCAGGCCATTGGTCCAGCAGGAGTTTAAAAAATGAAGTGTTTTCAGAAGTCTTAAGGCCCTTTAACACAGGCCAGGCAAGCAAGCAGTTATCGGGAGCGTTCATTCCTGATAGTTGCCTGATCATGAGAGAGATGAAGGCTGCATTTACATGGGCTATTAGCGGTTTGTGCTGGTGTGAGGGGTTCACCTTTGATTTTTTGTGACTCCTATGAATGAAATTTGTGGTTTTAAAATGGGTTTAGCCAATTAATTTTTATTTTTGTGTATTATGTGATTCATTAAATAGTATTTTATTATATTTTTGGGTCACCAGAATAATCTCTTTTGGAGTAAAGCCATGGACTAATAGCACTTAGTACCTTATTTCCAGATGTGCCTTTGTTCTAGCAATAGATGTTTTCTATCTTCTGAAAATCCTGTTTATTTGGTATGCAAATGAGCCAGTAAGGTGCCCAGAGGGGCGTCGCTCTTGCAGGAAGGAGCCCAGGCACGCCTCCTGCTAGTGCCCAAGCCCATCCTCATGCTGGGAGCAGGGAAAATGGGGCGGAGTTATGGCTTGAATGTGATGTAGAAGGCGTGCCTGGACTCCTTCCTGCAAGAGTGACGCCCCTCTGCATACCAAATAAACTGGATTTTCAAAAGATAGAAAAACATTTATTGCTGAAACAAAGGTACATCTGGAAATAAGGTACTAAGTGCTATTAGGCCATGGCTTTACTTCAATAGCGATTATCCTGGTGACAGATTTCCTTTAAGGCGGGTTTAGACTGCATGATATAGCAACCAATTGTTGGAAGGAAGCGTTCCTTCCTGACAGTTGGGTGCTGGTTAAGTAATGGTGACCTCTGCTGTGATCTCCTTCACAGTATGAAGACGAGGGATCACTATTGTGATCGCTCTTTCCCATACAGAATCATTGTTTCTGGGCTGTTTAGACAGCACGTTCTGCTGCCCAGAAATGATGACTGCACGAATGATAGGATCACCTCGATGAACAAGTGTCTCGCTCATTCATTGGGTGATCAGCTGCACATTTAGATGGACAGATTGTAGAAAACAAGCGTTCACAGGAACAGTTGTGCCCAATAATATGTCCCATAATATGCCCGATAATATGCCCATAATTGGCTTGTGTAAATCCACCTTTAGATGTCTGCATCAGCAATGATTTCACCCCATGAACGAGCTTGTTCATTGGGTGATCAGTAGCACCTTTACATGGGCCAATTATCCAGAAAGAACAATTTGTTTGCTCTTGTAAAGGTGTTTGGAAATCCCCATCATAGTACAAGTTGAGCACAAAGTCACCACACAGATATTCTGCATATGGCACATACAGGGACCTTAAAACTCTTCGTTTAAGGGTTGTGGTATAGTTACTACTACCATCCCATCATTCATTTTAGCAAGGCAGGTATGAAATGAAATAGCTTGAGCTATAATCAGTTTGTCAAGTTGATGTTGCCAGTTGAGGCTTATTTGAGCATATTTTTAGGAGAATGTGTTTTGTGCCCATTAAAATAGCCAAAGACGTGAAAGGTGCCAACATTTTCTAACTGGGATGCATTACACTGTGTTATCTGTGTCTCTGTGTTTGATCATACGTTGATATCCTACTCTTAGCATAGGCCATCAGTGTGTGATTGGTGTGAACCCATCTACAAGACCTCTACCAGCAGAAAAATAAAAAAAATACACCTCTCCGATTCCTCACTGCTCCCGTTCCAATGCTGCCTCTTTTCTCTGCGTCCTGGCCACAGCATTGACCCACCACATCAGGGATTGACTGAGTGGCCAGACGAGGAAGCAGAGAACAGCAGAGCACCCAAACAGCCTCTGAACAGGATCGGCAGAGGATTGCTGAGTGGGTATGTTCAGTGCAAATCAGGTTTGTCAGTTTAGCTTGACTTTGTTGATGTAATTTGATGGTGTAATTTGATGGTGTAATTTGCACCAAACTTATCAAATGTTGCACGGTGTTCAATATATTTGGCACATCTTTTCAAATAACACTTTTGTCTACAGATGTTACTCCATTTCTTTAGGTAACTGTTTTTTTGTGAGCTGCAGTTGATAAATCCGGTTTACACCTAATTATCAAAGCTTGTTCAAAAGTCATAAGTTTATTATATACTGATACTGACTGACAGTGATGAACTCCTCAAATGTCGGTCACAACAGTATAAGCGCTCTGTACATCACACAGAGCAGCATGTATATATATAGTACAGATGTTCAGCAACATTGAAATGTACCATTATAGATAGTATAAAAAAGTGGTAAAGAAAATCAGTGGTTTCCAGTGTCAGTAAAAGGGTCCATAACGATACAAGTCTTTAGAGGTCTGTAATACTCGTTCTTAGAAGGTGCATCAACAAAAATGCAATGCACCAAAATTTCAGAAAACTGACGCATATCAAATGATACATTTTTCCCATAGTTCATAAATCATTACCCAAAATCTTACTTTGCTTTACTGGCAAGAGGATATATCCAAAGAGAGCCCAGACGTTCTCCCCGGTACTGTTACTACTCTCTGATATGCAGACTGCTATTTAGAGACCTCACCATGGTGCAGTGGAATCAATCCAAAGCTTATACAGTAGGTAGGGTTCTATACTTACAGTGAAATTCATTTTATTAAATTAGTTCAAAAAGTGAAAAGCTCTCCTGAATGATCTCAAGAAAGGTAAGATGTTTGATGCAATGATGTACATGACCAGATATGTGCTTTCCACATTGTTAGTAGCAACAGGGATTTGCCTGTTTCTACAGTACATCCTACCATTGTTGAGTAGTAGACATAGATATGTTATCGCCTACCTTTCCCCAGTTGCTTTAGGGTGGAGCTGTTCATTGTTTAGCCAGACCTTATTTCATTCTGATTGCTGGGGATGACATATGCATTCTTCCCCCAGATTCTTATTTTCTTGTTCTAGTCTCCTTAATTATTTGTGTATTTGGGGTCTGTAGTCCCATAGCATTTCATTGCTTTATTTTGAAATGTGTATGTTGCTTGAGTTGTTGAATTGACTTGGCTGTCTTTCTGGGTTGTATACCATACCATCTCTCATCCACTCCACTGGTGGGCTCCCATCTCCTCCTCATTTGTTTCCTGTTATCTATCATTGAGTTTTTTTTTAGTACCTTGTTTATACCTGTTTGTTGAGACTTGTTTCATAGGTTTCTTGCAACATTCAAGTTGTTGTGCAGTTCAGCCCTACTTTAAGTCCTGGGCGTATCTGAGTACCAAGAGACAAAGCTAAAGCTTGGGAAACAAAGCTGCTCTAGGTGAACACACATGTACTGTTATGATATGACAAGTTTTGAATGGATGGTGAGATAACCCTGTGATTTGGAAATTACATTTACATTTTATTTCACTATAATTGCGTCGTTCACAATAATACATATGATAAGTAATAAAATACGTCCACAATAGCAAGTATCAGGACAGAATTTTCTGCATTGAAACTAGAGATTCCAGTCTGGCTCAAACCCAGGTCACTGAGACTATCACGAGAGTGATCGAATCATATGAGCAAGTTTTCTGCATGAAACACAACTGCCTGAACTACAAAGAGGGTCTCAATTTGTTTCAGATGAGTGGCAGTGTGGTATTTGTTTTCAGCTCTCATAATTAACATTTTCAGTGCCAATGGAATTATGAAACAATAAAAATGTAGGAGAATAAAGCAGGTATTCAAAATCCTGAGGCATTTATTCTAACCAAATAGTTTGGATGGGTTTCGTCTTTCATCCCAGATTAAAAAAAAAAAACAAAAAAACATGCATAATGGGGTTGTTCTTATTAAAAATATTAATTGTGTTGAGGTCTAGTGATTGGCTGCAGCGGTCATATGCAGCCAAATACATAATGTAACGGCGGGGAAGATTATCGTGGCCACGCTGGAGAGGAGTGGGTTTGGAATGGTGATTATAACTTTTTAATTATTTTAATTCCTTACCTGCCGTTTATATTTTATTTCAAACTTCCTGTTTAAGGCTTCTTCTGACACATACACACATACAGGCACACAATAATTTTAGCATTGGTTTTGCTTTCAAAATTGTTTTTTAAAAATGCAATGAAGGGCTAGAAAAATGCCACCAACAAAACTCCATTATAGAGCGAAAGCATTTTTTGCCCAAAAAAATACAGGAGTTATCGAATACAGGAGTTATCAAAAACTCAACATTTTTCTGAAAAGTGAAAAAGTGTGAAACCAGTCTGTATAAGGGAAATGTGGCATAACAAATATGTTCCAATAGGAAGCTGTATTTCTTCATATCTGCATATTCTCTGATTACAAGCTCCTCTAGTTCCTCTGAATGACTTGCTTGGATACTCATGACATTTCAGAAGACTAGATCACATGTTTAGCTGGACATCCAAGGCTGAAAATATTCTCTTATAAAACACTGATCTCCGGGAAACACTTGGAACACTACTTCATGTAGGGTATATACGCCATTTTTAACAATTCCTGAATCATAATTTTATGCAGCTAATAGGAATTATATATTTTTTAGTATCATAGACTTTTGGAGTATTTATAGAATTGAGCTATTGTGTATTAGGTAGATTTCTAAGTAGAGATGAGTCATATGGATTATCACATATTTTCTGGCAGAAGGTTTAATCAGTGATTGATGGCTTTATCCATCACTGCTGAGGCCTGATTTAGTCTCGGGGAATGCATGCTCACATTCAGAGAAGGTGGTTAGGTCAGGGTTTGTCCATTACTGAATGTCTTATGTGTTCCACACAGGAAACATTTATATCAAGGAGAGTCTCGATGGTGAAGCTCACAATACAGTCTAAAATAATGCAAATAAAAATCCATAGAAAATGTGAAAACATATGTATAGCACATTTTCCTACTTTTATGCTATTAAAAAAGACTTAATAGCTTCTCATAATGGCAGATTTTTTTCCCAAATGGGTCAATATGTTACAACACACGTTTTCTAGCACTACACAAGTACTTACACATAAGGGGACACATCTCAGGAACCAGTCACACCTGACATTTCAGTTGTTCCATATATGTCTGGTCAACCCAAAAAGTAAGAAGACTTTACCCGAAGCTGCTTAAATCAAAGGATCTTGTTTTTATTTAGCAGTGTAAGGAGCCATGCATTTTGGAACTTCACTAGTCCTTTTATCAGGTATTACATGTAGTGCCTGAAGAAGGGGCTAGTCAAGTCCCAAAAATCTGGTTGAATTCATGTCAACAGACAATCAGGGTTCCTGTTGGACATCGGGCTCCAGCTTTATTGATTATTTACGTCTACTGGGGCATTATGCTCCTAGCGCAAAGCCATTAGGTACACACAACTGAGTGTACATACCTTTACATTTTATTTAGGGAACGCCCAATGTGCACCATTGTGTATTTTATCTATAGAGCCTATTTATGTCTATGATGTCTATGCGTGTTTACTAATTGGATTCAATTTGATCTCTTGAAATAAACAGGTGTTACATATTGACCAATAAGAAATTATAAGACGCCATACAAACACGGTATGGTGTTTAAGGGCTCTTTTACATCAGCTTTCCTTATTCAGTTGTTCTGCTATGTTATAAATAACATTAGTTCTTAATTTGGAAAATAACTGACAGGAACGGAGCCAAACAGATCCCATTGACTATAATGGGATCCATTCGATTTCTGTTTGGGGGAAGGTTTTTTTCAGCAGAGAAAAAGTCTTGCATGCAGGACTTTTATATCTGCTATTTTTGTGAAAATCTGTGATGGAGGACCCAAACGGAGCATCCTGTTCAGATGTGAATATACCCTGAGAAAGTGGTGGTGACATGGGTGCCAAAAGCGGCACTCAAAGCCCTCTCTGTGGGTACCCGCACCTGGAAAAAGTCCCAATATGCCTTAGACTTTTCCTGCCACTTATCAGGGCAGGGCCGACTATGAACAGCACACAGGCAGTGCATTGAATGTAGACAGGCTATTATAGCTAAACACCATTTCATGGTGTTTTTTTACAAGCCAAAAAACTTGCCCCCCCCCCACACACACACACAAAAAAAGGGTCCCACAGTCCCAAATCAGGAATAGATCATAAAAGGGAAAAGTATAAAGGACAGATATGATGGTTTCTCTTTTTTGAAGTCTCTGCTCAGAAACCTGACCATGTGGCTGTACCCTTACTATACCTGACTGTGTTGCAAGGAATCCCATGAGCTGGGGTATATCATTTATGAAATGTTTATTTATGTGTTGAGAAAGGGTTACCAGTATCTTTTTTATGGTGTAAATATATTTTACTTTTGTCACATTTTCTGATTTGAAATATGTATTTGCTTTTTGAAGAGTATTGTGTTATGTAGTAAGTGTATGATAATATAGGAATGTGCAAGTACATTGTTTGCTTTTGGTTCTGAAATTGGCAGAGATTATTAAAAAATTGAATAGGTCAAAATTTGTTCCAGGAAATTTAGAAGATTACAATAGGATTATGCTGAAATCAACAAAAACTAAACTAAACCACAAAATTCTTAGGTGAGAAGATTTACAATGACATGTACACATAGATCAGATAGACAATCTCAGCATCAGTGTCAGAGGGACGAGCAGACTACTGCACAACACTCAGCTGATTGATTTATTAATTTAATAATAAAAATGATGCTAATACACATAGAAACTAGACGTGTATGTGTCATCTATTGTTTATGTGTAATGTGTTTTTACTGAAATGATACATATATAACTAAATGTGACATTTTTATACAATCCAAAAAAAACGATGTATTTCAATATATTGAGTCATTGAGGAAAGGATCCTGATAGGGGGAACTATTTGCATAAGGCCTCTTTCACACAAACGCCAAAAAAACTGATGGCGTCCGTATGGCATCAGTTTTTTTTGCAGATCCATTGTAACAATGCCTATCCTTGTCCACAAAACGGACAAGAATAGGACATGTTCTATTTTTTTTGCGGGGCTACGGAATGGACATACGGATGCGGACGGCACACAGTGTGCTCTCAGTATTTTTTGCTGACCCATAGAAATGAATGGGTCCACATTTTTCATGTGAAAAATGCGGATCGGAGCCAGCAAAAAATACTGTCGTGAGAAAGAGGCCTAATGCTGCTTGGCTTGGTTAATAAGCTATTGGTTAAATCAGGTTTTTATGTTAAATATAGTTAGTTAGTAATTTTTGTATAATTTTCCATGTCACTACTTGCAGTTTTCACTTTGGCCACTGTGCCTCATGATAGACTAACACTTCTTATTCTGTACAGATCATTTAGAAAAAATGAATTAGAAAAAACAAAATTCTGGTCTCAAAAAGTCACAAAATAGGACTTTTTGGGCTTATTTGCACAAACATTTAGCATTTTTTCACCACTCACTCCAGTTCTGAAAAGCGGTGGGAAAGTGGGCATGGTTAGCCTGTCGAAGAAAATTTGCAAAAACTGTTGCAAGGGCTGGTGTAGAAAGTGGAGTAATATCTCAACACAGAACTGTTAAGACTTATGATTTTGGTCTACAAACTACGAAGCCACAAAATATGGATACTTTCCATGTGCACTCCACATTTTTCTCACTCCCATCAATAGAAATTACTATTTTTATCCAAAATGCCGAACAGCCACATGAACCCGCAAAATAGAAATAAATAAATCAGTGTCTTATCCAGAAAAAACAGCACACGGATAAAAAATATGGTTGTGTGTTTGAGGCATCAGACTTAAGGCTCATGCACACGGCTGTTGGTCAGCCGGTCCGGATTCCGCAGACGGATCCAGACCCATTCAACTTAAATGGGTCCGTGATTGGTCCGTACCACAAACAAATAGAACATATTCTATTTTTTTGCGGTGCTGAGGTACGGACAGAAATCCCACAGAAACACTCTGTAGTGCTTCCATGGGGTTCCTTGCCTGCGTTCCGCACCGGATCTTCCAGATTGCAGACCCATTTAAGTGAATGGGTTTGTATATGTGATGTGAGCACACGGCCGGTGCCCACATATTGCGGACCCGCTGTTTGAATGAGCCCTTAAAGATGCAAAAACTTTATGAAACATTGCGAGACATTTGACAGAAATTGCAGCATTTCAGACTTCTGCAGAACAGACTTTATAAAATTTCCCTCATGGTAAATCTTCCCGATATGATTTTCTGTATGCTTTTAGCCCCATTGAATGCAAGATTTTTGGATGTGGTTGAATGTATATAGCATCCATTAAGTAACCTGTCATTTATAACACCTGCTCAGGGGACAAACAGGGTACAGCTGCCTGTGGAGTAAATGCTTCATTTACGGTAGCAGTGAGGCAGATGAGATTTACACACTGTCTTGGATTTTAAATCCTCAGCATGTCATGGATAGCTGCAGTTTGTCCTCCCTTTGTCTCTGTAAAAAAAAAAGCATAATAAAAGCCAGATAGTAAAAACTGTTTTCACCACAATTGCTGTGCTTTTGTGATGTGGTACTGACCCACACAGTCTCTGCAGGAGAAACACATTGATCTAACATGCTTCACTGATTGAGGCAAAAATTGAGGTAAAAACGCATGTGGTTTTTACAGTGCATTCTTATGTTGTGTTTATTTACTGTGCCAAAAACGGTGTAAACCCAGCCTAAAGATTCAACGTCCTTCCGCTAGAGATGGAATATGTGTATGCAGCCATTTATATATTGTGTGTATATATATATATATATTGTAAATATATTGTATTTTTTTATTGGAGAGTTACCAGCTGCATGACTCCTAAAGCTTGCCATACACATCAGATAACAGACAGTGGGCAAGGATCAGACCAGGCCCCCCACACAGGACAGAAGGGTTTCTGCCTAAACCCCTTTCAATAACTCTTGGGCCATTTTTTCACTGCTTCATTTGCTAAAAGTTGTTTCTTTAGAGGGTAGAGTCCTGACCAAGTTTTTACCTCCAGTAGAAGAGAAGATCATTCCAACTAAGACTGGGCCCCCTCTTGTCCTGGGCCCCATAGCAGTCGCATGGTCAGCCGCTATGGTAGTTACGCCTCTGCCAACAGAGATCCCTCTCAATTTTACCATACCTATTCATGCCTAGCTCAGCCGAACATGCCTATGTACTGAATGGGGAGAGGGAGAGAGCCGCTCACAAGGATTGGGCAATTCAAATCCTATTTCCCGACTTGAAAGTCGGGAGTCCCCATAGACATTAGATGATTGATCAAACCTGCAGATCTAGTCTAATGTGTATGGCCAGATGATTTATGTATGTTTTTTTCAGTCCCAGTCCTAGGTTTGTCTTTGTTACTGCTACATAGTAATAGCTCTATAGTAGGTGGTCAGCATTTGCTCCTTTTACAGTCCTCGGACAGCATCACTTCCGGATTGGAGACTCCTTGTGTAGAGCTCTCCTCTCAGTGTTTGGTTTGTGACCTTGCCGTCTGGATATGGTTACCTGATCTCTTGGTTCAGACCTTTGTCTAGTCAGCGGACTGTGCATCCGCTGAGCCATCTGATCTTTATGTCCTGCACTAATGAGCACAACACACATGATATGGTCCCTGCTGCTTCTAGAAAGCTCTTTGCTTTTACCATAGTTACTCTTTAATGCATTCTGCTAATTGGTTTATACGTCTCGGCTAATGTTTGTTTTCTTAGTTTTCCTGCTGTTTATTCATTTATAGACAATAAAACTTTTTTGCACTTTATGCTGAAGTTGCAATGAACCAAGCTGATGGCTGCTGCTACTTGCCGTCTCAGAATGCTGCTCCTTTGTGCCAAAAGTTGGCAGTTTCTAACATTTGGTTTTGAGAATTCTTCCCTGCTGCTTGATGAACAATTGGCACAATGCATTGCCTACTTACAGCAGCCTGGCAGAATAAAAGACGCCTTTCAGTGCAGTTTACACTGGTAAAGTGTGAATAACTCCTCCATTTAACCTTGATCTTAGAGAGCCATCATCAGTGGAAAAGTTTATCATCACATTTCAGGTGAGCTACTGGTGTAGGGCGACGTGATACATGTGTAACCTAAGGGTTTTATAACTATAGCAGGAGTAATAAAGGATTACGTGTGCCTAGATTTTCTAATATTCTACTGTAATGAACAATCATGGCTGCACTGGACTCCCGACCCTACTGAGAAATCTGCAGTGGATGTCTGCAGTATAAATTGACATGCTGCAAATTTCTCTCCGCAGGTTAGTTTACCCTGCAGATTCTTTTTTTTTCACAGCTGCTTGATGAGATTTCTTAAAACTCATCCAATTTGCTGGTATTGTAAAATGCTACAGATTTATCACATGCAAATCTGCTGCGTTACACCTGTTCAAACATGTCCTAATAGATTAGTCAATCTTCACTTTGAAATGGGGGTGTAGACTTTATGCAGCCACATTTCCGAGAAGTCTCCAGTAGCAACGGCTGACAGCTTGCAGATGATATCTTCATAAGCAATACCAGAATCAATAAAAGAAACATAGCAGTACAAATCCAAGGGCAGGGCCTGGCAGAATTCATGCAGTGTAAGGCCCCTTTCACACGACAGTATTTTTTGCGGGCTCCGATCCGATTTTTCACGTGAAAAATGCGGACCCATTCATTTCTATGGGTCTGCAAAAAATACTTAGAGCATACGGTGTGTGTCTGTTCCGTAGCCCTGCAAAAAAGATAGAACCTGTCTTATTCTTGTCCGCAAAACGGACAAGGATAGGCATTGTTACAATGGATCCGCAAAAAAAACGGATGCCATACGGACGGCATTGGTTTTTTTTGCGGATCCGCAAAACACAACGTTTGTGTGAAACCGGCCTAAGGGTATGGCCACACGGTCAGGTTTCCAAAACCAGGAGTGAATTCAAAAAAGAGAAGTGATATTTGTCCTTGAGGCCTCCTGCCCACAAACGTTGTTTGGGTTCACATCTGAGCCATGTTTTTTTGTGGCTCGGATACGGATCCATTCAATGGGGCCACAAAAGATACTGACAGCACTCCATGTACTTTCCACATCTGTACCACCGTTCCGCGCCCCCTGCCAAAAAAATAGAACATATCTTATTCTTGTCCTTATCACTGAAAAGTATAGAACTGGTCTATTGAGGGCAAGACCTTCCGTTCTGCAAAATGCTGAATGCACACGCCGGTATCCGTGTTTTGCCGCAGAACACGGTACGGCTGTGTTCATGAGGCCTAATACCTTCTCTCCTTTTATGATCCACTTCTGATTTTGGCATCCAAAACCAAATTAGTAAACCTGAACGTGTGCCCATACCCTACTATGACAGATACAGGGCAGGCAGCAATCCAAAGGGTGGTTTCACACTCTGCAGTCTCATAGCAGTTTTCTGCACTAAAGCCAGAAGTAGATCCAAGAGAAAGTCCTTCCTTTACATTTTCTATTCCCTTGAAATCCAAAAACAAAATGCTACAAAAACTGTATGTGTAATTGCGGCTTCAAGATGTAACAGAGCATGCACCACTTAAGCTGGAATCATGCTTGCAGTTTTTGGCACATTTTTGGAGCCAAGACAGGAGTGGATTCAGATGAAATGGGAATTGTAAAGGAAGGTCTGGCTCGGAAACTGCATGTGTGTTTGGCAGTAGTGATGCAGGGAGAGGGACATCTGGCATGCAGATATGCCCAGTGTCTGGCTTTCCTTTTTACAAATACAGTGATTTATCAAAATACAATATACCTGTATATATATACAATCAAGAACATAGTATAGAATATGCTAAACCAACGTTGTAAACCTACTTTGTCATTTTTCAATAATTCTAATATAATTTCAATATGCGTTTATCAAAAAATGTTCAGGGAAAAACAGAGCAGTAAACTGCATGCAGATGGCGGCTTGTTTGGATGCAACCACTTCGTTGACATAGGTTCTATATATTCTCGCGGCCTGAGAATTCACGTCCATAATAAAAGGTGACTTATGTCAGAGCCTGTGAGAGCCTGAAATATCGCCCCTGTCACTTTGTCACATAGTGAGAATATGGTGATGAGTGACCAGTGATTGTTGTGTCACTCTACTAGAAAGGCAAGGGGACACATTTCTTCTGTTCAGCTAAGCAAAAACCACTGATATGCTATGAAGGTGATAGTGATGATGAGCTTTCTCAACAAATGGCGCTGAAACGATTGAAGAGCGTTTATCACTGTCACTTAATGCTACAAGATTCATTATGTTCATTCAGGGTTAACATTTACAATATATACTGTATTTACTGGAGTAAAATGCATCCAAAGTTAGGGCTGGGCGATTAATCGAATTAATTCGATTAATTCGCCAATTGTAAGCCTCACGATTTTATTTTTTAGGAAAATCGTGAATTTGATTTTCCTAAAAATGGCGCCCGACATATAAAATAAAAAAAATCTCTCACCTGTCCTGCGCCGCGGCTCCGCTCCGGTGTCCGGCGCTCCTCTTCTTTTCCGGGTCTGAGCTGCACTGTCCTGACCGTGTACAGGGGGGGGCCTGACTTGGAGTGGAGCCGCGGCGGAGGACAGGTGAGAGATTTTTTTATTTATTATTATGATGGTGGCTGATCGGAGGTCTGGAGGGGGCACTGTGGGCTGCTCTGAGGTCTGGAGGGGGCACTTTGGGCTGCTCTGAGGCCTGGAGGGGGCACTTTGGGCTGCTCTGAGGCCTGGAGGGGGCACTTTGGGCTGCTCTGAGGTCTGGAGGAGGGCACTTTGGGCTGCTCTGAGGTCTGGAGGGGGCACTTTGAGCTGCTCTGAGGTCTGAAGGGGGCACTTTGGGCTGCTCTGAGGTCTGAAGGGGGCACTTCGGGCTAATCTGAGGTCTGATGGGCCGGGCACAGTGGGCAGTGGGCTAATCTGAGGTCTGATGGGGCACAGTGGGCTGATCTGAGGTCTGATGGGGGCACAGTGGGCTGATCTGAGGTCTGATGGGGGCACAGTGGGCTGATCTGAGGTCTGATGGGGGCACAGTGGGCTGATCTGAGGTCTGATGGGGGCACAGTGGGCTGATCTGAGGTCTGATGGGGGCACAGTGGGCTGATCTGAGGTCTGATGGGGGCACAGTGGGCTGATCTGAGGTCTGATGGGGGCACAGTGGGCTGATCTGAGGTCTGATGGGGGCACAGTGGGCTGATCTGAGGTCTGATGGGGGCACAGTGGGCTGATCTGAGGTCTGATGGGGGCACAGTGGGCTGATCTGAGGTCTGATGGGGGCACAGTGGGCTGATCTGAGGTCTGATGAGGGCACAGTGGGCTGATCTGAGGTCTGATGGGGCCACAGTGGGCTGATCTGAGGTCTGATGGGGGCACAATGGGCTGATCTGAGGTCTGATGGGGCCACAGTGGGCTGAGCTGAGGTCTGATGGGGCCACAGTAGGCTTTTTTTATTTATTTTTTTTATATTTTTACTAACATAAGAAAATCGAGATTTAAATCGTGAATCGTCCAAAATTTTAAAAAAATCAAGATTTTTTTTTTTGGCCATATCGCCCAGCTCTACCCAAAGTGCACAAGTGCATCAAATTTGTAATGTTATCTACAACTTTTTTTTATGACTTCCTTGAAAAATATGAAGAGAAAGGGGGTGCAGATTACTGGAGTATATGTTCACCAGTGATAATGTCCCACTAGAAACAGAAATTTGTCTATAGCGAGTTGTGAAAAATATTAGGTTTTGCTTCATATTTTGATTAAATTGTTTCAATTTTTGTCATTTTCATTAACAAAAATTAATTTACTGTATTTCAGTCTTGAGTGAGTTTTAGTTTAGTTTTTGCAGATGTCTTGTACAGTTAGGGCTTGTTCACATCACTGTTATGCATTCTGTTATAACAGAAAATAACGGAATCCATAAGACGGAAATCAAAACGGAAGCCTTTAAGAGGAATTCCGTTTTGACATAATTTAAGCCTATGGGAAAGCCTAATGGATCCGTCTGGTTTCCGGAACAGAAAACAAAGTCCTGTCATCCAGCATAACGCAAACCAGACGAATCCATTAGGCTTTCCCATAGGTGTCAATTATGGCGGATCAAAGCGGAAAGTCTCTTAAAGGCTTTCCATTTTGATTTCTGTCTTATGGATCCCGTCTTTGTTATAACGGAAAACAATAACGGAATCCATAACGGTGATGTGAACAGACCCTAAAGCAGTCATTTATCATATTGGTGATGCCTTGGACGCTTGGAATGATTGAGTTGGAACCTTGAATCCGACCCCATGATAGCACGCCTGTTTTTGATCTGATACATATGTTGCTCGCACACATGATATCCTTCTACCATTTCTGATTATGTTATTATTTTTATTTTTTTTTGCTTGTTATCTACATAGTCTGCTTAGTCAAACAATGGTAAATTTGTAAGACTGAGACCCACATTTATAAAAAAAAAAAAGTGGCTTCATATTAAACAAGGTGTTAGTAAAAAGCTGTGGCTTCTTTTAACATACCTTCAGACTATGTGGATTACGTGTGGTGTTTCCATGTGGATTCTCATGCAGAAAAAACACAGTAATACAGCACCATAAAAGTATGAGATTAGACAAATCTCATGTACACTTTGCTTTATCGTTCACTGCGGAAATTGACTTGCCATGCGAATTTTGAAATCCGCGTGTCAATTCTTTGTGCTAGGGTGAGATCTGCAGCTAAACCACATCAAAAACACATGCAGATTTTGCAGAAATACAATTAAATCTATACCCTTGTACAGGTAGCCTTAAATGTATTCTATATCCATGGGATCTTTCGGATTAGTGGGAGTGTGATCGCTGGAACCCCCACCAATCACAAGAATGGGTGTTCTGTGTCTCAGCATAAGAATGGAGCAGCGGTTCAGTATTTGTATTGCTGCTCCATTCGTCTGTATGGGAATGTTGAAAAGACGCCAAGTACATCGCTCTGCAATTTCCAGCATTCCTATAGAAATTGAATGCACCATGGGAGACGCGGGACCGCCATTCTCATGATCAGTGGGTGGTACATAAATGTGTCTAAATCCTGGCTAAATAGCAAGCCACGCTAACTTTTCACTCCACTTACACAAAATGATGTGCATGGCAGAAATAGCTCTAAGTTCTGGTTAATAAAATGGTTAACAAACATGTTCCACAGTAAGACACTATTGTACAGTAACATTTGCCAGAAAAAGGCACAAATGCATTAATAAATGTGGGTATATGATCAAACCAGGTTAGGAGTTTTCACTTTTCATATACGCCGACCTGCACTTTGAGCATACCCATAGATCCCTATAGACCCCACAGATGCCAAAGCAGGGTCAAAAGAGTTTATTGTCTGTGATTGAACTGAGAATTGACTACAACTGCTAGATGACTGCACCCTACAGATAGAGACACAGCTATGAAAAGTGAGAAAAAATGCAAATGCTGGGCTATCTCAGATCAGGAAAACAGAGGTCTCGAATGAGTGGCACTCTGTACTCGCTATATCTTGGCACAAATCCTTTCCAGACAAACCATAAACTTGTAAATCTGTGTACAGAGATTCGGATGAATATAAAGAGAGAATACCTGTGTCCTCCACCATGGGCGCAGTTTACATGATACGTACTGTATGAACAGAGCACAGGAAAGTGCATGGAAGAACTAATGACATAATGATAGAACTTGCACTGACAATATGGTAGAGATGTAGCTATGAGTAATTCTGGAAGTCATATCTGTCAGCTGAATATGCAGTCCTATGTAAAAGCAGCAAATAAGGCTGCTTTCAAATGGGTGACGATTCCTTCCGGGTTCTGCCTGGGTTTAGAACAGACAGCACCCAGACTGAACACTGACTGCTTCAACTGAATGTGTACATTCACATGGGCGTTTTTTTCCCATTTTTTTCCATTTTTCCCGTAGGACATATTTATTCAAATAAATGGGACTGTGGGAAAAAAATGCAAAAATGCACCCAAATTTTCAGGACCTTATAGCTACAAGTTCACACTACTGGTAATCAAAATGGCACAAAAAAATTGCAGTTTCTGCAATTGGAACGGTGACTGTGCCAAAAAACTGTCTAATAAGTGGTACAATTTGGCGCAGCTAGTGTTTAAAAACTTTTTTCAACAGGCTTAACAAGGAGGTGGGGCTTTATGGTAAAGGGTGCAGACCTAAGACGCCCCATTTTACTCCAACATTGGTACACCATGGTGTGTGCGTAGTTTTGGGTCCGGTGTATTTATAAGGGGAGCTCTCTCTCTGCCCCCATCGTGATTGACAGGCTGCTGTGTATGCATCTCCCTAAGTATATACCAGCCATTTACATCTGTGTGTTTCTTTACAGCCTTTTTATACATTCTCGCCTTTTTTGTCCTGTATGTCGCCTGTTGTAAGAAATCTGGTCAGCACAAATTGTAATGCTGAGCAAACAAACTGTTAAATAAGCAGAGAAAATAAAAAGAGCAGCATTGTGCTAGTGAGTGCGGGAGGTTGCATGAGGACAGCATTATGGTTACAGAAAAGATTTCTAGAGGATCTGAATAAGGTGAAGGTGGCAGCACCCTTCAGCTTCGGTTACACACTGGGTGTCGTGGAGAAAGTGTAGCTTCTATCACTTCATGTTACAAAACAAGCACAAGCTCTGTTCAATCCCTGACATATGTGCGCTCTACTGTGGGGTACATTCACAGGACAGATTTTTAAAAAACACTCTTTTAAAATTGGTGGGGAATTGACGCTGATTTTAAAAGTGGGGTTTTTAAGGCGTGTTTTTGTGTGTGCGTTTTTTGCGTGGTTTTGAGTTGCGTTTGAGAGGCATTTTTGGGGGAGTTGTATACTTTAATGGAAATCAACTTTTCTGCTCCTGGTTTTTGGCCCAGATTCAGGCAAAAAAAACGCATGGAGGCGTACGGAACATACGTGCAGGTTTTTGCCGCTTTTCGTCAGATTCTGTGACAAGATTGGGCGTGCTGCTTGTCAGGATCATGGACTTAGGCTGCATGCACACGACAGTGAAAACCAGACATGTGATGTGCATTTTTAGTAACGGCCACACACATCCGTTTTAAGACCAAAGTCTATGGGGTTATTCACACGGCAATTTTTTTAACAGACAGTGAAAAACAGACGTCAAAAAATAGAACATGTTCTATCCTGTACGTTTTTCACTGACGGACTGCCACCATACAATTGAATGGGTCCATTTTTAATGTCCGTTTTTCAGAAAGGCATCAGTGAAAAAAAACGTCAGTTAAAAATGTCCGTTTTTAATGGACTTTTTTTTTTTCACTGTCGTGTGCATGTAGCCTTAGATTCAGGATGGGAGCCTGCAGGGTCACACTGGACCTCCCTCTGTCAGTTCACAGGGTTAATACCAGACTATAGGTAACGCTTCTTCTAAGGTCATGGAATTGTTAGGACACAAGAAGGCTCTTATTAAAGTGAAGTTTTTATATAAAAAGGACAGTGCGTACGAACAATGGGGTTATCATAGAAAATACAATATAAAATATACAGACATATACATAAAATGCAAAATAACAGTTTGGAAAATAAAAGGCATAAAACTGGAACTTAATACGTTACATGGCGGTTAAATCCGGCTGCCTGGTGAAGCAGAAATATCGGTCAGTCCATCAGCTAGTGATCCCCAAAGAAATGACAGTTTGCTATTCTCCATACATGTTGTTAAAAAGGGTCTGTAGGTTCCCCCATAAACCCCCCGCCTATCCCCTCCCCCCCGGCCTGTGATGTAAGAGGAGGCCAGGGAGTATGGTAGTGACCTTTTATGACAGTTCTTACGACCTCTGCTGCCCATCAGGACTGCCTCGAAATCTTTGCATTCATCCTAGCAACTTCATATTACCTCCATCCACTCCGTCCTAATATCCAGCACACTTGCGTACCAAACATGGCTGAGGTAACTGAGATGGGATCAATTTGATTTTGATACCATGGATTTATAATACAAGGTCTGAGTTCTCAGGAGGGAGCACGTGGGTCAAATATCGACTAGGCCACATGTTTGATGTATATCCCAAGATAGGGATTTCATGTGTGACCTCGGCTGGAAAGGACGCTGGCCTTTTCCACACCCCTCTAACGGTTCTGGTCTGTGAAATGTTTGTGTATGACCCTCACGCTATCTTCAGGTTTTATGATAGGGTTCTGTGTGAAGTGGTTCCATCTCACTAATTTTAAGGCTAGAATCTCCTGACTTGGCTTTGGGCAGGGGACATGGTCGAGGTTATGACCTACTACTGGAATATGAAGAGAGGGTTGCCTACTCCTAAAAATAATGTTGATATCTGAATACCTCTATCACCACACTGCTTTTTTCCTTGCTTCTTTCCACGTTGGGAATACACATACCTCATAACAAAACCCTGCAAAAAAATTTGCAGCTGCAGTTTAAGTGTACGACCACATGTAACAGGTCTAATGAAATGGCCTGAAATCCACTATTGGTGCCCCTGGCCTTAAAGGGGTATTCTCATCTTAGACAATGGGGGCATATCACTAGGATATGCCCCCATTGTCTTATAGGTGCGGGTCCCACCGCTGGGACCCGCACCTATAGCCAGAACGGAGCGGGGAGCGCTGCGCCTGGAGGACCCCAGGTTTCCGGGGGTCCGGCCACCACCAGGCGCAGCTCCCCGCGCCGCTCATAGGAATGAATGGGAGCCGGGCCGTGCATGCGCGGTCGGCTCCCATTCATTTCTATGGAGCCGACGCAAGTAGCCGAGCCAGCGCTCGGCTATTTTCGGCGGCCCCATAGAAATGAATGGAGGGCGGCTGCGCATGCGCAGTGCGCCCTCATTCACTTCGGGGGCTCCGTTCTCGATATAGGTGCGGGTCCCAGCGGTGGGACCCGCACCTATAAGACAATGGGGGCATATCCTAGCGATATGCCCCCATTGTCTAAAATGAGAATAACCCTTTAAGATGCATTGTGCTGAAGAACTCTTTGTAAAAGAGAGTTGCATGAAATGTACATTACACTCTTTGTATTCCTAGGAATGGCGACTGCCCAATGGCAATTATAGTTGAAGCTATTGTGCTACCAGTATCCATGTGTAGCCCCTGCAAACATGCAAAAAATGATGAAATGTGATATCTGGTGGATTGCTATGGACTGCACGTGCAGAACATATGCAGCAGCTACTGACAATCATATATTGAACTTTTATTTTTTGCTTTTTTTCATTTATATAAACCCAGAGACATGTTGTATGTTTTTTTTTGATCATTCTGCCCAATGATCTGATACATATGTGATGTAGTTGGTTACATTTCATCCAGTTGGCAGAAATCTCAGGAAATAGGAGGAATCTAGTTCTGTGACATGAAAAAAAGAGAATGAATCCCTCATTTGATATTCTGCTCTTGATGGCGATCGGTGGAGCTGTGATTCAGCGCCGGAGCCGCACAGCTGCTGCTTTTACAATAACTTGTCAATGGGATTTTTCCCAGTGACTGCACCTGTTCCTGCATGGACGTGCTGCAGCCATTTGTTTTGTCTTTTACAGTGTTCATGAAGATGGAGACTAAATATAACTGACCAGAGACTACAAATTATCCATAAAATGCCAGGCGTGAAACCTAGTAATAGAAGTGTACAATATATTAGTCCAGGGTCGGACTGGAGTACCTAGGGCCCACCAGAGGAAATAATTCTTGGGGCCCACCATAAAGAAATATCTGTGTTTGTTATCCCTGTACGGTGACATCACTGTGTTTATTATCTCTGTACTGTGACATCACTGTGTTTATTATCCCTGTACGGTGACATCACTGTGTTTATTATCCCTGTACAGTGACATCGCTGTGTGTATTATCCCAGTGCAGGAAGAGGTAAGTGCTCTGTGTTTGTGTGTTTGTTTTCTATTTTTCAGGGTCGTGAATGCAGAGGACTACGTCGGATTCGGTGGACTACGTCGGACCAGCTTTTTTTTTTTTTTTTTTTAATAAAATGGTCAAACAGGGGTCTGGGGGGTGTTTATTTCAATAAAATGTTTTATACTTGTGTGTGTGTATTTTTTTTTTTACAATACTACAGTTTTAGTAATTATCTACAGATGGCTCTGATTACTAATACTGGGCTTAGTGCTTGCCGGTATGGCAGGCCAGCACTATTACCTCGGCACCCACCGCCACCAGGGGTGCTGGGAAGAGCCGGGTACCCGCAGGACTGGACCTTCTAAATTGA
The DNA here is from genome assembly GCA_900303285.1 of Rhinella marina. Lineage (NCBI taxonomy): Eukaryota > Metazoa > Chordata > Amphibia > Anura > Bufonidae > Rhinella > Rhinella marina. Next base: position 118,895 of record ONZH01003971.1, read on the forward strand.
GGGTCTGGCTCTGGGGCGGCTGCAGGCTGGTACCATTAGGCTGGGAAGGGCCAATAACCGTGTCCCTTCCCACCCTGGTAGTGCCAGGCTGCCGCTGCTGGTTGTGTCTGGCTGGCAAAGGAAAAAAGGGGGGGACCCCATGCCATTTTTTTACAAAAATAATAAATAATTTAAAAAAAAATGGCGTGGGGTCCCCCCCTTTTTTCCTTCGCCAGCCAGATATAACCAGCAACGGCAGCCTGGCACTACCAGGGTGGGAAGGGACATGGTTATTGGCCCTTCCCAGCCTAATGGTACCAGCCTGCAGCCGCCCCAGAGCCAGACCCTCAATTTAGAAGGTCCGGTCCTGCGGGTACCCGGCTCTTCCCGGCACCCCTGGTGGCGGTGGGTGCCGAGGTAATAGATGTTGGGGTTAGTGCTGGCCTGCCATACCGGCAAGCACTAAGCCCAGTATTAGTAATCAGGGCCGTCTATAGATAGCCATAATTACTAAAACTCTAGTATTGTAAAAAAAAATACACACACACAAGTATAAAACATTTTATTGAAATAAACACTCCCCCAGACCCCTGTTTGACCATTTTATTAAAAAAAAAAAAGCTGGTCTGACGTAGTCCACCAAATCCGACGTAGTCCTCTGCATTCACAGCCCTGAAAAATAGAAAATAAACACACAAACACAGACCACTTACCTCTTCCTGCACTGGGATAATACACAAAGCGATGTCACTGTACAGGGATAATAAACACAGTGATGTCACAGTACAGAGATAATAACACAGTGATGTCACCGTACAGGGATAACAAACACAGTGATGTCACAGTACAGGGATAATAAACACAGTGATGTCACCGTACAGGGATAATAAACACAGTGATGTCAAAGTCCAGGGATAATAAACACAGTGATGTCACCATACAGGGATAATAAACACAGTGATGTCACAGTACAGGTATAATAAACACAGTGATGTCAAAGTCCAGGGATAATAAACACAGTGATGTCACCATACAGGCATAATAAACACAGTGATGTCACAGTACAGAGATAATAAACACAATGATGTCACAGTACAGGGATAACAAACACAGTGATGTCACCGTACAGGGATAATAAACACAGCGATGTCACAGGACAGAGATAATGAACACAATGATGTCACAGTACAGGGAAAATGAACACAGTGATGTCACAGTACAGAGATAATAAACACAGTGATGTCACAGTACAGGGATTACAAACACAGTGATGTCACCGTACAGGGATAATAAACACAGTGATGTCACAGGGCAGAGATAATGAACACAGTGATGTCACAGTACAGGGAAAATGAACACAGTGATGTCACAGTACAGAGATAATAAACACAGTGATATCACAGTACAGGGATAATAAACACAGTGATGTCACAGTACAGGGATAATAAACACAGTGATGTCACAGTACAGGGATAATAAACACAGTGATGTCACAGTACAGGGATAATAAACACAGTGATATCACAGTACAGGGATAATAAACACAGTGATGTCACCGTACAGGGATAATAAACACAGTGATGTCACAGTACAGGGATAATAAACACAGTGATGTCACAGTACAGAGATAATAAACACAGTGATGTCATAGTAAAGGGATAATAAACACAGTGATGCCACAGTACAGGGATAATAAACACAGCGATGTCAACCGAACAGAGATGATAAACACAGTGATGTCACAGTACAGGGATAATAAACACAGTGACGTCACCGTACAGGGATAATAAACACAGTGATGTCACCGAACAGGGATAATAAACACAGCGATGTCACCGAACAGAGATAATAAACACAGTGATGTCACCATACAGGGATAATAAACACAGTGATGTCACAGTACAGAGATAATAAACACAGTTATTTCACAGTACAGGGATAATAAACAGTGATGTCACAGTCCAGGAATAATAAACACAGTGATGTCACAGTCCAGGGATAATAGACACAGTGATGTCACAGTCCAGGGATAATAGACACAGTGATGTCACAGTCCAGGGATAATAAACAGTGATGTCACAGTCTAGGAATAATAAACACAGTGATGTCACAGTCCAGGGATAATAAACACAGTGATGTCACAGTCCAGGGATAATAAACACAGTGATGTCACAGTCCAGGGATAATAAACACAGTGATGTCACAGTACAGGGATAATAAACAGTGATGTCACAGTCCAGGTATAATAAACACAGTGATATCACAGTCAAGGGATAATAAACACGGTGATGTCACAGTCAAGAGATAATAAACACAGTGTACACAAAGTTAAAAAAAAAATTATACTTACCTTTTTCATAGCAGCAGGGCCAGCATCATCAGAGCAGGAGATCTTCTTCTCATGTCTGAAGGGGGCGGGGCCTATGCTGCCGGCCGGCCCCGCCCCCCGCCGAGACCTGAGGCATGCCTGGGAGGTACGGAGAGCTGCAGGGGGGACAGGAGGGAGGATGGAAGAAGCAGACAGCCGATTTCGGCTATCTGCTCCTTCGTGCAACACACGTCCTATGGACGCAGAGACAGCTGCCAGAGGCTGGATCCGGGACGGTTGGGAGGTATGCGGCAGCGGGGGGGCAGCACCAGGGCGCGGGGCCCCCCCAGAAATCATTGGAGCCGGGGCCTGGAGCAGTAGCTCCAAATGCTCCAATGATAATCTGGCCCTGACTATAGGTTCCTGGATTGGGGCCTAGCGGAGGATCCTCCGGTCCTCTGGTGGGCCAGTCCGACACTGTATTAGTCTTTATTGTAAACTCCCTGTACATTCAGAAGCCAAAGTCACATAAAATATTATATATCTCTACTCTATAGAGTACAAAGACTTACTGTGTAATACACTATGCAGGATTGAACTGGTAAGAGAGTGCACCATGTGTAGTGTAAGAGACTCCCTCTTACGTGATACACATAGAGCCTCCACTGACTCAGGGCTCATGCACACGAACGTATTTTTTTCTGTGTCCGTTCCATTTTTTTTTTGTGGACTGTATGCGGAACCATTCATTTCAATGGGTTCTCAAAAAAAAATGGAAGTTACTCAGTGTGCATTCTGTTTCCATATGTCCTATTATTGTCCGCATACGGAAAAAGGATAGGACTGTTCTATTAGGGGTCAGCTGTTCCATTCCGCAAAATATGGAATGCACGCACACATCATCCGTATTTTACATACGGTCGTGTGCATGAGCCCTCACTTCTACTACCATCACAGTACTGCTTCTGAATGTCCACTGTAAGGCCACGTTCACACAGTCAGTATTTTCCATCAGCATTTCTAAGCCAAAACCAAGAGTGGAAGTCACAGATAACAACTACAATGGAAATATCTGTGTCTCTCCTGTCTTTTGGACCCACTCCTGGTTTTGGCTTACAAATACTAATAAAAAATACCAACCAAATACTGACCATTGTGAAAGTAGCCTTTGGCCTCCTTCTTACGAGTGTTAAGGATTCTCTCAGGGTCTGTTGAGGAAAAAATGGAAGGTTTTGTACGCAAGTTCAGTCAGTTTTGTCTGTAATTGCGTTCAGTGTTCCAATATTTTCCGTGCGGGTGCAATCAGTTTTTGATGCATTTTTCACACGCGTGAAAAGCTGAAGAATAACAAACTACATCTTCTAGCAACCATCAGTGAAAAACACGTTGCATCTGAAAGCCTTCCGTTTTTCAATAAAGCCCCATTCACTTCTATGGAACCAGAGCTGTGTGAAAAACCCAGAATATAGAACAGGCTGCGATTTTTCCTGAACACAGAAACGATGGGTGAAAAATAGACTCATTGAAATTAATGGGTCAGGATTCAATCCAGATACACCCTGACGCATCGCACCCTGACGGAAAACTCGCTTGTGTGAAAGAGGCCTTAGTAAACATTCAGGAAGGTTTCCAAGCTAATTCCTATCCTTTGTAGAGAAATCCAGTGAGGTAGATTTATCAAAACTGGTGTAAAGGGAAATTGGCCTAGTTGGCCCATACCAACCAATTAGATTCCACCCTTCATTTTTCAGATCTCCTTTGGAAAATGAAAGGGGGAATGTGATTGGTTGCTATGGGCAACTAGGCCAGTTTTCCCTTACGCCAGTTTTGATAAATCTCCCCCAGTGTATCTAAACAGATTTAGTAAAATCCCATTCACGAGCATTGTACTTTCATTTTTTTGAACATACCCTAAGGGCCCCTACACACATGAATTTTGTCCAGGTGTTCTTACCACTAAAAAGGCCATAGAAACCACTCACATTTTTGTAGCATTTTGCTTTTCTATGTTTTTTTTTTTTTTAAAGAAATTCCAGAGACATAAATTTAAAGGGAGTCTGTCACCTTATTTTCACCAATATACCTAACAGCAGTGCCCCACAGAAGATTACATACACATCCCAGACATACCTGTGTGCACGGTGTGTCTGTATTACATGTCCAGAAAAAGCACTTTTATTCTGTAGGGAAATAGCTCCCAATTGCCCGACTCTGCTGCTGCAAGTGCTGAAAGCAAACCAGACTGAAGAGGGGAGGGCTGCTTCAGCTGCTCATATCTTGAGATTGGTAGCAGATAGAAAAATGGTTCTGACCGTCTTTGAAAGCTGGCATTCCAATCTTTTAAATGATACCAAATCATAGCATTATATCCAGGATATCAGAAGATATAGCTGTTAGAAATCGAGTTGGGAGAGAAAGCTGTTTTTAGTTTCACTTTCAGCTGGGCACTTGGGAGCTGTTTTCCTGCAGAATAAAAGTGCTTTTTCTGGACATGTAATACAGACACACAGTGCACACAGGTATGTCTGGGATGTGTCCGCAATCTTCTGTGGGGCACTGCTGTTATATAGGTGAAAATGAGGTTTTTAAACTCCCTTTAAAGGGGTTGGTCAATCTCATACATTAGGGGCATATCACTACGATACGCCCCCATTGTCTGATAATTGTGGGTCCTAAAAAGCACCTGTCTCTACAGTGGAGCCAACCTCTATTCATTTGTGCGGGAATTCCCGAAAATAGTTGGACGGTGTGCTCTACTATTTTTGGAAGTCCCACGGAAATTAATGGGAAGCATTGGGATCGTCCATCACTCCATTCACTTCGATGGGGCTGATGGAAATACCCCAGCCAGCGCTTGGTTATTTTCAGCAGTCCCATAGAAATGAATGGAGGGCGGCCGTGCATGCGCGGTCTTCTCTCCTTCACTTTGCAGGCTACATTCTAGAAATAGGTGTGTGTCCCAGAGGTGGCACCCACACCTTGCAGACATTGGGGGCATATCCTAGCAATTTTGCCCGTAACAAAGAAAAAAAAGACACTTCTGTGTCTGGTTCTGGCGTTTTTACACCCAAAAATGAACCAAAAAGCACAGGTGCAACTAAAAACAACAAAAGTGCAGAAAAATACCATTAAAAACCTCATTCTGTACCCACTGTTTGGCTGAGTGGGTTAGCCACTCATGACTGCTGCAGTTCATACTTATTATTGTAGTATGATACCTTTGTAGGCTCGGGCTACACTGCAACATGTGTGATGAGCCAGCATTTCCAAACAGGTCATGCTACATTTGTGTGACTTGCTATGACACAAACATTTCTATTTGCAATTAGGCTGTCAAAAAACAGCAAAATTGCAGACAAGCTACTTGCACTGCTGTCTATGCTAATACAAAATGTGACCAAAAATCCAACTGTGTTGGATTTTTTTGTTGTGGTCAGATAAGGTCACGTGTCACAATGTGACCCCATTGACAATCATCAGATGCAGTGTTGCAGTGCGACATCACTGTCTCCTTGTCGCCATGCGGGCCAGTCTTCATGACTCCTTGGTAATTGATCTACTATACGCTGCACATATAATATATTCATTCTTGTATTTTCTGTATCAGTTCCCTGCAGTTTTCTAGCTCTACTTGCTGTCATTCAATAATTTTGCACTATATCTCCTTCTATATAATCTAATAATAATATCTCATGATACCGCAGAATGGTTTTCCCTGATGTTGTCATGTGACTCTTTCCAGAGGGGTTAATGATGAGGTTCCTGGCTGAGATTACCAGGAGAAGGTGGAGTTACAAAGTAAACATCTGCAAGAGGAAGGAGAGGCTGTTTATTCTCATTGAAACCAGGATGACTAATTCTATGCAAGCATTCCTGTTCTCCAACCCATTCCCTGCAATAGCAGCAGCGGCTTTCTGCCTCTCACCTGACTCTGAGCTCACCTACAATATAGACAAGGTTTTGTACATGGAACTATATCTTCTGGCAGCTGTAGTGACTGGCCAGATAGTAAATCAGAGCTCAGTGATTTCATCTGACAGTCTGATGCTTTATAATTGCCAATGTGATAATACAATGACTCTTATGAATGCAGTATATGTCATGATGTGATCCATCTGTATTGTCTAGAGCAGTGATTCTCAACCTTTTCACACCAAGTCCCCATACTGACAAGAAGTTCCCGTCGAGTACCCCAAGGAAGTGAGAAATGTTAACAAAATAAGGCCACTGTCATAGGCTCTGTTCTAAGCCTCTGTCAGCAATTCTTTCAGATTTGACAGAAAGAATAGCACAGCATGCAGCACTGATCTTCCTGTCAAAATGGCAGACACCACATTGGGACCCATGATGGATGACTATTACTATTTTAATTACATTGAGCACTACCAAACATACAGGAGAATACAGCACTACATCTTACCTACCTCACCTCTTACATCCCTCCTAACTCTTACACCCATCTCATGCATGTTCTCTTTCCGCAACTTCTCCATTTGGACCAGAATGCCACAATGACATTCCGTTCATCTATGCAGAGTTTATCACACAAACTTCTTAGGTTCCTACTTTTCAATCATCCTCCCCACCTTCTGAACACCAAATCCTGCCACTCCCAATGCAGTGTCCGCTGTACTTCCGAATCCTATACTTCAGAAACAGGTAGTTCACCTGAAAACACCAGTACTATACAGATAGTGTCCTCAAAAATAATTGTGCACAGCGAACAGTGAACCTGACAGTTATAGTGGTGTAAACCTAGTGTCCCCCAAAAATAATTGAGATAAACTTATATTGTGCCCTCATAAGTAATAATGCCACCTATGGTGCCCTCAGTACTACTAATGCCCCCTGTAGTGCCACAAGAGTAATAAAGCTCACCATAGTACCCCATTAGTAATGAAACCCACCATGATGCCCTTCAGTAGTTATAAAGCCCACCATAATGCCCCCAGTAGTAATAAAGCCCCCTATAGGAAGTAATAATGCCTTCCTATAGTACCTCCAGTAGTACTTATGGCCTCCTATATTGCCCTCAGAATAAAGCCCACCATAGTGCCTTCAGCAGTCATAAAGCCCCCATAGTGTACCCCAGTAGCACTAATGCTCTCCATGAGTGCAACCTAAGTAATGAGTAAGTACTGCCCTCCAGTACTAATGAATCCCCCATAGTGTGCCCCAGCAGCAAAAGTTCCCCCTATAGTGCCCCCAGTAGTACTAATGCCCCTTTAGCGTCCCAAAAGTGGTATAGCATACCATAATTGCCCCTAGTAATAATAACCCCCTATATTGGCCTCAGAAGTATAAGAGATATAGTGCCGCCGCAGTAATAAAAATGCCCCCCATAGTGCTCCCAGTGGTAATAATGCCTTCTTATTGTGCTCCCAAAAATAATAAAGCCCAACATAGTGCCTTTCATTAATAATAACAGTGGCCCAACAGCATGCCAAACTAGCCTTAAAGGGGTTGTCTCATCTTGCCTAATGGGGGCATATCGCTAGGATATGACCCCATTGTCTTATAGGTGCGGGTCCCACCGTTGGGACCCGCACCTATATCGAGAACGGGGCCCCGCAAGGTGGTGGCTGGAGGACTCCGGTCCGGCCACCACCAAGCCGGCTCCCCATAGAAATGAATGGGAGCGCACCGCACTTGCGCGGCCACCGCTCCTATTCATTTCTATGGAGCCGACGGAAATAGCCGAGCCAGCGCTCGGCTATCTTCGCCGGCCACATTGAAAATGAATGGAGGCGGCTGCGCATGCGCATTGCGCCCCCGTTCGCTTTCGGGGCCCCGTTCTCGATATAGGTGCGGGTCCCAGCGGTGGGACCCGCACCTATAAGACAATGGGGGCATATCCTAGCGATATGCCCCCATTAGGCAAGATGAGACAACCCCTTTAATCTATTGCCTAGCTTGAACATCTGTAACAGCCAATATGGACTGAAGTGTGTGTGACTGTGTCTCCATATTGGTATCTATTTAAGATACTTTATGAAAAAGTACATTTTAACACATAATAAGATGTGTTTTATCAGTCTTACTATGTAAGTATAAAGGAAGAATAAAATGTCATCATAAAGTAGAATACAAAACCAACCGCTGTCACCTTTCTTAAACTGAGACCGTTTATTAGTGCTATTTTATTAATAGTTCCCTCTTTTATTTATATGGCTTCCTATCCTGGAACCCTTGCCAAGGAAAGACATAACCGATCATCTGCTGAAAGCTTCATTTTGGCAAAGCCAAAGCTTAAATCTCAGTCCTATGGCCTCAGTCTGCCTGTAGACTTCTGTGTCAGCAGAATGATGTAATCCTTCATGCGGCCTCTGTACATTTGTCTTCCTTATGATCTCAAACCTGCAGTTCCAGCAGACTACTGGTACAATTGATTTTTCTCACCGCCTGCTGCAGGGTCTCATTGTTCAATACACATGAGATTTCCGGAGGAGGGACATGCCTTTAAACACAATGCAGGCAACTGTGTGTACTCTAATGAAATAGAATATATGGCGGCACATTTCCAGCATACTAATTCCATGATCATTTTGGCCAAGCATGAGCCATCCCTAAGTCTCCCATTATGTGCATGGTGCCATGTAAAATCCAAATGTGTCCAGTTCATACTTCTACCTGTAAGGAGAAGGTGCAATATGATTGGTTGTGGATTATGCCGAAACCTCATTCAAATTTTGCATTTGAAAACCACACATTCTTTGCCAGGAAGATACGGTAGTTGACATTAGCTGTATGATGTGGCTCCAAATTGTGTGATGGAGGTATACTGTAGACAGGTCCTGGCAATTCATTTCTTACCAAGGAGATATCATAAGGAATGAGTCAGGTCAATATATAGAAATGGGAATCACTGTAGCGGTACCTGCAAAGTTACGGATGTAATTTGGTTGGCGTGCATCCAGTCCTTAGATCACCGCTGGATCACTGCCAGGTTAGTTTATAAAATTACATTATTTTTAGAACAGCAGGCTAAGTGAAGAAAGTACGTCAGTAAAATGCTGGAAAAGTATATGTGTGTATGTGTTAATATGTCCAGCTTATCACAAATGGATCTGCAGGCCTCCACTGCATTCATGCTAGTAGAAGTGCTGGGTTAGGTAGCCATGTGTGCAGTTCTTCAGCTTTCTAGTGAATCAGTAATACAATACTGGGTTCTCTGCCCCCATTGCTGATTCACTGACATTGGCTATCTAAGGCCAGGTTCACATAACCGCTATTTTTTTTTTCCATTTTTCTGCACCATTAAAGGATAGAGCACATAACTGGCCCGAACGGAGCTGTACAGAATGTTCAAATGCGGACCCAAACCATGGCTGTGTGCATGAGACCTTGTTTTCCGTGACATTTTTTATTCACATGTGTTCTAATGCGTTTTTTTTTTCAGGGGCTTTTTTTTTCCATATAGAGAGAGTATGGTAAAATGCCTGAAAAATGCCACTGCTAAAAAACACTGTGGACACAAAAACTGCACCATTACTGAAAAAAAATTGCACTGCTTTTCATAATTCCCATAAACTTTCTGCTTCAATTGGTGTTTTCTCTTTACAAAATGCACCAAAAACAGAATGTGCAAAAAACGTGAAAGAAACTTAAAAAGGTAAAAAAAACTATTGGGGGTCATTTATCAAACTGAGGTAAAGTAGAACTGGCTTAGTGGCCCATATCAACCAAACAGATTCCTTCTTCAAAGGAGTTGTCAAAAATGAAAAGTGGAATCTGATTGGTTGCTATGGGCCACTAAGCCAGTTCTACTTTACACCGGTTTGATAAATGACTCCATATATGTTTATACGGTGGATTTTGCGGCCTTTTAGTTTAAATGTCTCTGGTAGACTTGCAGTTTTGCCCCATTGAGTAGAGCTAAACCATGAGTGGACATGTGCCATGGCTTCCAGAGGCATCTGTCCCGATACCACACCAAGAAGTGACATGTCCCTTTGGCTGTAAACTGCTGGCCACACTGTGTGGCTGCAGCCAGAATTCTGGTGTGGAATTTGTGCCAGAACTCCTCTTTCAGAAGATGCCGTGTGAATGGGCCCTGACTGTGTTTTTATGGCAGCCGTACTCATGTACATGACATTCCATGGTATAGAAAATACCTGCAGCATCAGAAACATGTCTAATGCGGACAGGCTGGAGTTATACTATCGCCACTGCAGCCACTTGTCCTTAGATTGCCGCAGTGTTATTTTATCAGCCCCTGATGGTGCGGTGTCATTGAAGTGAAATGCTAAATATAGAAAGATTTTCTAGTAAAACACCATATGCATTAATTATTGAAGGGGAAAGTCCTAGGAAGCGATGGAGGCTGGAAAAGGTTACTCAGAGCGCGGTGCTGCCAGAAATGCTAATTTGTTTGTATGAGAGACTGAACAGAAATGACAGCTTTTGCTGGTGAGTAAATAGGTTCCCACACACATCCCATGCTTTGCATTATGTGGGGGTCACTTCAAAAAGGAATGTAATAATGTTTTCCTTTCTGGGCTCAGGCATCCACTTTGCATGAGGATTTCGATAAGGGAAGCTTTTGTTATGGACTCTGTGATGACTGCTGACTCTTAATTTTACATTGAGCGTGCTTACACCCAGCCGCATAATGCAACAAATCGCAGGAGCAGAGAAATGTACTGGATGGCATTAGCTGGAGGATAAAGCTGTAAACCAATTACTAGATGGCATGTTAGGGAATGTCAGTATTGGATTTTATTGCTGAGAACTGGTGAGTCTGAGCAAATTAAGCTACTAACTGCAGAAGTAAGGAAATATTCTGCCATTTCACAGAAAAATACATTTATGAGAATATTGGAAAATGTATATGGGCCTGAACCGTGGTTACGCAGTGTGGACACAAGGTCAAGCTAAATGGAAATCTATCTATCTATCTATCTATCTATCTATCTATCTATCTATCTATCTATCTATCTATCTATCTATCTATCTAATATCTATCTATATATCTATCTATTTATGTATCTAATATCTATCTATTTATCTATCTAATATCTATCTATCTATCTATTTATCTATCTAATATCTATCTATCTATCTATCTATCTATTTATCTATCTAATATCTATCTATTTATCTATCTAATATCTATCTATCTATCTATCTATCTATCTATTTATCTATCTAATATCTATCTATCTATCTATCTATCTATCTATCTATCTATCTATCTATCTATCTAATATCTCTCTATCTAATATCTATCTATCTATCTAATATCTATCTATCTAATATCTATCTATCTATCTATCTATCTATCTATCTATCTATCTATCTATCTATCTATCCATCCATTGGAGGGTGAGATTGTTACCTTTGCATAACGCTGGGTCTACACGTTGCACTTTTTGTCAAGGTACAAAATTGCAACAAAAACACATAGGAAAGGTCTCATTCGATTTTACTGCAATTGTGGTTTTTATGGGTGAAGCTTGTTACATCAGTGTGTTTAACCTGTAAGTTAAAGTGTAAGAGCCATTCCATTTTTATTTGTGTAATGTATAGGGTCAGTGATACTAACCATTTTTGTAATATACTTTAATTACTGAAATTGTATATTTCTATTAGAGAAATAGCTGTAAAGTGGCCCATTTTGAGCCTTAGCAACGCTCCTCTGTCTTCTGTTTACATAACAGTGGAGACTTGCTCAACACTGACTGTGTTATGTAACCAGAAGACAGAGGAGCGTTTCTAAGGCTTAAAATGGGATAATTTAGAGCAATTTTTCTAATACAAATGTATGATTTCCGTAATTAAAGTATATTACAAAAATGGTCAGTATCACTGCCCCTACATAGTACACAAATAAAAATAGAACGGCAGTTACACTTTAATTACCACAAAATAGCAGCAATCACATTAAACACACAAGTGGTTTTTACAATGCATTTTTTTTACCTTAACAACCACTCAAAGTTAAACCCAGCCTATGTGAATACTTCTATTACTCATTATTATAACATGAAGCAATCGATGCCTTTTACATACAGCAGGTGGCCCAAGCCCCTAGGTTGTCATAATGGAGAGGACCTAGGCCAGAAGAACCACAGTCAAATCCCTGTGGAATTGAGATTTTGGGAACATCAGAAAGTGATGCCACAGAAGCACTCCATAGTGTTTCCATGGCCTTCCGCTCCGTGCCACGGCACCGTATTTTCCGGATTGCGGACCCATTCAAGTGTGCGTGAGCTCTAACACTGAATTTCAATTATTAATACCCAGTTACTTTTTTCTTTTTGGATTTATACTACATACAATATTTTTTTAAATTTTTTTTTTATTTTGTATACTAACCTTACTGCTTTTCATGCTCTGCTATGTAGCTTTAAATTTTAAGTTATCCAATGTCAGTGCTTCTGCCTCACAAGAATATATATTATCTGCTGCTGGCCATGTGGTAATCTGGTAATTCAGATGCCTGTGTACATTGTATATACGGTAAATCCAGTTTCCTACGTAACTCATCATACAGGCTAATCTCATTAGGTTAGTGTGACAAGCCCTTCATTGAGTCCCAGTACATGAATGGCTGTGATCCCGTGTGTCTGTGTAGGTAGCCGATAAACACGTTGAGCTACACCTTCTTTAATTGGCCGAATTGTCTGCTATTTACATATTGTATCTAAAGTATCCAAGTCAACCCTTAACTCAGCCCGAAACCACATTCTTAAGGGCCCTTTACTTGTGCCTAGAATCTTAAAGATAATTGCTAATGAGCGTTCATAGGATCGGGTAATCCGATTGTTTGTGCGTACACAAAAATCGTTGTTTGCCAGCAGCAGATCGTACTGTGTAAACACGATCTGCTGCCGGTAAACAACGAGTCGTTATGGGGAAGGGCGATGGCCTTTGCAATCATTCCTCCCCATACTCTGGATGAGATCGCTGCATGTAAATGCCGCATTCTCATACACCAGTAAGCAGCAGATTGTCGGGAAGGAAGCTGCTCTGTCGTACCATGTAAAGGGACCTTTAGGACTCATGTACACTAATATCAAACAACGATCCGCAATTACGCATTTCACTTGAATGGCTCCGCAACAGAACGCTTCCATGGGATTTCGGTCCATGCTTACAACACGTTCTGTTTTTTTGCAGTGCAGACAGCATATTGCGGATCGTGGACCCATGCAACTCCGCAAACAGTGGCCACGCGGCTAGTGCACGGGCTGCTTGTGTTCGTGTACATGAGCCCTTAGGCTGCGTTCATATCTCTGATTAAGGAATCTGGTAGACTACTGAATTTACGGTATCCAGCATAGCCAGATACATTCAGCGGTATGTGTCCAGCTGGAAGCTGGCATTTATGCTGGAAAACTGCCAGATAACTGTCGGATCCCATTATAGTCACTGAGGATCTGGCAGTGTGTGACGGTATCCAGCTGTGCCAGATACTCCTGTAGTCTTTTCCTCTTCTGAAACGTGGAGATGTGAACGTAGCCTAAGCTGTAAGATGTAATGAAGAAAAAAATATTTAAATATTCTAGACTTGTTTATTGTCAGTGAATGGAAACATTCTTCTTTATGTTAGGAACTGGAAAATTAATGAAGACCTAAGGCCACTTTCACATGTAACATATTTGTTGCAGATTATTGGTGTGGATTTCAGACATCTTCAATACAGTACAGTGCGATCCAGCTGAATTAGATGTTACAAAACCCTGTACACATGCCGGCAATGTAGTGGCTTTGAGCGCATGCTGTAGATTTTCAAACTGGTCTACAGAATCTTCTATTTACAGCAATTGGATTTATGGCACAGATTTCAATCTTTGCTGCTCTGCAGGAAAATCCATGTTACAAATATAGATTATGGAGTGAATTTATCATGGCTCTTCTGTGTTCTACACCAGAAATGCCCGCTACATGTGAACTGGTTTAAAATGTCTCATAAAGAAGGTTTGTTAAAATTCAGTGCAGTCTAAACAATCCTCTGTGGACACAGACTCCACATGGAGTCCAGGTTTATTCTACCTTCACTGATACATGGCAGCAAATTCAATCAGTGCAATGTATTTCTATAATTGATTATCTAGACTGGTTACAGTGTCTAATAGTATCTGTGTGATACATGTTATGATAAAGTATTCTTTAGGGCTCATGGACACGAACGTATTTTTTTTTCCGTTTCCGTTCCGCTTTTTTACAGGTCCGTATGTGGAATTATTCATTTCAGTGGGTCCGCAAAAAAAAACCTGGAATAACTCCGTGTGCATTCCATTTCCGCAAAAGAAATATGTCCTAATCTTGTCCGTTTTGTGGACAAGGACAGGCATTGTTACAATGGATCTGCAAAAAAACGGATGCAATACGGCACATAGATGTCATCCTTTTTTTTGCGGATCCATTGTAACAATGCCTATCCTTTTCTGTTTTGCGGGCAAGAATAGGACAGGTTCTATCTTTTTTGCGGGGCTACGGAATGGGCATACGGGTGCGATCCGCATTTTTCACAAAAAAATTGCGGACCCATTCATTTCTATGGGTCCGCAAAAAATACTGAGAGCATACTGTGTGCTGTCCGCATCCGTATGCCCGTTCCGTAGCCCCGCAAAAAAGATAGAACATGACCTATTCTTGTCCGCAAAACGGACAAGGATAGGCATTGTTACAATGGATCCGCAAAAAAAACGGATGCCATATGAATGTCATCCGTTTTTTTTGCGGATCTGCAAAACACAACGTTCGTGTAAAAGAGGCCTTAGAGTGTATGTCCATGTTCACCCTGTTTTTGGGACATGTCGCAGGCTAGAACTAGGGGAGGGAGGTTTCATGAGCTGAGACCCCTACCGATTGAAAGTTTTAAATGCCCAGTACAGCTGTTTATCCCACAGAGCCATCAGCTATATTTTATTGTTGCCCATACTATTTTAAAATCTTGAATCGTATGTACCGTAATTATAACATTATTACACAATTTAATTAATTATTACATTATTATCTGAATAACGTTGATAGTTTGTATCCTTTAGCTGTAATCTTTTAGGTCTCTAGTTACCTGCGGTTTCTTGGATACAGTTCCTCTGCATTGAATACACTGTTATCTGGAGACTAGACATTTGTCATTCTAGGGCATCTACAGAATAAGAATCTACGAGGTAGATTATCTGTCTACATGTAGAATGAATCTACAAAGTCAAATATGGGTTTATGTCAGAATAACAGGTTAACACTATAATAAATTAGAATCATCTAAACAGGGACCATCCCTTGAAAGATAGCCATGGCCACAAATGGAATTTATCACTTAACCTCCATATCCATTGCCACCTGCCACATATCATCTTCCAAGTAAGCAATTCTGGTCTCATATAAAATCACCTTCTCACCTTATATTCCTTTACAAGCTTTATCCATATACTGACCTGACGTTTAGATATTGATTCCCGGAGTAAAGTAGAAGGTTTTATGCCGCAAGGTCAGGCTAATAAATCTATAGGATTGGGATACATCCATTTATTGAACCTTTGTGGAAGTGATTCATGGCATATTGTTTTTCATGGATGTTTAAACAACCTTCTCACAGGTTTCTTATGGACTTGGAGAATGGCAGGACCAAAAATACAAGATTCTGAAATGATTGTGTGTAAACAGTCAATTACAAAGGTGAATTTGAATAACGTGAACTCCCATAGGCCTCATTCCCATTACTGTATTTTTGGTCCACGACCAATCTGCATTTTTTTGTGTATCGCACGAACACCCATTAATTTCTATGGAGCTGCAAAAAACACGTGCAGCACACGGATGTCATCTAAGGCTGTGCCGCAAATTATAGAATGTCCCATTCTTGTCCGTTTTGCAGACAAGAACAGGCATTTCTACAATAGGGGCCCAGAAGAGTGTGGGATGCACGCGGCTGGTATCCGTATTTTGCAAATCCGTGCTTTATGGATACGGTGGTGTGCAGGAGATGTGTCTCCTGCACATAACATCTTTGTGAGATTACCTGAATTATTTTCAGGCTTCACTTTTCCAGCTAGCAGAGAACACACAGCTCAGCAGAGTGCAGGATGCCAATATTATTGGGAGTTAGTTAACTGGAAAAGGTGGAGGCGATATTAATCAAAAATGGATTTACTGGAACTGTTTTCAGCCCAGAATGAGCTTGCAGTATAGCAGATTTATGTTTCTCCTGGTTCACAGCTGTCCTCTGCAGTTATTATTTAGAATGGATCTCTAAAATTATTTATGGAATTAATTATTATTTGTGACATAAATAACCAGGACTGGTACTAGAAATATAGGCACAATCTAAAATGACCATTTGGTAGTTTACAGCCATGAGATGAGGAGAAGTTGGGTCATAAAAGAAGGAGCTGCTTTCTATGAGCGGTCAACAAATAAATCTGTGTTAAAATAAATATGTGTGTATATGTAAATATATATTTCTTATGATTGGTACTGCAACCAGAGAATGCGCTCACATCATTACTGCTCCCAGTGGGGCTTTCATTCAGTCTCTCTACCTCTAAAGCACAAACATATCCTGGGGCCAGTTTTATAGGAAGCCAATTAAATGGGAATCTGTCACCAGTAGAGATCTGGTAAAAAGAACACAAAACATAGAAAACACACCAAAAAATGCCTTAAAAAATAATCCCAGCAAGTCCCTCTGTAATCTCTCACTTTCATTTGTGTCCTATTTTGTTAAATACTATAATGTAATAGAAAATGGAAGAGCTCGGAAGAAAATGAACACTTGGGATCCCTGCAAGATTTCTACAAGACAGGAACATGAAGAAAACCCTAAGCAGCTAAACAAGGTGTAGGTGACATCTATTGTTTACTTTTATCACTAAATTCTAGGCTTAGTTTATTTATAAAGGGACTCTTCAATAAACATCTTTTATGACATATTAATCTAGATTTTTTTTATTAACTGATGGTTTTCTGGATATTATTTTTTGAAGGAACTCCATATAAACTACTTCCTGTTCAGAGTTTTTAAACTTCATCTCTGTATGGACCTTTAGCATGACAAAGAGGCTCACTTAACAGTCTCACTTGTCAGACCATCATTCAGATCAGGAAGAAGTGAGTGGTGGTGACTCAAATAGAGTACCATACCTTCCCTGTTACGTTACAGGGGTATGTGCAGCCCTGAACTTAACCCCACCTCTGACCTTGCCTACTTGCACGGCCCGTCCTAGGCAACGGCGTACAACTAGTTGACAGTCCCCAGCCTAGGTCCCTGTTGGGGCTTACAGGGAGGGGGAACAAATGGGAGAAAACAATAAGCACAGACAGAACCCACAAATATGAGAAGGTCGCCGAGCCGAGGTCAATACCAGGAAGTAACGTCGAACACCAGAGGAACAAACGGAACAAAAGGTCAAACACACGAGCCGAGGTCAAAGCTGAGAGATAATGAGGTACAGAAGGAAGAGACTGAGATGAGGTCAAATATTCACTTTCACTTAAGTATTTTTATAGAATATAGGGTGAAACTTGAGTGCCTAGCGCAGGGGTCAGCAACCCCTGGCACTTCAGCTGTTGTTAAACTACAATTCCCAGCATGCTCCATTCACATCTATGAGAGTTTAGAGAACAACTGAGCGTAGATGCTGAGAGTTGTAGCTTCAAAACAGCTGGAGTGCCATAAGTTGCTGACCCCTGGCCTAGCGAAACCTCCCATTAACAGATGCATATTTAATATCATATATGGTTGATAAGTGTGTGACATTTATAATATATGATGAAATGCTGAAGTAGCACATTTCATCCAGTGACCTCATTACCAGAAGAAACAAGCCCCTTTTCATTATTCTCTCTGTATATATTTGCATGTGACCCCTAAATGCCTCTTAGGCACTTGGCTTCAAGCCATCGATAGAAATCCATAAGGCTCCCTTGTTTTACTATTGACAGATTGTTACTCTCCGCTTTCTCCGCAGTAATGAGTATAAACATTTGGCATGTCGACTGCAAACAGCTGATGGTGGAGTTCACTGCAGAGTCACCCACCCTGTCTGCTCTGCATTGGAGGGCATTCTGTTTCTAAAGGATAGTTGTAGCCTCTATAATGAATGGTAGGAACTGATCAATAAATTGTACAAAAAACTTTATTTCAGTTTCCTTAGATTTCATTATAATTAAAGGGGTTATCCAGGTTAAGAACTGAACCCGGACATAACCCCTCCTTCACTCATTCATGAATCATGGAGCATCGGAGAATTTCATCGGATGCTCCCCCTTGCCCTGCGCTGTAACGCACCGGGCAAGGTCTTTTTCTTCACTACCGGTCACGTACCGTGTCTCTGTATGAGAACTCTAGGCGGAGACTTCTTCCTAGCAGCTAGGGCAGCTCTGTAGACCGCTCATTAGTGCTGGAGACATCATCAGGATCACTGCTAGGCAAAAGTCTCCACCAAGCATTGTAAAAATGTTATCAACACAGCCTATGACTTTCTACCTTATGGAGTATGCACCTCTGGCATGGATTGAAAATTCCTGTGAAAATTCCCTTAGGTCACTTTCACACAGCAGCATTTTGTTCAGTATTTTCCAGTATTTGTAAAACTAGGAGTGGGTTGAGAACATGGATGAGGTATAAATCTTTCCATTTCCTCTCCCAGTTTTGGCTTACAAATACTGATGTACTGAAATACTGGCCATAGTACTGCCATGTGAACGTGGCTTTAAAGGGGTTGTCCAACACTGACTAGCTTTTTAAATACCACCCTACCTGGAACTGAACTGTGAAGGGAAGCATACTTACCTGATGCTCGGTTCCGGCTGATTTCTTCCCTGCACTTCAAACTTCCAGCATGGACAGGGTCATGTGTGCCATTGCTGCCAATGACTGGACTCAGCGGTGACATGTCCCCTAGCAGCACATCACTGCTGAGTCAAATGCCACTTGAGTGCACTTAAGAACTGGGCTGGGCAAGCACCATGGCACTAAACCAAAGCTATCCAGTTTGTTCTTTCCTGGGTATCACAGAAACCAGATTGTGACACTTAAAAACTGATACTTTTTAACCCCTATGGGAATGGGATTTTTTTTATAAAATGTGGAGAAACTGGTGTTCACTACCACTGCTCTCATGTATACCAATGAGGATTGCTGAGGAGGCAAAATGGCTACAATTGAATAATACAGTATACCGTCTACGAGTTCCTCAACTAGGAAAACCAGAAAACTTGTAGGGCCTAGGGAAAAAAATTAATTCAGCTACCCATCACTCCACCAACTATAGGCTGCTGTAAAATCTGCAAAGTCTGTAAACTAAGGTTGTCCATACACTTTAGATAACTGCCCTTTCTTTATTGTCTGCAACTTGCTGTTGTGCAACTATTTTAGAGCCGTCATTTGGCTTTAAAAACACAGCTAAGTCGCATTTGAGTCGCATATGGCACGCAACTTACATTAAAAGAGTTTTCCGAGATTTTAATACTGATGACCTTGTCCTCAGGAATAGGTCATCGGTATCTGATTGGTTTTGGTCCAACACTCGGGAGCCCTGCCGATCATCTGTTTGAGAAGGCACCGGCGCTCCTGTGAGTGCCACAGCCTTCTCCATGCTTACCAAGCATAGCTCCGTACATTGTATAGCGGCTGTGCTTGGTATCGTGCTCAGCCTCATGGAAGGGAATGGAGCTGAGTGCGATACCAAGCACAGCCGCTATACAATGTATGATGCTGTGTTTGATAAGCATGGAAAAGGCTGCATTGCTCATAGGAGCTCTGGTGCTTTCTCAAACAGCTGATCGGCAGGGGTCCCGGGTGTCGGACCCCCACCCATCAGATACTGAGCATCAAAATCTCAGAAAACCCCTTTAAAATGAATAGAGTAAAAGTCATGCGCGACTTGCAATCCGTGACACTAATTCCATCATGTCTGGATTTTCTGCGACTGGTGTATTGCAGTTGCAGCATGTTTCATTGCGACACAATTATCATTAGACCCAGTGTTGCGAGACACATCACTGCGTAGCCGTAACATAAAAAACTCCAAAGAAAAAATGATGAACAGTCAGGTGTTATTTTGGGGCTTAAAAAAAGCACAACACAAAACTGTGTGTGGCCGTACCCTAAAGAGGTGTCCCTTTATAGGAAGTGATAGAATATTGCAAGAATCACTTCCTCACCAGCCAGGGTCTCTTTCCTACGACCCTTGCGATCCTCAGAATAACAGGAACACAGGACTACTTAAATGATGCAGTTCCTTCATTGATTTTCCCTGCACAGCTGGGAGCGTCGCAGTGCAGGGAAAATCAGTAAAGAAGCCGAACTTCAACACACAGCCCCATGTAAATGAATGCAGCTGCGTTGCAGTTCCAGGCATGATGGTTGACCCTTGTCTCTTCTTTCTTGGAATCAGATGTGGTTCTAGAGGTTGCAACGCTTTTGGATGAATAAAGATAAAACACTGGGCTATGGCTTGTGCCAACTGACCATCTCAGCCTTCCTACATTTATGTATTATGTACAGTATGTAAAATGATAGTTCCCTTCAGTCTAGCTTTACATTTTACACACTATTAGCTTTACCATTGCATTTTGGTTGTACTGTTAGTAGCAAGGAAATCTTTTTAGACTGCAGTAGTAGCACGAGAGCTAAAAAAAAGGCCACAAGTAACAAAGTATAATAAAGCCTTTTTTTCCTGTAACATGTTGGGAATTTTCCCTGTGCTCTCGTCATATCAGTGAGCTCTTGAGATGGTTTCACGTGAAGAGTCGGTGACCTGTGGTCTCTCTGAGCATTGTGTGCAATAATTATACTTACACATAAAAGAGAGGATATCCCACTGCTGCGCAGTATAACAACAAGTTCATGCTTCATCTTTGGCTCTGCTTTTCGGCATTCCTTGCTTACTGACTTTTCAGATCTGTTTTAACTTTAAACACACACTCCTCTTTTTTTAACCTCTGTGGTATGCAATCTCTGTATGCTCCAGTCTCACAAGGATGTGAGGGATGAGGCAGACATATTGCACTCACTTAGCACAGAAACAGCAAGCATGATGAAAGGGAAAAGAGACTCAGTTCCCCGTCCTGCTGCTTCCCAATCAGCAGTGAAGCCTGTTCGTGTAAGTACTTGCTTTTTCTTTATATTACATACTTCCATTCACTCTGTAGACATCCACTTCTTATATCAGATGCCACTTTCTACCATGACGGAGACATTTCATCCCCTCAGCTGCCTGTTTCTTAAGAAACTCTTACCTCTGCATAGAGTAACAAGGTCACATAGATTTAAAGGGAATCCGTCTCAGTGGAATTGTGTTCTATATGTACTCATGTGTCGCAACGTACACTGTTCAAGGTGGAATTGTCAGTTCCAGACCTGAAACAAATATCATAGAATTCTATGAAAATACCATGTACCTTTGGCTGCACATCAGCACTGCAGCCACGCAAAGAAAGACTGGCAGGGATGACCAAATGGCAGAGGGGGAGTGGTGGACAATTCACCAGGTGAGTTAAGCATATTTTGTGATTTTACGCTATCCCCTTGCAGTACTCCACTTTGTTGCTAATCTTGGACAACCCCTTTAAGAATACCTATATGGTTATTCCACCATTATTATATTACACGGTTGATTTCACACAGAGCACTATATTTTTTGTAATGTTTTTGCAGGTGTTGTTGGGTTGCAGTTTACTCTAATCATGTCTGTTTTCAAGTATTTTCTCATAGGCTTCTTTATAAGTATGGAGAGAAGCATAAAAAATGAAAATAAATAAAATAAGACACAAAAAGTTATGTGTATGTGAAGGAATCCTAACTGGGATAGTGTAATGACTCTAAACTGAGAAATAATAGCCAGTTATATTCAGCTCCAGATTCTGAGATGTAGTGTGGGTCTAGGATTAGTTCCTTTCAGCATAATTCCTTCTTAGTTTGCAGCTTTTTATTGAAAAAAAAAACAGCTTAAAATGGATTTGGTCGGGTTCATATTGGGTGATTTGCTTTGTGTATTACACAAAAAGCTAAAAAAGAAAACACAAACCGTCCTGTGAGTGAGCACTTTGCCTTGCTGCAGCTATATCCATTGAAGAAACTGCATGTTGTTTTTTTTTAGCAAACACACTTGGCTGCTCCTCAGTCCCGTAAGCATTACCGTTATGCCCTATCCTGGTCATTCAGTTTTCTGCACATCTCTGCAGCAGCTGGCACCTGTGATCATCCAACATGTTCAGGGAAATTGTTTTCTAGGAGACCTTGATATATAGTGCTTGTATCCAATGCAAAAACCTTCAGACTGGTTCTCTTTAAATATCAGTCAGACGTGAAACATATGGTAATTATGTATTCATCTAGTCCCACAGTGGCTCGATTTTCACACTTCTGGTTTATTTTATCTCTCAGTTACTTGGGTTGTTCCTAGGAATGTTTTGTTGCTTTCCTGTACTAGAAATATAACCATTTCCATTACTAGAAATATAACCTTTAGGGTCCCTACATACACGAATTGTTACTGGCAATTTCTTCCGCCTACAAAAAGTCATAGAAATTTGCATGAAAACGCTTGCATGTTTTGTTTTTTTATACTGCCTGCCAAAGGCTTCGGCATGCTGCATATTTCAAAAAAGCTCCAGAGACAAAAGATACCACCTATTTAAAAAAACACCAGTAGCACAAAAACTATTGCGTGTTCTGCATTTCATATTTCCTGTAGACTTTCAGCTATAATTTAGAGTTCGGATTTTTACTGCAAGAAACACAATTAAAAAATTCAGGTGGATAAAATGCCACAAAAATTGCAGAAGTGTACAGAAAAATGGCATTAACCCACTCTTGGACTAATTTCCAAATAAACACTACACAAGCAGTACAGAAATACACCCAATAGTAGTAGTAGCATACATATAAAATAAATCAAATCCTCCCCTTCTATAGTTTTTCTGGCTTTTCTATGTGTTATTAGGTGGACCATAATACATTATATATTGCTTACCATTTCTCAGTTCCCAACTTCATTCGTTAGTGAAGTAAACCTCTCAAAGCACATCAGCTCTAACATACAATACATAAAATACCCCATTTATATGCATTAAGCCTCATGCACACGACCATGTCTGTTTTGTGGCCTGCATTTCGCATTTTGCAGAACCTAACGTTCGGCCCTCAAAAGAGCAGTCCTGTCCTTGTCCGTGATACAGTCAAGAATAGGACATGGAATGGACACTGATCTTTTGTGGCCTCACTGAAGTGAATGAGTCAGCATCCGACCCACAAAAAATACAGCTTGGATTCTGACCCAAACCACGGTCGTGTGCATGAGGCCTTACCGTGAAAGTGTGAAACATGAAAATGGCAGACTCTATTTGATCAACTACCATTCATGCAATGATCTCATGACTGGGAACAGATTTATATACTTTTCTAATGGAATATTGGAACCAATACTGTATAAGTGCCCCATGCAGGTGCTGCACTGAAATTATGTATGCAATGATGTTGTATTAAGAATCGCAAAAATCTTTATTCTCTGACCCGTTAGAAAGGTACATGATGTAATCTGTGGTGAATGTAATCTTCTTACCAGTGACTGTATTTGTGAGTTATCCCCTCTCTTCTGACTCATCTGTGTCATGTGACCAGTAATCAGACTATCCAAATAACACATCATCTTATGTGTGGACAGGAAGTCGGTTTCTCTATGAGTTCCTATGGAAGCCTCAATGTTAGTCTCATAGGAATGTATAGAGAAGTAACTGACCTCCTGTCCTGTGTCAGTTGGAAATGAGAGAGTTGGTCACATGACACTGCTGAGGATCAGAAGGGAGGGGATAACTCACAAATACAGTCACTGATGAGAAGATTACATTCATCACAGATTAAATCATGCACCGTTCTAGCAGGTCAGAGAATAAACATTTATTTAAAGGGGTTTTCGCATCTCAGACAATGGGGGTATATTGCTAGGATATGCCCCAAATGTCTGATAGGTGTAGGTCCAACCTCTGGGAACTGCACCTATCTCGTAAATGCAGCCGGCAAAGTGAAGAAGGGCGCACCGTGCATGCACAGCCACCCCTCATTCATTTCTAAGGGGCCACCGAAAATGCTGGCTCGGCTATTTCCATTGGACCCATAGAAGTGAATGTAAGCGGTGGCTGCACAAGGGCAGTGTGCTCCCGTTTATTTCTATGGGGATTCTGAAAATAGTTGAGAGCACTGCTCAGCTATTTATGGCGGGCCAATAGGAATGCTTGGTGGTGGCCAAATCCAGCACTGCCTGCTTTGTTTTTGGCTGCATTTACAAGATAGGTGGGGGCCCCAGAGGTCGGACCCACAGCTATCAGACAATGGGGGCAAATCCTAGTTATATGCCCCCATTATTTGAGATTGTAATACCCTTCAAGGGGTTGTTTGGAACACGTGTCATAGTGTAGAGTAATTCTGTTTCAATCTTAACATCTATCAAATTCGCTGAAAGTGAATATAATTTGAAATATAATTTCCCTGTTGGATTCATATGCAACAGCTGTAGTTCTGCTGTTATGTCATCTCCTACCTGTTAGTTTGTTGTTGGGGAGGTTGCTGGGCAGTGCTTCATAGCTGAGCCATCAGTGAGGGCACATGATCGCTGATGGTAGTCACTGACTCATTTGCAAAGAATTAGGTGATTTGTTCTCTTTTGAATCCTGGGGTTTCTTGTAAATTCCTGCTGGTGACACTGTATGATGTGTGTGTTTAATCCAGTAATCCTCTACTGTTATCAGTCTAGATTGAATTCCTGGTGCAGTGGTGTTTGATTCCAGTAGTTTGTTCTAATTCCATTTACATTTTCTTGTACATAGTTTGCTTTATTCTAGTTTCCCTGTGAGTCTCTTCCTTGGATTCTTGCGGAATAGATGTGGGCCCATTCACATGGGTGGTGTGACTGGGCCCTGATATTTCGTCACTGACCTAGGAAAAGTTGTGAGAAGGTGCCTTCTCAGCAACAGCTGATCAGCGGAGGTCTCTGGTGTCGGACCCCCACTTATCAGATACTAATGACCTGTCCTGAGAAGTAGTAACATCTTGGTAAACCCCTTTAAGTAATGAAACTATAATTAACCATTAGATGTGTAGAAAAGACATTCCCTTTACGTTTTTGGCTGTGAGTGCATGTGGAGAATTGTTTTATCAGGAAACTTGTATTTTTCAGGAACATAAACAATATTAAGTCCATGTTTACTTAGAGTCTTTTTGATCACTAAAATATTTAAACTTCAAACAAGTCAACTACCAAACATTGCTTTTTCCCAAGCTGAAATATAGTTTACAATCTTATTACCCAGATGTATTTAATGTTTTCCTGTTGTATTTTAGTTAATGCTTTTCTCAGTTCTGCATAGTTAAAGGGGTTGTCCGGTACCAAAACCAGTTTTATTTATGGCCGTGAAAGTGTGTAAATGAAAGAAAAAAAGGCGCTCAGCTGTTCACTGCCACTCCGTTCCGATGCAGAGGCGTCCATTCCTTCTGGTTACTGGCAGACTGGAAGTGTGATGTTCCTTACAAGAGCATGTATTGCTTGGAGACACGTCACAGCTGACGACAGTGAATGGCTGCAGTGGTGCATGATGGAAAGTCACACTTCTGGACAGGGTTCGTAGAAATGTTCATTTGGCCGACCCATCTATACACTCTACCAATCAGCTGACAAATGAGGTTTGTTGGTTGCTCAGATCTTTTATGAAGCTGTAAAAATAACCATCTGTCAGCAGCACATCTCCATGGGGAAATTTACCATTGTTCGTCCACCATTCAATTTAAATTTTAAATGAGTGCTGATAATCTTGTTATATTGTTGTTTCGCACTCACATCGGCTGTGTAAAATTGATCCATATAGGAAATGCCCAATCATTAATTGATCTTTCCTTTGAAATATTTTCTTTTAAAAATGCTTCTTTTAGTCAAACAATCCCAAAATGTTACATCTTCACAAGTGGGAGTTGGTAACCAGTGGACTGGTTATGAATATCCAACTTATTGAAGTAATATTGTGGCTGGGAAAGGATAGCTATTGGTATGTGGAGAAAGTCTGATAAGAGACAATTTGTGTTGGTATGTAAAGCATCCCTGCTTTTTTAAAGTGAATAATCTGATTGTTCACATTCTCGCGTGCATCTGGGGTCTTTCAGACAAATTATATTTTTATGTCAGGTTTTGTGTTCTTGATATCACTTACATTTACTTTGTACTTTCGCAGTGTGATTCCATGAGTCAAACTGTTTTCTAAAGACGAGTTACCAGCAATCGATATCTTCAATCATTGACTTACAGAGATACACATATCTAGCTTAATTGTTGGCCTGTGGGCTACATGCGGTCCTATGGAGAAATTAATCATTGTCAATTAGTGAAAGAAGATGGAAAGGGAGTCAATGAATGCACAATACAATCATGAGGTAGAAGCTAAAGGTTCTGTAGGCACTAGAGCTAGAGAACACACTTATCTGAGGCTGTGAGGCAGGGATGCCCAACCTGCGGCCCTCCACCTGTTATAAAACTACAACTCCCAGTATGCCTGGGCAGCCTACAGCTTATTAGGGCATGCTGGGATTGCTAGTTTTGCAACAGCTGAAGGGCCACAAGTTGAGCATCCCTGTCTTAGGCTATGTTTACACTTGGCATTTTTATGTGTTTTTATAGTTTTTTAGGCATGTTTTGTAATAAAAATGACAAGAAAATATGTTTAGTCTCATTTGTTTTAAAACTGAAAAAAAGAAACTACAGAAAATAAAAAAGTTACAATAACTCATGTGTACCTATGTACTAAGCGCAGAAATCTACTCTGTAACCTTGTTATTCAGAGATATACATATGTGAAGATGTTATTTTGTTAGCTGTATGTTATATGTTAAACCGAATAAAAATATATTTCACACAGAATCAAAAATACTACGTGTGAGCATACCCTAAAAGTCTTGACAAACCATTAATCTGTTATCAAAATGCAGTTATTATTGATATACAGTACTAGCATAAGGACCCGGCCGGGTATATTTCGTCTATTTTATTTAAAGTTTGTGTGTGTCGTTAAAAGATATCGACAGTGACCTCTACAGCACCCCGACTCCTAAACAGTGACCTCCACAGCCCCCCTTAACACTGACCCCCCTACAGTGCCCCATCTCCTTAAAATGGGACCTCCACAGCAGCTCACCCCCTTAACTTTGACCTTCACAGCAGTCTGCCCCTTTAACAGTGAGTTCCACAGCACCTCACCCCCTTGACAGCGACCTCCACAGGGGCCTGCCCTCTTAACAGTGACCTGTACAGCACCCGCCCCTTAACACTGACCATAGTTTACAGTCCCCTTAACTTTAAAGCTGACCTACAGCAGTGAAGAAAACTGGCTGGGTTGTTATGGAAACCTGTTGTGAAACTGTGTGTATGTGGAGAGTAAGGGCCTGCAAGCTTCTATTGGCTGATAAGGGTCATGTGACCAGGCTTCTATTGGCTAATGCATTTTTTGGCATTTTCAGGAACGGCACGTCCTAGAGAGCTGAGACCCAGTCTAAAACCTTTCCAGACACCTGATGTACCTGTGTGCCAAATTTCTTGATTGTAAATGCGACTGTGCGGATTCCTTTAGCGGATATACACACATACACTCAGCTTTATATACTAGATATAATTAAAGTATGTTTGTGTGAGGGCTATTTTTATAAAGAAAAAAATCAGAACATGAGCATAACTCCTTCAATATAAATATATTACTGGAGTTTATTTTTCAATAACTTTCATTCATGATTCTCCTGATTTTCAACTACATTTGTAATCAAAATGGCTTTTTATGAATATTTATTAGTTGTCCTTCCCTGTCAAGGCTTGATTTCTTGTCTCTGAATAAATAACCTTTTTATATTAAAGGGATTGGCCCCTCTGGAAATTTATGGTATATCGATAGGATATGCCATAAATGTCCAATCGGTACGAGTCTCACCTATAGGACCCACTCCTCAAGAGCAGGGTTCCACTGTGAATGGACAGATTGCCACACAAGCCTGACTCTCTCTATTCACTGCTATGGGACTCCCAAAAATAGTTGAGCTTTTCATCAGCTATTTTTGGAAGTCCTATAGCAGTGAATGGAGGGGTGGTCCTGTCTGCCAGACATAAGGCAGGTTTACACGGCCCGAGCTTAAGCCAATTGTCAGAAAGGAAGCGTTCCTTCCAGGCAGTCAGCTGCTCCTTCATTGAAGTAGACCACCATATTTACATGCAGCGATCTCCTCAACAGTATGAGGTCCACCAATTGCTATTGTGATCCCTCATCTTCATACAGCTGCATTGTTTCTGGGCAGCACCACATGATCTACTTTCTAGAAATGATAATTTATGTCCCTTCACAAATAACAGGATCACCCGATGAACAAGCGTTTTGTTAGCTTATCGGGTGATCGGTGGCACATTTAGAGGGGCAGATTATTGGGAACGAGCGTTCGCAGAAGCATTCGTTTCCAATAAACTGCCCGATAATCGGGCCGTGTAAATCCACCTATACTCTCCATTTTCTATTATGGGACTAATGAAAATAGGCAAGCATGCTCACTCAGATATTTTCAGAAGTCCCATAGTAGGGACTGTAGAAAGCCGCGCCTGCATGGCGTACTCTCCATTCACGCAGGATGCCTTTCTTGGGAAACACATGTTCATAATATACCTTATTGAAGCATGTGATATGGACAGTCATTTATGTAAATGGCTAGCATGTACTGCTTCATTTTCCCAGCAGACTAGGTTTCCACTGGTGATATCAGTGAAATTATAGAAGCCAGTTCTAGATGGATTAGTTTTAAAAAAGGGATGTCTTTATGAGAGCCCCTTACAATATTGTAGAACTCTTATTGTTCTTTAAAATGCCAACATTTTCTGACACAATATCCCATGGTAGATGGTTTAGTTTCAAGGAGACCTGTCACTTGTGTTGTGATTTTATTTTCTTTACAGATCTATTAGATTTTTTAATGTAGATTTTATGTGTCCCATTTATATAAAAAATCACATTCAATCGCAGACAGTTATGAATAGTCCTGTATAGTTTGTATTTGCTTCCTTACAAAATAGATCTGCTGCCATCAGCTACAGCGGAGGTCTCATTTGCACTCCTAATATGTCTAACATCTGATTTGTTCAGTCGTTGCAGCACAGTACAATTTTCAGAAATGAGTTTGCCCTGTAGCATGAAAACAGAATCGGACATGGCTTCCCCGGAAGGGTTGCCGTGGCCTGTCACTTTCAGTGTGTATTGAGGCATGCCTCTCATTCTCATTCCCAACCAGCTTTTCTTAGGCTTCCTCAAGTCCCACAGCTCATTATCTTGCTGGGCTTGATGTTGGTGGAATAGGAAATCTTAGAAAAAACAGGGGTCATTTGAAACTTGTTAGTGATTTGAACTCTGTGCAGTCATCTGATATGAGGATGTTATGTAACAATGCTTGGTTTACATATGTGAGAGAACAGAGCCAGCCGTACTTTTCTGAATGATCGTAACACAGAAGCATTGAGCAGAGCATGGGTTGTGTCTCATCATTCAGTGAGTGTTTATTGACTTTACATTAAGCATACATTTGTGTCAATGAGATTATAACAGGTAGATTTATTTTATTTTGATCATTTAATGTACTTTATACAGAATATTCATTTACTGGCTTTTGCTACCTTGCAATTTAGAGGCTCTATTTGACATTCTGCAACTATGACTATCTTTATAAATTGCTAGTACGTGCTGTTACTGTGAAGCAGAAATGTGTAGGACCAATAAACTGCAGTCCACACAAGCAATGAATGGACAAAAGGACAGCTGATCCTGAACTATATACCATGTAAAAATCATTCCAAACAGGGGCAGATTGGCCATAGACCTTACAGGGAAATTTCCCAGTGGGCCGATGTCCAGGAGGCCGCCAGAGCCCTCCGCACTGCAGGCCAGTGGAAGTTTTTGGGGATGTATTTTGTGATGGACTGTGGTATTTGACTCGGTTGTGGTGGTATAATGTGCCACAATATGATATTGCTGGTCCTGCCTTCCATCAGTTTGGACCCGACTACAAATTGGGGCCACTGTAAGTATTTTTTCCAAGGGCCACTTTAAATTCCCAGTCTGCCACAGATCACTGAGTAAAAATATATTAACCCCTAAGCCACCCCATAAGGCTATTTTCGCCAGTGAACCTCAAGCCACCAGTGACCAGCAACATTCAGTATTAAAGGGGTATTCCCATCTCACAAATGTAGTTTGTATAGTTAGATATAGCCATACCAATATTATTACTAATAGAATGTATTTAAATAAAATGTACAGTTTAGAAGATTTTCCCATTTGTATAGGCATTGTTCCACATACATCAGTCAGGCCGTTGCCCCTAGTTACGACCACCGTGCCCATGTAGTAGTGGTGGCCGGTAACTGCTGTATTGTGAACACACATTACATGAACATGCGGAGACACATCTTAGGGTTGTAGCATTTTTGTCTGTGCTTCCAAAACGCAGAGAAACGGATCCTGTTCCAAGATCAATTCATCTCTATGGAGCAGGATCCGTTTATAAAGTCTGCGTTTTGGACGGTTCTTGACCAGATGTGAAAGTCCCCTAAGATGTGTCTCCGCATGCTCATGTAATGTGTGTTCACAATACAGCAGTTACCTCAGAGCGGGTTTGAACAGGAGCAAGCCGACCACCACTACTACATGGCCGCGGTGGTCGTAACCAGGGACAACGGCCTGACTGATGTGTGTGGACAATGGATATACAAATAGGGAAATCTTCTAAACGGTACATTTTATATAAATACATTCTATTGGTAATAACATTGGTATGGCTATATCTAACTATACAAACTACATTTGTGAGATGGGAATACCCCTTTAACCTTTAAGCTACCCTTCAGCTGTCAGGAAATGCATGTTAACCCCTAAAAGTGGCTATACTCATTAAGTAGCTGTCAGTCAAATGTTCTTTTGCACAGCTATACCTCTCAAGCTCCCCATTCACATGCACACTCTGTTTTGCCAAGCTTGCATGTGTTCTAAATGTGGAGAGGCTGTTAGTCACTGCCAGACACATGTATACTGAAATTCAACATGCATGATCTTTTGTTCCCCAAGATAGTCCAAACATTGGCTTAACATCCCATACACACTGGTTGACAGGTGTGGGCGACTTTAATGTGTATGTCATTAAAGGATGCAACTGGCATGCTGAACTCGCTGGGGCTGCTCCCTGCGTGCCACTAAGGCTAAGTGGACATCTACGGTGCAGGTTCCAGCAGAAGCTTCCATCTCAGATTCCAGCAAAAATAAAGAATGAAATACTGCTGCATGTCGTGGTATTTCATCTGGCAAAATGCTGGTATTCATGTGGGAAACTCGACAGACCCCATTATAAGGAAAGGGATTTGGGCAGGTGCCAACAGTGTCCAGCATATGATGGATCATAGACTGTAGTTACTAAAAGATATATGGCGGAACCATGCTCAGATTACTAGTCTGCTTTAATTACCTTTTTTATGTTTTCTCCACTATATATAACACTATATTGAAAAGTTGACTGCACTTCTCAATACAGTTGGAGCTGTGGGATCATGACATATCCTGGCTTACTCAATTTCAACTGAATATCTTGGGTATACAATGCAAAAACTGCAGCAAAAATGCAAATGCATTTTCTCCATGGGTTTATGGAAAACCACATCATGGCACGACAATACAAAATAAACATAAAATGCCTCTAATAGGGTATGGTGTGTACAGCGTACTCTACGGCGATGTTCACACAGATTCAGTGACTAATTGCTGATAGAATCCACTGACATTCTAATGGCAATGCAAGTCAATGAGTGTTTCTTACCACAGTCATGTGCTCCAGATAAAAAATCTGCACTGAATAAGGCCCCATGCACACATCCGTGGAGCACGGTCCATGAAAACCCGGACTGTCCTCCTGCTGAGTGCACAAGCACACGGCGTCATTGGTTGCTATGACGCCGTGCGCTTTGTGCTGCCAACTCTGTACAGTACTGCACTGGTATGATCTATATGAGTGTGTTACTGTACAGCAGCGGCTGCATGCACTTAGCAAGAGGCAGTCCGGGTTTTCACGGACCGTGCTCCATGGATGTGTGCATGGGGCCTAAGGAACTCGCTAATCTGCTCCATTGAATGCAAGTGGAACTTTTCCTTTGCAGAAGTCCAAGTTTCAGCTTCATATTTCCACTTCAGATTTTCCAGAAGATGCACGGCAGATTTGCCTAAGGGCTCATGCACACGAACGTATTTTCTTTCCGTGTCCGTTCCATTTTTTGTGGACCATAATCGAAACCATTCATTTCAATGGGTCCACAAATAAACGGAAGTTAATCTTTTTGTATTCCGTTTCCGTATGTACAAAAACATCATCTGTATTTTTGGCGGATCCGTGTTTTGCGAACTGCAGAATACATACAGTACATACAGCCCTGTCTGTCCCATGTAAACATACCCTAAATTTTTTTTTAACTGCACTATGTGAATGGCATTTCATAACAATAGGCTTGAATAAATGTTTGCTATTCACTATTCACTCTTTATTCTCATCATCTGAGTAATTTTAGAAATGCCGCTGGAAATGGCATATTGAAGTAAGACTGTTCCCTCAAACATGCAAAAAAAGAACCACGTTCTGGTGCATTACAGAATCCGAATAAAGAATGTGTTAGCAATAAACATCGTTAAGAAAAATTCTGTGTGCATCTTCAATGGTGTTACAGGAATTTTTTTTCGTGTTTGATAAATTGATTTTCAGGTTCTTAAAGACAGCTATGAATAATAAGCAAACAGCCTATGCAAGTGACATTGTGATGGTCACCTTGGAAATAGGCATACTACCCGATTTTCTGAAAAAAAAACTTGCATGTGTTTATCTATAAACAAGCAAAACTAACTGGATATATCATGCTTAGCAGCCTGACTTCTGATTGGTTGTCATCAAGTGAAAATGGCACAGACATTAGATCTATGTTGGCTGAACCTTCCAATTTCTGCAGGTTCGGCCAACCATCTAATTTGTATGGGCACAATGGATTTTAACTGTATGATTCACTGCCAGGGGTGTCTGGCAGAGGCTGTCTCCAGGGGTGTCTGGCAGAGGCTGTCTCCAGGGGTGTCTGGCAGAGGCTATCTCCAGAAGTGTCTGGCAGAGGCTGTCTCCAGGGGTGTCTGGCAGAGGCTATCTCCAGAAGTGTCTGGCAGAGGCTGTCTCCAGAAGTGTCTGGCAGAGGCTGTCTCCAGGGGTGTCTGGCAGTGGCTGTCTCCAGGGATGTCTGGCAGTGGCTGTCTCCAGGGGTGTCTGGCAGAGGCTGTCTCCAGGGGTGTCTGGCAGAGGCTGTCTCCAGGGCTGTCTGGCAGATGCTATCTCCAGAGGTGTCTGGCAGATGCTATCTCCAGGGGTGTCTGGCAGATGCTATCTCCAGGGGTGTCTGGCAGAGGCTGTCTCCAGAAGTGTCTGGCAGAGATGGTCTCCAGAGGTGTCTGGCAGATGCTATCTCCAGGGGTGTCTGGCAGAGGCTGTCTCCAGAAGTGTCTGGCAGAGATGGTCTCCAGGGGTGTCTGGCAGAGGCTGTCTCCAGGGGTGTCTGGCAGAGGCTATCTCCAGGGGTGTCTGGCAGTGGCTGTCTCCAGGGGTGTCTGGCAGAGGCTATCTCCAGGGGTGTCTGGCAGAGGCTGTCTCCAGGGGTGTCTGACAAAGGCTGTCTCCAGGGGTGTCTGGCAGAGGCTGTCTCCAGAGGTGTCTGGCAGAGGCTGTCTCCAGAGGTGTCTGGCAGAGGCTGTCTCCAGAGGTGTCTGGCAGAGGCTGTCTCCATGAGTTCCTGGCCAAGGCTATCTCCAGAGGTGTCTGGCAGAGGCTATTTCCAGAGGTGTCTGGCGGAGGCTATTTCCAGAGGTGTCTAGCAGAGGCTGTCTCCAGGGGTGTTTGACCAAGGCTATCTACAGAGGCGTCTGGCCGAGGCTATCTCCAGGGGTGTCTGGCGGATGCAGTTTCCAGGGGTGTCCAGGGGTATTACTATATATGCCTGCTTGCCCAAGCCAAGTATGCATATGTGTGGGAGGATCAGGAGTGATAGCTGTTGACCAATGGTTATCTTATGTGTATGCCCAACATAAAGGGGTTGTCTTTAAGACATCTATTTTTGACATATTCTAACTTCATAGATTACAACCATTTAGGGCTAAATCCTACCAGCAGAACAACAAAAACGGTGGAAGCACTGGATCCATCAGATGATGTTCAGTAACAATGCTCGACGAACCACATTGACTAAAATACAAAGTAGTTCAACTTGTTCTTGTTTAGCAGAATCTGCAATGGAACCTCCACTGCAGGTGTGAACACGGTCTTACTGTATATGGATGCTCATTTGTAAATCAGTGTTAGACTGCTGATTGAAGCCAGGTAAGAGGGAGTCCCATAGTCCTGTTTTCTGTAATAGTCCACCATCATTTTGGAATAGACCTACCTTTGAAATATGGGACGTATAGTTAGAAGCATAGCCCAGTACTAACATGTTGGCAAAATATTGTGACATATGATGAAACATAGCTTATTACTTAGCACAAAAATCTGTGCAGCAGATAGATGATAACGGTTAATCACATCTTCCCCATTATAGTTTGGCATTTCTCCAGAACAATTGCCACTTGAAGATTCTGGGAGCTAAATGTGTGAACTCGGCAGAAAAGCCACAACGGTCATTTATTGCAGGGTGTTATCTCATTGTTAACATTGTGCTGTCTGACAGCCTCAGTTCACCCCTTAATATATTTAATAAAGTAATCTCTCAAAACATGGGGCGTCCAGTCACTTTCCATTAATATGAATGAAAGCTTTTTTGTCAATGCAGTCCTCAGATTCCTTGAGGTACTTGCCACTAGCTACGTGATGACCCCAAACTGCCAAGATCATGCACACCAAGCTTTAAGATAGGGGGATCAATGTTTATACACCTCCATGACTAGCAGAAGAATAAATCGCAGAAAGCTGCAATATAAGACTGATACGTGAGATTTTTCTAGACAGTCTTGTGTATGAGGTCAATATTAAAGCAGAGATTTCACCATGGAATACAGTTATTACTGGGACATTTTCTGGTCAGCTGATGTTTTGACCATAAATATACCAATGCAATACCAAGGAAATGTTTTCTTCTATATTAAGAAATTACGGTATATGCTTAGTTAAAGAGGACCTTTCACCACTCCTGACATGCCTGTTTTAATAGCTCCATGCATTCCCCATGAAATAACAAGTCTGAAACATCTATTCTTATGTCTGTATGTTGTGCAATTCCTTCATTATTTGCACTAGAAGTTATATGTGAATTGCTATTTGCCTTCAGTAAAGGAACAGAGGGGAGGTAACAAGTTGGGGGTGTGTACCTGCACAGACTGAACATGGAAGCACTGATTGGATAAAGTCAGTCTGTGCAGGTACACACCCCCAACTGGTCACCTCCCCTCTGTTCCTTTACTGAAGACAAATAGAAATTCATTCATAACTTCTAGTGCAAATAATAAAGGAATGGCACAACATACAGACATAAGAATAGATGTTCCAGAATTGTTAGTACATTGGGAATACACGGAGCTATTAAAACAGGCATGTCAGGAGTGGTGCTCATAGGAAAAGGTGAAGTAATATAATAGTTTTATGAGCAACAGAACAGAAGTGTGATCTAATGAGAAAGGCAATGGGCTTCACACTTTCTTAGGCTCTCTCTAAAGCCCTTTTACATTGGCCGAGGATCGGGGTAATTATTGGCACAATTGCTGCATGTAAAGGTGGAAAAGTTTATTTATTGGGTGATATATATATTTAATGCGATGCTTAAAATTATCCTCTACATCAGTATTCCTCAACCCCAGTCTTCAGGTCCCACCTACCGGTCATGATTTGAGAATATCCCACAGAATGAATACCTGTGGTATTTTATATCACCTGCCCAATACTAAGGAAATCCTGAAAAACGTGACTCGTAGGTGGACCCTGAGGACTGGAGTTGAGGAACCCTGCTTTACATCATCCTGTGAAAATGGAGATATGCTGCCGGCAAGCAATGAACGACTGTATCAATTGTTTGTCTCCTGATGCTCCCCTCTCCGCTGATGATCAGGCAATTATCATGAATGATGTAAAGGACCCTTATAGCGGGTTTACATGTGCCAACCAGAAGCATTCCTTCCCGACAGTTGGCTGCTTGTTCAGTGGAGACAGCTGCATTTACATGTGGAGATCACGGCCACAGTATGAGGATGAGAGATCACTATTGCGATCGCACGTCTTCATACAGAATCATTTTTTCTTGGTTTAGACCGCACAATCTGCTGCCCAGAAATGACGATGCCTGCACGAACGACAGGATCACCCTATGAACGAGCGTGATTGGCAGCACATTTAGACAGGCCGGTAATCGGCCCGACAGTTGGGCAGTGTAAATCCACCTTTAGATGATACAGCCAGTCATAGCTGTGTTTTATGTAACAGAGCTATAGAGCAGCCAACCAACTACCTAACAGAAAAATGGTGAAGTCTAAAAAGCACAAGGTGTAAAACAATGAAATGTTATTTGTGAAATGTTAATGCTACACTGTGAGTGCAACTGATGAAAAAACACCAGATAGAAGATAGAACCTGTGCCATGCACCCTGTCACAGGAATTGCACTAAGCATAATACAGTGTATCATATTTGCACAAAGTTTTCCCTTAAAGTATCCCATAATCTTATCAGCTTTCATAGCTGGACTTTTTTTTATTTAATTCTATGGTGACTGTATATATTAGGCCCCATGTACACGACCGTATATTTTTTCCAAATCTGATCCACATTTTTTGCAGATCGGATACGATCATGTGCAGGCCTTAAAGGACATCTATCAGCAGATTTGTACCTATGAAACTGGCTGACCTGTTACATGTGCTCTTGGCAGCTGAAGGCATCTGTTGATCCCATGCTCATATACGCCTGCATTACTGAGAAAAATGATATTTTAATATATGCAAATGAGCTTCTAAGAGCAACGAGGCCATTGCCATTACTCCTAGAGGTTCTTCTCTCTCTTCAACTGCTGCCCCTCTGTACACTCTCCACAGATGTCATCACGCATGGCCCTGTCAATCAAAGTGCATAGGGTGCAGCAGCTGCAGAGAGAGAGCTGAGCCTGTAGGTACATCGGCAACGGCCCCATTACTCCAAAAGGCTAATTTGCATAAATTAAAACATAATTTTCTCAGCAATGAAGGTACATATGAACATGAGACCAACACAGATGCCTTCAGCTGCCAAGTGCACATGCAGCGGGTCAGCCCGTGTCATAGGTACAAATCTGCTGACAGATGCAATTTAAAGAGGGACTGTGATAATAATAGACTCTCTTCATTGAGAAGGTTACTGAATGTATTTACAGCAAACTTCTTGTTAGGATCCTGAAATAAAGCACAGTTACCTGCCTGTTCTCAGCAGGCTAAGTTTGTACTGTTTGTCTAAAGAAAGGTCAGAGAACTTTGAGTTTAACCTTTTTGATCCTTTGTTCCTCTGTGGGATAAGCAGTGCAGATATGATAGTACATGTGTATGGGAGGTTATAAGTTGGACTACTTCCAGGCCTGTAAGATGCATTAACTAGGTAAAATCAATAAATCTAGAAACTGTAAAAAAACAACTTTGTAATATATCTTATTAGAGAAAAAATCCACTCATGAGCTACTTATGCTTCCCCTGCCTCCCAAATTGATCATTTACCCAAAGTTCAAAGCTAAAATTCAACTTGAGATATGACATGAACTCTATGGAGAGTGGAAGGGTAAGGACGGGAAGTGAGCTGCTGGAGGCACAAACACAAAGAGATTCCTCTGAAGGATTTAGTAACTTTTCTGTCTCTCTCCAGTGCTGGATTCACAGATACACTTCTCAGTACTTTTGTATAGTCACCTCGATGCTGCTTCAGAGATGTGCTACAGAGATAGGGGAGCAGGATCTTATCTACTTTATATGTGCTGTGTATGACATCATAGCAGTTAGGTGATGAAGGTGAGACAAAACTGACAAAACTAGTGAACAATGGAGAATTCAGTACTAGCCATATAATTGCTAGAAAATAATGCAACTCCTCATGTACACACATATGACAGCTTTTCTGCAAAGTCACCAGAAACTTCATAGGAATGTGCACATGTGGAGGTACGGCCCTTTCAACCGTTTCTTGGTGTTATATCTGGAGGTGTTATAGTTAACGAGGTTCTTCTCTTTTGCCATATTATTAACCTCTCTTCAGGATAGCTCATCAATATTACATCAGCAGGGGCCCGACTCCTGACACCCCGATGATGAGTTGTATGAAGAGAATGCAGCGCTCATATGAGTGCTGCCTTCTCTTCTCTGTTTACCTGCTCATCGTCAGCATTTAATCGGCAAACAGGTTTAATTACAGCTTCTCCATCCCATTCACTTCATGAAGGCTCCATCATAATCATTGAAGTGACGGGGACAGCAGAGCTGTAATTACACCTGCTCGCTGCTGCAATGTCAATGGCTAGCAAGTAAACAGTGATGAGAACACAGCGCTCGTATGAGTACTGCATTCTCTTCATACAGCTGGTTGGCGGGGGTGCCAGGAGTCGAGCTGCCGATCTCATATTGATGACCTATCCTGAGGATAGGTCATCAATACAGGAAAAACAGACCTTTAATTGCTGTGACAGAGGTGACTTTCTATAGAACTGTGGAGGTTTAATTCCCAGCATATTCCTTATTCTTTTTACTCTACTGTACAATAGAGGACTGTGGTCTTTGCGTGTGTTTTTTTTGGCGTGCTCCATAACAATATTTAGTGCCTAATAGTTGGCCTACAGTCAAAGCTGGAGAATAGGGATGCAGCGAGTACATGGAAATGATTGTACTGCTCAGTTCTGGATCGATAGACTTACTGTGTATTATTTGTGGTTCATGACTCCTGTGTTGTTTCAATATAAAGAAGGAAAAAAAGTCCTTAAAACAATAAATATTTGGAATTTCTATGATGAAATCGATAATGAATACGAGCTTACATTCGTTCCTGACAATTAGTTGCTTCTGTTCTTTTCTACAGGACAGAAAATCCCTGCAGCTGCATTTTTTTTTACTTCCCTTGCTTTGTTTTATACTCAGGAAATTATGCTCCGTTAAAACAATCCTTTATCCTGCCACAGCGTAATTTCAATGCTCAGGTTCCTCAGAGAAGAACGCCCTTTGGGACCAGAGTAACAAAAATGTTTATAGAACAGGAAAAGATCTGTTAGGATTTATAATAATGAAATGTTCTGAAGAAGGGCATTTAACTATTCAGTGCCCTATTGGCTGAGCAAGCAATGAGGCCTGGAGTTTCAAGGAACATGGATGACTTCCACTTACTTCCTGCAGGATCAATAAGCCTGTGTGATGTGGATACATGAGATATGCATATGGTTCTCTTTGTATCCATACCAAGTAGATACACAATATGGACAAAAGTGTGGGAGTTTAGTATGGAAGTTTAGGTTTAGCCACACCCATGGCAATCTCCATAGACAAACATTGGGAATAGTAAGGGTCTTACTGGAAAGTTCAGTGACTTTACATGTGGCATGGTCATAGGATATCACCGTTATTACAGGTTCGTAAAATTTCTAATCTGCCCTAATCAACTGCAACTGATTCTATTGAGAAATGGAAGCAAGAAGAGCTCAGCTCTGAGAAGTTGGATCAAGCAAACTGTCAGAGTGTGATCACCAGTGCCAAACATCCTTATCCTCTATTTCATCGCTCTCTACAGAGTTCCTAACCATCTCTGAGTTTTCATGGAGTGTTGAACTCTGGAGCAGTCTGATGGCCGGACCTAAGTTTGGCAAATGCCTGGAGAAATATGTCAGTCTTAGGGTCCATTCACACGTCCACAAGTATTTTGCAGATCTGCAAAACACGGAGACCAGCCATGTGTGTTCCGCATTTTGCGGACCGCACATGGCCGGCCCTTTGATAGAAATGCCTATTCTTGTCCATGGCTGTGGACAAGAATAGGACATGATCTATCTTTTCTGTGGGGCTGTGGAACAGAACTATGGATGCAGACAGCCTAAGCCCCATTGATATGAATGGGTCTGCACCCGTTCCGCAAAATTGCGGAAAGGATGTGGACCCATTCATACAGATGTGTGAAAGGACCCTTAAACTGAAGTGTGCTGGAGTGCAATGCATCACATTTGTTAAGGAGACGCATACCACTTAGTAAATTTAGCACGTCTTGGGCTATCCTTGTAACAGAAATTGTGCCATAGGTTTGCACCATAATTTGCACCACTTTCTTGAGTAAGTAAATATTTTTGGTTTGTATGAAGGTATGAATAACAGCACCATATACCAGAAAACCCACATTATAGCAAAAAGCCATCATATTTTAATTCCCCACAAAAAGCTACAATGTTCTTGCACCTGATTGGCCCCCAGCCCAACCTCTGGCCCCCATAGAAAGTGCTATGGCTGCTACAGGCTAAAGTTACGCCCTTGGCGCTGCCCACTCCTGATAAAACTTGCCAACTTTGTGCAAAACCTCACTCACTTTTCTTGCAACTTTTAGTGCAAATATGGTCTGCAAAAGATGCAAGTCTTTTTAATTAAAAAAACTGCTGCAAATAGCTTGATAAAGTCATCCCAGAGTTCTAAGAAAAAGCCAGAGAAAAGATGCTCCAGACTGTTTGCAGGAAGTTACTGAAACAGACATGCCAGGAGGGGTGACAGGCCCTCTTTATAGCTTGTTACATGTTGTAATTATGAATGGCTAGCTGTAAGGGCCATTTAGACACTTGTGGACACACATTAGAGGATTACACTTTTGTAAGGCTAGAATTCCGGATCAGATGGGTGTAAATACACATATTGGCCAACTTTCTCCAGTTTTTCAAGGCATTTCTGTCGCCCTTTAAGGGTTCACTGCTTTCTTTTTGTTGCAGATAGAGCTGTCTAGTCAGGAGTGAAAGAGAAGTAACTTCACAAAATGATCCTTTTTGTTTCCCAGTTCTGTGAATGCAGGAAACAATGTAAACAATTCTGGTTGCCATGGTTACATCTAGCCACATGTACTCCTCTATACTGTAATTGTGTTTCTTTTACTTCTGCTTTGTGTAGAAAGCAAAATCTGTCTGTTTATTTATTGTCACGTCGGTATTTTAGTATTACACACCAGTTTCCCTCTGTCTCCTGCTGTTGTCAGATGCACCACAGTTGTTAAGAGGCTCATACATCTAAATCAGGCCTTATACAGGACATGTCTGTGGATATAGAAGCCCCTCAATATTAATGTTTATGTCATTGACAACCAGAATCACCAGGCCTGTTTGTCATTTAATTTTTTTTGTTTTATTTTCATGGTTGCCTTACAAAACCATAACTATGTTTATTTTTCCTAGAGTTGACTTCTTGCACGGCACTATTTTGGGTTACAGTACGCACAATTTATTATTCAGCTTTTATTACATTTTTTTGGAAGAGAATACAAAAACACCAGCATTTCTCCGCTTTTTACTGTAAAAAAAAACAAAACATGTCAACTATTCTGCATGTCAGTACATATATGGCTATACTACATATGAAGGGTATATTTTATGTTTTAGTACTTTTGCGCAATAAAATGTGTTATGGGAAAAAGTAATTTTTGTGTTTTGAAACTTTTTTTTCCCATCGATATACCTGTATGAGGGTTTGTTTTTGTGGGATGAGTTGTAGTACATATAGCTATTGACTTATTTTTTCAAATATTTTTTTCAGTGTAGGGAATGGAAGAAAATAGCAAATAATGTTACTATTATACTATGGGTTGTTACAATGGTGCTGGTGTCAAATATGTATAATGTGTATGGTGAACAATGGAAAAAAAGGAAAATTTTTAATAATGAAAGGTTTTACTTTTTTGGAGGACTTTTTTATGAATTTTATGGAACATACCGTATTTTTCTCATTATAAGACGCACCTCAGATTTTAGAGTAGGAAAATAAGAAAAAAAATATTTTTCATCACACCTCATATCAGACCCCCCATAAATTTCAGGACATCACAGTAGACCCCCATATCAGCCCTCCATGTCAGAACCCCATCAGCCCTCCATGTCAGACCCCCATCAGACCTCAGATAAGCCCATCAGCCCCCATATCAGCCCACTGTGCCCCATCAGCCCTCAGATCAGCCCACCGTGCCCCCATATCAGCCCACTGTGCCCCCATCAGACCTCAGATCAGCCCATCAGCCCCTATATCAGCCCACTGTGCCCCCATATCAGCCCACTCTGCCCCATCAGACCTCAGATCAGCCCCCATATCAGCCCACTCTAACCCCATCAGACCTCAGATCAGCCCATCAGCCCACTGTGCCCTCATATCAGCCCACTGTGCCCCATCAGACCTCAGATCAGCCCACTGTGCCGCCATATTAGCCCACTGTGCCCCCATCAGACCTCAGATCAGCCCACTGTGCCGCCATATTAGCCCACTGTGCCCCCATCAGACCTCAGATCAGCCCACACTGTGCCCCCATCAGACCTCAGATCAGCCCCATAAGGATAAAATAAAAAACTCTCTTACCTCTCCTGCGCCGCAGCTCCGCTCCGGGTCTGGCGCTCCTCTGTCTTCTCCTGCTGGCGCTGCACTGTCACTTGACTGCGTGCAGCATCAGGTCATAGTGCACGCACTACGTCCTGACGCTGTATGCGGTCAGGACAGTGGAGCACCCACCAGAGAAGACAGAGGAGCGCAGGAACCAGAGCGGAGCTGCAGCGCAGGAGGGTGAGTATGTTTCCCCGCTCCCAGCACCTAATACATACTAGTAAGCGCTTCCATAATGGAAGTGCTCACTAGTATTCGCTTTATAAGACACAGGGCAATTTTCCCCCTACTTTTGGGGGAAAAAAAGTGCGTCTTATAAAGCAGAAAATACTGTAATTTCTACTTTTTGTGTCCCACTCAAAAGCAGCAATACATAGTATTCCACAGCATTATAGTCTGGCAGTAGTACACTGATGGGCAACATGTTAGGCAATGCCTCTGACATGTCCTAATAGGCAACTATTGATGGCATGTTTCCTGGCTGTTTTCTAATTACAAATATGAAGTTTTCTAGCCTCAAATAAGCAATAGTTCTCTTTAATTGCAAATGCTATTTTCTGTCAATTACAGTTGCAGCAAAGTGGATGAGATGTGGTGTCATTTTAAAATCTGCAGCACGTCAATTCTTTCTGTGCTTCTTCAGCAGTTCATCAGAAAACTGATGACAAGCCCACCTATAACAAATATAAATTATGCTGTGAACTTGCAGCGGAAGATGATTTGTATTTGCAGACAAACCCTTAAATAGGTTTTCAGGGAATTTTACACTTAAGTCCTATCCTCTCTCGGTGGGGGTCCGACACCTGGGACCCCAGCCCATCAGCTGTTCGCATTAGCGCCACGCCCCTTCTCCAGCTTTTCCTAGGCCATATGACATCACCTTCATCGGTCACATAGCCTAGGTTCAGCCCCTAGTGGATGGGGCTGAGCTGCAATGCTAAGCACAGCCGCTATACAATGTACGGCACTGTGCTTGGTTTGCTGAGAGAAGGCCGCGGTGCTTCTGTGAGCGCAGGTGCCTTCTCAAACATCTGATCAGCCCCCCGCTGGGTGTCAGACCCCCACCAAACCAAGATCTGATGACCATCCAGGGTATAGGTCATCAGTATAAAACTCCTGTGCATTAGATGGCCCCCATCAGTTGACTTAGTTATCCTGCTTTCCTAGTGCATTGACCACACACATACACACACACACAGGTTAATGGCAGCTGCTTCCCAACTGTTTTTACCAACATGTCTATAAATAATCCAGTCCACAAATGTTCTTACATGCCGCCTATAGGCTAGCTACTGCAGCAATGGATTGCAACCTGCAAAACATATAATTACACAATCTATCTTGCTGCTGCTAGGAACCCCATTCGATGTTGTTTGACCTGCAGAGGGAAGCATGCTTACCTGCTCCCCGTCGCTGAACCTGCAGCT
This sequence comes from Rhinella marina, assembly GCA_900303285.1. NCBI lineage: Eukaryota > Metazoa > Chordata > Amphibia > Anura > Bufonidae > Rhinella > Rhinella marina. The sequence continues at coordinate 163,219 of ONZH01003971.1, forward strand.
AATTACGTGATGCATTGTTTTTTCTTTCGCAAGTCATGCAATTTATGGAAAAGCATGTACCCCATTTCTTTGCAGATCTCTGTCAATAAGTGCCACTATTGAAAAAAAAAAATTAAAACACCATAAAAAACGCAACACACATTGGCTTTTTTTTTTTACAAGGAATGTGGAGAAAGTGTCATCACAAAATAAACCGACTGTTTAAATCAATTTTTTATATTAAACATTTTTTTAAAAATTCTGTTTTTTTTTATTATCCATGTCGCTTTCTATATTTTTAAAAGAAATCCTAAAATCTTTCAGTTTTCACACTGGCCACTAATAGGAAAATCCACCAGATAATCACTAACGAGCATTCATAGGATTATCTTGTGGTGTAAAAGTGCCGCCGATTACCCAATGAATAAGCAAAATGCTTGTTTGTCTGGTAATTGAATCGTTTGTGCGGACACCTAAATCATCATCTGCCGGCAGCAGATTGTGCCATCTAAACAGCACTCTGATACCAGCAAACAACAAGTCAGTATGAGGAAGAGCGATGGCACTGTGGATGAGATCGCTGGTTCTAAATGCAGTAGTCTCCTCCACTGACGAGCAGGTGTTTGTCAGGAAGGAATGGTTCCTTCCCAGCAATTGCCTGCAAAATTGGCCTGTGTAAAGGGACCTTTACCCTAATAATAAGTGGCATTTCTTAAGGGCCCTTTACATGGGCCAATTCTTGGCCAGATAATTGCTAACAAGTGTTCACAGTTCATCATTCATTGGATAATCCTATCATTCATGTGGTCACAAAAATCGTTTGCCAGCAGCAGATCGTAGTGTGTAAACAGCCTCTGCTGCCAGCAAACAACGAGTCTGTATGAGGATGAGCAATGGCATTAGCGATTGCTCCTTCCCACACTGTGGAGGAGATCGCTGCATGTAAATGTAACAGTCTCCTTCACAGAAGAGCAGGCGCTTGTTGGGAAGGAATGCTTCCCTTCAGACAATCCCCTGCAAAATTGGCCCATGTAAAGTGTCCTTTGGGCTACTTTTACACTAGCGGCAGGGGTTGTCCGGCAGGCTGTTCCGGTGGGTGAACAGCCTGCTGGATCCGTGCTGTCGCTAGTGCATGTCTGCAGGCCGGAACTACGCTCCATCCCCATTCACTTGTCGTAATTTTAGTCCGCCCGCCTCTCGCCATGTTTGCCATGCTGCAGCCGGAACTCCGGCCCGACCCCATTATAGTGAATGGGGACGGAACATAGTTCCTGCTGCACACATGCACTAGCGGCAGCATGGATCCGGCAGGCTGTTTACCCGCCGGAACAGCCTGTGGGACACCCCTGCCGCTAGTGTGAAATACATGTTGTATTTTTGTTCCGGCTGCCTCTCTGCAGGGGTTGCCGTGCTGCGGCCAAATCCGCGGTCCGCCCCCATTACAGTCAATGGGGCCGGAGCGTAGTTCCGGCCCCACGCGTGCACCTGCGGCAGCATGGATCCGCCGGGCTGTTCACCCACCGGAACAGCCTGCCGGAGCCCCTTACCGCAGGTGTGCAAGGGGCCTTAGTCTGATCAGCAGTGATCTCAGGAGGATTACAATGACAAAGGTCACCTATACATAGCTATGACAGAATCCACCATCCACATCTGACTTATCATGGGTCAGATGGCCGTTTACACAAAGACCTTACAGGAATAAAAGGTTAAGTAACAAGAAAAAAAACAATGTGGATAAATAGATCTGTAAAGAAAGCAATAAATGACAAAAAGAAAGCATTTAAATCACTAAAACAGGATATGTAAAAGACAAATAAAAACAGCCAAACTAGAGACCGAATGGCTACTTCCGTCGGCTCCATAGAAATGAATGGGAGCGGTGGCCGCGCTTGCGCGCTGCGCTCCCATTCATTTCTATGAGCGCAGCGGGGAGCTGCGCCTGGTGGTGTCCGGGGTCCTCCAGGCGCAGGGCTCCCCGCTCCATTCTGGATATAGGTGCGGGTCCCTGACAACCACTTTAATGTACATTTTCTTGCATTTAGAAAAATTTGTCAGGGATAGAAAACATTGTATGGTCATGTTACTATTAGGTTAGGCTAGACCTGATTTTCCTTAATATGTTGTTGGTAAAATGAACACAGTTTTTGTGTCATTAAATAATGATATATAACATAGTTTATCAGTAATATTTTCTACCCTGGATATATAAATACTAGCAGCCCTTGAAGTGATATACTGTATCAGCTACAAAGAAGAGGATTTATCATGTAAGTAAGGAGAAGCTGACTACTTCAGGGGTAGGCCCAAGAGCACACAGCAGATGAACAATGGACCATTGTGCACACAACTAATAGTTTATTTGTACAAGAAATTTGTATGACAGGGAGACAACCAAGATTAACTCTTCAGGGAGCAAGGTTTGGCGGTAATATATTTTCCCATCTTCCATATCTGTCTGTCCATCCCATGTTTTGTACATTCATTTCTGGATCTCAGTACATACAAATGTTCTGGACCTTGTTATATATTTCAATGGCTCGGGTCACCTTTATGTGGATTCCATCTCAGGTTTCTTTTCTAATTTCTAGATATATGCAGTATATACAAATGTGCTATATAATGTTATATATTTCAATGGTTCAAGTCTCTTTTCTTTGGATTGCCCATTATGCGGAGTATGTGTGCGTAGTATTGTAGCCAGGCGAGGCCCCTCTAGCATTCTGGGATTGATTAGCTTTCACAAGTCTATCTGAAGGCAGCAGTTAGACATGATCATATGGATATATGTAGTGTAGCCCACAGTAGTCTGGTCATAATGTATATTACCTGGTCTCCGTAATAGTACCCAACAAGAGGTACCCTCCAAGGCACAGAGAGAGAGAGAGAAACTCTCTATGTAATATTAATCTGTTTTTCTTAATAGAGAGAGAGGCTCTATGTTATATTAATCTGCAAGGATCTATCTCATATCTATCTATCTCCGTTATTCTATCTATCTATCTATCTATCCACAGAAAACGAGGCAGCACTCCAACTCAGGTGACAAAGTGAAGCTGAGGGTAGTGAAGGGTCTTCACTTTGTCACCTGAGTTGGAGTGCTGCTTCGTTTTCTGTGGATATATCGTCAGAGGATACAATACCAGTTTTCCTGGAGGATTTCTGCACCCACATTTGTTATTTTCTGTGCCGCTGGACTTTTTGGTTATTTTATCTATCTATCTCATCTATCTATGTATCTATCTTTCTTTTTATCTGTCTCATGTCTATCTGTCTGTCTGTCTATTTAAAGTTGTAATTATATTATGTAGCTTTTGTGTGAATTCTTATACGGGCCAGTGTTAGGTTTAATGGTTGCATTTGCATTCAAGGCTATACCGTATGTGGGCAGCAATCCCAGTGATCTACATTTGCTTTAGAACATAGCAGATTATGGAATCAGTTCACTGTGAATGATTTACTTGTCCTCCTTGAATAATCACAGCCTGAAGTGCATATTGTTATCTGTTACATTGGATGCATTACTTAAAGGGAACCTGTCATCTCCGAAACACCCCCTGAACTCGAGTAAGTGTTGTATAGTGTAAGTGATGCTGAATCTGAATATGTAAGTTTTATATTCATACTCACTTCCATTCTGACTCTGTGCTCCCACAAACCAGCAGTAAAATGCATTCACTGGACTCCAGTGCTCACTCACATAATGGAGAGGACTCAAAGAAGAGTCCACTGAGTGCATTTTACTGCAGGTTTGTGGGAGCACAGCGTCAGAATGGAAGTGAGTATGAAGATAAAGCTTACATATTCGGATTCAGCATCACTTACACTATACAACACTTACTCTAGTTCAGGGGGTGTTTCGGAGATGACAGGTTCCCTTTAAATATAAAAGTGGAAAGTATATTTTATGTAGTAAGAAATGGAATCACATTGTTTGGCTTTTCTTTCTTCATGTGATGTTGCTGAATGTTGCGGTTCTGCATGACAACCATACGGGCAATGCAGCGTTTTCTGAGCAGCTGACAAAGTGAAGCGTTGTGCTGACTTTTGAAAATCAAAAACTAAGTAAAAAAGCGTACCTAGCAAGAGAATTGTGTGATACAATGGGTTAACATTGCCTGTGGTATATTGGCTGTTTGCATTATTACACAGTTGTAAAGAAGTCTAAATCAGTTACTATCTAGATATTCAGGACTGAAAACTTATTGTCAGGACCAATATAGGTTTAATTTCAAACTCTTATTAGACGTCTTCTATTAGTATTTTCTCACTTATCAAATGTCCTGTTCCCCAAACTCCTGTTCAGTGTGAAGACATACATGCTGCGGTATTGCTCCACTCTATTATATGTTACTGTAGCTCTACTTTATTAAGATTGCCCTAATTTCATAAACATAGGCTGATTTCACATGTCCGCTAATATTTCCATTGTTCTGCTCGGAGTAGAACAACAGAAATAACGGAAGGCCCGGAATGTGAGACATAACTGATATGAATATAGTTGAACAGGTCTTATTGACTATAATGGAGTCCATTTAGTTTTTGTTTGGGTGCCTTTTTTTTTACCGGACAAAAAAAGTCCTGCATGCATGACTTTATTGTCTGGTCTTTTTGGTGAAATCTTGTACGGAGGCCCTAGAGAGAGCCTCCAACAAGTCCTAAGGCTGTACATATGTTCCTTCAAACTGGAGATAGACAACAGCATGAAAGATGAATTCTCTCTACATCAGGGATCTCAAACTTGTGGCCCTCTAGCTGTTGCAAAACTACAACTCCCAGCATGCCCCAATAGCTGTAGGCTCTCCTGGCATGATGGAAGTTGTAGTTTTACAACAGCTGGAGGGCCACGAGTTTGAGATCTCTGCTCTACATGAACTGTGCCCAGTGACATCTCCTGCACAGCCGGAGAATCAGATGGAGTGGAAACTGCTAGCATCACATCACATAGTAATAACATATGCAGTGCAATGTTCTAACCTGCTAGACAGTGCGGTAATCCTACAATTTTTTACACTAGGCCTAAAATATGTTAACACTCCCTGTCTTTTGTGAGCAGCCACATGGGCCATAGACACAATGGACAGTAGAAAACTCCATTGACTTCTATGGGAGAGGTTTCTAGGCATGCTCTGTGACCTGTGCAGAGGTCAGAAGGGAATAGATAAGCTGTAATATCCTCTATTGTGAATGGTGGATCCTGTGTTATCTAGATAGGTTTTACTTGTTATACAGCCATTACATGTCATTGTAATTATGTCTGTGGTGATAATAACTACTAAAAGATTTCCTGCACAGACCAGGAAATCATGACACTACTATTAAACTTTTATATATATATATATATATATATATATATATATATCTGTATATCTCAGAAAATAACCTATTGTTTCAATCACATTTTTATGTCAAACATATTTTTTAATATTTTCCGTGTCACTTTCTATATAAAATAAAATTATATATAGAAAGTGACATGGAAAAAATCTAAAATATGTTTAATATAAAAATCTAAAAATCTTTCTTGTGATGATCTCTGATGAAAGAATACCTTTAATGCTTATTCCACAAAAAGACCGAAATATTCTGTATAAAATGTAACCCCATTTACATCTGTTCTTGTAAAGGTAATATAGGCGTGTTATGATTGTAAATCTGCTGGATTGAATTAGTAAATAACCTTATCTTATAAGCTGGTTTCAAGGCAAAGCTTTATCAGAAATGTGAAACGTCAGCTCTGTATAACGTGTATTTTTGCAGTGTTCACCTCTGGAGTCACGGCTTGATGTATATATTTTGAATCCCCTGTAAGAGGCACAATTTCGGAATATATATAGTTCAAATACATGAAATAATAGTCACCCCTAGTGTCACACAGTGAGCACATTTGTTAAAACAAGCTGAATATGTTCCATGGAGCGCACTGCTTGTTATTAGAAACTATGCTTGGTCTGAAAACTATTTGCTTAAATAATCACTTTTATCTGCTTCCAACCGTTCACAGAAAGGGAATTCACTCCTTATCTTTTGTAAAAACATTCTGTAGAGCAGAAGGAAAATGCAAGGAGGTAAAGTTACAACATTCATAGGAATCCAAGAAGGTATAAACATAAAGTTGGGGAAATAGATGGGATTTACTTCTGATGAATGGCTACGTGCTGTGACAACAGCAAACCATTTGCCTTCAGCTCTAGAACTGCAGATCCTATGTTATGCTGACTGTACCCACCCTTTCCTGAGTAGCACTGTGGTGTGGAACAGAAATAAGACTAGGGGAAATAGCTGCTGTGGATGGAACCCACCCTGAAGACATCAGGGCACTCTAAAACTCCCATGTAACTTGTGCAGATAATGCTGGATGTGGTCATGTGGATGAGCATCTGATGAAACTGCCAGGAACAACACAGAAAATGTTCTTTTCCTAGATCGTATTAGAAATAATATACAACATACTGGAGGGAGTTTATTAAGCCCTGCACTCCTGAATTCTGGCTTAAAAAGTTGCAAAATAGGGCTTATGTGACTTTTTTTATGTAGCGTGTGCAAACACCATTCACTCCAGTTTTGAAAAGTGGGTGGGAAGGTGGACAGATTTATTGCTGGGACTCTTTTTAAGAGTCCCTTAAAAAAGTCCCAAAGTCAGAAAACTGGAGTTGCACATATGACAATAGAATAAAGAAATTGGCGCATATATGCATAACCATGTAATTTAGGTGTACTATGCACTGCAGGTACTGAGAGTAGCAGCCCACTGTATCTCAAGGTACTGGGCATTAAAACCACTAGGACAGAAGACATTTAGCCACTAGGTCACCAAAAAGAAACGACAACAACAAGTAATGAGAAACATTTGTAATACACCTTTCTCACACAAGGGACTCAAGTAGGAGGGATGGAGCAGGGGAATTGGTGGCTCCATATAGGCGCTCATCCCCAAAACTCATAGAGTATATTTTTTAGAGTGTGGAGGAACCGACATAAATACATGGAGAACATACAAACTCCATGCATATGTTGCCATATGGTGCCATATTTTTGTTTTTCTGTTCCTATAATAGAACAGGAAAGAGAAATACAAGTGTAGACGTGACCCTAGCCTAGTGCTTATCTTATTATTCACAATAACCATTTTGAAAAACTTCCTATTATAAAAAATAAAATTGATATTCTTACAAAATGTGTCCCCCTACGTTCATACACCTGACATCCATACCTGGATATTGGGCAAATAACAAGAGACGATCAACAATATACAATCGATCGGTACCATACAAGATGCTTCTTTAAAGGGCCCTTCCCACGGGCCAATGCAAAATGAATTGGGGACAAATGATCGTTGCTAAGGTCGTTCATCTCCCAATCACTTTGTCGGCCATATATCCCTTTAGACAGGACAATGTGCTGTGACAAAAAAAAGTTATGTGCACGCCACATTAACGATGTGATGATCCAAAAGACAATTGTTTGCTCATTTCTTGGGTGAACAGCAGCACCTGTATATGGGCCAGTTGTCAAGAGCATTGATACAAACGTTGGTTCCTGATAATTCCCCCTATTTTCTGACAACGTAAAAGGGCCCTAAGTCTTAAAGGGGTTCTCCAGGCCTGTACACAAAATGGCTCTTTTAGCTAACCTGTGGAGATGACATTATGTACACAACGGAACAGGAAGTAAGAAGGGCACATCCAGTTGGAACGTCAGAGGGAGAGCCCGCAGCCAATCTGGTGGTCACGTGATCCCAGCTGGTTTTGTGGAATCGGCCGAGCAACGGAAGGTTAAGCACTGCTGAAAGTGTACTCTCTACACAGGTTAGATGAACGACCCATTTTTAGATACAGGCCTGGAAAACCCCTTTAAACATCCTATATAGTTGTGTCATTTCACTTCATTAATGTAGACTCTCAGTGTCTGATGTTTGAGATTTTCTGTTCCTTCCTTTCATCTTCACATGTCGTGGTGCTATTCATAGCTAAAAAGCCAGAAAAGCCACAGGAAGTTGTCTGCTAGTAATGGTTATTGTGGTTTTTCAACTTCCTCTCTTCATTGGTACTATATACAGTAATATAAAAACTGGTGACACCACAAGATGCGGAACTTTGTGTTTCAGTTTATGTAGATAAAGAGGAAAGATGTGGATTGATGAGCTTCACATACGTCTGGACATTTGCAGTGTTTCTGTGTGGGCTTTTGTTGCTTTACTTATTCATACTAGAAGAAAGTCTATGTCCTCATCATTCATCTTTTCTCGGTAAGACATTCTAATCCACTTAGAATTACTTAAAGTGTTCTTCGCCTTTCTTCATACTGTAATTATCTGTCTTCTCTTCTGTAATACTGTGAATTACAGTTTACTAGTTTAGTTAGGTATAACTTTAGAACCATATCACACTAATATATGCCTCCCGACACTCTGTTTTGTTCTCAAAATCAAAGAAGATAAGTTTTATATACACATGCCTCGCAGGTCGACACATTCCACATTGACAGGCAGCAGTGCTGGTCATTAGGGCCACGGGGATCAAAAGTCCCAGACTGAACTTCAGTCATTGCAATAGATGAACATTAAACGAACACTTTGGCGGGACCAATTTGTATGGTGTTATCTTGACTCTTTACAGAAGCAGAAATTGACAGAAAGACGGATCAAACAAGCTGGATTTCCAAAAACCTGATCCCTTGTTCTCAGGGAGATAAGCCAACACCAGAGGTGCCTGGCATTGGCGTATTCCCCACTCCCCATTGAGAACAGTACAGGAGTATGTACATAGGAGTAACATTATGGGTGACCACATTAAATATATGTCAGCAGATCTAGTGCTTCTAATGTAGGGGTCTGTAACCTTCGGCACTCCAGCTGCACGCTTACTTGGCTGTTCTGATAACTCCTACAGAAGTGAAAGGAGGATTCTGGGAGTTGTAGTTTCAGAACAGCTGGAATGCCAGTGGTTGCTGATCCTTGTTCTAATGCATATGGAGGTTTCCAGACTCTTCCCTGATGGCAGACGTTAGGTTGGACTTCATCAAGCCCAAGTCTCTGTTACCCATCTGGCAGCTGCTTATTTTCCTCTCCCCATTGAAATTATATGCTTTCTTGGACATGTTTTTTGTGGAGTTGGTAGGAATAGATGTCAACTGATATAATGTATGCAGAGAGGAAAATGGAAGGATGAAGGAGATCTGGATACTTGTGTGCCGGACTGACAACTAGGCAGTGATAGACATCTCTAGTAATTATAATGGCTGACTGTGGTTCTAATTTCCACTCCTTTAACAGAACTATAGTACTGAGCAGACTAAAGACAAGGAACATTCATCAGCATATGTGAAATGTTTTTCATAGACTCACACTGCAGGTTTCCTCAAAATGTGTGTTCTTTCTTTTGAAACCTCTTGTCAACATGTTCCTTAGAACTTGGTTATATAATTATATTTCTTTTTCTCACTTCCCTCGTCTGTCGCTTGTTATGTTTTCCTGATCTTTCTTTTTGATATTGTTACATAATAGATTTTCCAGAGAACACTTGTGAAAATAAGATTATGTCCATATAATATATTGGAATATGGGGGCTGCTCCCAAATATTAAATGTGAGCCACGAAAAAATATTTGCATAATGAGTAACTATAGGTAGTCATACACATTAGACAACATTAGCGGGAATGGATGACCTTGTCAGGGTGTCCTAACTCTCCCCTGAGGGTAGATGTGAAATCCATGACCAATCTTTTCTTTTCAAGGGAGATAAATTGCTGCCACTGGCCTCTGATAACAGGTTATTGCCCCTCTCCCTACTGAAAACACATGCATGCCTTACCGAGTTGTAATGACTAATTGTCGGCTGCTTTAAAGGGGTTTTCCGGTATTACCATGGTTTTTTACAATTATGCTCATGTAGTTGCTTACATCATGTACATCTTCCCCATGATTTTTTATTTTTTGTTTAGACTTTCCTGTCCCATTTTTACAATGTAAACAAATCTCTGTGGTTTGTTTCCATCCTGTATGTAGAACTTCCTGTTGCTGTATCCAACCAAACCCATGATGCATTTCTTCCACTGCCACAGCTCCAGCACCACCCCTAACCACACCCAGCTAGTTACATACACATTCTCCTATAACTGCATCTATTGAACAGCTCCGGTAAATGGGGGAGGTATCAGTGACTGACACCTATGTCTGTATACACACTTGCACAGAGAATGCTATCAATCCCTGATAACACCACCCCTATGTACAGCTATTAGAGACTGACAGCTATCTCTGTATGCACACTTACACAGAGAATGCTATCAATTACTGTTAACACCTCCCCTGTATACAGGTATCAGTGACTGACATCTATGTATGTATACACACTTACACTGAGAATGCTATCAATAACTGATAACACATCCCCTGTATACAACTATCAGTGACTGACAGCTATCTATGTATACACACTTACACAAAGAATGCTATCAATTACTGATAACATGTCCCCGTGTACAACTATCAGTGGCTGATGGTTATTTATTTATACACACTTATACAGGGAATGCTATCAATCACTGATAACTCCTATCCTGTGTACAACTATCAGTGACTGACAGCTCTCTCTGTATACACACTTACACAGAGAATGCTATCTATAACTGATAACACTTACCCTGTGTACAGTTCTCATTGACTGACAGATATCTTCTGTATACACACTTATACAGATAATGCTATCAATCACTGATAACACCTCCCCGTGTAGAACTATCAGTGACTGACAGCTATCTATGTATACAAACTTACACAGAGAATGCTATCAGTCATCAATAACACCTCCCCCATGTACAACTATCAGTGACTGACAGAGAATGCTATCAGTCACTGATAACACCTCCTCTGTGTACAGCTATCAGTGACTGACAGCTATCTATGTATACATACTTACACAGAGAATGCTATCAATCACTGATAACACCTCTTCCATGTACAGCTATCAGTGACTGACAGCTATCTATGTATACACACTTACACAGAGAATGCTATGAGTCACTGATAACACCTCCTCTGTGTACAGCTATCAGTGACTGACAGCTATCTATGTATACATACTTACACAGAGAATGCTATGAGTCACTGATAACACCTCCTCCATGTACAGCTATCAGTAACTGACAGCTATCTATGTATACACACTTACACAGAGAATGCTATGAGTCACTGATAACACCTCCTCCATGTACAGCTATCAGTGACTGACAGCTATCTATGTATACACACTTACACAGAGAATGCTATGAGTCACTGATAACACCTCCTCCATGTACAGCTATCAGTGACTGACAGCTATCTATGTATACACACTTACACAGAGAATGCTATGAGTCACTGATAACACCTCTTCCATGTACAGCTATCAGTAACTGACAGCTATCTATGTATACACACTTACACAGAGAATGCTATGAGTCACTGATAACACCTCCTCCATGTACAGCTATCAGTAACTGACGGCTATCTATGTATACACACTTACACAGAGAATGGTATGAGTCACTGATAACACCTCCTCCATGTACAGCTATCAGTGACTGACAGCTATCTGTGTATACACACTTGCACATAGAAGGCTATCAATTAGTGTTGAGCGAGCACCTGGGTGCTCGTATGCTTGGGTGCTCTGGCCGAGCACTAGGGGGTGCTCGAGTGCTCGGCCGAGCACCCGAGCATAATGTAAGTCAATGGGACTAAACCAGGCACCCCCCGCTCTTCCGAGGTTTACACGGGTGCCCCAATTAAAAAAATAAAACGCGGCCCACATATTCCAATAGCCCTTAAAAGGGCTTTTGGTTGTTTTTTAAAATAAATACTTTCCCTGCCTAGCCAATTCTGTCCCTACACTATCTGTCCCTCCTTGCAGCAGCTCTCCCTGACTAAGACTGACTGGTTATTTTATTTTATTTTATTTTTTGTTTTGTTTTGTTTTGTCCCGGGAATCAAGCGGGTGGTGTTGGGTGGGATTATTTCAAATTGTATAAATTTGTAAATTTGCATTATTGTGTACTAACTTGTATTACTATGTATGACACTATGTACAATCTTCTTCTTGTACAATATTATTGTTATTGATTATATTTATACAATTAAAAAAAAAAAGACTTGCCGGTCACATGTCACCGGGTGCTATATAGCGTTCCCGGCCAGCCAATCAGTGTAATGCCAGTAGCTAAGATGGCTACTGGCATTACACTGAATGCCATCCCTCCCCGCACGCTAATTAATTAGCGTGCGGGGAGGGGACTCGAGCATGGCGCTCGGGTCCACTCGGTGTTCAGCCAAGCATGCTCGCTCATCACTACTATCACTCACTGATAACACCTCCCCTGTCTACTGAGACGTAAGAAAAATCTGAGATATAAATGTATAAATTACAAATTTTACTGAATCTTTTCCCACAAAACTCTATATCAATCTGCCCTGCTCCTCCTGCTCTATAACATGCTGCCTACAGATAGCACTGCATTTTGTGGTGACAGGTTCCCTTTAAGACCACGGTTCAAGAAGATCAGAATACGATGTGCAGATGGTACTTACAGAAGAAATGCTCAACTGCGATACCCTGATAGAACTAAACTGTGGCTCTACATAGAAAACAGACAATGATAGAAGGCAATTTAAATACAATCGATGCAGCAGCTTTAATCATTGGGCAATGTCACATAGCTATGTGCTGTAGAGGGCCTCTGTAAACTTAATGAGACATTAAATGGATTTAACTGCTCAGCTCCAAGTAAAGGCTTGAACTGCTTAGTATACAGCTGTATTGTGCAGTACTCTGGTCTGCCACTGCATTAAAATGTTAAGATTGTCATGGTAATGAAATGTCATCTATACGTACAAGATGACTTAATGGCATCTTAAAGGGGTTGTGCCAAGTTTGCAAGTTATAATGACCTGATGGGGGTCCAACTGCAGGCCCCCCCCCCCCCCCCGATCTCAAGAACAGGGATCCCATTCCCCCGATCTGATGGAAAGCAGTTTGAGCATGAGCCTTTCCACTCCATTCATTCTCTGTGGGACCGCTGTTGCATAGATAATGAATGAATTGGCAGTGGACATGTCTGACGTACCGTTGGGGGATGGGACCCCTGTTCTCAGGATCAGTGTAGGTTCCAGCAGTTAGTTATCCTCTATCCTGTGGATAATGGATAATGTGAAAACTTGGAACAACCCCTTTGAGACTATAAGTACACAATTTTATAATGAAGTCATGTGGAAGCAATGCTTTGAGACAATAACTGGCCAATGGACCTTTGGATGTGGTACTTACATGGTGCCGTATAAACCGCTATGATAACTGCAGGAACAGGGGTTCAAGCTTTTGGGCCATGACGCCAGCAGTGTACCTGGCTATGATTACAATATGTCATTGTACCTCGTCACCAACCTGCCCATAGCATTGCTTGTCTGATGCAGTATGTGAGGCAGTGGGCTTTCAGGAACAAGAGCCTGGTCGCACCCAGTAGGAATGGCACAACATGACTATAAATCATTCTAACAATTTTCCTTGAAGAAGCATTTTGACATCTTATACTTGAGATCTGACCTCATTTTAGGAGATTTGCGTAGAATCCCACATTGGAGAAGCTGTTATTCCAGGATGCTCTAGTAATTTACTCTCTTTTAAATTCAGGACAAGCCTTTGCTAGCTCATGCACTACAAATCTTCTCATGCTGATGTGTACATTAACTAATGGAGAAAGTTCATTTGTTAAACTTTGAGGATTTACATAGCGGTGCCTGCTATAAGAGAGCCATGTGCCAAGAAATGTTATTTCATGGGCGATCAGCCAGAGCCTTCTATGGTTATAAAACCCGCTTTCCTTACCTTGATATCAATATTAATGTCTACATTTGTAGAGTATATGTACTATGATAGAGAAGGTGGCTGTTGCGTGAAAGGAAAATTAAACAGGACCAGTAATATCTCCTGACTTCGGGTTCATCCAGTTCTGCTCAATTCAACCTAATGTGAATGACCAGCTTAAAGAAGAGCTATAACCTCCTGATATGTCTGCTTTAGTAACTATTTGCATTGCCCATATAATAAAAATTCTGGGGCATCCATGTTGTGCCATTCCTGTTTTATTCTAGCAGGAATATTAAAAGAATGACACAACATAGACATGTGACAATAAATATCTAAACTGCATATTCAGCGAGTGCCGGGCTTTAATGTACCACAACATAGAGTCATAAGCATCAATGCTCCAGAATTGTTATTATATGGGGATACAAATAGTTACTAAGACAGACATGTCAGGAGGTTACAGGTCCTCTTTAACTAGCTAGTATCTATAAACTAGAATTGGATTGGTTTGTATTTGATTCATCTTGTAGCTTTATATATGTGACTACCATTAATGTCACTGTGTAAGTTGTAGTATGTTTACATGTGTGGAAATGATGTTGGGGGAGATTACACTCTTTGGAAAATGAAAAACAACACCAAATTAGTTGTTATAGGTAATTGTAATCTGATCATAGTGGTTGTTGTAAGACAGTAGCTTTAAAGGGGTTAGGTTACTTTCAGGGGAGTCCGGCAGGCTGTTCCCCATTATAGTGAATGGGGACAGAACGTAGTTCCGGCCCCATACCTGCACCAGCGGCAGCACAGATCAGGCACCCGCCGGAACAGCCTACCGGACACCCCTGCCACTAGTGTGAAAGTAGCCTTACCCTGGTAATGTATTTAAATTTTTTTTTAATCTTCATAGAAAACAATGTAATGACGATTGACATCACATATCCAGGATTATAAACTTCAGAAAGGGGGACGGGGTTCCTGCAAAACATAGCTTCATACAGCAGCTGTGTCTCTAAAATCTATCACCTAGGACTTTAAAAGTACTTTTATGGGCATTATGCACTTTATGGACTATTCCTGGATATGTGATAGAAGTCTTCATTACATTGTTTTCTATGAAAAGTGAACGTAGTAAATGGTAGCGGTTTTGCTGCGTCTTTTTTGTGTATTAGATGGCTAAGCTCCGATACCAAGTCCAGTGAGTGTGGCTGCACCCTGAAACAGCAGATTGGCAGAGGTGTCAGGACTAGGACCCCTGATGAAGGGATAGTGATGACCTATCATGAGGATAGATCATCATTATCTTTACCTGGATAACCCTGTTAACGCTAAAGATTAATTGAGAGCTGAAGTTACCATTCCACTTGTGAATTTGGTGTGTACCTGCACAATCTGGCACTGGCAGCAGTGACTGGACAGCATCAGACTATATAGGAACCCCCCCCCCCCAACTGTTAACACACAGTCTGATTTATGCAGACATTTCCAGGAGGAATATTTAATGAAAAATAGAAGTTTTCACTAAAATAGACATGTCAGGAGAGGTGAATGGCCCTTTTAAATTTGCGCTGCAGTGGATATAACAAAGAAAACATGCAGCAATTCTGCAAAATGACCGGTTGCTTTCAGTAAAATAGAAAGCATAGAAAGAGAAATTGGACCTGAATGCGCATACGCTGATGAGATTGTTAGAATGCTGTGTGAGCGCTGGGGAGAAATGAACCATTTGAATTTTAATACAATATAGTGAGTAATGGTCATAAAGAATTAAATGGATTTCCTTGAGAGTTCATTTATTTCAGGAATATACAAACCACAAAACTAGTAGGCCTGACTTCCCTTGATATATGAGAATGTACTGTAAATGTGATGTGGAATTTTCTAGGTAATCCATAACTTCTAGGCCGATGTTAATATGGAAGGGGATTAAAACTGTGTTTTTTATCATGTGCTGGAACTGATTACATAGTAAAGAAGGAAGTAATATAAATTCCTGATGCGTACAGAAATATCTCTGTGAAGGGAAGCTTTCTGAAGGGTATAGTTGCCTTGTTTTAATGGGGTTTTTGGAAAATAGGCCGATTTGACAGATATAGTTTACAGAACAAGAGTTATTGAACTGTTGTACTTTAATCTGGAAACACCCTGTATTCATGAAATGAACTGAAATACACATAATAAAATAAGCAGAGACTAAGCTTATAGTGAGCGATGGGCATGTCAAAGTAGACCTTAGGATATCTATGAACTGCTGAGGATTTGGCATTGGTCTATATACAATGGGTCTGATTTAATCATGTACTTTTTACACTTTTTTAGAACAAATAAATAGAAAAATATAAGGCATGATTTATCAAGACCGGTGTGTGCTATGCCAGTCTTCACGTCTCCTGCACACACCTCGTCATAAATTAAGCACCTCCTCCTCCGGCAGTCCGTGCACCTGATTGACATCCATGCCAGTGTAGATGGCATAGATTTCAGTCATCATTTATGCCAGTTTTCTGATGATAATTCTGCTAGAGCCAATGGCCCTGCCCAGCCCCTGCCCTCTCCATGCCCTTTTGGGAAAGTAGTAAGGACATAATAAAAACCAGCAATTGTGACTCAATTTAAAAGTTGGAAAACCAGGATTTGTGACTTTTTACACCAGAAAACTGTTATATGGAGCAGATAAATTTCCCGCATATTGTCTAAATGTGACCAAAAAAAGCAGGAGGAATACAGTAGCCTGTTAATAAATATTGTTCATGCGACAGTATTAATAAATCTCCACATGTCATATGTGTTGGAGTGAAAAAAAATCATAAATCACATTCCTGTGTGCTCCAGTCTGTGTCATGCTATGAATAGAAAATCTTGAAATGGAAATTAAAAACAGATATCACAGCCCATAAAACAGCCTGGTGTTTACAGCGTGTGATAAGAGATAATGGAAGTAATATGTATTGTTTGAGCACAGTTGTACAGTCATCCATTACAGGCTTTTACACTGAGTTCCTTTACAAGTTTACATTTATATAATTGTGATTTGTGAGAAGATATTGCATAAACTGTACACATGCGTATAAGTGCTTTTACAGTCATCCCAGTTTACTAACCATGAAAACATACTTACATGACAAGGCCCTGAGCTCTTTCTCAAGGTGACCATAGACAATTGCCATTAACAATCAGACTGTAAATGATAATTGTTGCAATAATTTTACTATAACTAGTGTTAAATGAACACTAAACACAGAAAGGGCACATACACATTTCCCTATATTTCCGCCCTTAATCTCCCCCATTCCTTTGATCCTATTTTGTTTCATATTAGAATGAAAGAAATTTAAGAAAAGTATATAAAGAAATCATTTTTCTTTGCCCCAGAAGCTCAGCCATGTTTTCCATCTTACTCCTCATTATCATGTGCCTGGCTGTAAGACGACAGGCTGGAGAATCAGCCTCCTTTTTC
The DNA here is from genome assembly GCA_900303285.1 of Rhinella marina. NCBI lineage: Eukaryota > Metazoa > Chordata > Amphibia > Anura > Bufonidae > Rhinella > Rhinella marina. The sequence goes on from ONZH01003971.1 coordinate 180,491, forward strand.
AGCCCTGTCTACAGTAGGACAAATTGTTAAGACCCACCCTATTTGCTAAGTGCCACCCAGCCCTGTGTTCTCTACAGGTTTTCTATAAGACTGCTTGATTCAAGCTCGTGCATAAAATGCTGCATAGGGTAACTATATTTCTTGTTTACTTTTATCATTCACGTATAGGTTCCTTTAACCAGTGGAAATTTGTTTTTATGAGTGAATTAAAGGTACATAGTGGGCGGGAACAAAAAAACAGATGGGCAGTACTGGAATGGTGGGAGATTGGTAAGAATTTATTCAGGAGCCAGATTGCAGAGTAGCTACACAGAATATCTCTTGCTTTGTTTATGCAATACACCGACAGTCCATTGATTTTAATGGGAACCATGGAATGCTTTATTTCAATATGGGAAAATTGAGCACTTTATCATCACGGGACATTTCTAAAAAAAAGTATTATCCAGTGTGTAAAATGAACCAGTATGCTTCATGTCTCTTCCTGATAGAAGAGTGTTGTAGTTAAAGATACCGAAGAAATATGTTCAAATGGAAATGGTATACACTGAATTTATTAATTCTTATTCACATGTCAGTGTTTGGTCAGTGATTTCCATGAGGGATTGTGAGCCAAAACCAGGTACAGCTCTAAATACAGAACAGGTGCAGACCTTTCCATTATACCTTATGTCTGTGGAGGCTCCAATCCTGGTTTTGGCTCACAATCTCTGATGAAAATCACTGACGTGTGAATAAGGCCTAAATAGAATGTGATATCACAAGTTCGGAACCTGGGACTGCAATCTGTGGGGCCTCCTAGCCCTTCAGTAGTAATGAGCAAAATTTCAGAAAATTCAATTCAGGTCCAATTCATCTGAATCAGGTATCTGATATGATTCAGAGTCAAATTGACTTTACCCAAACTGAAAGTATTTCAATCTCGTGGAAAAGCTGTGCATGATATTCTGGTCTCTCTCTCTCATTCTCTTTCTTGAAAAATTCTCCCGCATTGAGTCACAGGAAATTCTGATTCTATAGTGAAGGTCTAATTTGATTCAATAGAATCAATTTGCATTTACATCTATCTAAGGCTAGTTTCACACTGTTCCGTGCCGGAACAGCCTATCGGATCTCATGAACACTACTGTGAAACTGGCTTAAATGTCACTTTCTGAAATAGACTCTTCAGAACTTAAATAAAGGTTTGATTTGATCCTATTTTAATGTCATTTTTGCTGTGACCTTTGTATGGGCACAGATTTACGGCCTACCTGATGTGCCATGACTATTCATGGGCTCCTCCATATGGTTTGTGCTGTAGACACTTTCTGTGAAGAGGGAAATCTGATGAGTTTGCACTCTCAGTATGATGTCATGAGGTACCTTTTAGAAGTCAATGTTTTCCTGCCCACATGCAGAATACACTAATATTACATTGTTTTACTTGTATTTCTCATGGGTGAACACTCCTTTATGTATGTCACATTTTTGAAAGCCTCTCCTAAAAGAAGCATTCAGTGTTATCAATGTTGTGTTTTCAGTAAAAGACATTTAGTTCCAGAAATATTTCCCAGTAGCCGACACCTTCATGTGGGAAAACAGATTACTGGATTCAATAACACCTATTAAATCTATAATTACAATTATTTTATGCTGTAAACATGGAGCTTGTATAGCAGAAAATGGTTTTGTAGCTCTGCAGAAAGTAATGTGGTAACCTTCTGAGGCACAGGAAGTTCTTGATTTCTTTGCATGTACATTACATGTTCAGTGCCAGATTTGTTTTTCCAAATTCATTTTAAAAGGGTTTTCCGAGATTTTAATACTGGTGACCTAGCCTCAGGATAGGTCATTAGTATCTTATAATTGGGGGTCCGACACTCAGGACCCCCGCCCATCACTGTTTGAGAAGGCCCCAATGCTCCTTTAAGCGTTGTGGCCTTCTTGCAGCTTTCCCTAGTCCAAGTGACAACACATTCATCTTCACGTGGCCTAGACGCAGCCCAGCCACATAGAAGTGAATGGGGCTCAGTGCGGTACCAAGTACAGCCACTATACAATGTACGGCGCTGTGCTTAGTGAACGCGGAGAAGGCTGCGGCACTCATAGGAGAGCTGGTGCCTTCTCAAACAGCTGATTGGCGGGGGTCCTGGGTGTCAGACTCCCTTTGATCAGATACTGATGACCTGTATTGAGGATAGGTCATCAGAATTAAAAAATCTTGGAAAACCCCTTTAATTTCTACTTTACATCAATATCTACCAGAAGTATAGCACATAATACACACTGCGATATATAATATCAGTTACTGTTCTTCACCTGCTGGTGTTCCAGTTGAATTAAAAAATTGATCTTTCTTGTTAATTCTGCACTGAGATTAATACAAATTGAAACTAATGGTAAAATAAAAGCAGGACACTATGTGAAAGGTCAAATGGGTCATGAATGAAGCTGTGCATAATGGAGCAAGGATGCATTCTTTCAACATGCCAACAAGATCATCAGCTGCTCATTGCTTCAAATTGGTGGCAACATCAACATGATAAGACCTGACTGTCACCAAGTGGTAACATGATGAACAAGAAAAATCTTTAGTGCCATTGTCTAGTACCTAGGTTCTCAACAGGTGGGTACATACCATGTCTCTATGGGCTTCAAATAGACATCACCCCGTGTATGGTCCAAGCAGTTTGAGTAGGGTTACTTGGATTACAAACATTGAGAAACACAGTTGTAATATATTCACAAGATGAAATATTCATTATAAAGCATGAAATATGGAGAGTTGGGTTAAGTGGGAAGGTATCTCCTGAACCGTGGAGCATCCAAACATGTGGAAATAAAAGAAAATGTCTAGAATAGAACAGCATATAAATAGCCATCTTATGTTGTCCTGATGACAGATGGACGCTTGCTGCTTGGGGCTGGTGTGGTGGGTAGAGTTTTACTTCCATTATGTTTGTTTCTCTGTCACTTTGCTCATGGGTGGATTTCATTCTTCCATTTATAACAATTGGCCCCCGAGATTGATACATTTACAGAACTATAAGGAGGAGTATGTAGTGCCCAGGCGTCTCCTTTAAGCCAGACATGCCAAGCTGTAGTTTTAGAGTAACTTGTATCATATTAATTTCCATTATACTGCTGGCTCATGTAAAGCTATCACTTTTGAGTCTCCAATAAATTTATTCTCTGTATCCATTTGGTCTTTTTTTATTGCAATGTATAAGGAAAGTGAGGGAGCAGCAGAATTGCTAATTGGAAAAGATTTAGCTCCTGAGCTCACTCCATCACTGTGTTAATCAGGGCCAAGAAGATGACACCTTTGCCTCACGCTACTGTATTGCTAATGTAAACTTCATCTTTTTAATGAACGGCAGCCTGTCAATAAAAGAGGGGGATAGTTTCGGAATCTGTATTTTAATGGACAGCTGTGAATTAAATCAGCCATCCGAAAAAACAGCTGAGTTGTAGGAAAGCTATATAATACTTTATGTTCCCGGATAAAAACAAGACTTTCTTCTCTGGAGACCTGTCCATCTCGATCATGTCTGCTTGTTCTGTAAACTGTTGACCTGCAACATCCGAGTATCCTACTGTTACTGAACTCGCTCAAATATCACAAATGCTTTCACTCCCCAGATGTTTCAGTTTCATACATTGGCTGTAGGAATTTATTTCCTTATTCCATTATAACTTGAGAGTTGCAGTACTGCTTAGTGCATGAGAGTATCTATTACCACCGCAAGTACCTCAATATCCGTATTACCTGTATTCGGCCAGAACCTCCACCTCGCTGGATATACAGAGGGAAGCATACTTACCCTCTCCCTGGGTTGCATCTCCTTCGGTTCCCACTGCCACGCTCTGGTCCTGCTGGTCAACATTCAGTTTCACAGTGGTTACATGTGCCGCTGCAACTAATGACTATCCACAGCAGTGACGTGTCCTCCATATGTCATGTGAGCCAGTAACACAAGGCCCCCATCAAACTGGATATTGGCGAGCAGAACCAGAGTGTGGCAGTGGAAGCTGGGGATCAAAGGAGTTAGAACCTTGCGGCAGGGCGTAAGTAAGTATGCTTCCCTTCGCAGGTCTGGTGATGTGTGAAGTCCACACCATATGTACTGATAATGTGCTGATCGGTCTCCCACCAATCAATGATCGATGGTCTATCCTAAGGACAAGCCTTCAATAAGACCCAAAGAACCTTGTAAACCCTTTAAGGCTGATGTCACACATTGGTTTTTGTTTTTTTCGTTTTTTAGTTTTTTTGTGCACTTTATTTTGCTAGCATTTTAGACAATATAATGCCAGTTTCAGACCTTTTTTTGTAGTGATGCTTTTTCACTCTTGAGGTGCAGTTTTTTGGTCAATTGTGTCTTTTTCAAACTGCAGCAGCCACTGAGTCTGGCAGTGGTGGTGGGGGGCTATGTTTCTTCATTGCCTGTCGTTTTTCTCCAATGACCTCCATTGTTTTTTTTGCTTCAAAACATGAGTGTACAGTGTATGTTGGCGTTTTTACCCTTCTTTGTCCCATATAGATCTCCAGAGAAAGTGACATCAAAGGGAACATATACTTTCTTCTAAATTTACGCCATTAAAAAAGTGAGGTGCTAAAACACACTTTATGAGCAGAAATGCCTCAAAAACGCTGCAAAAATTAAGATTAAGTCAGTAGTTTTTTTAGACTTTTTTTGTCCTCCATACAGAAAAGTGTATGTGAAGGAACCCTAGGATATACAGAAATCTTTTTAGAAAAGAGGCAGAACGAGTCAAAAAATAAAAGTAGTTTTACAAACAAGTGTTTGATCCACTGGCATACATAGAGAAGTAAGGGCCCCATAGCAAGGATCAAACCAGGCCCCCCACACAGGACAGAAGGGTTTCCGCCTAAACCCTTTTCAATGACCCCTGGGCCATTTTGCCACTGCCTCATTTGCTAAAAGTTGTTCCTTTAGAGGGTAGAGTCCTGACCAAGTTTTCACCTCCAGTAGAAGAGATGATACTAACTAAGACTGGGCCCCCTCTTGCCCTGGGCCCCATAGCGGCTGCATGGTCTGCCACTATGGTAGTTACTCCCTTGGTTTGATTGTTCATTGACCTGAAAATCATGCAATTAAATAGGGCCTTAACTCTCATCCCTGCCGTCCTTGCTGGTCTTCAGTCTTGACAAATGTCAGGATATGCTTGCATTGCTAATCAGTGGGCCCATTGGCAACCTACCTCTGCCACCGATTGCCATTTCCTGCATGTAGAAACTAGACCAGGAAGTGGGGACCACCAAGGAAAGTGGCCAGAAAGACCACAGGAGATCCGTGAGGTGAATTATGCTTCTCTTATTTTATTCTGTCTCTTATCTAAACTAAAAAAACTTTTAAAGGGGTTTTCCAGTTATAATTATTCACCTGCTTCCTGAAAAAGAAGATTCATACTTACCTGATTCACTCCACTCCGGTCCTCTGCGCTCTCCATCTTCCAGTCCCGTTATTGTTTATATCTGGCTGGCTATGGGCATGGTCACATGTGCTGCTCCAGCCAATGACTGCTGGATGTGCTGCTTGTGGCCATGTCACCGCTGAAGCCAGTCATTGACGGGAGCGATGCATGTGACCATGCCATGTACCGCTGGAAGAAAAGAGTGCGGGGCCGGAAATGGAGACAGCAAAGGCAGGGTTGAGCAGGTAAGTATGAGTCTTCTGTTTCACGGGGCAGGCTGGAGGCATTATTTAAAATATAATTATAGCCAGAAAACCCCTTTAAGTCTTCCGTTATGGCTTATCATTGAGCAAAGATACCAATATATTCTTTTAATAAAATGCCACAATCTGCTTTACAACTTATGTGTTGTGTAGTGGTAGCTTAATTTCATTAGCATCTCTACCAGCACATACAAAGCTGGTTCCATTAGTGATAAACTCATCACTGCTGTCAGTTGGAGTAAAGGTATGTTATGAATTAGAGTTTTTAATTATAGAAAATGAAAACACATACTAAGATATTTTAGCGGTTACCGAAGCAATCTTGTGCTGTGAAGATCCTTCTAGACACATGAGATGCCGTGCCATATGGACTGATAACATTTTGTACTTGTTGATAAAACACCACAGTTTTTGATGGGGAATTTACACTGTACGTATGGTGCTAATTCATTCAAGACCCTTCTAACCCACAGACCTTCACGGCTAGTTGACTGAGCGGTTTACAAATATGATTAATATTTGCTTATAACATAGTAACATAGTTTATAAGGCCGAAAAAAGACATCTGTCCATCTAGTTCGGCCTGTTTTCCTACAAGTTGATCCAGGGGAAAGCAAAAAAAACCCTGTGAGGTAGAAGCCAATGTTCCCCACTTTAGGGGAAAAAATTCCTTCCCAACTCCAATCAGGCAATCAGAATAACTCCCTGGATCAACGGCCCATCTCTAGTAACTATAACCTGTAATATTATTACCCTCCAGAAATACATCCAGGCCTCTCTTGAACTCTTTTAGTGAACTTACCATCACCACCTCCTCAGGCAGAGAGTTCCACAGTCTCACTGCTCTTACCGTAAAGAATCCTCTTCTATGTTTGTGTACAAACCTTCTTTCCTCCAGACGCAGAGGATGTCCCCTCGTCACGGTCACAGTCCTTGGGATAAATAGATCATGGGAGAGATCTCTGTACTGACCTCTGATATATTTATACATAGTTATTAGATCTTCCCTCAGTCGTCTTTTTTCTAAAGTAAATACCCCTAATTTTGATAATCTTTCTGGGTACTGTAGTCCACCCATTCAAGTTATGACTTTAGTTGCCCTCCTCTGAACCCTCTCCAGCTCTGCTATGTCTGCCTGGTTCACAGGAGCCCAGAACTGTACACAGTACTCCATGTGTGGTCTGACTAGTGATTTGTAAAGTGGCAGGACTATGTTCTCATCACGGGCATCTATGCCCCTTTTGATGCAACCCATTATGTTATTGGCCTTGGCAGCAGCTGTCTGACACTGGTTTCTACAGCTTAGTTTGCTGTACACAAAAATTCCTAGGTCCTTTTCCATGTCAGAGTTACCCAATGTTTTACCATTCAGTATGTACTGCTGAATAACTCCCTTTCTAAATAGACTGTAACCCTGTATGTTAACTGCCCAGTCATAGTGTCACGCTCTGGTGTGGAGGGTATAGCCACACCAAGCGTAAGAGGGAAGGGAAAAGACCAAACAAGGGAAATGGTCATGCAGGAATCCCTGAAACTAGGCTCTGGCTGACTACCAGTATGAACAGGCCTTAGTAGTAGGAGAGTTCATACACAGGAACCTAGTAACAAACTGACCCTGTACAACCCTGCAGCTAGTGACAGGAGAAAGAGTAAACCCATTCCTCCAAAAGGACGGACGAACAGGAAACTCCAGAAGGCAAAACCACAACAGGGAAAAGTAGGATAAACACAATAGGGAAAATGACACTTATCTTAATGCAGATATTGCAGCAACTGGATCTCAACTTTAGAACAACACCACACACAACAATGTCAGCAGAAAGTATAAACCGCAAGGAATACTTGGAGAGGAAGGGATAAATAGGGGAAAGATAATTACAACAACAAGCAAACCAAGAGGAAAACATGTCAAATTATGTCACTTTTGAAAGCCTAGCCGAACGCCTGTAACCTGACGCAAGTACGTTCATGACACATAGCTATCATCCAGCCATATCTCAGTTACTCCCACTATGTCATAGTCCTCCTCGCACATCACTAATGTTGTGGGATATATTCCTTCATGCAGCAGATATGCAATAATGGGTTTCTATGCAATTATATTCTTCTCTACTCAATGGTCTATTCATTTTAGCAGATTGGGTTTCAATGAATAATGAGATCTCTTAAACTGCAATGTGGCATCAGATACACATACTAAGGCTATAGAGATCTGAGGATGGAGGTGTAGCAGACACGTTTTCATTTTTCTTTACATCTTTGTTATATGCTTATATTTGATGATGATCATTTTCTTTCCCTAATACATACTGAAAATTATGCATGTGTTCTGAATGCAATTTTCAAGGGATTATCTCAGAGAGCCTATCAGCAAGTATTAATGCTGGAGTAGCACTGCATAGCTTCTCCCTAACTGGTGTTCCCAGGCATGGGATTCAGCCAGCTTCCTTAGGTTCTGCAGATCCGGTTGTTAAAATGACAGATCCTTCTGGCAGCTAGAGATGAGCCCTTCCATTCCATAGTTTAGCTGCTTAGGCTTTTTAAAAGTGGGGTGGTATGTGTGTATAGTGTATATGTGGTGTATTTATGTATGTGTACCATGTATATGGTGTATTTATGTGTAAGTGTGTTGCATATATGTGATGTATATGTAAACATGTGTCATGACGCTGAATGTCCGCCGTTGCGTAGGGAACCTGTTGTTAAAAATTTGAATCCCACCCCTAGGTGTTCCCCTGTGTCTCCTTCTGCTGCCTGTAGGCTGCATGCATGCGGCCAATGAGTATTTAAGCACTAGCACTAAGCTCTAGTTAGCTGGATTCCTGTGAAGGTGCGGTTTTGTCTTTGCCTGCCCTTCTACTGAACTCTGCTTGTTTCCGGATTTGACCCATCGCTGCCTGACCTGACCTCTGCCTGCTCCTTGTTCTGACCCTGTGCTGCCTGCCCTGACCATTAGACTGTTCATTGGATTGCCCTTATGCTGCCTGCCCTGACCTCGCCTTGTTTCCTGACTAATAAAGCAATGTTATTAAGTGGCTTACCCCTCTAGGTCTATGGATTCACACAGGGGTTGCTCCACTATCTAGCTAACCACTTCCAGAAATATGAGATGTAATAAATAAATGTAATAAATTTGCTGATCACAAAATATTATATTAAAAAATGTATAAAATACATTAAAAATTATGAAAAAAATACCTTTTGTATATGTCCTTGTTACAACAAAGAATAATAAGTTTTCTTTCCACCTAGCATTACCCAATCCTCCCATTTAGTTATAATGTAGCCAATCAGTGCTGGAGGTTTTATATATCTTGTGGTCGCAATGCCCAATGGCTTGCGGAGGTACGTTTGTAACAATGCACTTACAGCAGCTCCGGTGAGCTCTGTCCCGTCGAGAATAGCCGCTAAGGTGATGGTAATTACAGTGTGCCTCCTCTCATGCATCATATATCCTCCACGTGTTCCACTCATATGTCTGCTCTCTTACCGGGGTGTTCAGTCTGGGCAATGCTGATGGTGGTCTTGTATTCTATAGGCCAGATGCGTTTCGGATTTACCAACTCCTTTCTCAGTGGCTACATATATATATATATATATATATATATTCTATATATATACTATTTCGTGATCAGCAAGGGCATTGTCTGGTCCAATATATCTAGTTGGAGGTGTGCGCACTTATTATTACTTACTTGTTTCCTGACTATGGTTTTGATCCATTGGTGCTCCACAACAGTTCATTAGTGTGTGTTGGTCAGCATTCTACTGAACTGAGACAACAGCCTGGTGTTTCCCCTGCAGTGAAGTCCAGATCATGCTATAGGGGTTAAAAGAGGCAGACCAGGGGGGAAGGCCACTTAGATAACACCTTTAGGAATAGTCCCAACCCAAATCAGTTCTGTGGCACAGTGGATTCACATTTGCTTCTGTAACAGTGATTCTAGAGGACTGTTTACACCTCATATTTCACGTCATGTTTTATTGCCTAGGTAAAATTACTGATAAAAGAAACATCTAATTAAGCACGCAGTCAGTATTATTGAGTTTGATTTCTATAATTCTTAATAACACAATCCCCACTATCACTTAACGTCATATCATCTTTTAATATTAGAAGTACACACAATTGCATTGTACTAAATTGCAGTGAAGGAGTCCAGCATTGCATAATATTAGAAGATAATGCACAGGTATCCGAATACAGAGTGAAAAGTTTTGCTTAGAGCATAGCTGTACTATTAAGTAGAAATGGTCTTCCAAAATAACTACTATTACTTGTTCTCCTGGCTCCCAGCCCTGCTACATGTCCTTTATCTTGTACACCTTTTAATGTGTGTTCTATTATAATACAAGACATACTTAACATAAAGAATCATTCCTAAAACTGTGTGAAGACTGGAAGTTAAGAAAAAAGGCCACAGAGTCTTTCTACCGCTCTTTATCAGACATTTTTCTTAAGTTTCCTTGGAGGAATTTTAAGTGTTTTTCTTTGCACACCACCACTTTACATTCCTGGAGTAGCTTAGGAGGAGGGCACCTGTCAGTGGGTGCGTGGGGGAGTTTCACACTGCTACAGCTATAACTCAGAAGTGGATTGGGTGACGTCAAGAGCATTCTTCATTCTTGAGGCTACAACATGGGAGGATCATTCTTTCACTAATGAAAATTCAAGTGATGAACTGATGATGAACATTGCACAGCATGTGTTTCTGTAGGTGATCTGAAGTCATTCCTTGTGAACTCCTTCCATAAGATAAAGCAGCTAAGTATTTTAGCAGCTATCACATGCAAATTTAGCCAAGTATTTTCAAGATATAGTGTTTTATTATAGAAACACATAAGAAAGGAAGTATACAGTGATATTCCGTAGGAGTCTGAGCTAGATGATTTTTTTCTAAGACAGATTTTTAATTTCTTAATATCTAATATATACAGTAGAACCTCCTTATTCACTGGGGATCAGTTCCAAGACCCTCCATGGATACCTGAAACTGTGGATATGTGCTATGTACTGTACATGCTGTTTGTACCTAAGATAAAGGGAGCACTTTACAACATGACATCAGATTTCTTGGCATCGATACTCTTGCACTTTTGGGCCATTATTAAAGAGGACCTTTTACCGCTCCTGACATGCCTGTTTTAATAGCTTCATGCATTCCCCATGTAATAACAATTGTGGACCATCTATTCTTATGTCTCTATGTTGTGCCAGTCCTTTAGATAGATAGATAGATAGATAGATAGATAGATAGATAAATAGATAGATAGATAACTTTATTAATCCCATAGGGAAATTTAAGCACCCAGTAGCAACACATAAAACACAAAAACAAAATACAAAATACATAATTGCATACATCAGCTTCTCCTCCACCCACTAGCGACCTAAAAGGGACGAGTTATAAAGCCTAATGGCTCAGTATGGATCAGTAGAGCAGTTCTGTGACAACAACCTACCGCTAAACTTGCTCCTGTTGTCCATAATAATGTTATATAACAGATGCCCATCATTCTTCATAATGGACAGCACTTTCTATAAAGTCCTCCTCTCCACCACCTTTACCACAGATTCTAGTTCGATGCCAATGACTGACCCTGCACGCCGAACTAGCTTCTCCAGTCTCATCTCATCTCTCTTTTTAATGCTACCTCCTCAACATACCACAGCATAAAAGAGACAGCTTGACACGACCGTCTGATAGAACATCTGCAGAAGCTTCTTACATATATTAGAGGAACCTAGCCTCCATAAAAATAGAGCCTACTCTGCCCTTTTCCATAAAGGATATTGGTGTTAGCCGACCATTCCAATTTATCATTCAAGAGCAGACCCAGGTACTTGTAGGTCTTAACCCTCTCAACCTCAACCCCATTAATCTGAACTGTCAATATAGGTGGCTGTACCTTACGGAAATACAACACCATTTCCTTCATCTTAGAGATATTTAGGAGTAGGTTATTCTTCTGGCTCCATCCCACAAAATCCTCCACAGGTTTCTGTACTCAACCTCCTCTCCTTCCCTTATACAAGCCACAATAGCGGTGTCATTAAAAAACTTCTGCATGTGGCATGTCTCAGAATTATACTGAAAATCTGAGGTATACAACATGAAGAGGAAGGGAGAAAGCACAGTCCCCTGTGGTGCACCTGTACTACAGAGCACTGTCTCCGAAGTACAGTCCTTCAGCCTAACAAACTGTGGTCTGCCAGTGAGGTAATCAGTAATCCAGGTAACCAGATAAGGGTCAAGCTGCATCCTTGCCAACTTATCTCTTAGTTGGAGTGGCTGAATGGTATTAAAAGCACTGGAGAAATCAAAAAACATGACTGTAACAGTGCTGCTCCACATATCCAAATATGAATGGGTCCGATGTAGAAGATACAACACAGCATCCCCAACACCCATTTTCTCTCTATAGGCAAACTGCAGGGGGTCCAAATGATGCTCAACATAAGGTCTAAGAATATGTAAAAGCAAACGTTCCAAAGTCTTTATAACCTGTGATGTTAAAGCAACTGGCCTGAAATCATTAGGTTCACAGGGTCGCTGCTTCTTTGGTACCGGAACCAAACAGGATATTTTCCACAAAGTGGGAACCTTACCCAAACGTAGACTTATATTGAAAATATACTGCAAGGGTACCCCCAACTCAGTGGCACAAGACTTCAAAAGTCTCGGACACACCCTGTCAGGTCCGGCTGACTTCTTTGCATGTAATCTCCTCAACTGACCTCTAACCTGATCCACAGTAAACATATGCAACGGGCGGGGGACAGAAGATGACATATCAGCATTAATATCTAAACAGCCAGCAATAGATGTCATGGGAGCCACAACAGAGGTAGGTGCGGAGGGCACAACGACATCAAAACGGTTTGATGAGAGACCTGCACAGTGACATCAAAACGGTTATAGAAGTGATTGAACTGATTTGCCCTACTTTCATCATAGTCAATAACACCGTCCTTCTTCTCCCCACAACCAGTAATAGTCTTCATACCACTTCACACCCCCCTCATATCATTCTCTCTCAATTTCCCCTCCACCTTCTTCCTATAAGACTCCTTAGCCTCTCGCAAGCAGACTTTGAGGTCCTTCTGTATACTCTGCAAAGCCTCCTGATTGTTATCCTTAAAGGCCCACTTTTTGTCATTAAGAAGACCCTTAACACAAGGCTTATTATTAGGGAAGCGACGCACAGTTTTCACAGGAACGACCTTCACAGGAACATTGTCCATGCAAAAGATCATGTAGTCCGTTATACAATGTGTAATCCCCTCAATATAATCACCAAACGATTCTTGCAGCACACTCCTTTCAGTGGATTCAAAACAGTCCCTGAGAGCTGCTTCAGCCTCAGGAGACCACTTACTAAAGGAATGTGTAGTCACACGTTGTCTCCGCACCCGGAGCTGGTACTGAGGCTGCAAATAAACCAAATTATGGTCTGATTTTCCCAAAGGTGGCAGGGGTATAGCTGTGTATGCATCCTTCACATTAGAATAAAAAAGATCAATTGTCCTATTTTCCCTTGAGGGACAATCCACGTACTGATAAAAGCTGTAAGTACTTAGTCCAGTGTAACATGATTAAAATAACCAGAAATAGCAATAAAAGCCTCAGGATGCTATGTCTGAAGGCCCGCAATAGTTGAATGTATCACCTCGCACGCAATTTCCACATTGGCGCGAGGAGGAACATAAACACAAACCGCAATAGCGTGGGACAACTCTCTAGGTAAGTAATACGGTCGAAGGCTCACCGCCAACAGTTCAATATCCCGACAGCAGATCACCTTCTTCACAGTAACATGCTCCGGATTACACCATCTGATGTTCACAAACAACACAAGTCCCCCACCTTTGCTTTTGCCGCTCTGTTTGCAATCCCGGCCCGCTCTCACAGTAGAAAAACCAGGGATGTCCACATTAGCATCCGGAACATTGCCAGTTAGCCACGTTTCCGTGAAACAAAGCAGACTACATTTGCGGCATAACCGCTGATTACGAACCAGCTCCACCAGTTCATCCATCTTGTTAGCCAGTGAGTTGACATTCCCCATTACCACCGAAGGAATAGATGGTTTATACCTCCAGCGTTTCTCCATGCGCCTTGCCTTAAGCTTAGCACCAGCTCTACGGCCCCGGGCCTCCTCCGCAGCTGCACTGGAATGAAATGTCTCTTTCCAGCGTTACCCTCTGACCCATGTAATAACAATTTTGGAACATCTATTCTTATGTCTCTATGTTGTGCCAATCCTTTATTATTTCTACTAGAAGTTGTGAATGAATTGCTAGCAGTCTGCAGTAAGGCTACAAATGGGTGGTAACCAGTTGGGTGTGTGTACCTGCACAGACTCATTTTATCCAATCAGTGCTGTCCTTGTCAGACTGTGCAGGTACACACCCCCAACTGGTTACCACCTCTCAGTACAGTGAGAGTTGATCTAATAACTGTGACGGCTACTCCAAATGGTAACAATTGAAATCATGAATATAGTCAAATATGGATTACAGCTGTGGTTACTAAAACAGTGGCTACAAGGCTTTTACTGTATTGTTCCTCTTATTTAAAGGGGTTGTCTCACTTCAGCAAATTGCACTTCTCATATAGAGAAAATTAATGCAAGGCACTTCCTAATGTATTGTTATTGTCCATATTGCTTCCTTTGCTGGCTGGATTCATTTTTCCATCACGCTCATTTCCAGGGTTTATGACCACCCTGTAATCCAGGAGTGATGGCCGTGCTTGCTTACAATAGAAAAAGACACTAGTCTCTATGATGGCTGGGACTGAGGGAGTGCACATAGGCAGGAACGTATTCCTATAGTGTAAAAGCAGGACCACGCTGCTGAATTGCAGGGTGGTCGTGACCATGGAAACTTGCAGTACAAGCAGGTCACATAATGCATATTGTGTATGTACGTCTCATCATGCTGAATGAACATGCATGGTCCAATGTTCACAATGAATGTTCCTTTAACGATTCTTGCATATTGTAAATGCTTTTGTAGAATCATTTGTAGAATCATATGCTGACCTGAACAATCATTCCTAAAATAATTAGTTCTTTAGTTGTAAGTTAGAATGGTTTGCGCATACAGGGTAACTTCTTCAGTTTCATTGCCAATAAATGTTTAGTTGTTTTTCAGTATTGGACATTTTGTCCAGAGGTTATTATGGTCATCATTCATATTAGTCACCAATCAGGTTATTGAATGTCTTGCGGCATAATACTGATTAAATATGATAATTCAGAAGGAATGGAGAACTAGTTACTGTGGAAAAGCTGCCCTTCTTAATATACGTCTTTTGCCATCTACATTTTCTTTGTGTATTTTCCCCCTGACAGCTCAGTTCTTTTGACACAATAATGCTTGTTTTGTGGCTCACAAATGTGCCCTGAAAGACTTGTTAGCCAGTGGTATAGGCCGCATATCAATAATGAATGAACAGATGCTATTTGAAGGGTGGACATTGTTGTTGTTCATAGTCCCAGGCTCAATTGTATATTCTAATCCGGTGCTGTAAAACCATTACAAGAATAGGTCTGGGTTTCTTAGTCCTATTAGAATGGATGGGGTACAAAAATGGGAAGCACTGTAGTCAGTGACGACTGTCTGAAATATTGGAAGTCTGGTTGAATGGTTTGTCCTATTTACTGCATAGTAATAGCTATATGGTGGAATGTGTATTGCTTTAGAGGCTCACTGCACACAATATCTTATTAAATGAGTTTTCCCCTGTGCTAGGAGATGCCATCTCTTACTGATCATGGGGGTCCATGCAGGTGCTTCTTTATAATGTTTTACTGTACAGCAGACCACCAAACCACATGCTGGGGAACCACAACACAGCTATAGTCATACCCCACCCATCAGAGTATTCTAGAGATATGCCAAAATATGGTTGCATTAAATGTAAATACATTGAATTCATTGTATAATTAAAAATTCTGAAACTTTCTAATATAGATTTATATATATATATATATATACAGACAACAATATTAGGAGGCACCTCTTAATCATTGAATTGGTGTTTCCTTTAGTGTCATTGCCACAGGTGTATAAAACCCAGCCCCTAGCCATGCAGCCTGCCCTTACAAGCATTTGTGTTTCCTTTAGTGTCATTGCCACAGGTGTATAAAATCCAGCCCCTAGCCATGCAGCCTGCCCTTACAAGCATTTGTGTTTCCTTTAGTGTCATTGCCACAGGTGTATAAAATCCAGCCCCTAGCCATGCAGCCTGCCCTTACAAGCATTTGTGTTTCCTTTAGTGTCATTGCCACAGGTGTATAAAATCCAGCCCCTAGCCATGCAGCCTGCCCTTACAAGCATTTGTGTTTCCTTTAGTGTCATTGCCACAGGTGTCTAAAATCCAGCCCCTAGCCATGCAGTCTGCCCGTAAAATCATTAGTGAAAGAATGGTTTGTTCTAAAGATCTCACTGAATTTGAGAGTAGTACTGTAATAGGATGCCAGTATTGCAACAAGTCATTTTTTTATTTCTTCCCTCTAGATATGCAATGATCAAATGTAAGTGGTATTACTGTAAAGGGTAATGTGCAGGAATTAAAAAGCAATGCACCTGAGTTCTCGGGACTGCTCTGTAACATTACGTGGAGTGCATAAAAGTCATCAACACTCTGGTGACCCTGCAGAGTCTAAACCTCCTCTGGCATTGAAATCAGCATAAAATCTGCACTGTGGTGGGATCTTCATGGCATGGGTTTCCATGGCTGAGAAGCTACATGCAAACGTTACATCACCAAGCACAATAACAAACTTAGGATGGAGTGGTGTAAAACACATTGCCCCTGGACTGGAGCAGGGGAAACATGTTCTGTGGAGTGATTAATTACCTTTACCAATCTGCAATCCGATGGATGATTCTGGTTTTGGTGTATGCCAGGAGAATGTTACCTGCCTGACTGCATTGTGCCACCTGGTCTGGAGGAGGAGTAATTCTATGAGGTCGTTTTTCAGGGGCTGGCCTAGGCACCCTAGTTCCAGTGAAGGGAAGTCTTAACTTTTCAGCATACCAAGACATTTTGTATGCTTCCAACTTTGTGGGAACAGTTCGCTGAAGAACCTTTTTTCCAGTATGACTTTGCCCCAGTGCACAAAGCATGGTATATAAAGGTATGGTTAGGTGAGTTTGGTGTGGATGAACTTGAGTGGCCTACATAGAGCCCTGACTTGAACCCCATCGAAGATCTTTGGGATGAATTGGAATGGAGTTTTTGTCCAAAATCAATCTTCTGCATGCATAGACAAACATTCTCACAGACCCAGTCCAACATCTTGTGGAAGCTGTTTTACCTCTTTTGTCCATATAGTGTATATGTAAGAAATAAACTGGTCATTTTTGGTCATTTTATTCTTACAAGAAAGAAAGCAATGGTTGAACTTGACAAAGCAGCGCTCCCAACTGCACATCAGCCTCCTGACCCATGACACTGAGAACAAATACTTGCAGTAGTTCTGTATTGGATTCTTCATTGCTACCAGCCTGAGCAACTCCTCAGAATGAGCATGTAAGTGTGCAGCCCGAAGACAGATCCTGAATTTCATTTCATGCTTTGTCAAACAACAGATTCAGTCTTCACTTATGCACAAAAATAGAAAAAGGATCTAGGCAGATGTGAAACAAACATAGCAGCAAAGAGCAGTAATAAATGTGCTTTATCAAATCTATTATATAGATGGAAGACATATTCATGTGCTGAAAAAATAATAATGAAATGGAATACATTATGCGTTTGGCTGAATCGCGGAACTTGCAATAGACCACTTTAAATGAAAGCAAAATTTAATATAGATACTCAAAAATCGTAATGTAGTGGAATAGAGTAATCCTTGATTTACCAGTACCTGTTGGTCTACAGTCATGGCCAAAAGTTTTGAGAATGATACAAATATTAATTTTTACAAAGTCTACTGCTTCAGTTTTTATAATGGCAATTTGCATATACTCCAGAATGTTATAAAGAGTCATCAGCTTAACAGCAATTACTTGCAAAGTCAATATTTGCCTAGAAAATGAACTTTATCCCCCAAAACACATTTCAACATCATTGCAGCCCTGCCTTAAAAGGACCAGCTAACATCGTTTCAGTGATTGCTCCATTAACACAGGTGTGGGTGTTGATGAGGACAGGGCTGGAGATCAATCTGTCATGATTAAGTAAGAATGACACCACTGGACACTTTAAAAGGAGGCTGGTGCTTGGCATCATTGTTTCTCTTCTGTTAACCATGGTTATCTCTAAAGAAACACGTGCAGTCATCATTGCACTGCACAAAAATGGCCTAACAGGGAAGAGGTTCGCAGCTAGAAAGATTGCACCTCAGTCAACAATCTATCGCATCATCAAGAACTTCAAGGAGAGAGGTTCCATTGTTGCCAAAAAGGCTCCAGGGCACCCAAGAAAAACCAGCAAGCGCCAGGACAATCTCTTAAAAGTGTTTCAGCTGCGGGATCGGGCTACCAGCAGTGCAGAGCTTGCTCAGGAATGGCAGCAGGCAGGTGTGAGTGCATCTGCACACACTGTGAGGCGGAGACTCTTGGAGCAAGGCCTGGTCTCAAGGAGGGCAGCAAAGAAGCCACTTCTCTCCAGAAAAAACATCAGGGACAGACTGATATTCTGCAAAAGGTACAGGGAGTGGACTGCTGAGGACTGGGGTAAAGTCATTTTCTCTGATGAATCCCCTTTTCGATTGTTTGGGACATCTGGAAAACAGCTTATTCGGAGAAGACGAGGTGAGCGCTACCACCAGTCTTGTCTCATGCCAACTGTAAAGCATCCTGAAACCATTCATGTGTGGGGTTGCTTCTCAGCCAAGGGAATCGGCTCTCTCACAGTCTTGCCTAAAAACACAGCCATGAATAAAGAATGGTACCAGAATGTCCTCCGAGAGCAGTTTGGCGATCAACAATGCCTTTTCCAGCATGATGGAGCACCTTGCCATAAACCAAAGGTGATAACTAAATGGCTCAGGGAACAAAACATAGAGATTTTGGGTCCATGGCCTGGAAACTCCCCAGATCTTAATCCCATTGAGAACTTGTGGTCAATCATCAAGAGACGGGTGGACAAACAAAAACCTACAAATTCTGACAAAATGCAAGCATTGATTGTGCAAGAATGGACTGCTATCAGTCAGGATTTGGTCCAGAAGTTGATTGAGAGCATGCCAGGGAGAATTGCAGAGGTCCTGAAGAAGAAGGGTCAACACTGCAAATATTGACTTGCTGCATTAACTCATTCTAACTGTCAATATAAGCTTTTGTTACTCATAATATGATTGCAATTATATTTCTGTATGTGATAAAAACATCTGACAAACACACATAAAACCAGAGGGCAGCAGATCATGTGAAAATATAATATTTGTGTCATTCTCAAAACTTTTGGCCATGACTGTATTGTGTTGAGATCTACCAATTAACTTAAAGGGGTTGTCTCATCATAGACAATGGGGGCATATCGCTAGGATATGCCCCCATTGTCTTATAGGTGCAGGTCCCGCACCTCTGGTCCAACCACCACCAAGCTGGCTCCCCATAGAAGTGAATGAGGGCCCACCGTGAATGACCAGCCACCGGTCCCATTTACTTCTGTAGGCTCGACGGAAATAGCCAAGCCAGTGCTCGGCTATTCTCGCCGGCCCCATAGAAAATGAATAGAGGGCAGTTGTGCATGCACAATGTGCCCTCCTTCACTTTCTGGGCTCCGTTCTCGATTTCGCACCTATAAGACAATGGGGGTATTTCCTAGTGATATGCCCCCATTGTCTGTCATCAGACAACCCCTTTAAGTCTGTGGTAGCTGCCAGACAGCCCCCTTGCCATATACAGGGATCGGACAGGGTCGATTTTTTTTATCTATCTGTTCTCCCATTAGAAATCTCACGGGATTTCCAAATCAACCAGGTTCTGCTGTTTGCTTACACAAAATTGTGTCGCTCTATAGACTTCCAGAAAAATCCATTTATAGCTGAAATATATTGCTGAGCTGAAGTGACATTTGTCCCAAGGGTATATAGAATTTAATATAGAACAATTGCACACATCTTCTTTTGCCTGCAGGAAACAACCAAGCAGCATTAAAATAGCCAGAGCTTCCCTCAGCTGGAGATAAATAGTAAAGTAAATAAATGTGCGCCACCATCCCAGTGGTAATCTGCGTTCATGTTGCTATGAATACAATTCAGCTGAGAGTCTTCATGGAATTGTACACGTAGAAAGGAGTAAGAAGCTACTGCCAGAAAAACACTGCAGATCACGCCATTGTATGGCCAAGCAAGTGTTCTGACTGCTTGTGCCACCGCCTGGCACAGAGCAAAGCTTGGTCCTTCAACGTATTATTACAGTCATCATTCGTATCATTGTTCCTTTGGGGCCTGTTATCATTTATAGACTAACAAGCTTTAATATAAAGTAAATTGCTCATTGTATTTCTTAAAGAAGACCTGTTACCTTGCATTCCCTTTGTAAGAACAATTCCGGAGCATCTATTCTTATGACTCTATGATGTGCCATTCCTTTATTATTCCTATTATTCCTACAAGAAGTTAAAGAAGAACTCCCGCAAAAAATTTTATTCTCTGACCTGTTAGAAAGGTGCATGATATAATCTGTAGTGATTGTCATTTTCTTATCAGAGGCTGAAATTCAGAGTTTCCACTCTCTTCTTATTGTAGCTGGGTCATGTGACCAACTCCCTGACCTCCAACTGACCCAGGACAGGAAGCTAGTCACTGCTCTATTCATTCCTATGAGACTGAAAGTGAGACTCCCATAGGAATGCATAGAAAATTAGACTTCCTGTCCACACATAAGGTGCTGTGTGAGTTGGTGAGTCTAATTCCTAGTCACATGACACAGATAAGAAACTTCAGGATGATATAACTCAAAATTTCAGCTACTGGTAAGAAAATGACATTCACTACAGATTACATCATGTACATTTCTAGCAGGAGATGGAATAAAATTTTTTGCGGGAGTTCTTCTTTAAGAATGAACTTCTGACAGTTTGCAGTGAAGATCCAGATGGGTGTTACTAGTTGGGTGTGACATTATCCAATCAGTGGACTGTGCAGCGACACCCCCCCAACTGGTAGCACCCAGCTGGACCTCAATTGCAAACTGTTTTATAACTTCAAGCAGCAGTAATAAAGGAATGGCACAACAAAGAACCATAAGAAAAGATGCTCCAGAATTGTTATTACATGGGGGATGCAAGTAATTAGTAAAGCAGACATGTCAGAAGGGGACAGGTCCTCTTTAAGCTGTTTATACACATCTGTCAGCAGATTTGGACCAGGCAGTGTAAAATGTCATCATTGCCTGTCCTTGTCAATCAAAGTGCAGAGGGTGAGGCAGTTGCAGAGAGAGCAGAGCCTCTAGGTGTAATGGCAACACCCCCGTTGCTTCTAGAGGCTCATCTGCATATATTAAAACTTCCTTTATCTCAGCAATTTGGACACATATTAACATGAGACCAACACAGATGTTTTCAGCTGCCAAGTGCACATGTAACAGGTCAGACAGTGTCATAGGTACAAATCTGCTGACAGATGCTCTTTAATGTCAGCAGGACCTGACAATTTTAGAGGGACCGGCCATCTAATCTGGTTTGGGCCTTTCTGCAGATTGAGTCAGTGTAAAGAGAGATCTCAGCATGTTCGATTGTTTTGTTCTTGGGGATATAAAGCATCATTTTGTTGTCTTGCAGGACAGATGCACACTCATCCAAACCAAATGTAAATGTGTATTGGGGGTGGGAGGGAAGAGTCAGGAGATATAGCTGTCAGCAGAACAAGTGTCTGGCCATTACTTGCCTTTCCATGCAGCCATTTTCCATTGATTCCATGGATATTTTAGGACTGTTAGCTGTATGCTATGCTATCGTTGAATGACACTGATGTGTGTAATGAGAGTACAGCTAAAACATCTTGATGTTCTGCTACAATAGGCAAAATGCATTGCTCCAGGAAATCTGTGTCAGTTCCTTTGAGGAATTTTTCATGTGTGTTTAGTAGAAAGCTTTTCTATAATTAAGGATATAAATCCAGTATAAATTAGGAGAGCATTTAATTCCTTCTCCTGTCACTGCTGTGGTTATGTATTAACCTCTCATTTCTGGCATAGCATACCCATGAGGGCTCCTATATACACACAGCCATCATTAGATGCAATGATAATACATTTACTGGATTTGCTGTTAGTGCTCTCTGATCCATCTAATGGCCACGCTGATTCTCTTCCCCTTAGCCCCCGTGCTGACAATGGATTAATTGGGGATGGTTTTGGTTCCCTAGCATTATTTAGTACAGACATATGCCATTGCTAGTAGATGCTACATATTGCTGTCATCCTGGACCCAAAACCTCTAATTCTATTTTAGCTTTTGGACCTGCTGTGACATAGGACATAACACTGCTGGGCAGATGGTAGAAGACAGGCGTGTTTTACCATCTTTGCATGCGCGAGAACCTCAGTGCTAGATGTAAAGTCTAGCGGTGTCAACATACTCTGCACACATTATGCAGTATAATAGATAAAGTGGATACAGATATATAGTATATCCAACATTGCACTGATATGTGAGGTATGAGGTATAATAGATGCAGTGTGTACAGATATATAGTATATACAGCAGTGTACTGAAATGTGATGTAGGAGGTATAATAGATGCAGTGGGTGCAGATATATAATTTATCCAGCAGTGTACTGATATGTGAGGTACAAGGCGAAATAAATGCAGTATGTACAGATATATAGTATATACAGCAGTGTACTGAAATGTGATGTAGGAGGTATAATAGATGCAGTGGGTGCAGATATATAATTTATCCAGCAGTGTACTGATATGTGAGGTACAAGGTGAAATAAATGCAGTATGTACAGATATATAGTATATACAGCAGTGTACTGAAATGTGTGGTAGGCAGTATAATAGATGCCGTGGGTGCAGATATATATTTTATCCAGCAGTGTACTGATATGTAAGGTACAAGGTATAATAGATGCAATGTGTACAGATATATAGTATATACAGCAATGTACGGATATGTGAAGTATAAGGTATAATAGATCCAGTGTGTAATGATATATAGTATATACTGCAGTGTACTGATATGTGAAGTATGGGATATAATAGATGCCATGTGTTCAAATATATAGTATATACACCAGTGTACAGATATGTGAGGTACGAGGTATAATAGATGCAGTGTGTACAGATATATAGTATATACAGCAATGTACTATGTGAGGTATGAGGTGTAATTTATACATCATACCTCACATATCAGTACACTGCTGTACGCACATACCTCTTTTACTCACTAGAAGGCTCTCTCCCTCCAACTCCAGCTTTACTACTCCTGTCCTGCAAGTCCCAAACAGAGGTGGGACATTTAAATGCTGCTGCCAGTGGGGTGGGGTTGTCAGGGGACAACAATTCTGGGTATTTTGTACTTCATGATGGTATTTATTTGGTGCTGTTGGGGAGATATTTTGTGCTGGAATGTTGTATTTATATGGTGAAGTTGGTCATTTGGCAATGCATGCTGATGTCAGACTGCTGTGGAGGTATTTTGAGTTTTATCATGGGAAGGGTAATGTATGTTCCTGACCACGTGATTAGGCATTTCCACTTTTAGTTTTTTTCTCGTATTGATAATTTACATACAGTCATGACCAAATGAAGTAAAATTCACCTCCGCAGTGGCTAGTGGGGTTTGTGTGCCAGGGCTGTTTTGTAATCCCTGTCTGGCCCTGAGGGCACTCTGTATAATACGCAGCAGCAAGCACATTTCATGGAGCAAGAGAAGGGCCAGGAATAATAGTAGGAGGGGGTATGGATGGGGAATGGGGACTCAATTTAGATTCTTCAGTGTGTTCTAAAGACAAATAATAAGGAGAATTGCATTCTTACCTCTGGATCTGTCAGGTATAGGTACTCTTTATAACACAGGCTCATGTGGTATAGAAATTGCAGCAATTCATGAAAGGAGCACTTGTGGATTTCTGGACAGCCTATATTAATTTCCTTGTGCCTAAAATAGACCCGAACAGAATTGCATTATTGCTGTGTGGATGATAAGAGCGCTAAGTGTCAGCAGTGAAATATGAGGACATATCCATTCCATGAGCCATAAAAGCGTAAGACTTCAATGAAATAAGACATCAGTGCATGTACACACTGACATAGAAGGGGACTCCGCTCAGAGCCAGTTCACTTCCAGGACTCTGTAATAAGATCAAGGGGATGAGATAACCTGTGTTTGGTGGGCCAATGATAGATTGTGTGGGCACCAGATTACATGACCTTGGTGATCTCTACATACTTAGTCACTACCGAGCTATTTGCTTTGTGTAGCTCTGTTACGTGAGGAGGTAAGGTACTAGCAACATGGGATCAAGACGGAAAAGGGAGTTTTATGATCTAATACCTATGCTATGTGTCTTGTGTGATCGCCAGACATTAATATATTGTTCTTGTGCCTAGCACAAAGGTTCTATCACCAAGTTCAAATTATTCTGTATGTTCTTTAGATGAAGATGCAGCCTTTAGTTACCTGGAGGATACTGGGGTATTGTATGTGCCTGATCTGATGATTTATCCATTATATCACCATGTAGGAGGTTCCTGAGGCTGGGTTTACATGTTTAGTTACTCTGATATGGGTTTTGGAGCCAAAAAAATAACAGGACTGGATTCAAAAAAGAGGTGTGGAGGTATCTGTGCTTTATATTCAAAACTGCATCAGAAAACCTGAACATGGAAACCAAGCCTAATGAGCTCTGATGATGACCAGAAGTACTACAGTGCAAAAAAAAAGTACTACAATACTTATAGTTCAGGCTAGTTTCACACTAGCACTAGGGACCTGTTAGGCTGTTCCTTTCCGGAATAACCTGCCAGATCCCTAGCGCTAGTGTTAAACTAGCCTTAAAGCAGAGTTATGAACAATTTAAATGATCTTTCAACTTTCTCATAAAATAGGGAACAATCACCCCAGTCTCACCGCACCACACCAGGGATGCAGAGGGTGAGCATGCACTCTGCCTCCTCCACTACGCCTGTACTAGTTTCCTGCGCTGTGTGTTACTACAGAGGAGACTGAAGACCGTAGCTCTATACATGCCCCCATTTTGAGCCATGTTATAGATGGGAATGCTGTCTAGCTGGGACAGAAGGCTTGATCAGCAAGGGGACATGACTTTGCTAATGTAAAAAATCGGCATACTGTATAAACAACATTAACATTCATTACTTTATATTAGCAATTAAGTGCTCAGCCCCTTTCATTACACTGAGCTTCAGTAACAAACCCAGTGACTGGACAAGTGTGGTGGTGTTTGTGGAAACAGTGGACCATAATTTTGGACAAATTCAGGACAAGTGTCCAACAGGTGCAAGATGTGTTGTGTTGAAAGCCTTCGGGATTATCTGACAGACTTTACTAATGACAGTTTCTGCTGATTGTATTGAATATATCAGAAGCAGAGAATCATGCTTGTATGAGGCTTTCACTTTCATATGGAAGGCATCACCTAAACAAAAAAACGACTTAAAATGTTTGATTTGCTATGATTTTTTGGAGCCTTTTTGAGGTGATTTTGATGGCTTTTTATAGAAAAGTATGTATCTCCTGTAACTTCACATCCTCTGTAGAGCAGTATATTGAAAATACATTGGTACAAAAAACATCATTGAAAAGTGTATCACACACCGACGCTTACATTATATTTCAAGCAGGGTAAAAAAAAATAAAAAAAAACTGATGGACAAAAATGCCATGCAATAAGGGGGGAAAATGCAAGATTGAGAGAATGTTTAAAAAAAAAAGCCATTGACTCGAAAAACACACCGCAAGGGTAAAGCAATGCCACTACAAAAAATGTTCTGCCATTAATATGTCTCATAGATTTCCAATCAACATCTGGAGCTGTAATTTTTTTTGCCTAACACCAGCCAAATACATGCAACAAAACCTCTCAAAAATGCCAATAAAAAAAGGCACGTGGTGTGCTGTCCGCATCTTTTGTGCCCTATTGAAATAAATGGGTCCACACCTGTTCTGCAAAATTGTAGCACAGAAGCACAGAGGAGTTGGTATGGAAATGCAGAAATAGGGAACAAGGAACCTAGCTAGTGAGCTAAACAAGGCTATCACTGGCAATGGTGTATGGCCAGAAAGGGATTTAACTAGAGAGCCAAGTCCCTGGATCAGAACTTGATAGGTCCATAACTCAGCGCTCCATTAGTCAGAAACACTAGTACACAGTAACAGAGCAGCTGAGCTAATAAACCCAATGCTAATCTCCCCCAGCACATGCTGCTACTGGTAGAAACTGAGCATTACATCCTGTTATTAAGGATGCGGTCGCTTTACCAAGGAGGCGTGGCTCAGCAGCGTGTCTCTCCTGGTGTACCCATGCCAAGGCTGAGGGTTGCACTGCTGGAGCCCAGGCAGGTAAGTTTATTACACACTTCTTTTCCAACCTGATCATATAAAATACTAATAAGGTGAGGATTAGCGATTAAGTGAGTTGGTGAAGTGCTTTAGTAAAGCACATACTTTATCACAGTGCGCCAATTCCCAATTTCCATTAATTCTAGTTTTTGCTGCATATTTTGGTCTTAATATATTAAACAAAAGACCCAAAGCCAGACTAAAATTTATAATCTCTATTCACCACTAAGCACACTGTAGAAACATTTTCTTCATTTCCAAAATATGAATTTTAGTCTCTTTAGCAAATATGTATTTTTTATAAAATTTTCATGAGAAGATACTTGATTCAATAGTTCTCAGATGTAGTAGTCCACTCTGTGTCCAGAAAAAAATCTTATATTATCTGTTCAAATCACTTTTAATAACTAAAACAGGAAAATAGTGGAAAGAAGAAGAAGAAATCAATAAATCTCATCTCATTGATGGTGAGATTAAAGATAGGACAGAGCAGGAGTCAGGAAATACGTTATGGGTCCCTGATTTTAAGCTACGGGTCAATGACTCTGAGAAGCTGGCGTGCTGCTGTTCTGTACATAGGTCCCTTGTTTTTTGACCATGACATGCTGTGTCTTTAGGGATGGTTTGAGCTTTTTACATTAGTGGCTTTATTTTTCCTTATTGATATATGACTGTTTATATGACATATCAGGTCATCTGCATGGATTCAGCAGAATACAGACAATAGTAATTTTGATATCTTTGGAATCATTCCACAAATGACATTGTACAATTCCATAGCAATTCCCCAACAGAAAATCCCAAGAGTCATCCAATAACAACCTGAAAGGATCAATGGCATTTCAGAATTCCCATACTTGCCTTGGAAATTCTCCTACACAGGTGGTTTATGGCAGTCCGTTGACAGAATACGGTCTACTGTAAAAGGCAGCATTCTAAAAGCATACAATTTATTATTATTTATTATTATTATTATTAAAGCACGTTTTATTTCTTAAAATGGGGTGCACATACATACAACAAAACAAGTACAATAGACAATAGGCATGAACAAGACAAGTGACAGCATATGACAGAAAGATTGGACATACTATTTTCTTCTGATCCATTTTTCTCTCAAGGAGATAAGCCACCACCAGAGGTGTCCAGCAGCAACCTTCTCCTGTCTCCGCATTGACAACACAATTTACCATACTAAATGTGTACTGTATGTGCATGGGGTTGTTGAGAGAGTCGTTTGGCCAACAGCTATTGAATGTGTATGGCAAATAGTGTCAATTACAGTCTGGACAGTACTGCAAAATTACTCTACCCTAGCCAGAGACAAAATTACTTTTCCTTAGCCAGAGACAAAATTACTCTACCCTAGCCAGAGACAAAATTACTTTACCCTAGCCAGAGACAAAATTACTCTACCCTAGACAGAGACTAAATTACTCTACCCTAGCCAGAGACTAAGTTACTCTACCCTAGCCAGAGACATTGCACATAAACTCCACCCTTTTCATAAAAACTGTTGAGCTCATTTTATATGCTTAGGCCTACACGTCAGTGATTTCCATCAGTGATTTTGATCCAAAACCAGGAGTGGAGCCTCCACAGAGATAAGGTTTATACCCTCTCCTGGTTTTGGCTCAGAATCACTGATGGAAATAACTGACCAAATAAGGACTCAGGAGGGAAGATAAAATAGATACCTTCCCTCCCCCGGTATAATATAGGGGAATATTTTTTACCCTTTGGATTGCAGTTTGAAAGAGTATAGTATCAAGGAAGAGCAGGACATAATAGTAAGTGTTGTTAGGTTTTATTTCTTTTTTTAACACATTTTTATTGATTTTTCAGATATAAAAATAAACAGAGGTATAACATTATATGCACACACCAATCAGATTCCACCTTTTCTCAAGTTTTGATAAATCTCCTCCCAAGTGTATATCAGAAAATCTGGAATGTCATCTTTACAGATAATGTGCACAAGTAAGCATTATTAGTAAGGGAGCATATCAGTCCCAGTTCTTATAGAAGAGTCTTGAAATTTCGGGTTAGCTCAACATAAGAAATAGTAGAGAAAAAGCAATACACCCCAAAACAAACATGAAACAATCCCCCTCCCCCCTGTTAGCAGCCTCATCACCCCCTTGAGGTTAGGGCTACCCATAAGAGCTGTGAAGGAGGGAGATGCCTAACAGTAAAGTGCCTCCACTATATTCTGCTGTGTGTATATTGAAGAGCTGACCTCAGCTATAGGTGCTGGTGCTGTGTTAGATATTTGCATGGAAGTGTTATGCACTCCCCGTCCTTCAACTTACTTGAGGTATGCTGCTTTCCTCCCACACACATACCTGCTATCATTGTGGAGTGAACAGGGGCAGATGTGAGTTGTTGCTACAAAATATGTTACAATGCAATATAATAAAATGGAATTGAATGAATGAGCAAACTTTGAGTTCATACAGAGTCATGGTATGTTCTGCTGTCAGGTATTTATTCTCGTCTCAAACCACAACACATTAGATATTTCTCCTCTCTAGTACTTATAAGGCAAGCCTTGGGGTGTTTTCACACATTGTTTTTTTTCTGGCTTTTTTTTTCACTTTTACATTTTTTTTTATTAAGGTAGCTACAGAATAGCTGCTTGTTGTCAGCTTGTGCCAAAATCCACAGAGGAAAAACCTGCTATGTTTTAACATACCCTAAAGGTTTTCAGCCTCTGAATGCAAACAAGAATATTTTCATTAACCAACAGCAAGCGTGAAAATGATGAGCACCTTGAAAATCAATCTTTATTAATTGCTGCAATCCATCTAAAATAAACTCCCGTTTCAAGCAAACCCTGGAGGTCTTTGATAGGCTCGACTAGCCAAACAGCACAATACATTTTTGTGCATTTTTGAATAGTACAATGGATTTGTCGATGTACTATGCTTCCCTTAGGCCTCATGCACACGAACGTGCGCCGGCCGTGCCCGTGCTGCGGGCCGCAAACTGCGGTCCGCAATGCACAGGCACTGACCGTGGGGCCACCACATGCGGATCGTGGACCCATTCACTTGGATGGGGTCCGCGATCCGCATCCAAGGGTCCGTGCCGCAAAAAAAGTAGTGCTTACGCTACTTTTTTGCAGTGCGGAGACACGGCCAGAAACGCCATGGAAGCACACCGTAGTGCTTCCGTGGCATTCCGATCCGTGCCTCCGCTCCGCATCTCCCGGATCGCGGATCCATTGAAGTGAATGGGTCTGTGATCCGTGATGCGGGCTACACATGGCCGGTACCCCGTTTATTGCGGACCCGCCGTATGCGGCCCGCAGCACGGGCACGGCCGGCACAAGTTCGTGTGCATGAGGCCTTAGGCTGGGTTCACATCTGTGGCTCGGTTCTGGTGTAGGAACATTAAGGGTAAACACAATCAGGTTTCCTGGTGCAGTTTTGGAAGCCAAAAAAAAAGAAGAGACACTGTATTTGTCCTTTTTACCATCTTTTATGATCCAATCCTAATTTTGGCTTTCAAAATGGCATCAGGAAACCTGACCGTGTGGCCGTACCCCAAAACATTTGCTGGACACCAACAGTGCTCACTGGATTCCATTAAAGGGGTTATCCAAATTCTAAAAGATCCCCTCTAATGCCTGGGCCCCTCGTATACATTATACTTACCTTCTCCCCGGCACCCGCCTCACTCCGGATTTCTGCACAGCCGCCACTGCATCTCCCAGTTGCACACTTCTGGCAACGGGGGAGCAGCCAATAGCAGGCCACGTCGGTGACAAGCCCCCTTAAGGCTGGTCACTGTCGCAACCTGCCATTGGCTGCTTCCCCCCATCACCAGATGTTTTGATCTGTGCTACAGGGAGATGCAGCGGCGGCTGTTCAGGGATCTGGAGCGATGCGGGTGCCGGGAAGCAGGTAAGTATAATGTATATGAGGGGTCTGGGCATTGGAGAGGATCTTTTAGAATTTGGGTAGCCCCTTTAATTCCTGTATAATGGGGTCTGCAGTTTTGCAATGCAGTTATTGGCTGTGGGTTTTTTTTACAGGTAAAACACAGTACTATGATACTGATTTTTGATACAGTTAGTCTCTATATGATTGCGGGGGTATTGCACATCATCATGTGAGTATACTGTAATAGCCCAGCAAATACAAATTGACTGTACCATAAATTACTATGATACGGTCAGTTAGGGTCAGGGGAGCTGCAGTTGGCCCGGGAGATGTGGCCGACACATGGACCACTTTTACTGTCTAGGTTCTCCCTAGAGCGTTGCCCTATGTTCTAAAATACATCCCCTTGTACCAGAACACTCCTAGTCACAGCTCCCAAGAGATCATTTACTGAATGTTCTTTCCATTGTAAAAGGCTTCTCACTGCCGGTATATAGTTATATTACAGCAAGGCCTTCCTAAAATAGAATGCATACATGTAGGGTAATCACACTATGTATCCAAAAAACAAGGGAGTGGATGTGAACCTTTCAGTTTCCAACTGCTACCCAGTCTTCATGTTAGAGAGCAGAAGGAGCTGAGCAGACTGACATCCAGTATTATGGGAAAGGTTCAGTAGAACTTAGGATTTAATGATTGAAATCCCTGCTCTGTCTATTTCCAGGAGTCCAGTGGGCGGACTCACTGAGTGATTCACAGCCTTTCTTATATGAGTGCACATATAGAAATGGCTGATTAGGTCCAACTAGTAGTCTCACAGTGATTTAAAGAGGACCTTTCATCGTTTTTTTTTGCTTGCTAGAACAGCTAGTCTATTCCGTGGTTGTGAAGCACTCCGCTGCGACCAATGAAATGCCCTCTTTATATGAATCAAATCTTTACTGAATCTTTTCCCACAAAACTATATATCAGTCTGCTCAGCTCCTCCTGCTCTATAACATGGTGCTTGCAGGCCAGAGATCATGTTCAGCATGAGAGCAGATCTTCATTTTCAGAAAATAGATTGGCACATATAAATTGTACAAACCCCTGGCTACCTAAACTGGGGAGATAGGACCATTTATGCAGACGAGACTGACATACATGACGTGTTGCATATTCATGAAGAAATGGGCCATTGTGAATTGATTGTTGTGAACTGTCTTTTTCCAAATTGAGCCACAATAGGCACATCAGTCTTTTCCTGGTTCTCACAATAAGGCCTCTTTCACACGACAGTATTTTTTGCGGATAGGATGCGGACCCATTCATTTCTGGGTCCGCAAAAAATGCTGACAACACACCGTGTGCTGTCCGCATCCGTATGTCCGTTCCGTTGCCCCGCAAAAAAAAAATAGAACATGTCCTATTCTTGTCCGTATTACGGACAAGAATAGTACTGTTCTATTAGGGGCCAGCTGTTCCGTTCTGCAAAATATGGAATGCACACGGATGCCATCCGGTTTTTTTGCGGATCCGCAATTTGCGGACCGCAAAACACAACGTTCGTGTGAAACTAGCCTAACTCACTGCTGTCTTGGATGTCCTATAGATTGTGGAACTGGACATATAGCAGGCTAAGGAAAAATTGACCATCTGTGGTACCTGGAAATTCCCTGGTCATTCTTATACATTTTGATGACATATATTTGGCCAACTGCACTTTTTAATACAACAGTATACAAAAAAAGTGTAGTGTGTACACCGGCAGACGGCCGTATGCTGTCCACAAAAATGCGGATCCTTTTTTTGCGGATTAGATGCTGACCCAATCACTTCTTTGGGGCCCTTTTCTTCCATTCCACGGCTCCGCAAAATAAATTCGATCATTTCCATAATTAAACCATGAATCTCTGTCTTTTATATCTTTTAGGTAAAGGAGTTGTGTCACTTCAGCAAATGACTTTTATCAGACAATTAATACAAGGCACTTACTAATGTATTGTGATTGTTTATATTGCCTCTTTTGCTGGCTTCATTCATTTTCATCACATTATAAACTGCTCGTATCCAGGGGATTATGACCACCCTGCAATCCATCAGTGGTGGCCATGCTCATACACTATTGAAAAAAGCGCCAGCCTATGCGCACTCCTGCAGTCCCAGCCACCAGAGATGCTGGCGCCCTTATCTATAGTGCGCAAGCGCGACCACCACTGTTGGATTGCAGGATGGTCATAACCCTTGAATATAAGCATGAGCAATGTGATGGAAAAAAGAATGAAGCCAGTAAATGAGACAATATGGACAATCACAATACATTAGTAAGTGCCTTGTATTAACTTTCTCTACATAATAAATGCTATTTGCTGAAGGGAGACAACATGTTTATGGATATTGCTATTTTATTTCGTTTTTTAAGGCCTCCATCACACACATTATTCGCAAACACCTTGAATTTTAAGCATTTTGCATGGCATTTTTTTTTACAAACGTTAACATTTTTGTTGTTGTTTTTTTTTTTTTTTGCCTGCCATTTTTCAAGTCTTGTAGAGAAGCCTTTTTACTTTCCCCTGGTTGTAGATGTTGAGGGAGATAAGGATCAGGTAGCTGCATTTCAACATGGCCGATACATTTGTTCCTGGCAGAGGTGTTTGGCAGCGGCTTTCTCCCCTTTTGCCATTCAGAACACATGCATGTGCAGCCTGTGTATATCCGACTGCTGTCAGCCAGCCAAACAAGCGTTCAGTCGTCAGGTATTTCATGTACGGCCACCATAGACATTTCATTCTCTGTAGATCTCACCAATTGTAGATGGATCTGCCATTGATCAGCAGATAAATGTCTTGTGTATGGCCAACTTTACAGTTAACAGCCACATGTGACAGATGTGACGTGGCTGATGTACGACCAAGAACCTTGCAACCTTTTACAACCACCAGCATTTTACTACCTTGTTAGAAGGGGGTCATTTACTTATTTTACTTCTTTTATGGCGTAATATTGTTGCTTGACCTCTTTTTTGCAACTTTTTAAATGCCTATGGGACAATATTTGTCGCATGGGCGTTTTACGATAAGTCTAATTGATGATGAAGTGCGCGTCCCTTCATAAATTAGGGGCATCTTCCATGAGGCAATGCCATAAATGGAATCAAAAAGTCTGTCAAAACTTGACAGTGTTAATCAATGACTTTCAGATTGTTTTTAGTAATATGAAGCAACCTGCACCCATTTACAATGATCTGTTTCTAACAAGTTATTACAATATCCCTGCGTCACGGCCCCGTCCAGACATACCTTTCTGAGTTTACTAGTTCGTAACTAATAAAAGCTGTAGAGCTACAATACCTCAAATACAATAAGGGTTTACCACATATACCATAGTAAAAGAGCCCGGAAAATAAGCTAGATTTTTGTGTAAATTGTTCCTGTGTGTGTGTTTGTTTTTTCACTCAAAGTGATGTTATTCTTTGCAGAGTGAGAAGGTCCATGGTATGACCCTGGAAGCCCTATCTTTATTGTTGTTGCTTTCAGGGGGGTGGGGTGAGAACGGTCTGAGATCTCTGCTCTTTACCTCCTTCTGACATGAGTTTCAGAGGGACGGGAAGGGAGGAGACCATCCTGCTGAGAAGAATCGGCTGAGGAATTTGGGTTAATGATGCTATTTTTAAAATCCTCCACACTAGGGCCACTATAGCACATACAGCACATGGGGTTTGGCCACACATTTACACCAGCACCTGCTCCTTACACTGGACATACTTCTGCTAGCATTTTAGCTTACTTTACTTTACTTTTTTGACAAGTTTTCATCCTGTTTTGGAAAAATTGTGCTCACGCGTCATTCCACTGAGCTAAAACTATTTAAATGGTTGTAATGCAAGAAAGGGACGACTACTCATGGTATAGTAAAAAGAGGAGGAATGTTACTTTGTGTGTTATTTATTTAAAATGCAGAATATCTTTTTAAAAAGATCTATAAGCACAGAATTTTAAAAAGCTAAAATAAGTTGACTATAAAAATGTATTATTCAGTTGATCACAGTATATAATAAATGCTGAGCTGAAGAAAACTACTGCACTCTTAAATGCTTAATATGCAAACCTGAACTTCTGCAGCAGCAGAATAGCAATGCGTCCCAGAGCCAACACTTGGCACAATATTTTGAATTCTGGATTTTGCCCACACTATTCAAATCAAGTCATTTTAATATCATTTTTATTAAGTAGTATAGTGTCCAGATGCTACAATATTTCCTGTGTCAGGAAAAGACATTACTTAGATTTACAAAGGAATACATTCTATGATAAAACCTCCAGAAACTGTGGGATATATCTCCTAAGGGGGCCTTGACACATGGCAGATTTTGTTGCAGAAATGTCTGCTAATCAGTTCCATTCACATGAATGAGACTTGCAGTAATCCATATGCTTGCCTTCAAAACAATCCTATTCAAATGAATGAAACTGATTTTCATTGGCAGAATTTTCTGCAATAAAATCTGCCACATGTGAAGGCACCATTATGGGCCCATTCATATACACAAATTTGTTCTCGTATATTCATTTTCACTCCAAAAATGCAGTAGAAACCACTTGCATTTCTTACTGCATATGTAACCACGATAACACTGTGCCATGTGTTATCAAAGTCAATTTTAGCATATATACAATATATATATATATATATATATATATATATATATATATATATTAACCCCTAAACTGCCAATCTATATACCGTATTTCCGCCTATAAGACGCACCTAGGTTTTAGAGGAGGACAATAAGAAAAAAAATTGTTTTCATTAGACTTCAGTTCAGACAACCAATCAGACTCCCAATGTTAATCAGACCTCAGATAAGAGCCCCCACTGCCTCATATCAGCCCCCATTTCACAGAACACATAAAATAAAAAAAACACCTCTCTTGCTCCGGATGCCGCTGCTCCTCACCTCTAGCACTCCTCCTGCTCTTCCTGCCGCCGGTTGTGCTGTGACCCATCACGCACAGCGTGAGGCCATAGAGCGTCCTCACCTCGGAAGGGGTGAGTAAAGAGCCTTCACCACTTCCCGGTCCTACAGGGACTAATGAGCCACATGGGGGGGGGGGGAAATATGGTATATAAAATAACATGGGGCAGCACGGGTGCTCAGTGATGCCTTGCAGCGCTGAGACCCTGGGCTCGAATCCAACCAAGGACAACATCTGCATGTAGTTTGTATGTTCTCTCTGTGTTTTCATGGGTTTCCTCTGGGTGCTCCGGTTTCCTCTTATACTCCAAAGACATACTGATAGGGAACTTAGATTGTGAGCCCCATTGGGGACACGGTGATGATAATGTTTGTAAAAATAAAAAATATAGCATAAAATAAAAATAAATACTGTAGTTGATTCAGATCGTCTGGCTAGTGGGATCTGTCATCGTCCTAACACATTAGATTCTTGACAGATACAGCATTTTCTTGTGTCAGCTAAAAACTTGGGCAAGATCCCAGTGTTTAAAGGCAGCATTGCCCACTACTGTGCTGCATATACAGTACAGGTAAAATCTTGAAAATATAAACATTTATTGTACCTCCCTTGATACGATTTTCCACCAAGCCATCAATACATGAAATACATTCCTATAAAATATTATGGGGGGAATTTATCATTAGGAAAATATTTGAAGTCAGTTTTGCTTCAGTCTGTGTTGGAGTACTTTCTGCCACATTTATCAAACGTCACAGGTTGTTTGATAAATGTGTCTTGTCCTTAAACCTAACACTTCTGTCTAGAGAAGCTACTCCACTTTTCCTACTCCACCCTCCTCCTGGAGTGAGATTGCGACTATTTTGCGACTTTTTTTAAAAAGTCGCAATGATAAATCTGGAGTGAAACTCATTAACATGGCTAACCACACCCACTTTTCCACCCATATTACAAAACTGGAGTGAGTTGTGTACACATACAAAAAGTCACAAAAAATGCGCAAAAAAGTCGCAAAAGCCCTATCGTGCGACTTTTCGAAGACAGAATTCTGGAGTGAAGATGTGATAAATGAGGGCCTATGTGTGCACTTATCTATTCTTGCACTTGAGTAAACTTTGGAATCTCTGGTGGTCTGGACTACTTTGAATAGTGATATTTTGTATCTGACGTATTGGTATAAATATCTGGAGTATAGTATGTACACTCATTTCTATTACTATACTGAAGGCTGGGTGGAAGCACACACTACTTGAGTTTCCTGAAATACAGGTGTGTGTATGTGGGTGGACTATGACCTGCTTCTCCTGAGCTGGGAGTAACTCTGATTACCTGAAGGTAGGGGAGGAGTATGAGAATCTGACAGGTTTGTATGTGTTCATTTGCTGACATTACTTGTACATCTTGGCTGCCAGTTTCCTCCTGGAAGGATTCCTGCATTGCAGTGTAAGCCGGTGTGTGCAGTCTACACTATTACTGGATAGCTTGGTTTTCCTGTACAGAGTGAAACTATGCAGTTTCGATGTGAGGCCACGTACTGGTATGTACAGCGATAAGAGTGAACACTCCTTGCTTTCTGCCCTGCTGTTACACAACTTGTGTAGATCTGATCACACAGTCAGTACTGTCAGTGTGTATTAATATAAAGTGGACAAATCATCTGCCCATCTTTATCCACATGGGAATATTTTGCCCATAAATGTAGAGAAGATACAATGCTGTCATTTAGTTTACTATGAAATAAAATAGCTTTGCTTTATGCATTTCCGAAGAGTCACTTTTACAAATTCAAGATACCCTTAGGAGACAGATCTTGGGCAAGAATGTGAAAAATGTGTGCCTAGGCAATGGTTAATGTCACTGGCATCCAGAGATTCAAATATAGACTGGTGATAAGGGCTTTGGCGCCTGACAAATTCCACTGAAAAACCACATTCGTCTTTTGCTTGGATGTTGTAGGCTTCTGCCTTGTTCAAATTCCTGTGGTTGGTAAAAATTTTGCCTGAAAACTATTTTTTTTAGAAGACATAAAAAGGAAATAATTTTACTGGATGAAATGCCAGCATTGGAACAGTGATTTTCAAAAACTGCTAGAGATGTGTTGATAAAAATTGGCAATGTTTAATTCCTTCCGTTCCACCAGTCTACAAAGCAGTGTGTGGGGGAAGCCTACAATACATATTTCTCTAGTTTAGTTGACTATAAAACTTGGATGTGTTCCGCAGTACTTGGTCCCATTGCATAATATTTTGCATCCACGTTCTTCTTTTGACATGCTTCAATTGCTGGTAATAGAGCTTCACGAGGACTCAATTATTAAAAAATGGAACTACCCTAAGGAATTCAGTTTGATTTGACCAAAGCTGTTTAGAGGTATATGTTGGTGTATGCTATATGTCCCCTGGAAATCTCAGGTTCCTGGGAGCCTTGTCAGGGGCTTCCCCAGAGGAAAAGTAGCATGAAGTCCTGTCATCATCACAGATACTTGGCCAGAAGCTAGGTCTGACCCAGAATTATCAAATGTTTTCGATACCTGTTACAAGCTTCTTTGAGGCAGGAATAGAAATAGGGGGTCCCGGAGAGTGACAACATGTTTAGGGGCTCCCTCACAGTAATAAGTTTGGGAATTACCGCACTAGCACACCCATGAATGATGCTACTTCCTTTTGGTATCGATTATATGTCAGGGAGTGGGGGATTGTTCGAGAGCAAGGGTGGGTAATATTGGCACTGTGTTTCATTCAACTGTTTTTTTTTTTGTTTTTTTTTTTACAAATGCAGGTCAATTTATTTTAAATTTGGCCCCTGCCCTATTGTTAACATGCTGCAATTGTTCCAACACTCAGGGTCAAGTTTCTCTGTCATTTTCCAAAAAAAGTTGGAGAGACTAATTATATCCATCCAGCAAAACAGTCTGCTGGACGTGCACCTTAGGCTACTTTCGCATGGGATGCGGAGCAAGACAGATCCGTCATGAACCACAATGCAAGTCAATGGAGACGGATCCGTTTTCTCTGACACAATCTGATACAATAGAAAACGTATCTGTCCCCCATTGACTTTCAATGGAGTACATGTCGGATCTGTCTTGGCTGTGTTAAAGATAATACAACCGGATCCATTCATAACAGATGCAGACGGTTGTATTATCAGTAACAGAAACATGTTTGCTGAACCCTGCTGGATCCAGCAAAAACACTAATGTGAAAATAGCCAAATTTATGACAAGGCGCCTGCCTCATAAATTAGGCGAATCCTCCAGCAGTGCAGAGGGTAAACAAAGACGTAAGAAGCCGTTCTTTGTAAATGACCCCCATT
This sequence comes from Rhinella marina, assembly GCA_900303285.1. NCBI lineage: Eukaryota > Metazoa > Chordata > Amphibia > Anura > Bufonidae > Rhinella > Rhinella marina. Next base: position 218,834 of record ONZH01003971.1, read on the forward strand.
ATTACTAGTCATTTAAGAGAGACATAGGATGATTGTTAGGGTGCTGTTACACCTTCACCGCTGCACTTGTACTTGCCTTAGCTTCAAGTTTGAGGTACCGCTGCAGACAGCTATTATTGGTGGCAACCGTGGTGTGGTAGCTGTGGCTCAGCCACGCATGTAATATATTTTGCTTACCTTTAATTTTCACTGGTGCTTGCTTCACCTTGTGCAGTTTGTGTGCTCATATAGCACTGACACTTGCTTTGTATGTTTCTGCATTGTACAATAAACTATTGCTTATGTCTGAGAAATCCAAAAGAAACAAGAATGTCTCTCGCTAGAGAAGAGGATCAAACAAATCGAATTTCCAATCTGATTGTAGCCTGTCTGGTTATAGGCTGTTCACTAATTGTCATCAGTGGTGCCTGAATTATATTGGGCTGGTTTCCTTACAATTGGTAGTTGGGTATTTTTGGCCTGCCGGCTAGACAATGTCACTACCGTGACTTCAGCAGGGTGCTTTTTGCTATTCCCTATTTCTGGCTACCCTGAAATGAATAACATGAGAGTCAGCGTTGTCAGTTTTATAGAATACCTAAGGGTTTTTTAGGGAGGCGGTAGGTGTTTCTGAAGAAGTTCTCAGCACAGTCACTGTGGGTGTTATGACTGCACTGAGTATCATGAGAAATTATAGCATATAATGAAAGCTTTGTAGTTGACGAGGATTGATTAGTAGCGCAGATTTATGGTTTAGGCTGAAATGATGGCTTTATTATAGTTAGTATTACTGAATTATATTCCATTATATGAGTAGTCTCCATTTCTCGATTTAAGACTTTGACACTGAGCCCCTGTAGTCATTTCCTGTCAAGTGTCACTCAGCATAGGTGTAGCACAGGAGCCAGATCTGTAGTCATTAAGTAGAGGGATCCTCCTGAGACTTGTCATCACAAGTGTACATTACGTAATATTCTTGCTATTCCAGCACAGGCTTTGGTTTCATTCACTGTGACTCTAGTTACCATAGGATTTGTGATTATGAGTTATATCGGTGAATGACTTCTGCTCCCACAGCCTGTCCTTACCTTACTGGATTGTTCTGCTAGAACTGTAGTATGGTACCTGTGAAGACGTAAATCTGGCCCTTAAGGGTATAACTATTAAATTGGTGGGGTCTTACCACTGGGAACACCACCAACCCCAAGAACGTGTACTCCATACAGTTCGGAACACCCTCAAAATGAACAAGCAGGTCAAGCATGCGCACTGCCTTTCAATTCATCTCTATAGGAATTCGGAAGACAGGCGAATATAGTGCTCAGCTGTTTCCACAACTTCCATAGAGATGAATGGAGCGGCAGTTTGCATGTGTGACCTCCCACTCTGTTCTCGTGATTGGTGGGGGTCCCAGCAGCAGGACCCCCACCGATCTAATAGTTAGCCCCTATCCTGTGGTAATGGTAAGGACAATTAATTAGATCATTGTGCGACCGTCCGCACATGAGAGGCCACACCCACTTTCACCACTGGCTCTCAGATGGGTGTGGCCTGCACTACTGCAACTGAACTGTTTGTCCTTACTCTAATTGCCGAAAAGTCGGCATATATGCTAAAAAGTGTCCGGATTACCAGCGGATCCCATTACAGAGAATGGGGATCCATCAGTGCAAAGTGGTATCCAGCTAGTTATGGTGAACTCCGGCAGTCTGCCCGAACAGTGCAGATGTGAACCCAGCCTAACCAATCTCATAATGTAAGGTTTAAAATAGTATTTGTGTATGAAATTCCCAGGCTTGTGTTAACCAATGATTCTGGAGGTTCTCTTGCCTACAGAATGGAAATTAAAGAAATCTTAGGGTGTCTTCATGCATGGCCTAATTTCCGTACTGGGAAAACTCTGCTTCGGAAATGTATTCCTATGGTGGTAATCTTCAAAATACAGTACATGTTTAAAATTTCGGCACTGACTTTTCCAGCATAACTGTATGTTCTCTGTATGTTTTGAAGTTTTATGGATGTGAAATAGACTACAATGCTATGTTAAATTTTCTAACAACTACAACAGTAACTCCAGCTGGGGTGTTTGCTGTGGAATCGCTGTGGCAGATTTTATGAGGCGTTTTTACACCACATGTAAAGCACCATTATGTTTGTTTTGCTGCACGATGTTTGTCTAGTGAATACTGTCATACTTTGAATCGCTTCCATATTACATAGCAACTGAAGGCTCACTGCCCATATCTGTAGTCTCTGTAGTCACTCCTAATTATGCAGCATGCTCCAGAACTGTCCGTCTACGTATCTTCTATCAAATGAAAACAATTCATGGAGCTACTGAGGATATTTCAGGGTTAGATATAATATAATGGTGTGTATTTCTATAGTGACATCATCTGCTGTGCTATAACAAACCTGCCATCAACAGCTTGGTCCTTTACAATCATACTATAGATATTTGTTCACATTTGTTACTATAATCAGCTGAGGCTGCAATATTGCTTTAACTGGAAATGCATTCAATTGCTGCAGTCATGTCACATCTGCTGCAAAAGACTACACAGAACATTGCCCAACTACAAGGAGGTTTCACACGTGACTACTTGTGTCAAGTTGTGAACCACAGTTGGGTATTATGTCCAGCGGTGCATCTAGCCTTTCTGCTGCCTGAGGCGAAAACTGAAATAGCGCCCCCCCCCCCCCAATTTCTTAGGGCTCATGCACACAAGCGCATGCAGTCAGTGCCCGTGCTGTGGACCGTAATTTGTGATCAACAATGCATGGGCACTGACATTGTGGCCACCGCATGCGGATCGCGGACCCATTCATTTGAATGGGGTCCGCGATCCGCATCCGAGGGTCCGCACCGCAAAAAAGTAGTGCTTGCGCTACTTTTTTGTGGTGCTGAGGCACGGCCAGAAACACACCATAGTGCTTCCGTGGTGTTCTGATCCGTGCCTCCGCTCCGCATCTCCCGGATTGCGGACCCATTGAAGTGAATGGGTCGTGATCTGTGATGCGGGCTGCACATGACCAGTGCCGTGTATTGCGGACCCGACGTATGCAGGCTGCAATACGGGCCGGCACTGGCCCTGTGCATGAGCCCTTAATCTAATCCCTTTGCCACAATGAAAGCGCTCATTGCCCATTACCATTCCGCTACCCCCCTTTTGCCCCTACCTGGTGTTGCCTGAGGTGATCTCCTCGCCTTGCCTCGTTTGTGGTGCACCCCTGATTATGTCACCAAATATTTAGTGTGACTTCACAAGCGGTAGATTTTGCTGCAGAAATTTCTGCAACTTAAAATCACTTCCATTTATTTGAATGGTACTGGAAGAAATCAGTGGGGGGCATTTATGAAGATTTTTATGCCAGGTTTTAATAAATAGTTGCAAGACCCCTTTTGTGACTTTTTGAACGCGTGTCTGACAATCTTCTGTCACACAGGCGTTTTTATGCCGTCCTCACCGCTTGGGAGTGGCAGGGACCCGGAGCTCAGTCCTCACAATTTACTTAGGGTGGGTTCACACCAAAAAAAACGGAATTCTGGAAATTCTGTTATAAATGGAACCTATAACGGAATGCCAAAACATTAGTGTGAACCTACCCTAACTTTTACACCTGGAAACAGGCGTAAAACAGGAGTGAAAACTATTCCAGCAAGGGCTCTGGCAGGCTGTTCTCTGCTGGAGAAAAGCATGCCGGATCTCTTTAACGCTTCCCATGTATTGACCTCACCACTTTCTATGCCCTGAATGATAGAATGGAGCAATGTGGCACCTAAAGGATTGGAAGCTCTGAATGTCTATCACAAGGCAGGATGGGTGGATGAAAGATTGGTTTGTGGGTTGATTTTTAGATATATTGTATGTGTATATATTAGTGGGTGTTTCTTCTGATTTCTTCCCCCGAACATGCCATGGCAGAGTAATCAGAGGATTTTCATGCTATCAGTATAATGATAAAGACCCGTTGCAGACCATGTTCTATTGGCTCTGGTCTCCTTAAAGCAAACCTGTCAGGTGACTTCTGCTACCCTATCTGACAGAAAGATATGATAGAGAGAAGCTGAGCTCTGTGATATATAGGTTTATATGTAAATGTATGAGTAAATCCTGACAGGGCTCCTAGGAGAGACAGTGTGAGTCCTGATAAATACAGAAGGCTGTCAATCACTGAGCATAATCAGGATTTCCGTTCTCTATCCTAGGAGTCCTCTCAGGATTTACTCCAAAATACTGCCACATCATATAACCCTATATATCACAGAGTTCAGCTTCTCTCCTACCTGTCACATCTTACGCTCCAATAGGGCACCAAAATCACTTGGCAGGCTCCCTTTAAATACTGATTCTCTATATCTTTGTTTGTACCCCCAGAAGAAGCAACGGCGAAATGTGCGGTGGGTCATGACTCCCTCCTTGGTCGGTATTTAAAATTTTTGTATTTGTCGGGATATACTTTAAAGGGATTTTCTGGTAAAAAAAATTTTTTTAACAAGTTCCGGCAGCATGGCTCCTGAAACATAAGATTCACACTTGCCTGCTCAACGCCATTTCAGTGATCCGTGCTGCCTCCATCTTTGGGTCCCTGTGCTGTTTCCATCCGGCTGGCTATGGGCATGGTCACATGTGCCACTTCAGCCAATGACTGACTTCAGCGGTAACAAGGCACAGGGATTGGTAAGATGGAAAGAGCAGAGGCCACACGGACCACCGAAGCAGCATGGTAAGTATGTTCGTGGACAATGCTAAAGGAACTTGGTAAAACAAATTATTTGTACCTTTAAACCCTTTTAAGTTGTTAGCGTGTACAGATTATTTGTACTACTTAAGCATTATTATGTGAAGAAATAGTGATTTAGGGCAGGGGTGGCCAACCTGAGGCTCTCCAGCTGTTGCAAAACTACAACTCCCAGCATGGCCAGACTTCCTACAGCTATTAGCCTACAGCAAGGCATGGTGGGAGTTGTAGTTTTACAACATCTGGAGAGCCACAGGTTGGCCATGCCTGATTTAGGGCATTCTATCCAGGCATTAATGTTATCTTTCATCTACTTTTCTTTTATTGGTATCGTTTGGCACATTATGTTTGGGTAATGACTATATACCAGTAAGGACCTTTGTGCTGGTGGAGGGTGGAGACCTTTTTAACTGTTTTTATATAATGTTAATCTAACAACATATATATATATATATTTAATGTTGCTTGGGCTGGATTTCTTGGACTGGGAGACAGGTTGGAAGTGGGAGTCTTCCAGTCCACACACCCTAATCCGTCACAGGTTTTCCCTGGCCCCAGGTGAGGCCAGCTGGATTAATCAGGCAGGGATAAGTTAACCTGCACTGTGTGTTAGAGAGAGGGCCCCAGGGAACAGACCTGGAGAGGGCCCATGTGGTCCCAGCCAGAAGGGCTGGGGGGGCCACAAGGCTGAGGAAGCCTGGAAGAGAGAAAGGCTGAGGAGGCCTGAGAGGTTAGAGCCTGCGGAGGCTCTGTGTGTGTGGTCTCAGCCACGAGGGCTGAGGGGCCACAAGGCTCAGTGTAGCCTGGAAGTTTGGGGGGCCCAGTGACCCTAGGAGAAGAGGGTCACACGGTCAGAGTCGGGAGGACTGTTGGACCATCTCCCCCCAAAGCTACGGTTGGAGTCACAGCCAGGAGGCTGCTAGACTGAACGGCTGAGGAAGCCGCACTTAAAAGCTGTGTGTGAACAGCGTTTGTATTTAGTTGAGTTAGGTGAACTATGTTTAGTCAGAGCCTAGCCGGGCAGGTGTTATTTTGATATGTTTTTTTCATGTTGGAGCCCAAAGTGTGAAAATAAAGTTGTGTGGACTTGAAAATCCTGTGTGGTGAAGAAGTGTGTGATGGCGACCCCCTGAGAGGAATCGATCCCTTACTATATATATATATATATATATATATATATATATATACAGTATATGTTTTTTTCTCTATAATATGGCGTACTATATCGTTTTCTTATAGGTTTGTATGTTTATAGTTCAGTCCTATGCGGTTATTTATGGATTTTTTTTTTTTGTAAGTGGTGTTTATTAGAGGTTAATGGGTCCTATGCCACTTCGGACGGACCACTGTGATGAAGTTTTGTCCAGCCTTCATCCAAATTCAGAGCACAAATTGAAATATGTGATTTCACTTAGAATTTTATGTATGCAAAGTGCATCCCGAAAGAGTCTAGGCAAGTAGCCAGTAAGAACAGTGTTGGCTGTATATCCACTTTCCAAACACCAGACTTCACAGTGTCTCTGGACTTTCCTCAGGCTGGGTTCAGAGCAGAGTTATCACTTTCCATTGCTCTGCTCCGTTATAGGTGCAGAAATATGAAAATAACAGAGGCACCCAGTTTGGCACATAACTGAACAGACTCTGACTACAGTGTGGTCCATTCAGCTTCTGTTCGGGATGCTTATTTTTACCAGACAAAAATGTCCCTTAAGCAAGACTTTATTGTCCAGTCTTTTTGATGGAATCTGCAATAGAGGCCCTGAGCGGAGCCTCCATTGCAGATGTAAAGAAGCCCTCGAAGGTATACCTGTGGCTCAGTGAAACGCTGCATGATAACCTGGATAGTTTCCCTATAAAATCCTGTGACTATTGAACAATTAATCTGAAAACTGCAGCAGCCGCAGTTTTTGGCTGCATCTCACCCACATTAGTGCCAGCCCATGTGGCCATACCCTAATAGGTCCTCCTCTGGCACCAAACCAAAAAAGGCAGAATGCAGGTCTCTTCTTTATCCAGATGTTTTATCCAGCAACAAATTGCTAACCAATGCACTAAAATTAAAGGGGTTATCCAGGATTTTAATATTGATGGCCTCTCCTATCCTGTCCAACTCCCGGGACCCCTACCAATAAGCTGTTCGAAGAGGCTGCAGTGCTCTGTGAGTGCTTAGGCCTCTTCCTATGCTACTGTACATTGGTCACGTGGCCTTAGCGCAGCTCAGTCCTATTCAAGTAAGGGCTCATGCACATGACCATCTATATTTTGCGGTCTGCAAAGTACGGATCCACAAAAAATACGGATGACGTCCTTGTGAATTCCATATTTTGTGGAACAGCTGGCCCCTAATAGAACAGTCCTATCCTTGTCTGTAATGTGGACAATAATAGGACATGTTCTCTATTTATTTCCAGAATGGACATACAGAAATGGAATGCACACGGGGTAAATAATGGATCTGACTCGGAAAGAAAATATGTTTGTGAGCATGAGCCCTGATTCAGTGTTTTTTCACTGACCTTTGGTAGGAAATGCTCTGGAATTAATTTTTTAGCTGAGCAGTGTCTGTGAAATACACATGGAGGGCAAAAAACGGAAACACTGACCAAGCACAGATTCTTCACGGGCATTTTCATAGATGAAACATGGATGGATTTTCTGCGGATGTCAAACGAACACAGAAATGTGAACAAGGCCTAGAAGCAAACTGGATGGGAGGCAGGGAGAAAACATACAAAAATGGAGATTGACCCGTGGTGCAGATTCATGTCAATTTATGCTGCAGATTTTTACAGCAGATTTTGCCTTTTCAATGGATAGGGTGAAGTCCACAGAAAATCTGCAACCAATCCGCCGGTAAGAAATTACGCCCTGTGTAAACCTACCCTTAGGGCTCATACTCGCGAACGTATTTTAGGTCCACATCTGATTTGAATTTTTTGTTGGTCGGATGCGGACGCATACACTTCAGTGGGGCCACAAAGATGCAGACAGCATAGCTGTGTGCTGTCAACATCCATATGTGCGTTTGAAGGGCCCGCAAAAAAATAGAACTTGTCCTATTCTTGTTCGTTTTATGGACAAGGATAGGACAGTTCTAGAAGGCAAGACATTCTGTTCTGCAAAATGGGGAACACACGTGGCCGGTATCCTTCTTTTGTGGATCCACAATTTGTGGACAGCAAAAATGGCGAGGTTTTAGTTCTGTCCTGTAAAGCCTCATTCACACATCAGTGTTTCACGGATGTGTTCTGTACGTGTCGTGTTCTCCACGGACAGCACACATCCCCATTCATTTTAATGTGTGTGTTCAGACATCAGTGTTTCCTCACGGTCTGTAGGTCAGTGTTTTCAGCACGGATGCATGTTCTATCTTGATCCATGTTCCCGGATCCCTCACGCCCATTATAGTCTATGGGTCCGTGAAAACCACGGATGCAACACGGTTGTCATCGGATCATTAAGAAGAGATGCTTTGAAAATTATTTTTCAGCTGTTCAGTGTCAGTGAAACATGGATGGAACACGGACAGCAAAACACGGACCCACGGACCCAACACGGATCCTTCACGGATGCCTCACTGACCACCTGCTCACGGATTTGAGCACGGACACGGACGTGAGAATGAGGCTTAACTGAGGACGCTGGCACTGCACATGCAGGACACCGGCACATAGGCAGGGAGCCATAAGAGAGCTGGAAACTGTTGTAGAATAGTGAAAGCTCTTGAGTAAAAAGCTTCTCCATAGGATTTCTACGTTATTAAAGCTTCTTTCCCTGAGTGCTTCACAGCTGAAATATAGGGAGCTGTCAGATCATAAAAGTCAGAACGCTTTATGTGCTGCTTTTAATCAGCGGAGATTAAACACTACTGAGCTGTTTACAGAGCTGAACATTTTGTACCGCCATCATTTTCATCTTGTAACAGACTACCTTAGGCAGAGCATTCATATTTCTAAGGATTATAATAAAGCCTGGAAAGCATCTGCTACAGGTGGAATTACTCGTCTCCTCTCACTCACTATAATGACATTGACATCATTGATCGCAGGGAATATCGCTCTTATCAATAAATATGACAGCACATGGCGGTCATCCGTGTGCTGACCCGTAAATTAAAGAACATGTCCTATTGTCTGTTTTGCGGACAAGAATAGGCATTTCTATTGGGCCCGGGTGAACACGGATCACATCCGTATTTTGTGGATTTGCAATTTGCTGACTGTAAAACAGATACGGTCAGGTGCAGGAGGGCCTAGGGGGGTTTCACACATGGTGGATATGCTGCAGATTTTTGTACGGCAGATCAGCAGTGTTGTACCAGAAAACTGGTGGAGTTTTAAAGAAATTTCATCTACATGCTGCATAAAAATCACGTGTGGTGCGCATTAGGATTCTGTAGTATGTCCATTTACGTCGTGGATTTAACCCTTTGCAATGGAGAGGATGAAACCATAAGCATTCCCGTGGCAAAAAAAGGCATGTAATTCTGCCATTTATTCCTTACCTCCTGTGTGGATATACCCTAACAGCTTCCCTTCCTCCACAATACCAGTGTGTGCCCGGCTGTCCAGCTGAATGGTCTTAAAGGAATACTTCTTTCTCTGATATTTGGGGATCCGTGGGGTCTCAGCGCTCAGACCCCTACCGATCAAAACGTTTTATATGTCTCTATGACATATAAAAAAACCTTAGTGGTCCACATGTATCATAGAGATGATACATTGTGGCATGAAATAGTCGCTAACTGTGTGTGCTGTTACTCTGCCAGCCTCGCCACTTTCCCAAAAAGGGGGGCTGGTGTGGAAGATGACTGAAATCTACGCCAGCTGTTTGATGGACTGCCGGATGCTGCACCTAATTTATGATGAGGCGTATGGCAACGAGTCTGGTTACGCTGCTGGGCTATGATAAATCTGCCCCAGTGACCCTTTAATGGGGTTCTCCGAGTTATATTTATCCTCAGGATAGGTCATCAATATCAGATCGGTGGGGGTCCGACACCCGGCACCCCCGCCGATCAGCTGTTTGAAGAGGAGGCGCGCGCCTTGCCAGCGCTGCCTCCTCTTCACTGTTTACATGCTCGCCGTAACATACATAGCGGTGAGCAGGTGTAATTACACCTCACCGCCCCATTCATTTCAATAGGACGGCTGTATAGTATACAAGTGTATGGAAACGAGCCTTCCCATTGAAATGAATGGGCGGTTAGGTGTAATTACACCTGCTCACCGCTCCCCATGTTACGGCTAGGATGTAAACAATGAAGAGGAGGCAGCGCTGGTACGGCGCGTGCCTCCTCTTCAAACAGCTGATCGGCGGGTGTGCCGGGTGTCGGATAGGTCATCAATAAATATAACTTGGAGAACCCCTTTAAGTAGAGTTCTAGCCAGATGTGCCAATGTGATAGATCTGTCACATCTTGTGACTACCTGGACTAAGTTTAGGCTGTCTTAGGGTGCATTCACACGACTGTATAAATGGATCCGTTCCGCAATTTTGCGGAATGGGTGCGGCCCTATTCATTTCAATGGGGCCGCAAAACATGCGGACAGCACACTGTGTGCTATCTGCATCTGTTGTTCCATTCCGCTTCCCCGCAAAAAAAAAAAATAGAATATGTCCTATTCTTCTCTGCAACCGCAAATGCGGAACGCACACGGCCGGTATCTGTGTTCTGCGAATCTGCAATTTGCAGACCGCAAAACACTTACGGTCGTGTGAATGTAGCTTTAACCACAGCATGTGACAGATCTGTTGTGGAAACATTGGCAACTTTATGAGGGTTCAACAACAAATCTGCCATGTATGAACATACCCTAATTACTCAAATCTTCCACTACCCTGAATGATCTCTTGCTAGTACTTTATTCCATATATGCCAGTGCAATTTCACGCAAAGGTCATGCAGCTTGTATGTGATTTTATTGCATTTTTCCACTCAGTTTTTTGCTTCATATCTATTTTCAGATCACAAATCCTGTCTGTTGCACTTGATGGACTGTGACAGCTGATGGCAGCTGAGGTGTAATAAGTAATTGTATAGTGTGCTTTTATTATTTACACCACGTTTAGACCACAAAAGTTTCTGTTTCTCTTTATATTAAGCCTATGGCTACACAGTGATCGTGGTTACGCTTCAGCTGTTGTCACGCCCAAGTATTGCAGTGAGGACAGCCATAGAAACTAATATGGTCGTAGCATGACTCAGAAGTTTGCTGTGAACTCAGAATTGTAAAAATATCCAGCTGGGTTGGATTTTTTGTCATTCTGGAGTGGCAGCAAACTTCTGAGTCATGCTACTGCCATATTCGTTTCTATGGCTGTCCTCACTGCAGTACTTGGGCATGACAACAGTTGTAGTGCAACCAAGATCACCATGTAGCCCCAGCCTAAATGGGAAAACAATATTGGTGAGAACAGAGCCTTATATTCCAATGTTTCTGGGGCTACAAATGGGCATGTGCAATTCAAAAAGGGTGGCTCCTAGATAAGGTTGCAGGAATTTTCCTCCATTTTTCTATGGAATGTGATGTGACGTCTCATAACCATGAATTTTATGTTGTGCTGCATGGATGGAAATTTGTTCAAATGATAGAGAATGTGTCTGAACCCTCAGTGTACTCTGTGGGCAGTGCCCGTATTGTGGGCCGCAAACAGCGGGTCTATGATATATAAGCACTGGCCGTATGCACTCCATAACATGGATGCAGACCATTGACTTGAATGGGTCCGCAATCTGTGGAGGAAGCCCGGATCGTAAGCCCACTGAAGCACTAACATTTTGGTCCATGCCTCTGCATTGCAAAAACATGTTTTTTTTTGTTTTTTTTTTGCGGTGTGGAACATATCTTGCGGATCGTGGATCCATTCAAGCGAATGGGTCAGAATCCACAAATGGCGTGCACTCGTCCAGTGCCTGTGTGTCCGCAGCACAGACAGGGTGCACACATGCTCATGTACATGAGCCCTTAGGCTTGGGTCACGTGTGATTAACGATAGATTTGCTGCTGTGGATTTTTGTGCAGAGTCCGTGCCTCCGCACTGCAAAAGATAAGATGTGTTTTCTTTTGCTGTATCCTACAGATCAAGGACCCATTAAAGTCAATGGGTCACCATCCACAGGACAGAGTGCACACAGCTGGTGCCAGTGTATTTGTGGTCCGCAGCATGGGGCCCTTACATTTGTGTGAATGGGCCCTTACTGTGACAGATTTAGTGTCATTTCTACGTGTCTATCTTTAGGACAATAACAAAGTAGGGCACAAAATTGTCACTGAAATGTGTAGAAATTTGGACTGAAGTTACGCTGGAGTATCACACCGCTCATGTCACATCTGATACTTTTTAGTCTCTAGAAAGACAATTCCTCCATGTACACTTCTTGTGTAAAAAATACTGCACACATTATGGCTTCTTTCACAGGAGCGATACAGATTGTGTCCGGGTCTGTTCAGAAAAAAAAACGGATGCTTTTGGATGCAAGTTTGGTCAGTTTTGTCTGTGATTGCATTCACTGGTTGCGTTTTTCTGGCTGGATTGTATCCGTTTTTCACACAGATGAAGAAACACTGAAGAATAACAATGTACACCTCTTAGTATGCATCAGTGAAAAACACATTACATCCAGATGCCTTCTGTTTTTCACACAAGCCCCCTTTTACTTCTATGAGGTCAGGGCTGCTTAAAAAACGCACAATATAGAAGATGCTGCGATTTCTTCCCTGAAGGCAGAGATGATGTGTGAAACCCAACCATTGAAATGAATGGGTCAGGATTCACTACGGATGCTGTGAGTTCACTACATGCATTGCATCCAGACTGAAAACTGGCTCTTGTGAAAGAGGCTTACATGTGACACATTAGCCATAAATTAGGACCACACCATATACCAAAAAGTTGATGCAAAAATATGCTTATGTTATGGTGAATTGTGCTTTTTCTACTGGTTCTCTCTCTTTTGAAGGCTTGTAGGACTCCACACATCCCGGCCCGCTGCACTGCCATCTATCCCCTCCCTCACACAAGGCTGGGAGGGGATGTGTGCGGTGCTCAACCTCTGTTTCCCGCCCTGCTCCGTCCCACGTGCAGGAGAAGGAGGAAGGGACGGAGGGGAGGGCTGCGGGTTGCAGTTCACTGAGGAAACAGACGCAGTTTTAATCAATCTCCCGGCCGCTCACAGGATTCTCCGGGTGTAATAGACGGTGCAGCGGCCGCACGGTGTGGGTTATACGCGGGGACGGGAGCACACAAGAGTGTCCCGAGGAGCCGGCTGCCGGGAGGTATGCAGCACATAGCCCGGTCCCAGTGTCTAGACACAGAGCTGTGGTAACACGACACGGAGGACACACTGCTTCCCGGCTGAGGTAAGCGGGGGCTGTCAGCTACCCAGAAAGTTCCCATGGACTTTGTACTGGACGCCTGAACCTTGTGTTATGGATGGGAGATGCGGAGCAGTGACAGGAGGACATTGTGTGGCAGCTGTGTGGTAATATGTGCGACCTGTCCCGGTGACAGCCATGTCCTCCCCGTACTGAGGTGCTGCAGCCATGGACGGACTCTACCTCCTGTACTGTCCTCCATTTCAGGCTGTGCTCCTCACAGGGATCAGTTACAGGGAGGACAGAAATGTTTGCTCTCTGATCACTTTGTAGCTTGTGGATTTCCAGCACTGGAGCATTCTCCAACTTTCTACTCCATGATACAGGACATGGCCATAGAAGCTGAAGGTAGCACCCACAAAACGAGCCCTCTAAAGAGGGGGGTAACATGGGGGTGCTCTTGTCCTAGGGCTGGAATTGGATCTAGTTCCCTTATCCCTTTGACCCCCAATTGGAGGAGCTTTACCCTTTAAATATACCCCCTGACAGCTCTTGTCACGCCCCCTGTATATTTGTCATTGTGTTTTGTATCTGATTGTGATTCATGCAGTTATTACTATCCTGTATTTATACCGCTATATAGTCACATGGTATAAAATGCTAGGTATTCCACAGTCATGATCTGAGCTGTGTTTGTAGTGTGACACTACACAGATGCAGCAGAGCCCCGGCGTGAATAAGCTCTGTGCAGGCTGGCAGCACATGGCACTGGTCATGTACCTTGTCACGTGTCACTGAGGCATGTGGCAGAGAGATGACTCTTGGCTGATGTCATGAATGTCGTGAGGACTGGCAAAATATTGATATGGCCGTCACATCTGGGGAGCAGTCCTAGAAAATATTACCAAATGTCACTGTTGCCGGCGATGATCATTTGGTCTTCGGTCTTTATACTTGGTTGCCATGGTAACACCTTCCCAGTTCTTTTGCGTCGATTTTTGTAAAGTTCACTGTGCACCAGGTCACGTGTTTCTGACAGAAATCAGATGTGATCGTAAGGAAATCGGATCTACTCTAGTATAATTATCTTATTAACTTGAGTGCGCCTACATTTTGGTGTCAATTGCGCCAAAATGTGGCTTATTTTGGTACATCTAGGTTCAGAGAAATGATGTGCGCCTCTCCTAACATGGTGGCGTGGTCTAGTGTCCAACATTTAGTGCCAGAATTGCGCCATCATTTGTTAGTAAAGTTCTGTCTCAAACTAAGTCGACCAACATGCGGTTGGCACGTTATACCGCTGATGGCATCTATCCGCTGATTTTCACAGACCGTTGTCCAATAGGAGATGCTCTGGAAATTAATTTTCAGCCTAGCAGTGCACGTGAAATACAGATGTCTCATGGAGAGCAAAAAACGGACACGTGGAGCATGAACAGATTTTTCGTGGATCATCGTATCACGGCTGTCATCACGGACACAGTGAAAGAGGTCGCCTGTAGGATTAGTAAATCTGCCCCACTGTTGCAGCTAGATAATCTCCGCCAACAACGTAATAATCAGACCCGCGCTGCTCAGTTTTTCCGATACTTGCTGGTTTGTATTGTTTCTCCGCTGCGGTCGATCAGATCATTCTATTGCCAGTGGTAATGGCTAATCCCATCACCCACATGACCTGCTCCTCTAATAGTGCAACAGGATAAATCTGAACGCTACGGAAAGGACAAGCATTAGGGCCTCATTCACATTTCCATTTTTTTTTCTTGCCGTGTGCTGTCTGCTTTTTGTACGATTTGAATGTGTCTGTTCACACCTCAGCATTTTTTTTTTTACTGACTGTGGGAGACGCTCACTACTTTGGTTCGTGATGTGGCCCAAGCATGCCCATTGAAGTCTGTGGGACAGTGAAAATCACGGACGCAACATGGATGGCGTCATTTTTTCACTGATGGGAGATGCTTTTGAAATTTTCAGCTGAGCAGTGCCCATGGAATAGGGGTGACATATGGAGGACTAAAAACAGACAAAACACGGATCCTTGGGACATCTTCATGGACTGATTTATTATTATTTTTATTTATTTACTTTTTTACGGATATCATGGAAATGCAAACAAGACCTTAAAGCCTGAAAATGCAGCTCACACTGACGTTATCATCATGTGGCTTCACAATCCTTCTTCCGGGACATTTTATTTGTGGTTTCATCCACACATTTTAACTTGGACACGATGTGCTGATGCATTTTGGAGTATACATGTGAGCCGCAGACATAGGCAGCGTACATATACCATTCATTTTCTAACTTAGTTCTGCTCTGGTTGCTATTGGCAACAGGGTAATCAATGAGGCCCTTTGTGCTAGTGGTGTCTGGGAAGGTTAATGGTTATCCAGGATTAGAAAAACATGGCGGCTGCTTTCCAAAAACAGCCCCCACCTGTCCATGGTGTTGCAGCTCAGCTCCATTAATTAAGGTCCATGGGGTGGAGCTGTGATACCACACACAACCTGTGGAAGGAAGCAGCCATGTTTTTCTAACCTGGAGAACATTAGCTCATGAATGGCTGTGTGTGTGTGAACTAGATGGGTATAAACTAAACACGTGTCTGTAGTAAAACAGTCAGAATAAGGTCATATTAACATTTTTCGGACTGGTCAGGGTTTTACGGACTGCTGAAGGGAAGTATAGTGCTGCAAAAGCTATTTGTGATGTAAAAATAATGGGGCCCTGATGCTCCCCTATTAGAGGTCAGTGGGAGCTCCTTTGGTGCAGACTTGTACAGTGACTAGCTACGTGGTACTAGGCCAGTGATGGCTAACCTCAGACACTCCAGCTGTGGTGAAACTACAACCCCCAGCATGCTCCATTCAGTTCTATGGGGTTCTGAGAACAGGCAAGCAAGTGTGCATCTTGGGAGTTGTAGTTTTACCGCAGCTGGAGTTCCGGAGGTTAGCCATCACAGTACTAGGCTCTCATTAAAGGGGTTCCCTGGGATTATCCTCATGGTATGTCATCAATATGAGATCAGCGGAGGTCTGACTCCTGGCAGCCTTGTATGAAGAGGCTGCCTGCTTAGGCCTCCCCCTAGGCCTTGTGATGGCACATTCATCAGTCACATGGCCTAGGCGCAGCTCAGCCCCATTCAAGTGAGGGGATACTGGGAGTCAGACCCCCGGCACTCTCATTCATGGCCTATCCTGAGGAGCGCTCAACAATATGAAAATCCCAGAGAAGCCCTTTACAGTGTCTTCAGTTTCAGAAAATGTTTTGCTTTGTAGAGGTTTAGATGTGGAAAGTGTAGACATCTATATACGTTCTGCTCCCGTAGCCAGGAGCGCTCCATCACCTTTCTGTCTGCAATCAGTGGGGGTCTCACCTGGACCCTCACCGGTCACAACTCCTGACATGTCGCTGACTAAGGCCACTTTCAGAGACGAGCTTATTCTGGGTGCATTTTCTGTGCCTGCATTGTGAACAAGTGTCCCTGCCGAATTCAGAGCCTCCTGGGTCCTGACAGTGCTGTGAGTTGGGTTTGGTTGGCTTGCAGTTGAACAGGAGAGAGTGGTCTGTAATACGAGCACATTGAATGGCTCTCCAGAAACCAGCATAGTGTAGTTCATGTGGATTTTTGTGTGGTTTTTGCTGTCTTTCTGCATGTGTTACTGGCGGGATATGTTGTGGTTTTTGATGTCCATTGGCGGACTGCACTTGTACATGTAAACAAATAGTTGCCGCCCAGCAATCGGCAGTGATACTTGTGCAGATCCCACTGCCGAAGCGCATCGCGTACAGACGGACTTGAAGCAGCGGCGAGTTTGTATCAATTAGTAAAAAACAGACTCTCGTCACTGCGCCTCTCATGCCTTCCTGGCAAATGTTAATGATACAATATTGATGGCAAAACACTGTTACAATCAGAAAAAGTGTTTTCTTTTTTGTCTGCCGGTTGTCATGGTGACGTGCTATTACCCAGTGCAGAGATCAAGCTTAAAATAGAAACATTGTGTTATATTTGTTAATTGCTGTCAGAATTAGCAGGATGTGGGGAGAAGTTCAGGAGATCTTTCTGGCTGTAGACCTTATTGATGTTTGGCATCTGTGCAGTTTAATATCGGCTCTGCCAACAGGATCAACCCTATCTATCAACCCTTTTAAATTAATATGCAAATGAGCAAGTTTAAGCACCAGGAGGCGAGGTTGAAACCTTGGAGCACTGCTTTGTAACACCCCCTGTGCTCTGCACGCTCCCCCCTTCCCATGATTGACAGGGGATAGACATGCTGATGGCAGAGCTGTCTCCCAGCATCTATATGTCATATAGTCTATGTCAGGGGTGGCCAACCTGTGGCTCTTTGCCTCTTCAAGTGTGGCTCTTTTGGTGGAGCTGGAAAGCAGCCAGGCCGGCTCACTCTCCACCCCATGCTCAGATCTCCTTTCCTGATCGGGCACCGTTGCTACTCTGCAGCTCCAGCTTGCTCTCTACTATGTCCTGATGCACACAGTGTCAGAACATAGTACATGGAGACGTGAACTATGACCTGACGTTGTGCGCATCAGGTCACAGTGCAGAGCGTGTCATACCTACAGAGTAGCAGGTGCCCGATTAGGAGCCCGATGCCTCAGAGGGAGGAGATTTTTTTAATTATAGAACTGAGCATGGGGGCCTGATCCAAGCATGGGGGGTATCAGATCTGAGCATGGGGTCAGATCTGAGCCCTGAGGGTCTGATTTGTGTTGTCTTATCTGAGCATTGGGGGTCTTAATTTGTGGGTCTGATGAAGATTGGGGATATTATTTTAGGTCAGATGAAGATTAGGAGTCTGATTTAGGAGTCTGATCTGAGGTCTGCTAGTGAAAACTAAGAAAAAAATATTTTTCATCAGACCTCAGATCAGATGACAAATATTTTTTCTCATTTTTCTCTGTTAAAACCTTGTCGCCTCTTATAGGGCGAAAAATACGGTGACTCTCATGTAAGTGTATAGCTTGTGGCTCCTGGTAGTCATGTTTTTTTTTTTTTTTTCTGGCTCTTTGTGTTTGTAAGGTTAGCCACCCCTGCTCTATGTACTATAGCTTCACCACACTGAGATCTGATCAGATAGTGAATATACATACTACTGCTTTATTCACAGGCAGGATATATGATTAGAAAGACACCAGTCATATGTGTTGGCTTGTAAGTATAGAAAAAAACATGGTCTATGTGGTAATGCTATCGTGTAGTGATAATTGATTGGTTTTGCATGTAGAGATCGTTTTATTTTGTAGTGTTCGTTTTTTTTTTTTTTTTTTTTTCCCATTTAACCCACAAAAAGTCTATCTCCTTATATTGAAAAAGTTTTTATACTTAAAAAGCTAATTGCAGTTTTTTTTAATAATCATATATTATGCCTGTGGATGAACCAGTAATAGGTTTTAGGTTTCTAAGTGAAAAAACAAAACACTATTCTAAATATAGTAAGGCCTAGTAACCATACAGCCCAGATAAACAGCACATCAGAAGCCCCAAGGCCTTTTACACAGACTAATAATTAGCTCCATTATTGGGGATGTGTTTTGTAGAAAAGGTTGTTCCCGATAAGGTGCTAGTGATCATTCATCAAGTGATGGTGTCTTTCACTTGGCGTGACAAATTATTTCTGGGCGGTGGAATGTCCTGTATAAACATGGAACAGTGAGTCTCTGTGGACTGCTATCAGAGGAGATGTAAATGAAGCTTCATTTGTGCAGAAGATCAGGCAATTATCAGGAATGGTTATTTGGTTTGCAATAACTGGCTGAAATGTTGGCCTGTGTAACAGGACCTTTAGGGGTCCCTGTCGCAGGTAAATGCCAGACAACATAACAGAAACCCAGCAGATCCCATTATAGTTAAAGAGGTCTGCCTGGTGCCATTAGTTATTTTGCCGGATCTGTCACTTCCGTTGTTGTTTTGCCGCCATAATGGAGCAGAATGGGATCGACAACACTGGTTCACCGCAGTGAAATAACTGCACTACTATGGGACTGAGCTGTTATGTGCAGAGATGCTGTCCATCTGTCTGACCACATGTAACTGATGCTGCGTACTGTGCAAGCGATGTAATCAGTGAAAAGACTGCAGTGCTTGCACAAGTAACGTGCCCCTCTAACAGCTGATCAGCAGGGGTGCCAAGAGTCAGACCCCTGTCGATTATAAAACTGTCTGTGGGTAACTGCACCTGTATTTCAGCAATACTGGCTTACATTTACTATGTTAAAGGGGTTTTCTGGGATTTATATAGGATCTCAATGTGCAAAGCTATAGTACTATCCCATAGAGAAAGATGGTTTTTCTATTCTCAGAAAGCTTCCTCATATCACTGATGTCTTTATAGTCCTATGTTGTGCCTATCCTCAGGATAGTGGTCTAGATCTGATCGGTGGGGATCAGACTCCCGGGACCCCCACCTTAAAGGGGTTGTTCGAGTTATTTTTTTGTTCTTTATATGTTTCTAACTTGTCAGGTATAACAACTTTCCCATATACTTTGTGTTTCTAAAGCTGCTGGTTTCTCAGAGTTGACTGAGGGTCACATGACCTGTGATGTCACCTTATCTCCCTGGTCTGTGATGTTTCGTGTACAAGCCTCAGAGATCAGATAACAGTCTGTACAGGAGATGTCACTGGCCACGCCCCCTTTCTTTGCTGGGCTCCTGCTATCTGCTCTCTCCCTGGATTCCTTCAGATAAAAGATTAACCCCTTCAGCCAGAACACACTGAGGGCTCAAGGCTTTATAACAAATAGTAGCTGCAGCAGTGAGAGGAGACAAATGCTGGGCAAGGAGCTATAGAGGAATTGTATTGTACAAGAACAGGTAGGGAGAATTTCCTGTGTGTATCAGCAGTGTCATTGTACAGCTGGGACTTGTAGTCCTACACATACAACATGCTGCTGAGTATCGCAGCAGGCAGACATGTACTCACAGCACTTATATTCACTGCCTTTGCAGAGAAGGGGGAGGGGCAGAGATTGTTATTACTGCATGTAAACAAAGGCCAGAAGAGAACCAGGGAAATGAGGAAATACAGATTTTTTTTTTTTTGCCTAAAACTTGCTGAACTTAGTTATATATTGCTGCCCATCAGATTTACAGTGCTATATTTTTTTTTTTTACCATAACTTGGACAACCCCTTTAAGCCTCTTCCTAGGCCGGTGACATCACTGTCATTGGTCACATAGGCCAGGCGTAGCTCAGCCCCATTCAAATGAAATGTGATCTGCTGCTACTGATATAAGGTTAATGAAATGTCTGCGCTCATCGAGTCTAACATCTAATTTGCCATTTGGTTGTTATCTTCTCCTTGTACACATCAGGGGATCATAGCAGGGGCAGTATCAGATCACATTACTCCTGGAAAGTTGGAGTATTTGAAAGCCAAGCTCTGGTTGCTGTGGACTTCTGACTTTTGCTTTAATTTTATAAAATGTGCAGAAATCATGACCTATACCTGACGGAGCTTTCACATGCCGGATCCCCTCTCCCACCAGCACCGGCAAGAAGAACAAGACCTTTTTTAGTGATGTTTAGCATTTCTTCTCTTTACATTGGCAACTGTTGACTTTACTATGTAATATTTCATTATCGGGGGTGTATTGTATACATTTATAACGTTGTCCTCGTGGTTACTATTTGATATTGGATTATTGGGGGTTGTTTTTAGAGCTGAGCGGATCATGTTTGGATTGCTGTATCCGAACCCAACTCTGCTTCCTTTCTTATTAACGAAGCCAAGTTCAGCCTCCGAGTTTTATACTGTAATTTATGTGAATCAACCAAGTGTCACGTCGAAGCAAATCTCGCCATATTTTCTACAAGTTCGCAAAGACCTCCAGAGCCCATACATTTTATGGTATGAAGGAGACTATATTGGTATGACGAATCGGGTTCAGATACAGCAATCCAAACCAGATTAGTTCAATACTAGTTGTTTTGTATACATTTATATAACGTTGTCCTCGTGGTTACTATTTGATACTGTATTATTGGAGGGCGGGGCTTATATACATTTATATAACGTTGTCCCCGTGGTTACTATTTGATGCTGTATTATTGGAGGGCGGGGCTTATATACATTTATATAACGTTGTCCCCGTGGTTAGTATTTGATGCTGTATTATTGGAGGGCGGGGCTTGTATACATTTATATAACGTTGTCCTCGTGGTTAGTATTTGATGCTGTATTATTGGAGGGCGGGGCTTGTATATATTTATATAACGTTGTCCTCGTGGTTACTATTTGATGCTGTATTATTGGAGGGCGGGGCTTATATACATTTATATAACGTTGTCCCCGTGGTTACTATTTGATGCTGTATTATTGGAGGGCGGGGCTTATATACATTTATATAACGTTGTCCTCGTGGTTACTATTTGATGCTGTATTATTGGAGGGCGGGGCTTATATACATTTATATAACGTTGTCCTCGTGGTTACTATTTGATGCTGTATTATTGGAGGGCGGAGCTTATATACATTTATATAACGTTGTCCCGTGGTTACTATTTGATGCTGTATTATTGGAGGGCGGAGCTTATATATATTTATATAACGTTGTCCTCGTGGTTACTATTTGATGCTGTATTATTGGAGGGCGGGGCTTATATACATTTATATAACGTTGTCCCCGTGGTTACTATTTGATGCTGTATTATTGGAGGGCGGGGCTTGTATACATTTATATAACGTCCTCGTGGTTACTATTTGATGCTGTATTATTGGAGGGTGGGGCTTGTATACATTTATATAACGTTGTCCTCGTGGTTACTATTTGATGCTGTATTATTGGAGGGCGGGGCTTGTATACATTTATATAACGTTGTCCTCGTGGTTACTATTTGATACTGTATTATTGGAGGGCGGGGCTTGTATACATTTATATAACGTCCTCGTGGTTACTATTTGATACTGTATTATTGGAGGGTGGGGCTTGTATACATTTATATAACGTTGTCCTCGTGGTTACTATTTGATGCTGTATTATTGGAGGGCGGGGCTTATATACATTTATATAACGTTGTCCCCGTGGTTACTATTTGATGCTGTATTATTGGAGGGCGGGGCTTATATACATTTATATAACGTTGTCCTCGTGGTTACTATTTGATACTGTATTATTGGAGGGCGGAGCTTATATACATTTATATAACGTCCTCGTGGTTACTATTTGATGCTGTATTATTGGAGGGCGGGGCTTGTATACATTTATATAACGTTGTCCTCGTGGTTACTATTTGATACTGTATTATTGGAGGGCGGAGCTTATATACATTTATATAACGTCCTCGTGGTTACTATTTGATGCTGTATTATTGGAGGGCGGGGCTTGTATACATTTATATAACGTTGTCCTCGTGGTTACTATTTGATGCTGTATTATTGGAGGGCGGGGCTTGTATACATTTATATAACGTTGTCCTCGTGGTTACTATTTGATACTGTATTATTGGAGGGCGGGGCTTATATACACTTATATAACGTCCTCGTGGTTACTATTTGATACTGTATTATTGGAGGGCGGAGCTTATATACATTTATATAACGTCCTCGTGGTTACTATTTGATGCTGTATTATTGGAGGGCGGGGCTTGTATATATTTATATAACATTGTCCTCGTGGTTACTATTTGATGCTGTATTGGAGGGCGGGGCTTGTATATATTTATATAACGTTGTCCTCGTGGTTACTATTTGATACTGTATTATTGGAGGGCGGAGCTTATATACATTTATATAACGTCCTCGTGGTTACTATTTGATGCTGTATTATTGGAGGGCGGGGCTTGTATATATTTATATAACATTGTCCTCGTGGTTACTATTTGATGCTGTATTATTGGAGGGCGGGGCTTGTATACATTTATATAACGTTGTCCTCGTGGTTACTATTTGATGCTGTATTATTGGAGGGCGGGGCTTATATACACTTATATAACGTCCTCGTGGTTACTATTTGATACTGTATTATTGGAGGGCGGAGCTTATATACATTTATATAACGTCCTCGTGGTTACTATTTGATGCTGTATTATTGGAGGGCGGGGCTTGTATATATTTATATAACATTGTCCTCGTGGTTACTATTTGATGCTGTATTATTGGAGGGCGGGGCTTGTATATATTTATATAACGTTGTCCTCGTGGTTACTATTTGATACTGTATTATTGGAGGGCGGGGCTTGTATATATTTATATAACGTTGTCCTCGTGGTTACTATTTGATGCTGTATTATTGGAGGGCGGGGCTTATATACATTTATATAACGTTGTCCTCGTGGTTACTATTTGATACTGTATTATTGGAGGGCGGAGCTTATATACATTTATATAACGTCCTCGTGGTTACTTTTTGATGCTGTATTATTGGAGGGCGGGGCTTGTATACATTTATATAACGTTGTCCTCGTGGTTACTATTTGATACTGTATTATTGGAGGGCGGAGCTTATATACATTTATATAACGTTGTCCTCGTGGTTACTATTTGATGCTGTATTATTGGAGGGCGGGGCTTATATACATTTATATAACGTTGTCCTCGTGGTTACTATTTGATGCTGTATTATTGGAGGGCGGGGCTTATATACATTTATATAACGTTGTCCTCGTGGTTACTATTTGATTCTGTATTGGAGGGGTTTGTATAGACTTATATAACTTTGTCCTCATAGTTATTATTATTTTGTTAAAACCCATTTTCCATGACCTTATTGGGGATCTGGGAGTGAAATAACAATTTTGTATTATTCCAGCGTTCAAGTCTTTTAGCTCTGTGTTGGCTTTTTATGTTTGACAATTTTTAATAAAACTTGTATACATTTTCTGCATTTAGATGCAGTGTACTGTATGTATATTGTTATTCCTGCCTCTTATTGGTCAGCTTCTGATTGCTCTTTGGCAAAGTAGACCTGGGCATGCTGCATCTGGTAAAATGCCAGGGGTCCTGCTAGAAACCCATTAAAGTCAATGGGGATGAAAAAACAGATCTGTCACTTCTGTAAAAGATGAATAAATACCTATTGTGACTGTGAACAGAGCCTTCCTCCCTCAGACATGCGTTACTGAACCAGTTTCTCTTCTATCAGTTGAAGTCTGCTGATTTTTCCCTCAGTTTAGCTTCAGTTCAGTTGAGTTTTCTGTGAATGTGTTGAGTAGGGCCCCATTCAGACGACTGTGTTTCACGACCGTATACGGGCCGTGAATGCCTGGCCTGTGCTGCCCCAGAGGACGGGAGCGCACGGCGTCATTGGTTGCTATGACGCCGTGCGCTTCCTGAGGCCGCCGCCGTACAGTGAAACACTGTAACACTCAGTGGTAAACAGACGTCCTTCACTGTGGTTCAGTTTTTTTTTTTCACTGACCCATTGGGGCAGGTGTAAAGTAGGACTGGCTTTTCCCCCCAACATATACATTAAACACAGGGCAAAAGCGTGATGTGAACCCGGCCTTAGACGGTCAGACGTTTTGTTTCCGGCATCGCCATGACTTGTAATGGGATTCTAATTGATGATTACTTTTCTAGTTTCCCCTCCACCTCTTCTGTAGTAAGTTATAGTTTTTGGATGGAGGGGGCTGTTCCTAGCGCGGTGTCACTGCAGGCTTGTAGTTTAATCTTCTGCAGGAATGTGGGAGATGACCTTCATTGCTAGAACAAGTGGAAAGATGAGGGACTGAGGCAGCTTGTCAGTTCTGACATCCAGTTCCATCGCACGTCCAAAAATGCTTGAAGAAATGCTGTATTATTTATATAGCCATAAGACGTCTGCCTGTCTGGAGCATAATGGGTCAGGCGCAGTGGAAGTATGCATGTACATTTAGTTATACAAGTTCACTTGTGGTGTAAATTGCTGCAGCAAAATCCAAAAACGGCACATGTAGATTTGTCACAGATTTCACTGTATGCATTACACAGGGGGTAAAATCAGTGGTGAAGTCCACAGCTTCAGCTGACGTTGTTTGGAGGACTGGTCGCCTCCTGACATCTCAGTTTTGTAACTACTTGCAATCCCTATGTAATCATTCTGGAGCATCTTTTCATATAACTTTGTTGTGCTAAAACACACTGTATGGGCAAAAATGCCTCAAACGTCCACTTTTGTGCCCTGCATTTTATAAAAAAAAAAGAAAGCTGGTGCAAAAAATGCAAATAAAGTTTAATCCCTGATGAGAGCGTGTACCTGGGACACATCCATGTGAAGAATAAAGGCTCTGCGCGGTCAGAAGTGGGTGCAGCGTGCGGTTCTTCTTAGATTAATAGCAGTAATATGAGCTCGGCAATGGATTACTGACAGGAAATAATTTATTTGGGATCTGTTAAATGAGTTACGTAACATACTTATGCTGCCGCATTCATCAGGAGAGACCTATTTACATTCTGGTGTCCAGTCTGGCTCGGGAATAAACCTGCCCAAGGATCTGCGCATATCTCCAGCTACACGTATGTTTAGATGGCTTTTCCTGTTGTAAATCATTGCACAGTATAATGAAGTCTCCGATACACTGCGCCTTAATTCCTTACCATTGTAAAAGCTGAGGGTCCGGAAGGTCACTGTCATGTAAAGGCTTCTCTGCTTTAGGGCTCGTGCACACAACCGTATCCGTATTGTGGGCCGCCAACTCCTGCAGAAATGTCCTGTCCACAGATCTTTTTTGTGGAACAGACCTACAGATGTGAACAGCACAAGTTTTGCTGTCTGCTTCTTTTGCGGCCCCGTTGAAATTAATTGGTCTACGTAAGAGTGCGAATCAGATGCGGATCAGACATACGGTCGTGTGCAATCTTAGGTTAAAATATTTAGTCTAATCAAACTGGGAGAACAAGGGTTAACTTCATACTTATTAGACAGTGGAGACACCATTGTACTACTGGTCGAGTCACATTATTATGACCACCTCCGATGTCGTCAGTATGTAGCTCATGAAGGAAGAGACGTGCCATGGTGGGTATAGAAGGCGTGCGATAAGCTGTCTGCACACACGTCCCTCACTGGCGTAAAAGGAGAAGTTTATCACATGTCGGACAATGAAAGGGCCAGCTGTTCCATTCCGCAAAATACAAAATGCACACAGACGTCTTCCGTATTTCTTACAGATCCATGTTTTGCGGACAGCAAAATACATGCGGTTTTATGCATGAGCCCTTACTCTGGATATTCGCTGATGGTCATAATAATGTGACTCAACGGTGTACGTAAATTCTACGCTGCAAAAATGATTTGATGTCCGTGGATTTCACAGTTTGCATTGCAATAGGAGACCGGTCTGGGAAGACCCACAGCATAGGCTCAGTTCCAAACATTTTTTTCCCAGACGCATGAGTGAGGTTTTCTTTAACCCTATTCACGTGACTTCTACTGTATTTTCATTCAGAATCTGCAAGAAATGTACCAAATCTGAGTGCGCCTGCGGATGTCTTCAGTATAGGACACATGAAAATGCTGCATTATAATGTGTGACTGTTACATTGTGCCAGAACTGTGCTGTGACAGTACTCGAGGGTAAATCTGGCCATACACCATAGACTATGTGCACGTCTGTTGTGATTCTGTCTTTTTCCTGTGCCAGTACAGGATATAGGGATGTAGATGAAGTGTACACCTCGCTGTGGATAGATGTTACATAAGATGGCTATAACCCGCTTGCACATGCTGGAAGGAGATAACAGCTACCTTGGAGGATTGACATCTGCCATCTACACATCAGATGGTCCACATTTGTCTAATGCTTATGGCTGTGGTAATACCGCTGACATTTCAGGCCTCCTTTTAATTAGAATTTAGATCTGCTCTTCTGAAATGTGTAGAAGCCCCGAAGAGGTGGTTAATGTAATCTAGTGTAAGGTTCTCCAGGGATCTTGTCCTGTAGGTTCTCTTTCACGTTACAAGTGAACACATCTTTCTTTGTCATTCTGGTTTGTTCAGTGGTGTGTAGATGAAATATTCGGCACGCTGCCAAGCAGAATTTCAGGTGGGAAAACAAGCGGCTGAACGTTACACAGACTCGGGAAATGGAATAAATGGCAGGCGTGGAAGGAGTTGGCATCATCCAGAAAGTACGTGTGGACGTTATGATATACGGTATATAGTTATATTGTCTACTGCTCCGCGTCCTGACCCATAGGAAGCTGATGGCTGCACTTAAAGGGTCACCAAAATTTACCATATTAAACAGAATGACATTTCCAATGCGGAAATGTCATCTCATGCTTAATATGGAAGTTATTTTATTCTCTGCTGCCCCATTTTGTAGAAAAAGTAACTTTTATAATATGTAAATTATCCTCCTAGGAGCAGGGGGGCGGTAACCCTGCTCCTAGAGGCGCCGTTGTGCCCACCTTCGTTTTCTTGATTGAGAGGGCCAGGCAGCTCGCTCCATCCCTGTCCGATCCTAATCCTGCGCCGACTACGTCAGAGTACACCCGGAAGAGAAGTCAGCACAGGCGCAGTGAGGAAGCCGGGAGCCTGCTACATTCACTGCACCTGCGCTGAACAAATGACACACGGCGCAGGATTAGGATCAGACAGGGATGGAGCGAGCTGCCTGGCCCTCTCAATCAAGAAAATGAAGGTGGGCACAACGGCGCCTCTAGGAGCAGGGTTGGTAGACCGGAAAGGACCATTTTATAGATTCTGGGTGTTGTGATCACAGCCTTGCATTTCACATGCCCATAAACTAGAAATGGAAAGAGTGCCATCTGTAACTCGGGTGCCCCTTTTCTGAAGTCCTGACCGGGAACAGGGAACCCAAAGATAGCTACATAATTGTGCGTTAGGCTTCTTTCACACCAGTGTTTCTCTTTTCCGGTATTGAGATCCATCATAGGGTCTCGATACTGGAAAAAAAAGTCTTCCGTTTTGTCCCCATTCATTGTCAATGGGGACAAAACGTAACTGAACAGAACGGAGAGCTCCAAAATGTATTCTGTTCTGTTCTCATACCGGCGAGTAAACCGCAGCATGCGGAGCAAGATGGATCCATCATGACCCACAATGCAAGTCAATGGGGACGGATCTGTTTTCTCTGACACAATAGAAAACAGATCCGTCCCCCATTGACTGTCAGTGGAGTTCATGATGGATCCATCTTGGTGATGTTAAAAGATAATACAACCGATTCTGTTCATGACGGATGCAGACGGCTGTATTATCATTAACAAAAGCGTTATTGCTGAACTCTGCCGGATCCAGGAAAAACGTTGGTGTGAGAGTAGCCTTAATCTCTGGTAATTCTATGTCCACATTGCTGGGGCCACACAGAATGGCACTGCGCGGTGCATGTGGCCCCTGGGACGCACACAGATGTAGGCAGGGGCACTACTACTGACTCTTCATACTGTATTGTAAGGAATCGCGGAGTGCTTTGAGTATAACTCTACGGCTCAGCACTTTTTGCGTCCGTGCTGTCGGTGTACGGCAGAGCTGCTCTGTGACTTGTCATCCGGATGCCGTTTTGATGTTCCTCTTCAGCCTCTGGATAGCACGGAGCATATATGTTTTTAGACTTGACACTCGGCCTCGGTCAGTTGCTCTCCAGCGCTGGCGGCCCTGTCAGCTTTCATGATGTCTGTGTTCAGCTTGAACTGCAAAAGTAACACACTGGAAATGATGCTAAAAAGTTAGTGTACATGTGACCTGTCCATCTGATAGTATTAGTGCAGTGTACCTGGTCGTCTATATACAGAAGCTCTACAGACTGGTAAACCCGCACTGATGATAACAGAATTCCTGGCTGGTCACATGTGCCCACCAGTAAGTTTAAGAATTTCCCGGAAGACTGATGAATCACAGAGAGAATCTGTGGGAGATAAAGCCTGGTAGATGACGGCATCTGCTTGTCACTGACCTGCCCTGCTGCTGAAGCCTTTATAAGGATGAAATCACTTCACTATTGTAGAAACCGATGCTGGTTACACAAGGTCGAGGTCATTGTGTGGTTTTCCTGCAGCCTTGGATTGGATTGAAAGACTTTCCTAATCTCGGGGCTTTTATTTGTTTCCTCATTTCAATCCGTTCACAATTGAGGTGACAGGAAAGAATTGCAGCAAAGTTCAAGGTGTGAATTGGGTTTTAGTGTGATTTCTGCAGTGGAAGAAAACTGAGGTGACAATAACTAGTACCTCGCCTACACGGTATAATTTGAAAGCACATGGTTTAAAGGGGTCCCCCAACCCCTAATATGCCTCCCCATATGCCCGGGCCCCTTGCAGAGATTGTACTTACCTGGCTCCCCGGCACCCTCATCGCTCTCAACACCCGTACGGCTACATCTCCCCATCGCAGGTGATGCTAGGGAGACTTGTTCCTGTCGCAGCCTGCTATTGGCTGCTCCCCGCACCTACCTCTCTCCCGACGTCTGACGTTTTGATCCGCACGACGGGGAGATGCAGTAGGACACCCCGATCCTGTAGACAAAAAACAGAATACCCCTTTAAAGGTTTGCTGCAGTTCTTACTATGCACAGCATGCTCCCATTGACTCCAGTGGTTGAGAGGGCGCATGTTCATCTGAGGTTCTTCGGGGGCACCTTCTCTTCGGGGGCACCTTCTCTTCGGGGGCACTTTGCTTTTTTGCTCATGTTTTCTGAAGACGTAAGGAATCTCTGGCATGCACCTTCTCTTAATCCTGTGTTAATCTCTCAAAGCATTTTTGAACACCTCGTTCACATGTCAGTGTTTGGTCAGTGATTTCCATCAGTGATTATGAGCCAAATGCAGGACTGGAGGCTATAAGGGAAATATTTCCACCTGTTCTGTGTTTACACCTACATCCGGTTTTGGCTCACAGTCAATGATGGAAATCACTGACTGTGTGAATGAGGCCTTAGGCTGGGTGCACATCTATCACTTGTGTCCAGGTTACACCAGTGGTTTATGAAGAACATAAAAACTGTTGGACCTTACTTAGAATACATTTTTTTGCCTTTTCTAGTTCCACCATATACGTTTATACCCAGATTGATTGCGTCCAGCGATATTGCCTCCAGATCTTTAGTGCTTATGAAATAAGTAATGTGAGCAGTAATGTACCCTGCACATATGCCGTCCTTCAGAGTCCTCAGCTAACTGAGCTGATGAATTCTAGGATACAGAGCAGTGGCTGAATTATGACAATATAATAAAATGAATAGTTTAGACTTCATGAAGCAGGCGGTCTACACAGCAGCATGGTGTAACCCTGGAGTGATCTATAAAACCTGATACCTCCACATGTGGCGTTTTCTAATAAAACTCCTCCGGCTTACGTCCTGACCTTGGTGTGTTAGCCTACTTTCATTAATGTGGATTACCAAACATTGGAGGAGTAGCCATAGATGTCTATTAGGAATTAATCCTGCTGTCAGACTGATTTTCAGACCTTTATGAGCTTGTTAGCCGTGTGTATCCGTAGAGGTCGCCTCCTGTGGGTCAGCAATACGTGAACAGTACACAGCCGCCATTTACCCCGTACGGCAGTCAGTACAAGCCCTGAAATTGGGACGTGTCCTTGTCCCCAGGGGCGAGCACTCGGGGTTCATGTGGTGGGTATTATATTCACAACTGGCGGGTGTGTCTCTGTGAATTCCATTTCCATACTCGTCCATTCAGTGTTAGTAATGATATTGTGTAGATTACCCTAAAACTGATCATTACTGGACCATCCACATACTATGAACACGGTCCCTTCCAACTAGACGTCCTGTTTTACACTGACAGATAATCTGCCTGTAGATGAGTGGTGGCAATCGCTGTGTTGTATGCAGTTGCTCGTCCCCAGATAAGTGACTGCTCGTTAGTGGAGGTGAAGAGCTGTATTCACATGCAGCGATCTCTTCCACTGTATGGGAACAAGTGATGACTGCTGCTATCGCTCGTCCCCAGATAAGTGACTGCTCATTAGTGGAGGTGAAGAGCTGTATTCACATGCAGCGATCTCCTCCACTGTATGGGAACAAGTGATGACTGCTGCTATCGCTCGTCCCCAGATAAGTGACTGCTCATTAGTGGAGGTGAAGAGCTGTATTCACATGCAGCGATCTCCTCCACTGTATGGGAACAAGTGATGACTGCTGCTATCGCTCGTCCCCATACAGAATCATTGGGGCACATTTATCAAGCTTAGACAGGAGTATTTAATCTTTCTTTTGCTAAGTGTTGCACAGCGGTTGATAAATTAGACTCGGCGTATTATTAGTCTGACCTCTGGTGGTGGTTTTATTTAGTAGGACTGGTTCATATTCACTTAGACTGGTCTCATTTATGTGCGCGTGGAAAAAAAGTTGCATCCGTGCGGAGAAAAGTCAAATGTCTCCCGGAAAGTGCGACCTTTAATGCACGCTGATAATAGTCGAATAAAAGTACACCAGCCCTGGAGTAGAAATTAGACAGTGTTTGTGACCGATTCATAAATAGGACTGGAAAAAAGGCTCAAAAGTTAGAAAACCTTTGAATTAGGGCTCATGCACACGGCCGTTGCTGTATTGCAGCCTGCAGTACACGGGCACCGACCGTGTGCACCCCGCATCACGGAACCATTCACTTGAATGGGTCCGCAGTCCCGGAGATGCGGAACGGAGGCTCGGATCGGGATACTATGGAAGCACTACGGGTGCTTCCGTGGTGTTTCTGGTCCAAAAAAAAGTAGTGCGGACCGTGGAATGCAGATCGCAGACCCCATTCAAGTGAATGGGTCCGCGATCCGAATGTGGCTGCCCCATGGTCAGTGCCCGTGCATTGTGACCGCAGACATTCATGTGCATGAGCCCTTAGTCTAAACAATCAAAATAGGTGAACGAGGTGCAAAAGCCCCCAAAACAGGCAAAACTTCAGTAGTAAATGCAACTAAAACCGGGCACTGACACCATAGTAAATGGGCCCCAGATCACAGGTCACACAGCACAATCTGCTGCCCATTGAGGTGTCTGCATGAAAGATCATTTCACCAATGGAGGAGCGTTTTGCTTGTTCATCGGGTGATCTGCGGCGTCTTTACCACGGGAAGATTGTCTGGAACGAGGGTTTGAACCTAAGATGTACAAGTGATCACGCCCAGTTCTCTGCTGTAAGGACTAAACAATAAGGTCACTTTCACACAGTCAATGTTTGGTCAGTGATTTCCATCAGTGATTTTGAGCCAAATCCCAGAGTGGAGGCTACACAGAGATAAAGTATAAGGGAAACATCTGCTCCTGTTCTGTGTTTGACTGGTTCCTGGTTTTGGCTCACAATCACTGATGCAAATCACTGACCGAACACTGACGGTGCAGACTATCAATAGTGCTTTTTGTCGGGGGAGAAAATTATTTAATTCTTTTCTTATATAGCACTGACATATTCCACTGCATTTTTTATAGAGCTTATCACTCGCCGTCCCCAGTGGAGCTCACAATCTAAATTCCCTATCAGTATGTCTTTAGAGTGTGGGAGGAAACGAACACGGGGAGAATGTAAAGGCCACCTGCAGACGTCCGGATTACTGTACAGAAACACCTCATGGTAATACGGCACCAGCGATGTGTATGAGATTAGACTTTACCTTTTCTTTCCGTGCAGAACTTGACCTGCCGTGTGAATTCTGAACTCCGCAGCACGTCCGTTCTATTGTGTTGACTTCACCCTTTTCAATGCAGCGGTGAGATCTGCCACAAAACCACATCAAATCCACATCAAAACCGCAAGTAGCAAACACAGAAATCCACTCAGAAATGTCTGCAGAATCTCTATAAGGCTTCATTCACAGGTCCATATGTGTTTTGCATCCGCAAATTGCACATCCGAAAAAAAAAACGGATGACGTTCCGTATGGCATCCGTGTTTCCGGTTTTTTGCGGATCCATTGTAACAATGCCTATCCTTCTCAGCAAAACTGACAAGAATAGGACATGTTCTATCTTTTTTGCGGAACGGAAATACGGACATACGGAAACAGAATACTCACGGAGTACCTTCCGTTTTTTTTGCAGACCCATTGATATTAATGGTTCCGCATACGGTCTGCAAAAAAAATGGAACGAACACGGAAACAAAATACGGTCGTGTGAATGAAGCCTAAGACGGCCCACACCCGTGTGCAGGTTGCCAAATACTCCATGCAGATGTTACCCTTGGTTGGATGCAAACCCAGGACCTCGGTGATGGAAGGCACCAGTGCTAACCCTTTATGACTGAGGAGCGCTGGATTGTAAGTAGTGCAGTGTGTCATTAAAAAAAAATTGATTCCAATGGTGCCTAGCTACAATACTGCACACAAACCATGGACCAGAATGGTGCTGTTTTTGGAAGAGACTAGTTGTGTTTGTCTCACTCTGGACAACCCCTTTAATTCTGTTCTCATATGAGTTGTTAAAGATGATGTGCCACCGTTTGGTTGGGGGTCTGACCACTACTGATCCCGAGGGTCCCATTCCACCATCCTGTTGGATTTCTTTAAAACTGGATACAACCCGTTTAATACGACTGCAAATCCCGGTCTGACTGTGGGCAGCATTGGATAACTGAGTGAATTCACACAACTCTATGTATTTCGCATTCCCCCAAAAATACGGATGGCGTCCGTGTTGTATCTGTGTTTTTTTTTTTTTTTTGCAGATCCATTATAAAAATGCCTATTCCTTTCTGCAAAATGGACAAGAATAGGACATGTAACATGTCACATGTTCTATCTTTTTTGTGGAGATGCGGAACAGTGATACAGATGTGCACAGCACACACTGTGCTATCCGCATTGAAATGAATGTGTCCACATCCGTTCTGCAAAAAATACAGTTGTGTGAATGGGGCCTAACAGCAGTAGACAGGCGCCCCCTCATTGGCTGTAATGGGGTCTGTAAGGTTGTCCATCAGGGAGCCTGGTATTGTGACAAGGACTTAATGCAGAACCTCATGTGAACACAGCCTTACATTTGTAACATTCATTGTAAAAGACGCATTTACATGTAGTTGCCTAATGGAAATGTCTTACCATTGCTTTGTCTCTAACCCAAAAATGTTGTAAAGTGTCCCAAAATGAAAATGCATAGTTTGCAGGAGATTTGTATTTCACTATAGAGTTTAATGAAACCTGTGGTCACACATAAAAACCGCAGATAATAACGGCACGTAATATGCTGCGTGTGAATGAGAAGTCATGGTCAGGTGGCCGAGTACTTTTACACTGGCACTACTTTGCGGCGGTGGGCGGGTGCCGGCTCGGGTATGCTCGGCTGCGTCCTACGTCACGACGTACAGCTGGTCTGTACGTGCTGACGTTGGGGCGGCGGGCGGGCCTATGGGCGAGCTCCAACCCCTTTCCAAGTGGCCAGTGATTCCTCAGCCTGGAGTACGGGAGAGCAGCGGCGCTGAGAGTTAGGGGCTGAGTCTCCCCGTTCTCCGGTGCTCTGGTGAGTGTTGTCGCTGCGTTACCGCGCCTGCCCCCATGCGTTATCGCAACTTCCAGCGCTCCGCAGTGTTGTTGTTTGTATGATTACTGGGAGGATCTGAGCAGTAAGTCGGCCTTTCAGCTCCTCCCCAGGCTACGCCCAGAACAGAGTGAGCGATCGGTGTCCGTGCAGTCCACCCGTCTTCCCGGTGTGCAGCCCGCCGTGTCTGGGGGAGCAGGGGATGGGATGTAAGAGCCGCAGAGGGACAGCAGTGTGTACAGGCCGGGCTCCTGTCTGCAGCAGAGCACTGCAACCTGTAGCTCTCCAGCTGTTCACAAACTACAACTCCCATGAGGCCACGCCTGGCATAGCATGCTGGGAGTTGTAGTCTGACACAGGAGCTGCTCCTGGTGACCTGTGTACTAATTTATGATGTGTGTTATGTCAGTGCAGGCCACCACTCACCTGTTTCTTCTTCTCCTCTGCAGAACACTGTAATGGAAGAGACTGCGATATGGGAGCAGCAGACAGTCACACTCCACAGGGTAAGTCAGCCAGCGAGGAGTTAATCCCCCTCTGCAGGACGCAGGATACTGACTGCCACTGCGAACAATAGACAAAAGCCAGATGTCAGGAAGCCAACCAGAAGGAAATAGGTTTTGTCATTTTCCTTTTGTCCGAATCAGTTGTAAACTTTGTGTCATTGTCAGCTGGAGCTCAAAAATATGTAGTTGGCATTATTAACCACTGGTACTAAAAGACGCCCGTCCTGCCAGGTAACCTGTGGCTGAACCATGATTTTCTATAACTACTGTGCGAGCTGATTGGCTTCTGATTATTATGTTGAGTTGGATAGTCAAGGACTGTATATGTGGTGATGTGCTAGCCTGACCGTGTACACTGGAGTAGCCACACTTCTTCTAGGAAATAGGAATGGTTTCTTCTATCATGTGCGGAGAACAGACGTGTGAACGGTGCAGCACAGGACATCCTCAGTGTGATGACTGAGAGGAAGCTGTGTAACATGGTAACATGGCTGAAGGAAGACATCTGTCCATCCAAACTCGATCCACAGGAAGGCAAAACTCCATTCTCCTCATCTTAGGGGAAATATCTCCCTGATTCTTCTCCACAAAACTAATGGCTATAACTCAAAAAAATGCTCCTTAGTGGCTTCATTGTTGAAGAATCTATGTTGATGGAGAAACCCCCTCGTCACAGTCCTGGGGATAAATAGATGATGGGAGAGATCTCTGTACTGACCCGAGATATATATATATATATATATATATATATATATATATATATATATTTATTAGATCTCCCCTCAGTCGTCTTTTTTGTAAATAACCCTAATTTTGATAATCATCCTGGGACCTGTAGTCCACCCATTCCAGTTCCAGTCTTAGTTGCCCTCCTCTGAACCCTCTTTCTTGTGCCCAGAGCTGTACACCATAGGAGAATTTATTATATAACTTGCACCAGTTTTGCACATATATGTCTTACATCACTATAGTCTTGTTTTGACAAGTTGGTAGAGAATGATGGAAGTGGAGGGGCATCCAGAGTCTTGACAGATTTACTATAATTTATACCCAAAACAGCTATAAATTAGAGCACATAGCTAAAGCACCGCTGCACTCTCCTTTTAGTTAAATGATCCAAACTTAGATCAGCATCGAGTGCTATGATGAATTAAAGGGGTTGGCCACCTTTTGGTTTTCTTCGACTCCCCTCCTGGGCAGACCTACAAACAGAAGCTTTCTTACCTGGCTCCCTGCTCCTTCGCTCCCAGACCTTGGCTGCCTCGCTGCCTTGGGTCTCCCACTGTCAACATCTATTTTGACACT
Organism: Rhinella marina; assembly: GCA_900303285.1. Classification (NCBI taxonomy): domain Eukaryota; kingdom Metazoa; phylum Chordata; class Amphibia; order Anura; family Bufonidae; genus Rhinella; species Rhinella marina. Next base: position 255,075 of record ONZH01003971.1, read on the forward strand.
GCTGCAGCCAGTGATTGGATACTGATTTGTTCCCTTTGCGTCATGTCAGTTGGTCAGATTAAGCATGGGGAGCAGGTCACAGCTGCAGCAGTGTCAGTGCGGATACTGACAGCAGGGGACCCGAGCAATGCAGCCAGCAGAGTGGAGCAGGTAAGTATTCCTCCTTTGGCAGGTCTGCCAAAAATACCCCAAAAGGTGGTCCACCCCTTTAGGTTTGATTCACTGTGGTGGGAGAACCAGTGTTGTAGTGCCTGAACTGTGGTTGTATTATAATGTGAAAGTGGTCTAAGGCGCTGTCCTAAGTGTATTGGTTGTGATAAATGAGAGCCGATTATGTTAGTAGGTGCAGTTCACGTGAGGCCACATGTGAACTGCCCCTGGTATGTCCAAGTGCTGCCCAGCAATTAGCAGTACACATGGTGTGGTACCCATGATAGTACAGTTACAGGAAGAGGTCTGGTTTTAATGTCAATTTGGACTCAGTTTTCACATTTTGCTTTGCAATAATGTAAAACCTGAAAAAAATGAGTGACTAATACCGTATGTCCTCGAATCTGCACTCCTTTTTGTAAAGTGCCGTTCTTTTACATTGTATTATAACTTGTACATTGCTGAGTCTGCACGAAAAACTCCAACAAGTGAACTGCATGTATACATTTCCTAATAGAAGGGAGAATGCAGGCGGCTGCGCCGTGCTCCTGTGACGGGAACAATGCTGCTTTTGTGGCCGATGTCTTTACAGTTAGTTGTGTGTCATCTAATAAACATGTAAAGGTAAGCTCCACTCCGGCTTTCTAAAGGACCCTTTACATGGGCATTCTCTCGTCAGTGATTATCTGGCGGTACATCAGTGCTGCAGGTTACCCAATGAATGAGTAATCACATCTTTCATCCGGGCACAAAAATCGTTGTTTGCCGTCAGCAGATCGTACTGTGTAAACGGGCTCTGCTGCCAGCAAACAACTAGTCAGTATGGGGACCAGTGATGGCATTAGCTGCATGTAAATGTAACAGTCTCCTCCACTGACGAGCAGGCACTTGCCAGGAAGTAACACTTCCCTCCCGACAATCTGCAGCTGTTCCCGTCTAAAGGGACCTTTAGGTGCAGCCCGACATCTTTGGTGGTGGCTTATCTCCCAAGAGAACAAAAAGATTAGTTGTTGAAATGAATCATCATTAAGATCCGCAGCATGTCAATTGCTTGTGTGGATTTTCAGTTTAGAGCATTGCACAGGGTGATGGCAGGTTTACATGCCCAGTGATCTGCCTGTGTAAAGGGTCTGCAGATCACCCAATGAACGATCCAAACACGCCTCAAACGTCACTTCTTCTGCTGTCCAAAAACAACGTATTTGTATGAGGATGAGTGATAACCGTAGCCATTACTCGTCCTCATGCAGCGGAGGTAATTGCGGTATGTAAATGCAGCTCTTCACAAGCAGGCAGTTATCAGAAAGAAACGCTTCCTTCCCAATTAATTTGTAATAAATCTGCTTGTCGGTGCAGTATAAAAGCGCCTTAAGATATTCAACAAATCTGCAACAAAATTTGTAGATTTTGGTGCAGAAATGTAGTGAAAACCACACCAAAATCCACATAAACTACACTGCTGTGTGTATGGAGGCTTAATATCAGAGCCTACTGCATATTTCCAGCATGATACAGCCCTGTGCCTGCCAAGTGTAATACATTGTAGAGCGTCTATCAGACAAGCTCTTCCCGGGTGACTCTAGTAAACCTATACCCTCATGCACACAGACATGACTAAATCCATGAGGTTTGAGTATTTGGAAACAACACTTTCAGTCTATAGTGCTAAGGCTTGGTTCACGTCACCATTTCACTATTACAGAATACCGGTGCTCCTGGAAGCTCCTGAATGAGTCGTGTGCCAGAGTTGCCCAGCATTATAGCTCAATTCTGGACCTCCAATGCCAATTCTGCCAAAAATAGAGGACCATGCAGGACTTTTTTTTTCCCCAAAAGAACAGGAACCTGAATGTGTTGACTTAACTGAAGGTTTTGTTGTAAAAAAAATAAAAATCAGAAGACCCCTTTTTGTGAAGCAAAATTTTGTCACACGGGTGTTTTCACGCAGCCCTTAACATTTGGGAGGTGTAAATTACTATTGAAATCGGCTCCTGTTAAGGGCTGGAGTAGTTTTAAATCTAGGTGCACAGACTGCTGGAGGATGCGTCCACCGGCACCCCAGGGGCTTTCAAAGACTGGTGTAAAATGCTAGCGTCTGATAAATGCCCCCCAGTATGTCTGGTGAAGAAGAAAGCCAGTACCACCAGTTTTTATTATCACCTACTATTACAGTATTTATAGCATAAGTCATAATACATTACAGAGCACAATTATAAGCCTATTCCCATTTGGCATGTGGGAGAGCCAGCCTAGTTCTCAGCACTGGGGTTAAAGGGAGTGTTTTAGAGCGCTCAGATCAGGTTATAGACTGCTTTGGCCACATTCCAGAAGTACCTTTATTAGTGCTGTCCCTCGCTGGGATCTTCCAAAAAAGACTTTTTAAACTTATGATAATGAGGTCCGGCAAGTGCCCAGGGGCGGCGTTACTGCAGCCATAGCCCAGGCCCTCAGCACTGTGCCCAGAAAAGCACACCCCTTCCACCCATCTGGCCCGCCCTCGTATCCTACTATTACCTTCTCCTCTCCATCCAAGATCTCGCCCCTGCGCAGCTCCACACTTCTCTCACTTCACTGCAGTCCTCTGGTGCGGCGCAGGCGCGAGATCTGAGTGGCAAAGGCACTTCTGGAATGTGGCCAGAGCATTCTGTAACCTGATCTGAGCGCTCTAAAATGCTCAGATCAGGTGACGCTCCCTTTAAGCGCCAATCATTCAAACTAAAACCCTGCATCAAGTAATATGACAGTACAAATTCTAATGTATTGCCTAAGTTATACAGTAAAATATGGTAAAAGGAAGAGACTTGCCCACACCAGAGGTGCTATTACAAATACAATTCAGTAATCCTCAAAATCAAGGACTAACAATATACTACTGATATGACACAGCAGTGGGACAGACATTGCACCGACTTGTACCTCTGCATCCCTGTGGTTGTGGCATGCAGCATTAAATGCAATTGAATAATATTCTTCCCTAAAACTGCTACTTGCCTTGGGGAAAGTGTCATGCGACCCATAGAGACTCTGTGCCTCCTTATGGTGGGGTCAGTGTGACACAATATAGTGGTGTGCAGAGGTTTACCAGTTTGGTGCCCCAATAACTGATGTGGACATTAATTTTAGGCTGTGGACTTCAAAGAAAACCTGCCATTAACTTTATGCTGCCCATACTAAGGGCAGAATAAAGTAGAGACAGGTGAGTTGATTTTAGCGGTCTGTCATTTATAAGTTAAAAGTAAGTGGTTGTTCACATATCAGTTATTTGATCAGTTATTTCCATCATTTATTGTGAGCCAAAACCAGGTTTGGGTCAAAAACACCAAACAGGTGCAGATCTTTTCAATATACCTGATCTTTGTGTAGTGTCCACTCCTGGTTTTGGCTGACAATAACTGATGGAAATAACCGATCAAATAACTGATATGTGAACAAGCCCTAAGTGGTTGCCAAGAACCAGCATCACAATCATTGCAGACTGGGCCTGGAAAAGAGTCACAGCCACCTGAGAAGAGTCCTGGTTATTCATGAATTCCTGCTCTCCCTGCCCACCTGCTGATGACTAAGTCTTTGCAGCAGTCGGCACCAAAGCCCTTGTTCAGCGCTGCTACGGGAAGGAGTACCGCTCCACAGCTGTGTATAGAAGAATCCCGGCAGACGCTTGTGCTTAATTAATGCTTCTTTTTATTGCATAGCGTAGTCAAGAACACGTTTCGGCGTATAGCCTTTATCAACTCACGAGCTATATGCCGAAACGCGTTCTTGACTACACTATGCAATAAAAAGAAGCATTAATTAAGCACAAGCGTCTGCCGGGATTCTTTATACACCTGCTGATGACTGACAGTCTTCTACCTAGTTTTCTCCCTTTCTCTCTAGGAGAGAACTGCCAATCATCAGCGGATGGACAGGGAGAGCAGGAGATTATGAATAACCTTGACTCTTCTCAGGTAGATCTGACTCATTTCAGGGCCTGGTCTGCAATGATTATGATTCTGGTTCTCTGCAACCACTTACTTTTAGCTCATGAATGACACACCGCCGAAATCAGCATTTCTGTCACTACTTCATGCTGCGCTCAGTGAGGTCAGCATAAAGTTGATGACAGGTTCCCTTTAAATGGAATCTGTCAGCCCCAAACTAGAGTAATCTGTGTACAGTGTAAGAGACGCTGAGTCCGGGTGTGTCATTTTTACCTTCTTGCTAACTTGCATTCTGACGCTGCACTTCCACAAACCTGCAGTAACATTCATTGAGAGGACTCCTGGGATCGTTCACATAATGGAGAGGACTCAAGGAGGAGTCCCCTCAATGCATGATATTGGTGGTTTGTGTGGGAATGCAAGTGAGTATGAGGATAACAATTACATAATCGTACTTGGCATCACTTACACTGTACGCCGCTTACACTACTGGTGTGCTGCAGCGGCATGTCTTCAGTTATGTACGGGCATCATGAACTGCTGACAGATCCCCTTAGCAGAATGCACAGTCCTATTCTTTATTAACTCTCTAATGAACTGGTTGAGTATACAGTGTGTACCAGAGGGTCCTGGTTTCATGAGCCCCCACCACTGATTGCATTAGAAAGGAATATATGGCTCAGCAGCAGAGACCAGGGAGAGCCAGGTCAGGGATACCAGGACTCCCAGTACGCACTGTTCTGTTCAATACAGATAATTTAATTAAAGCTTTATGGACACAACCTTGTGCACACTTCAGTCCACAAACCACTGATCTGCGAAATACTGATCCCTTCTGTGTGCGTTCTGCAGTTCTCACCCTCATCCGTGGAAATGAGTATTCTTGTCTCCAATAGGGCCCTGAATAGGACGTCTTCTACAACAGCTTTCCTGTTGTTCTACAACTACAACTCCCAGTATCCTCCTTTCACTTCTGTGGGTGTTACAAGAACAGCCGAATAACTGTGCATGCTGGGATTTGTAGTTTCACAGCCACTGGACTAACGACGATTGCTGATCCCTGTTCTATAATTTACAGATGGTCACATGGATGTATGCATGCCCCATTAGAATGTACCGGTCAGTGTGCTGTCCGGAAAAAAGTGCATAGCGCACAGATGAAATATACAGTCGTGTGCATGAGGCCTAAATGAACAACCTAAGGTGATCAGTCACTGGTTAGAGCCGGATAGAATGGGTGACGTTCCTTTTAAATTAACAAGTGTAGAAAAAATGAGCATGGGGAGTGACAGGAGCAGGATTGTCCAGACAACTTTTACCTTGTGTATGGCCTGTGATCAGCTGACAGTATAGGTGTATGGGGGAGCCAGGAGCACAGGGCATTCCAGTGGTTTGCACGCCCCCTGTTGTCAGACCTCATGCTCAGTTCTCTCCTGATGAATAATTCAGCAGGATGCCTGTTTGTTTGATTTCCTAGTTAAACATGATTTGAGTACACGCCTGTACATGATGTGTCGTTTAGTATTCCTCTTGTGTAATCTCTGCTCCTTATTCAGCTAATTTCTCTATCACAGATTATGCACATTTTCCACACATTTCACCATATGCTCTGCAAGGAGTGAGATCTTCTGTGGAAATCTGCACATGGATTCTGCAAAGACCTTTTTTCATAAAATCTCATGCACTTTGCAGCTACTGTAAACTCTGGATTTTACCACTCAATTCCACAAATAGAAACTCTCAGAGATGCCAATTTCTAGCCGCATCCACTACTTGAATTCCAGGATTTGTCCTGTTTTATGGAGATCTTTTTTTGTGCTTGGTTACTAAGTACAATTATAGTCCACTTCAGTCCTTTCAGTGCCTGTGTATGACCTTTTTAGCTTAGGCTAGTTTCACACCTGTGTCAGGGGACTTCCGGCAGGCTGTTCCGCTGGGTGAACAGCCCGCTGGATCCGTGCTGCCGCAGGAACTACGCTCCGGCCCCATTCGCTGTAATGGAGGAGGCCATGGATCCGGCCGCAGCACGGCAACCCCTGCCGAGAGGAGGAACAAAAGTACAACCTGTTTACAAAAAAAAGTATGTAAAAAGTTCCAGAAACACACAGGTGGCCAAAAAATGGGAGACAGAACTTGTGTGTAGGGAACCTAAAGGGACGTCAGATGTTCAGTCCAGTCTTGAGTGGTACCAGCATTGTATTGGTTGATCCTGCAGCCCTTGATGCAGGATGATTAAAATGTATAACTGTACATTACAAATGGTAACATTGTGTAAATATTATTCCTCTAGGCTCCAGGATTTGGATTTGGGATCGCAATATCTGGCGGCAGAGATAACCCCCATTTTCAGAGTGGAGAAACATCAATTGTCATCTCCGATGTTCTCAAAGGAGGGCCTGCAGAAGGCCTGCTGCAGTAAGTGTCCTTCCAGATATTACATTTAGCAGGCTGAATCCTATGCGCCTCACTGTGTGCATTCCTTTTCATACACAACTGTAAAGAAATCTCCAGTCTTGGTTTTGTGTTGTCGCCTGCGGTTTTTCTGTTGGTTTTTTCCTCCTATTTGGCGACCCTTTATTTTGACAAGCGGAGAACCAGGTATATAAATGGTCTGCCTTGCCAAGAGTAAAGAGATCTCTTCTCTAATGAAATGGCCCTGCATAATTGAGCGTCGTAATAAAATAGCCATTGATCTGTTAATGCGCTGTATGTGTTCTCCCTCCGTTATTCTAGGGTAGTGCTCTTGTGGTTGAATAGTAAAGTGCCTCTTTTTACATGAGTACATTTAAAGGTTTCCAGACTGTAGATGAGGACGGCGAATGCTGAATTGGGGCCTTGTGATCGTGATGACCATGCTTGAATCATAAGTGTTGTGTCATAGTAATGATCGATGAATCTCCAGGATATAGAATAGTTTTATTTTAACTTGATTATTGTGACAGTCACGTGGAGGGGAGCAATGTGTAACCATGATTAGCCAGTACTGGCATTGCTTTTAAGGAGTGGTTCAGCGTTCAGATATTGTCACCTATCCACTGACCAGGTCACCAATATCAGATCCGTGGAGGCAGGACCCGGAAACTAAACAGTAGACAGAAGGAGGATGTATCCCAGCATAGTGCTGCTGGTGAGCGGGAGCAGAGCTGCCACTACACAGGGGATAGAGCTTTCTGCTTCTGGCTCCATCCCCTGTTACTTCAGGATCGGTAGCTGCTAAAGACAGCTGATTGGTGAGGGTGCCAGTTTCCAGACCCCCAGCAATCTGATAATGATGGACCTGTCTGGTGGATAGGTCATCTATATCTAAAGGCTGGACAGTGCCCTTAAAGAGGACCTCTTACCGCTCCTGACCTGTCTGCTCTAGTAAACTCGTGTTCCCCATGAAATTCTGAAACTCACTATTGGCTGGGGCAAGCAGACAATTACTGCAGCAACCACATTACCCTCATACATGGATTTATATTAAAGGGATATTTGGTTATAGAAAGTTATCCCCTGTGCACAGGATAGCGGGTAACTATCAGATCAGCGGGGTCACTAAAATGCCAGCCCTGGAGCCCCCTAAAATGGATGGAGTAGCTGGTTAGAAAAACACGTCACCGCTCCATTCATTTCTATGGGAACCCTGGAGATTGCTGAGCACTGTACTTAACATCTCCACCACTCCCATGGGGAATGAACGGAACAGCAGTGCACATGCACCACCTCACTGTCCATCCGAGAGACAACAGTCAGACCCTCCGAGCGATCAGCTAGTTATCCCCTGTCCTGTGGATAAGACGACTTAAAATGTGACTATAACAATCCCACCCCTTCTGGAGTCTGGCTGTGGGAATTTGTGCCTATTCAGCCAGAAGAGCATTTGTGTTTGGTCAGTGTTTGGTCAGTATTTATAAGCCAAAACCAGGAGAAAAAGTATAATTGTAAGACTTGTACCTCTTCTGGTGAAAAGTACAGACCAAATACCTACCGTCTGATCGTGGCCTTCAGGGACTCATGTTGGATTGCAAGGTCTGTCTCGCAGTCTGCATTCCAGCATGTCTTTATGGACACTGCTTTATTCACAGGGAACAGTCACTCTGGAACTGGAAAGGGTCGTCCCCAAACTAGTGCCGCAAAGTTTAAAATGGCAATTATGTAAAATGTCTGTGTGCTGTAGCACAGATTGCAAGCTCTTGGGAGCAGGGCCCCTACTCTTGTAAATATGTCTGAAAGGGTTTTTTTGTGTTTTAAACTATTTGGGCCACATTTCTCAAAACTGTCCAACAGTAAGACTGTCCTTGTTGCCCACAGCAACCATTCAGAGTTCATCTTTTATTTCTTCTCCCTGATTGGTTGCATTTGACACAAGGACCGTCTTACTGTGTAAGTAAGGCCCATTTCTTTGGTGGTTTTTCTTTTTCATTTCAGCAGTGCTATGCCATTGAAATTTAAATATGAAATATTGCCCTTCTGTAGCGGTCAGCACAGAGAGAAATCTCCAATGTAGATGGGTAACCCACTGTTAGTGTACTGCTGCTGTGAAGGAAGGTGTTATCTGCATGATATAATAGTAGATGTAGACTTTGGATAACAGTATGACCGTTTATTCTCTTCATAGCTAAGAGCCAGAAAAGGTAATTGAAAAACCATCCATCCATTTTCTGGAAACAAAATGACAGAATAGTTACATATAGTCCTGTCAATATTTGAGAAAAATTGCTAGTAGTGTCCCTTTAAATGGTTATCTAGTAGTATGTGTTTCTGTAGGTGGTGTTCTCCTGGCGTCGTCCTTCACACTACTGCCTCTTTCCACTGCTTCATACTCCAGTGGTGGTGTGCTTTACACCCGTCCAGCTTACACTTGGCATTGTGTATGCTTGTTGGGCCTTTGTGCATCTGCTTTTCCATGGAGCTCCTGACATACGTTTCTTGTGCTCATGTCACTTTTTTCCAAATTCCTTGGCAATAGGTTAGGGCTGAAGATGCACCAAAGTTACGGCACAAAAATCTCTCTGAAAGTAAGTAGAGCCTGAGCCCTGTGATGCCGGTTGCTGAGCTCCAATACCGCAGATCAGGGGCTTTAGCGTGAGGAGTGGCACTCAGGTTGGAAAGCACGATCACTATTCTATTCAGGTTGAGCAGGGAGGTATTTATTACTCTCTTGTAGTCATAAATTTCCCATAAACATTTTCCCTTATTGTGATCATTTACAGAAAGACTCCAGTTGTTTCTGAATAGTCAACCATATGTAAGTCCTGTAGTGTGAATAGATGACATCCTGGAACTGCAGATCTTCCCATGTAACGGCAGTAAGTTGCAGTTGGCTAAAAACCTATGCGCTTATTCTGCCGTATTTTTGACTGTTAAAAGGAACTCTGCAGCCAAATACATGTGTGTGACCGATCCTTCACCTACCTGATTTCACGCTGTTTTTGCGTGAATTTCTGCACGTTTCCATATGAAATCTTCAGTGAAAACTGCTTGTTATTTCTGGGTTTTGGTGCAGATTTGATGTGATTTTGCCGCAGATCTCACCCTTCCATTGAAAAGTGTTAAATCCACACAAATAATTGACATGTTTCAGATTTCAGAATCTGCCCGGCAGGTCAGTTTCCACCTGGTAGGAAAAAGCAAAGTGTACATGAGATTTGTCTAATCTTATTCACTTTGCTGGTACTGTATTATACAGAAAACACGGGTGTAATCCGCCCCGTGTGCAGGTAGCCTTGTAGAGTTCACCGTCTTCGTCAAGGAAGCTGAGGTTTCATCTTCTCTGGAAATAACCCTTCCTCCGAGCCTTCTGCAGCTAAAATGTTAAATTAGGGTTCCCTTTGCAGTTAAAAGTAAAGTGTTGTAAAACTGTAAGAAAAATCTTTAGAGGGAAGGTGTTATTGTGTAATTCATGCATATTCGCTTCACACTTGGTTTTATTTTAACTACATTAGCACAACTCGCTGAAAATGTATGAACTCTGCATTAGCACCTCTGGAGCAGAATAGACTTTTAATGTAACACAGAAGCTGCTGTGGTCTTTATTTTATGGTCTTTCACCACAAATGTATCTGAACGAGAGCCACCCAAATCTCTCTATCCTATGTGTAAATGCCATCAAATTATTATTTTTTAATGTACTTTTTCTAGTTTTACTTACAAAATAAGTCCCTATTAGCGTCTATAGGACTTTGGAATCTGTACACCACTGACCAGTCACCGCCATACAGGTGCACAGATTCCACCGTACTGCAGGCACAGGGCAGAAGTGAGTGGTCAGGCAGGAGCACGTGAGATGGAGCTTCATGTTTATTCCAGCACAGGCATGCAGCCTCCTCTTCCCTCTCTGGGATACCTATGCCAGTTCCCTTCTACATCAGCTGATGAACTGGGGCAGAGTGCCAGCTCCTTCCAAGCATCTCACCACATGCCACTGACACAAAGATGTAGAAGTTGACTGTTGTCGGCATTGAAATAAGGACGTCTGTGCATATATACACAGTATATCAGCAAGTTTTATTATATTTTATTGAACAACCTCTTTGATTATATGCATTGTGCTTCTTATCTATATTTTATGAGTAGTTTTTTTTTCATCTCTCTTGCATATCCTACTGGTAGACGTCTCCTCCTCTTGACATCACGGGAGGAGGCTAGGGTTGTCATGACAAAATATTGATTCAATTTCGATACCACTTTTTAAAAACTTTTTATTTATTAACTATTAGCCACCTTAGCGACTAGAACTCTTGTCCCATTCACCCTGATAGAGCTCTATTAGGGTGAATAGGACTTCACACTCTCCCTGCTGCCCTGGGCTTTGTGCACACAGCAGCAGGGAGCTTACCATGGCAGCCATGGGCATTGATCGTGGCACCTGAAGGGTAATTGACGGGGTTCGGTGGGGTCTCCATTTCCTGTCATTGAGGTTGGGTGACGGCTGTCTTATTAGAATAAGGCAGTTTTGATAAATGACTGTATTTGAGGAAATGATATAACAGCGATATCTTTTTGGCGAGATGAATTGATATTAGTGGCACAACCACACAACTGATTTCAGGCGTCTGTCACTGCTGTCATGGCATTTAGTACTTTGAGAATACTACCCCTCCCTCCCTTGCCACCAGATGATGATTACTACGCGTTTTTTGCTCTGTGCATCGTCGAAGGCAGGAGAGGGAGGGGACAGCACGCGGCATCTGACTCATCTCTCTCACGGGGCTGACATGTGCTAAAAGTACTGACTGCCATCCCAGAAGTTACAGACCACTGAAATCAGTGGGTCTGTCACTACACTATGCTGCCCTCTGTACAGGTGTCAGGTCCCCTTTAAATTGCAGGGCGGTGTTTAGGAAGTAAAAGTACATCTGAGAAGCATAAATATTTTACTGTAGAGATGGTGACTGCTGAAGCTGCTCCATGAGATGGCTGGATATAATAACAGAAGCATAACATTGTCACATTACAGGAATTATCTAAGTGGTGTCTTTTATATAACTAAGCCTGGCTGGCCTATTAGGGCCTATGGACTATACAGCAAAAAGGGTCTATAAGTGGAGGACCAACGAACATCCTAATGATGTGTCCACTAATGGGTGAAGACCAGGAAGATACAGAGGAGAGGAATTTAGCATTTGGGTCACATCTGAAGGTTAAGTAACAGTTAAAGGGGTTTTCTTCTGGATAGGTCATCGGTATCCGATCTGTTCAGGTCCAGGTTGTTGGACCCCCAAGGATCTGATATTGATGTCCTATCTTGAGCTGTTTGAGGAACACTGCGGACTCCTTGCAGCTTTCCAAGCATAGCGCTGTGCTTGGCATTGCAGCTTCAACCTCATTCTCTTAAATAGGGCTAAGCTACATAGGCCACGTGACCGATGAAATTGACATCACATCGTGGGCATTAAGGACTAGTACTAAGTACTAGCACGATAGGACCTCATAGGAGGATTCTAACATCAATGCATTTGTCAGTTCTTTCCCAAATCTGAAACCATTGAGCATTGGAGAGTGAGGAGCCAAGGTCTTCTTCTCACCCATATGCAGTAAGAGTCTGAGTCCTGGCATAGACAAGAATTGAGAATTCAGATAAGCCTGGGAGAGTCGGGTTTGGAAGGTACCCATAAAAAGCTTCATTTGAAGATATTGGATGGACATTATTATCCATTTCCTTTGCCTGTGGGACGTAGAATATTCCTCAGGACTTATACCCTCTCGCCGTTGTTAGTAGTATTTGGGTCTCTACTTCTCAGCACGCTGCTTTCAGGTTTCTTGTAAAGAGCGTCAGAATTAATTTTATTCCTCTTTTACAGGGAAAATGACCGGGTTGCAATGGTCAATGGGGTCTCCATGGATAACGTTGAACACGCATTTGCAGTTCAGCAGTTAAGGAAGAGCGGTAAAAATGCCAAAATTGTAAGTCCGCTTCATGTGTAAAATCAGTTTGTTACATTCATTTACAGGCTTTGTGTAGTAACATTTCTTAACACTTACATTTTCTTTGATTGATTTGTATTTTATTGCTGTGATTGTTTTGAACTCTGCACAGATTAAAATGCAGAGATGTCAGTAATTTATATGTAATTTGGCAATCACTATGACAGGAAGGTAAATCATAAATCTACTAAATTTAGTTCTATCTAACATTGGCAGCATATTAATAAGAACATGGTTTTGGGTTTGCTGCTACCTGGTTGTGCACTATTTATGTATGTATTTTTTTTTTCTTCTAAATGAGTCACTTTTTTTATTTCTCTGAAACAAACAGACTATACGGCGGAAGAAAAAAGTGCAGCTTCCAGTAGCTCGTCCTGATCCAGATCCTGTATCTGAGAATGAGGAGGACAGCTATGAGGAAGATGTGCCTGACCAGAGAAATGCCCATAGTGGTCCTGGTGCCAGCAGGAAGAGTGAAAAGAGCTGGGTGAGGGACAGAAGTGCCAGCCGAGAGAGGAGTTTGTCGCCCCGATCAGACAGAAGATCCATCGCTTCCAGTCAACCTCCAAAACCTACCAAAGTGACCTTGGTGAAATCCAGAAAAAATGAAGGTTTGTTGCTGCCATTAGATCCAGTGGGACTTCCTATAGCTTTACATCTACGGTGGCTTTTAAATTGTTTCATTTTTCACATTCCACTTTTGCTTCATAGTGTGCGAACTGACTTTTGTTATGTGGCTGTCTTCTAATGATCTGTAATTGTCTTGTAGAATACGGTTTGAGATTAGCCAGCCACATTTTTGTAAAAGAAATCTCTCAAGATAGCCTGGCTGCGAGAGATGGAAATATTCAGGAAGGAGACGTTGTGCTTAAGGTACGTTATGTTTTTATGTACTTGTATTCAGGGAATGTTAGATGTGAGTCTTATATCTGTATTATTTATTTCATGTTTCATAGATCAAAGTAAGGGGGCATTCACACGACCGTATCTGTATTGCGGTGCCCAAAACACGGATAGTGGCCGTGTGTGTTTAGCATTTTGCAGATCAGCACATCCCTCCCTTTGTTAGAAATTCTTGTCTGCAAAACGGACAAGAATAGGAAGTACATGGTGTGCTGTCCACATCTTTTGTAATCCCATTGAAATGAATGGGTCCACATCCAATCCCGAATTTTTGGGTTGCGGACCGAAAATACGGTTGTGTGAATGGCCCCTATGTGAGAAGTGTACTTCAGTCACTCACTCCGTGCCCTCACAAACTTGAAGACGTTATTTTCTGCATTCTCGTCCTTGATTTTATTCTAAACCGTAGACTTTATTTTTGTGTGCCCCATACACTTTCCTGTGTTGGTCAGCTGGCTTCTCTCCTGTCTTGGTCATGGTGTGACTTCTGAAAGTTTCTTCAAGGAAATTTAGTGCGTTTTGATAGTGGGTTAAGGAGTTAACCTTGTTTAGTCGTATATGAAAAAATACCGTATTATCGGACTATGGGACTATCTGAGTGAGACACACCTTAATTTTGTCACCAGGGAAAATCAAAATGTCAGACAGGTAGTTCTCCTGTACATAGTGTTGTCAGGGGATAAGAGCTAGCTGCCCTCATTGCTGTCAAGTTCACTGCTCTTTCTACTTTACTGCACGGTGATGCTAATCTATATCTGTGGTGTCTCCATCACGTGTTCTCCATCTGCCTGACCCTTGTCTACTCCTATCACCGGAGTGCAGTCCCTTGTCTTATGCCATGTATTGCCTGCAGCTTCTTCTGTGTGCCAATCCCTGTACCTTCTTAGGCTTACCCTGTGACAGACCATCCAGTTTCCTCTTCCTGCATTTCCACCTTTCTTCATGCTGAATAAAGCATTAGATGACTGTTACGGTGCTGCCCACGGTCCTGTGTTATGGTCCTGCCTGCAGCGGGCAGTCTAGCGTGGTGGCACAGGAAGACTGCAGACATGATGTATAGCAGTCAGATCAGGCCCCTGAGGTGGAGGTGGGCTGCTTGTTCTTTCATTGGCTGTACACCCCTCACGTCCTAGGCAGTGGTGGGCATCTTTGACTCGGCACAATAAGCATAGACTTTTTAGCATGATTTTTTTTTTAAATTACGGTACATCTAGTCCAAAAAAAATCCATCGTTTGAGGTTGACAATACAGTTACACCGCACACTTTAGCAGGTTCAACAACACATTAGGGTTTGAACTGCAGGACCTGATAGTACTGTTGATTTCGACGCACACCGCGGTCTGCTCTTTGCTTTATATTGATTTTACAGCTCTGTGTCAAAGTCTTTTGGCGGAAAAAAACCCCCATTAACCTGGTGATTGCAAGGTTTCATCTGGACATACTGAGCTAAAGGATAGCCGTCTGAAATAATGCAGTGATTTCATCTGCTGAATGGAAGAGCACCTTTTCTGCTTGTATTGTAGTTTTGGATTATTGGCAATCTTTCTTTCACAGATATGGCTGTCTCCTCATTCTAGCAGTGACACTTTATCAGCGCTTCATGGGGAGGCTGATCAATAACACTCGCTGAGTTTACATTTCTCAGTTGCTGGATTCTGGACTTTTCTTATTCATGGATGAAGAACGTAGGGATGAAACTGCTGAGCTGTGGCTTTGGTGTCCTGCCTCCGTCAGTGCCTAAGATTTGTGAAGCTACATATCACTACAGCATAGAATAATTTTTCTCCTACTTGTGATGATTTCCTGTTCTTTTATGGCCTGCAAACAATTGGGGGAGTTTGCTCTTCATATGTGCAGCAGCATTTTTGACCCAGTGGTTAGATACTTCTCAGTTCATTGATTTGTGCGTGCTATCCGGGTCTAGCATGTAGTGTTTCAAGAATTAAAGGCATTTTCCTATTCATTTACTTTAAATGCAGGCAACCTATCAGAATAATAATAAAATCTATATATTTGCAATCCCGATCCACCTACATTGCAGCAGTGCCATTCAGTCCCCCCCACCAGCCTTTGTTTTCCTGTCTGCAGCAGTGATTTAAAAAAAATTATTGTAAACCCCTCCCCCCCCTTAACTCGGACTGCTTTAGCCTATGTTCACTCATGTCAGAGTTTGTATGGACTTAGGGCCAAAATGTGTCAAGTCTGAAAACATTTCGCTCTGTGGAAAAAAGGTTCTACTGAGAAAATAATTATTATGCTACTAATTTTGGATGGGAATGCTGAAGATTAGCCCCTTTGAATAAAAATGGGGCTAATCCTCACTGCTGCAGCACATCTGAAGTGTATGCCACCGAGTTCTCCCTTATTTCAGTAGTATAATGTGTGTTGGATTTGGAATAGGAAGATCTGACACCTGTGCACATAGGCTTAGTTTTTGCTTTGGAGAAACTACATGGGAAGTATCAGTCTGGAGATCTTACTGCAGGTTTAGGACAAATCCAGAACTTTTTTTTATCTCGTTTAACCCCATATGCATGCTGGTGGCCTGAAGTAGACCATGCTATGTTGTGCTGGACTGTCCTGGAAGTACTGTTTATGACCATAACATCTTTCAAGTGTGCCTCCCTTTAATTTGAAGATCTTAATGTTTTATGCATTGAACATGGTTACCCGGTTATCAGAGGTTCCTGTTGTTTACTAGCTGCAGGGCACTAATCCCCTTGTTCCTCAGACTTGATGCTGCCAAGTAGCACTTGAATTGTATAATATTTGACTCGTATTTTAAATAAAAGTGAAAGTATATTTTAAGTTAATTTTTCAGTCTTTGCTAATATGAAACAGAAACCCAATTTTTTTATGTGCATAAACAATTGTTAATGGGTGGGGAAAAATTAGGCAGCAAATGTACTAAAGCTAAAAAAAAAAAAAAAAAAAAAAAGTACTCGCCTCTTCAATTCCCGGCCGATCCAGTGTAGATACTCTGGTGGTCCCTTGCTAGTCACTGCATCATCGGTGAGGCAGGTGACCACTGAGGGTCAGTGATTGGGACTGAAGAGGAGAGTACTGTTTTATATGACAAAATTCAGTGGTAAAATAGCACATATTGTTAATGTCTATTTCTGCATGTGCTACATTTATACAACTAGTGGAGCCTTTCTGAGATGCCTCAGTACTACTCAGAGCAACCCAATTTACTTAAGGCCTGTTTCACACGATCGGTATTTGTAAGCCAAAGCCAGGAGAAAGATATAGTAGAAATATTTGTGCCGCTTTTGTTTTTTGGACCCACTCCTGTTTTTGGCTTACAAATACTGATGCAAAAAATACTGACCAGATACTGACTGTGTGAAAGAGGCCTAACAGAGTTGAGAAATAATATTCTGAAAGTTGGTCTGTAGTAGGTGCCAGCAAGTCAGAGATCGTGCTTTGCTTGCAGGATTTGTACAGACCATAAATGCCTCAACTCTTTGTTAACTTGGTTTGTGTCACTCATTGAGAAATATTTAATCTAAGCATGAATGATCACTAATCCCTTGATTGTTATTTTCCAGATTAATGGCACTGTCACCGAAAACATGTCTTTGTCTGATGCAAAAACATTGATAGAAAGGTCAAAGGGTAAATTAAAAATGGTTGTTCAAAGGGATGAGCGAGCAACTCTACTGAATGTTCCTGATCTAGATGACAGCCTTCATTCTGCAAATGCTTCAGAGAGAGACGGTATGATGGAAAAACTGATAGTAATGTACTTTTTGTTGTGCGTTTTGTCTTTCCGCTAGCATTTCACGGGTAACTGATCCTTCACACTTTGATTTGCTGTCTGCCGTAATTAGGTTATGGCTCAGACCATGTTGCTGGTGGTCTTTGTGGCAACATTGCTTCTGAAATAGTAGTGTCCATCATCTGAGCACATTATGGGAATATTTCGTCCTTAAAGGGGTTTTCCGGTATTTTACTACTAATGACCTATCCTCAGGATAGGTCATCAGTATCTGATTGGTGGGGGTCTGACACCCGGGACCCCCACTGATCAGCTGTTTGAGAAGGCATCGGCGCTCCCGTGAGCGCCGTGGCCTTCTCTCAGCTTTTCCTAGCCCAGTGACGTCACGTGGCCTAGGAGCGGCTTAGCCCCATTCAATCAGATAAGTCAGTAAGTAAATCCCAGAAAACCCCTTTAAAGAGAACTTTTCACTGCTCCTGACATGCCTGTTTTAATAGCTACCTACTTTCTCCATGTAATAACAATTCTGGAGCATCTATTCTTATGACTCTATGTTGTGTCATTCCTTTATTATTTTGTACTAGAAGTTATGAATGAATTGCTAGCAGTCTGCAGTAAGGGTACAGAGGGGAGGTAACCAGTTGGGGGTGTGTCTCTGCACAGTCTGAAAATGGGAGCACTGACTGTATAGAGTATGTGCAGGGACACACCCCCACCTGGTTACCCCCCCCCCCTCTGTACCCTTACTGCAGACTGCTAGCAATTCATTCATAACTTCTAGTGTAAATAATAAAGAAATGGCACAACATACAGAGACATAAGAATAGATGCTCCAGAATTATTACATGGGGAATACATGTAAGTATTAAAACAGGCATGTCAGGAGTGGTGACAGGTCTTCTTTAAGACCATCTGAAGTTGATGGCAGGCTTTTCAAGCCACCTCATTGTTGCAGATAGTTTCTGTGTGGCAAAGAGCAATGTGACCAACTGTATAGTATATGTTGGTAGGGAGCTGTTTCATAGCATCTATGGGTCTCCAGAGTTTGAGACCCACATTAGGCAGTAACACTTGTTTAGAATGAGCATTCCCAAATGAGCCTTTCAGAAGAAAATTGTATAAGGCTGTGATGGCTAACCTCCAGCACCCCAGCTGTGGTACAACTACAACTGTTGCTTGGCTGCATGGCTCAGAACTCCATAGAAATGAATGGAGCATGCTGGGAGTTGTAGTTTCCCCACAGCTGGAGTGCTGGAGGTTAGCCATCACTGGTACATATGAAACAGGCTATTTTCCACGTCTGTGTAGAAGCGAAGCCTGCAAGTGATTAGCCGGAAATCTATTATCAAGATCTACTGATAGTTGCCACCACTGACCCAACATACATGATTATCCTGATTAAGAAACAGCGGGTCTCCTTTATCGAAACTGTAGAAGAAAAAAGTGGTGACAACATAGCCGGTTACCAGCACGTTACATTTTGGCTAGCAGCTTTTTTACGGTGTATCAAGCATGGTTAGCCTAGTTTGCAGAGATGTAGTAGGCTGGGTCTAAATAAACGTTGCATTAATGTTTTTTGCTACAGTTTTCCATGGTTGCTGCAAAATACTTGATGCGGCTGCACAGTGTAAACCCAGTCTTATGTATCTATGTGCTGTTCAGTACCGTTCTGTTGGTATCTGCTAAAGGGGTTCTGCCACCGATCAGCGGTTTTCATCCAGTGCCAGAAAAAACAAATGAACGGGAGCTGAGCTACAGTATGCCAGGACGGAGGCTTCTGCCCCAGGCTTCACCCAGCTGAAGAAAACAGCTGATCAATCGGGGTGTCTGATCCCCACCGATCTCATTGATTACCTACCCTGAGGAGACATCATCTGTGTCTTGAAACCAGAGAATTCCTTTAATCAATACAAATTGCTGTAAATTCTTCTCTGCTAGGCAGATGCTTTGAGCCTGGAATTGGTGACGATATCTACATCATATTTTTTACATTTGATTATGATGTTGCCGCGTGTGAAAATAAAGTGCAAATTTTCCCCATCATTTTGCACTCGATACCCCATAATGAGAACGTGAAAATAAAGTTAGTTATCTTTGCTAATTTATTGAAAAGGAAAAACTAAATTCTTGCATTGACTTAAGTATTCAGATCCTTTACTCAGGACTTGAAGCACCTTTGTCAGCGATTACAGCCTGCAGTCTTCTTGGGTATGATGCCACAAGGATTGCACACTTGGATTTGGGGATTGTTTCTTCTATACTTATCCTCTCCGCTCTGTCAGGTTGGATGGAAACTGTCAGTCATTTTGAACCTCTCCAGAGATGTTTAATAGAGTTCAAGTCAGGGCTGTGGCTGGGCCACTCAATGTCATTCACAGAGTTGTCTCTAAGCCACTCCTATGTTGTCTTGGCTGTGTGCTTAGAGTCATTGTCAACCTTATGGCCCAGCCTGAGGTCTAGAGTGCTCCGGATCAGGCTTTGCTCCATTCAGCTTTCCCTCAGCTCTGACCAGTCTTGCTTTCCCAGCTGCTGAAAAATACCCCACAGCATGATGCTGCAACCACCATGTTTCACTATAGAGATGGTATTGGGCTGGTGAAGAGCAGTGCATGGTTTCTTTCAGACATGACGCCTAGAATTGAGGCCAGAAAGTTCAGTCATGTTTTCATCAGACCAGAAAATCTTTGGTGTGTCTCTTACTGAGGAGAGGCTTCTTTCTGGCCATTCTGCCCTAAAGCCCAGATTGGTGAAGTCCTGTGTTGATGGTTGACCTTCTGGAAGTTTCTTCCATCTGCACACAGGATCTTTGGAGCTCAGACAGAGTGAGCATTTGGTTCTTGGGCATCAAGCTCTTCAAAGAGTCTTTGTTGTTCCAATCTTTCTTTAAGAATTATTAACAATAAAGGAGTCAACTGTGCATTTGGAAACTTTCAGCAGACCTTTTTCTCCAGATCAGTGCCTCCACACAATCCTGTCTCCGAGCTCTACAGGAAGGTCTTTCCTAATCATGGCTTGGTTTCTGCTGTGATATGCATTGTCAGCTGTGGGACCTTATATAGACAGGGCTGTGTCTTTCCAAATCATGTCCAGTCAACTGAATTTACCATATGGACTCCAATTATGGTGTAGAAATATCTCAAATATGATCAAGAGAAAGGGGCGGGGGGGTGCCCTGAGCTAAATTTTAATTGTCATATCAAAAGGCCTGAATACTGGTGTCCATGCAAAAATTTAGTTTTTCCTTTTCTAAATTTCTGTTTTTATTCTCATTAAGGAGGACTGAGTGCAGAATGATGGGAAAACGTCTTTATTTTTTTATTTTAGTACACAGCTGCATAATAAAATGTGAAAGGGTCTGAAGAATGTGCAAATGCATTGTAGTGTTCAGGTTTTAGAATCATTTAATAATTAAAAAAGAAAGGTGAATAGTCGCATTGAAGCAAAATGCTAGTTCATGTATTTTTTTGTTCATGTGTGTATTTTTTTTTTTTGCTGACCGCAAATCAGTATTTTGACGTTTCTAAATATGTTACCCTATAATTAGACGGTAGTGAAAATTTGATGTTTTATTCATTTAATTAAAAACTATTTTTTTTGTTTGTTCAACAGACATTTCAGAAATCCAGTCGCTGACATCAGACCATTCCAACCGTTCACATGACCGACCGCGCCGTAGCCGTTCACGGTCTCCTGACCAGAGATCGGAGCCTTCAGACCATTCCAGACATTCTCCACAACAGCACAGCAACAGCAGGTGGTGACATCTCCTCTGTATTATTTTATTATAATTTTTTTAAATAGAGGGGTGATTTTATTTTCATATCCACACATTTTCTTCATGCAGAGATTATGTTTTATTCTCTGTAGATATTTGAACGCACGTTGATTGAGTATTGGGTAGCTTATCATGAAGTTTCCAAACAGAGCTGTGTTTTCAGCATCAAGTTTGAACTCTAGAACCCCTTTAATTATTGAATGAGTGTCTATTGTTTTTCCATAAAGCTGTTAAAAATTTAAAGAAGCACTCCAGCAATTTTTTGGCTGCCTATATAGTGTAACAGAGGCCATTATTAAAGAATGAGGCAGAAGCCCTCGTGTTCTCTTGTTTTAGTTGATGTGCACTTGTGTTCCGTCGTGGCTTCTTGGGCCATGTAGTTCTTTAATACAGACTGTATTTCTCATTATGCCTCTGGCTCTTAAGAGGCAGAATGAGCAGAGTCTCATCACACAGAGTCCCATCTAAGGGCAGCAAGTAATAGTAACAGGGAACTGCAGAGTCTCTGTGTATCTTACATGATGTAGCTTCAGCCTGCCCTCATGTCCTGCTTGTGATAGGTTATCCTCTGTCAACTTTTACAAGCTGGAGGCAGGAGAGAGTGCAAATGGATAGTATAGGAAGACGTTGAAATCTTTAGGATCACTCTATACCTGGGGGGACATACAGAGAAACAAGGATGAGGGGAGGTGCCTGGAAATTTTCTAGGTGACGAAGCAATCATGTAGTTCACAGGAAGTCATCCACACAAGAGACACTTACCTTATACAGGAGAGCAAGCAAGCCTCATCACTCAGCTGGCCCAAAATGTATGGATGAAACGCGTAACACTGCTTTATATATTACTTATGACTTGGCATTATACTGGAGTGCTGCTTTAATCTTGTGGACATCCAGATCAGTTTTCATGTGCTCAGCTCTGCTTGCTTTTATTTTTCACATATTTCTTCATAAGTGGTTTTAAGGTCTTCAGGGGTGTGCATTTGCCAGCCTATTGTATCAATCCGTGCTACACCCATGGATAAAAATTATGCCTGCTTTATCTTTCCGAACAGGCTTGTTCCCTGTTGACTCTGACTGACTAAAAATTGTTGTTATCTTTTCTGGAACATGCTTCCTGTAATTATAGTTAATAAAGGACACACTGTTACGAGCGCTCTTTCCAGATTTATGGCATTGCAGCCCTTGTACTACACGTGACAGCATTTGCAATTGACAAGCACAATGAAGCAGCTGATTGGCATCTCTGTCACAGTGAAAAGAAAGGCGGTGATTTTCTTTTATTTGATAGTTAACTGTGTGCGACATACACTTTTCCTAGTAGACTGTTGGTTATACTTCTGAACTATCAACTGCGTAGTAATAGGCTTGGGTCAGGTTGTTGAAATTGGGCAGCTTCGTATGAAATAAAAATCTGTCTAATTTTTAGAAAACTGTTCATTTATACATGTAAGTCATTATTCATATACCAAGCATTAAATTGTAACCGCCATTCTATTTTTATTTTTGTACTGTGTAGTAGTAGTAGTAGTAGTGATACTATTTTTGAAATATACTTTCATTACTGAGAATAGCTCTAAAGTGGGTCATTTTGAGCCTTAGCAACGCTCCTCTGTCTTCTGGTTACATAACACAGTCAGTGATGAGCAAGTCTCCACTGTTATGTAATCAGAAGACAGAGGAGCGTTGCTAAGGCTCAAAATGGGCCACTTTACAGCTATTTTCTAACAGAAATGAATAATTTCAATAATGAAAGTATATTATTAATGGTCAGCATCACTGCCCCCACACATTACACAAGTACAAATAGAATGGCTGTTAGACTTTAAAGGCTGGATGTCCAACAGGTTGTGTGGGCACTGACTGCTCATTCTAAAATTTGCATTAACCACCTAACTGTTTTGCCAGAGTCCAGCTCGTGCAGTGTGAAGAGTAGCTAACTGGAGGGGGGAGGGCTGCTATAGATGGTGATATCTTCTCAACCGTAGCGGCTAGAAACATACCACTCTTCTCTGAAAGCTGACAGTCCGGGCGTTCATACAAGACCAAAATGACAGCTAAAGTCCAAGCAACAGAGGAGAAATCACTGTTAGATTTCAAGTTGGGAATAATCGCGAGTAAAACCTGTTTTTGCTTTTATTTTCAGCTGCATTGACAGCATCTCGATTTCTATCAGTGATATCTTTCTCTGTCCTGGACATATTGCTGTCATTTTGGTATGAAAGCTTGGAATGTCTGCTTTCAAACAAGATCAGTTGCATGTTTCTAGCTGCTACCATTCAGGAGGTAACAGCATCTAAAGCAGTCCTCCCCCCTCCAGTTACCTACTTTTCCCACTGCTGGAGCTCCACTCTGGCAAAACAGGGGAGTAAAATGTACAGGAGAATATCATACAATTGTTTGGTGAGCACAGTGCCATACATGTGCCTGGTATTTGGAGCATATAACAAATATGCTATTAGATGACCATACTCAGGATCTTCTGATTTTATGCTGATTCCTTACCAATAGTTATTCATAGTAATAGTAGACATAATTCACCTATCAATGACGAATGAGCACACAACTTTGGGGGTTTAACCCCTTCCCGACCATGTACGGCACTCGGGCGGTGCGAGGACATGACGCCCGCTCGCGGGTGCGGCGGGCGTCATGGCCGGCAAGTCTCTGCTGTTTCTAACAGCAGAGACTTGCCGCTTCTTACCTCCGTCTGCGGCGACTTCCTGGGCCTTCTGATGCGTCTGAGGATGCGTCTGAACCCGGAAGCCTACGCTTCCGGGTGGTGTACAGACACCCCGATTGGCCAATCGGGGTGTCTGTACACCATATGAAAACTGTAATCCTCGCTGGTGAGGATTACAGTTTTCAAACTGCAATTCTTATTCTGGCCACTAGATGGCAGGCCAGGATAAGAAATGAGCAATTCATGGATTTAACTGCATCTAGTAAATCCATGATTGCTCATAAAGAAAAAAAACAAAACACAATATATGAGCTCATATTTGAGCTTTAAAATAATCACAAAAAAACTTTTAAAAAAAATGTTAAAAAATATATAAAAAATAAAAAAGATATAAAAGTTCAAATCACCCCCCCTTTCCGTATAAGTAAAAAATAAATAAATAAATAACAGCTCTGTACACATAAATACCAAAAAGTTATAGGGGTCAAGATATGACAAGGAAAAAAAAAAAGGGCAACTTTCTAATTATTTTATCACCATCTAAACGCAGGAAAAACTATACATATTAGGTATCGCCGGATTCGTACTGACCAGTAGAATGAAAGTAACCGGTCAGTTTTAATGCACATCGAACGCTGTAAATAAGAAACCCGTAGAACTGTAGCGGAATAGCGGTTTTCTTGCAATTTCACCCCATTTGGAATTTTTTTCCCGCTTCCCACTACACCATATGCAATATTAAATGGTGGCGTTGGAAAGTACAACTTGTCCCGCAAAAAAGAAGCCCTCATACAGCTATGTGAACAGAAAAATAAAACAGTTATGGCTGTTTGAAGGCAGGGAGCGCAAAACGAAAATGCAGAACTGAAAAAACCTCCGGGGTAGAAAGGGTTAACAGAGCTATTACAGAAACATTTGTGCAGATTCTGGCCTTTTTATGATGGTCTTATTATTAATTTTTTTTTCTGTGCATAATTTCCAGTAGCATCTTATGTACTGATTTTTATTTATTTATTTATTTATTTTTATTCAGCACGCGGAGTAAAGAAGAGGAAAGAGTGTCAAAGCCTGGTGCTTTATCTACGCCTGTGAAAAATACGAATAGTGCAACCCTCTCCAGAACAGTGGAAGAACCTTTGCAGGAAAGAGCTGAAAAGCAGACTCCTCCTCTTCCAGGTGATTAGAAAAGCTCTTTATTGTTCTGAAGGATTTGGTCTTTATTTATGTTTTGAAACAGCATAGATATTGGGAAGAAAAACACCCCAGTTTAATCTTCTAGGGCAGGGATGCTCAACCTGCGGCCCTCCAGCTGTCGTAAAACTTCAACTCCCACCATGCCCTCCTGTAGGCTGATAGCTGTAGGCTGTCTGGGCATGCTGGGATTTGTAGTTTTGAAACAGCTGGAGGGCCACAGGTTAGGCATCCCTGTTCTAGGTGGTCGAAATGAGTGGACCATGCCTATGCGTGCATCCTTTAACTGGGGACTGTAACCTCTCCTGAAATGTCTGTTTTAATAACTTTCTTGCATTCTCCATGTAATAACAATTCTTTAGCACCTTTTCATATAACTGTATTGTTCCATTCCTCCATTATTCCTACTTGAAGATTATGAGTAAAGCACCAACTGTCTGCAGTCATGTCCAACTAGGGGTTACCGATAAGGAGCATGTCCCTATCCAGTCAGTGCTGCTAGTGGAAGAATGTGCAGTAACACAACCCCAACTGGTACCACCCAGATGGACCTTTAATCCAGACTGCTGGCAGTTCATTCATAGATGAATGGCACAAAGTTATTTGAAATGAAGCCCCAGAGTGAGGAATGTAAGTGGTTACTAAAATAGATAAGTCGGGAAAGGTTTTGTGCACGGTGGCTCAGTGGTTATCACCGGTGATTGCAGCCATGGCATCCTAGGTTCAAATATGACCAAGGACAACATCTGCATGGAGTTTGCTTGTTCTCCCTGTGTTTGTGCGGCTTTCCTCTGGTTTCCTCCCACACTCCAGAGACATACTGAAAGGGAACTTAGATTGTGAGCCCCTCAGGGTACATAATAATGTGTGTAAAGCGCTGCAGAATATGTCAGCGCAATATAAGTAAATATAAGTAACATAAATAACTTCCAGGGAAGCTTAGAACAGAACAAATAAATTTGATGGATCCGTTAAAATGCCCATTCATATCAATAGTGGTGTAAAAACCGTATGTATCTACTCCAGCAGGAAAAGCACAGGTTTTTTCCTCTAAAAATAAAATACAAAATTGACTTGAATGGTATGACAGATTTGAATGGAAGCCATAACAGGGTATTCCGTTTGGTTAAAGTTATCCGCTATCCACAGGATAGGGGATAACTATTAGATTGGTAGGGGTCCTACCGCTGGGCCCCCCACCGAGACCTGTATCCCTTGCAGCTCCCCTGAAATGACCTAAGCGGCTGGTCGCACATGTGAACTCCCACTCTATTAATTTCTATGGGAGTTCTGGAAAAAGCTGAGCACTGTACGTGGTGGTCTCTGGTACTCCCATAGAAATGAATGCTGGAGGCCACGCACATGCGCGACCGGCCGCTCAGGTCATTTCAAGGGAGCTGCAGGAGGTACAGAGCCTCCATTCTCGTGAGGGGTAGGACCCCCACTGATCTAATAGTTATCCCCCTATCCACTGGATACCCCTTGTACGTTTGTGTCTCATCCATGCTTACCGGAAATGTGAACCTAAGCTATTCTAACTATAGCTCTGCTTTACTGATCTGTGTGTGATTGTTTGTAAAGGACTGTCTTCAAGTAAATAGATTGAATATTTTACTTCCATGTTTAGGAAGGAAGGAAAGGGTGGGGCATATGAAATGGAAAAACAGTTTATTTCCTGCTACATGCCAGTGCCCAGCAAAGATATAGACGGTATTGTACAGTGATATGCAATGACAAATTTATTGTGCATCTCGGATGTATGGGCCAAATATATATTGAATACGAGGTATGATTTCTACTTGAGTGGCGAGTTACGCAGCCTTTTTTGGTGGTTTCACTAAGTTGAATAGTAAAGGCTCCTATTCTGTGAGCAGAACTGGATAGTGTGGGGTAATAATGAGACACAAAGTTTTGTATGACTTTATTCCCTTGTAAAAATCTGTCACCAGCCAGCAATAGAGTCCAGCTTCCCGTGTCCACTTAGATGTATGAGTTGCATAAAGACCGAGCTGACGATTACTATGTGAGAGAAGGGGCAACTGGATACACTTATTTGGACTCTACCGAGATATTTGCCAAAAGTAACATAACCTGGATGCCGGGACTGTAATGAGATGATGGATTCTTCTGGATGATGTTTGGAGGAAACCTGAGTTCTGCCAGCAGTGTCTTCACAGGAACGGTCTCTAGGCCTTGATTTTTTTCTTTAATACAAGTCTTTTTATGTAGTTGTGAAATGTTGTAGTATTGCTGTTTAAATAGTATTGTATAAGGTTAATTGAACAGCTCTCCATTGTAAATCAAGCTATATTTACTATGTAACCTAAACCTAGCATTTTTGTTGCATTTCAGAGCCGAAACCAGTATATGCCCAGTCAGGGCAACCTGACGTAGACTTGCCTGTTAGCCCGTCTGATGGCCCTTTCCCCAACTCCACACATGAAGATGGCATGCTTAGGTAATTTTCCTTTTAAGTATAATTGTTTTGATCCCTAACAATATAAAGTTGCTAGTTGAATTTTGTTTTAATTAATGGTTTATATACTATAATTTTTTTTGTCTTTTAGGCCTAGCATGAAACTAGTAAAATTCAGGAAAGGAGACAGTGTAGGGCTACGTCTTGCTGGTGGAAATGATGTTGGCATTTTCGTGGCGGGTGTTTTGGAGGATAGCCCTGCGGCAAAAGAAGGATTAGAAGAAGGCGATCAGATTCTTAGAGTAAGTTGCATACAGTCCATGTTTTAAAGAACTATACTTGAGCTGTATCCAAACTTTTGCAAGGGACAAATAGAAAATTGCCAGCAAGCAGTGACCGGATTGTGGACCCCTGAGAAAAGAGAGACGGAGTGTGATTTATAGGCTGTGCATTAAAGGGGTTTTCTGCTCCTTTTATATTGATGAATGATCTGATCATTGTTATTTATTGTTGTTTTTCTTTATTTGTGTCTTTTACCTGTTTCATTTTACTTGAAATCTCATAGAACAACTTGGAAAATACTGGCACAAATCTACATATAGAATTTTTCTGTTTAAAGATTTGTTAAAGCGCACAGCTTCGTTTTGTTTTCACCAGGTGAACAATGTGGACTTCACGAATATCATCAGGGAGGAGGCTGTCCTTTTTCTTCTTGATTTGCCCAAAGGAGAAGAGGTCACAATCCTGGCACAGAAAAAGAAAGATGGTTAGTGTTTTAGTATCATACATTTACAAATAATGCAATAGTAATGTATCCGACCCTGACAGAAGGTTTGAACCCAGCAATAGTATTTTCAGTCCTGTCAGTGCAAAAGAGTGTGCACCAAGGCTGTGACTAGTCTTAATCTGCCCTTACACTAGCTGAGGGTTTGTTTGTAGAAAGATGATCCTCGCGATTCCTCTGCACAGTTACTTTGGTGAGCATGCATGTGTTTTCATTGGAAAGAGGGAAATAAGCAGCTGTCAGACACCCTTGGGGGCAGCTTACCTCTTACAGGAACTGAGGATCATGCATATTAAAATCAGACATGCTCCATCCTTCTTTTCAACATCTGAGAGGGCTGAATTCTGCATACACAATAGATGGTCATCCTGTCCCGCCAAAATTAAAGAGTTCCGAAAAATGTACTCTTCGGTGTCTGGGCACCTTAGGATTTGTCTAGTTTGCAAAACCCCTCTATCATAGGTTTTCTAATAATAAAGCGATCACAAGATTCACCCCCATTGTAATCTATTTAGAGTCCATGTAGTAAGTGGACAAGTCAGATCTCTTTATGCACTGGCTAATATTGTATGAAGCAGACTAACCCTGTAAGCAGAGTGTGTGTGTATGTGTATATATATATATATATATATATATATATATTTCATTTTTTTTTTCTTCCAGTTTACCGTCGCATTGTTGAATCGGACGTTGGCGATTCCTTTTATATCCGAACCCATTTTGAGTATGAGAAGGAATCCCAATATGGCCTAAGTTTTAACAAAGGAGAGGTGTTTCGAGTTGTGGATACTCTTTACAATGGGAAGCTAGGATCGTGGCTGGCAATTCGAATAGGTAGAAATCATAAGGAAGTGGAAAGAGGGATTATCCCAAATAAGAACAGGTAAAAGTTATACGCCTCTAGTTGATGCCTAGTTTGTGTGCCTTTCAAACTTCATTTTCGTCTTTCCTTTTTACTTAGTGTGTGCTACCATGGTGCTTTATTGTGTAATTTAGCCAACCTGATTGGCTGTTTTTGGAACTGCACTATCTTGACCAGCTCTGCATTGCAAGCTGCTGTGTGACGGGGTTTACAATGCTGTGGCACTTTGCGATAGAACCAAGGTCGACACCTTTTCTAGAGATAGTTTTGGTCACCACCACTGGGACCTCCAAATATTAGGCATTTAGAGTTGCCCCACAAATATCACCCTTTAAAAAAAGAAACCGGTGACAGGTCTCACTTCTCTGTGTGATTGCTGTGTCAGGCGAAACATTTCCCATGTATTGGCACAGCATTGACAGGCATTGATCATTTGTTCAGATGATTCTTTCAAAGCTTGTTTTTCCATAAAGCTTGCAACAGGTTTATTTCCGTGTGCGTGCTGATTATTTTTTTTTTTTTATAACTTTTCATAGAGCTGAACAGCTTGCAAGTGTGCAGTATACACTCCCTAAAACAGCTGGAGGTGATCGTGCAGACTTTTGGCGCTTCCGGGGTCTCCGAAGTTCCAAGCGAAATCTCAGGAAAAGTAGGGAAGACCTCTCGGCCCAACCTGTTCAGACAAAGTTTCCTGCGTATGAAAGAGTTGTCTTGCGAGAAGGTATTTTTTCCAATTTTTTTTTTATCCTTCTAAAGGTGACAAGTAGGGATGCGCGAACTTGTGTTTTCAAGTTCGGCGTACAAGGTTAAGGTTATGTAAGAATTCCATTATGGATTCCGCTACCACAGACCAGACTGTGGTTATGGTTAATCCATAACAGAATTCTTAGATAACTCCAACATTGTATGCCGAACTTGCGTCACACTAGTGATGAGATTTATCTTTACATTTAAAAAGTAATCTGTCTCCAGTGTACA
This sequence comes from Rhinella marina, assembly GCA_900303285.1. Classification (NCBI taxonomy): domain Eukaryota; kingdom Metazoa; phylum Chordata; class Amphibia; order Anura; family Bufonidae; genus Rhinella; species Rhinella marina. The sequence continues at coordinate 284,868 of ONZH01003971.1, forward strand.
GTGTAATGGGTGCATTATGTACAATTATGTAATTTTTCTTCATACTAACTTGCTTTCTGATGCTGTTCTCCCACAAACCAGCAGTAAAATGCATTAAAGAAGAACTCCCGACAAAAATTTTATTCCATGTCCTGCTAGAAATGTACATGATGTAATCTGTAGTGAATGTCATTTTCTTACCAGTGTCTGAATTTTTGACTTATATCATCCTGAAGTTTCTTATCTGTGTCATGTGACCAGCAATTAGACCCATGAACTCACACATAGACTTATGTGTGGACAGGAAGTCTAATTCTCTATGTATTCCTATGAGACTGAAAGTGAGGCTCCCATAGGAATGAATAGAGCAGTTACTGGCTTTCTGTCCTGGGTCAGTTGGAGGTCAGGGAGTTGGTCACATGACCCAGCTACAATAAGAAGAGAGGTTTTTACTCACAGAAACAGTCACTGATAAGAAAATGACAATCACTACAGATTATATCATGCACCTTTCTAACAGGTCAGAGAATAACATTTTTGCGGGAGTTCTTCTTTAAGAGGACTCCTCCTCAAGTCCTCTTCATTATGTGCATGAGCTTAGAAGTCCTCTCAATGCATTTTACTGCTGGTTTTTGGGAGCACAGTGTCTGGAGGCAAATGAATATGAAGATAAAAATGCCGTAACCAGACTCTGTGTCACACTGTACACTGCTTGTTCTAGTTTGGGGAAGGTGGGGCGTGTTTTGGAGCTGACAGATTCCCTTTAATAGAATGGTCAGACTTAATGGTGCTGTTTAATATGTATATCTTATTTACATACTGTTCTATACAGTGGAGATATATTCCTTATGCATACATATGTAATGTCAGATTTTTTTTTTTCTAAAAAACTTAACTATTAGAACTGTAACTAAAGGCTTGATTTGATATCCCTGATGTTCTGGGACTGTAGTAAAGATACTAGTTTAGGGAGCCTATAACATTCATAACTGTATTATCGTTTTCAATAAAAATTACATTACCCCTTTAATTTTACGAGTACTTGAAAGCTGCCTTAAGTAGATGGACAAGTGAGTAGTTCCTTGCACCATTCCATAGTATTACAATAGGTATACGGCATGGACCCAGGAGCATCTAACTCATGATTAGTGTCCTTATGTCAGCCATGTACTCTCCAGACTCTTGTGCGGTGTATTGAAAATGTATCATTGAAAAATGAGTTTGAATGGCTAATTTTCTGAATAAACTTTTTACAGCTGGATTTCTCAGGCCTGTTGTTATCTTTGGTCCTATTGCTGATGTTGCACGAGAGAAATTGGCAAGAGAGGAACCAGATATCTATGAGGTGGCAAGTAAGTTTTTTTTTTTTTTTCTTCTTCTAGTTCCCCATTGTTACACGTGACCCATGCCTATGCTAGAATCTGAGATGCTCCGTGTGAGGCTCATAGGTGTGTGCAGAGAGCCTAACTTACCATCCACACAGCACATACTGTAGGGTTGAGAAAGTAAGAGTGTGAAACAAGGGACTGGAGCAGAGCTGATAAATCATCAATGAAGGGCTATTTACCTGATGTATTTACAAGCTGGACAAGCCATAAAAAACATTCTTTACATTTTTTTCAGTCTGTGGGGAAAAAAAAATCACATTGATGGTTTCAGATATTATGCAATGTTTGCCCTAACCATCATTGTTCAGATGATGAACAGTATTGCTGGCTGTCTTGAGGATGAATTGCCATTTGTGTGGCTGTGTGCAGACTTGTGATGGTAGCTTTCATTCGTAACCGTTCATTTTTGAGTGGCATTGACTTTTCCACATTGACTGTTGAATTGAAATCAATAAGAATTGAAATGAATAGTGCCTTAAATGTTGATCAATCAGGTAGTGTTAGTAGAGCCTTAAAGGGGTTTCCCATCCCATTTTTATCTCCATTTTCTTCATAGCACTTGTGAAAATTGCCGAACAGGCTGACTTGACTATATTCTGAAGTGCTGTTGAAGTTAATTGAGAAATGCTGTGCATGTGCAGCCAACTCTCCATTCCCTGACGGGCACAGTGGGGCCTCGTTCTTGAGATGCTAGATATCTTGTGCTGTAAATGTCCCAGATGGGAATACTTCATGGGATGTCCAGCTCGGGCAGAGTGAAAAGTATCCAACTGGAGGGGGGAGGGCTTCTTTAGATGGTGATAGCTAGAAACATTCAACTGGTCTTGTTTGAAAGCGGATATTCCAGGCTTTCGTACAAGCTATGACAGCTAAAGTCCAAGCAACAGAGGAGAAATCACTGTTAGACATCAAGTATTTGTACTGGTATTGGAATGTCTGCTTTCAAACAAGACCAGTTGCATGTTTCTAGCTGCTACCATTCAGGAGATAGTAGCATCTAAAACAGCCCTCCACCCTCCAGGTAGCTACTTTTCCCACTGCTGGAGCTGGACTGGGGCAACACAGGGGCTTAATGAAACATATTAACATGTCTTGCTAAGAATAAAATGTCCTCCTTAGTAACTCAGAAGTTGCACAGCACACATCTAAGCTGACAGTTCTTGCACATCTGGCACTCCCTGTCCTGGAGAAAAGAATACATTGCAAGGAGAAAAATGTGATGCACTCCACACATTAGATCTGCCAGGCACTGATGGAAACGGTCACTTTTTCTCAATTATCCTTCTTTACAAAGATTCACTGAATGTCATAGACCATTGACAAAACGTCTGAGAAGTCTTGCAGGAGAAGAACAGTCCTTAATTGTCTTATTACCTTGCTGTAAAAAAATGGAAATGAGCACAGTCTGACAAATTATAGTTGCCTCTATCTTTCAGATGTATTGAGCTGCACGTAAATTAATGATGTGAAGGCTTTAAAACTGTGGGCTTGTATAACAGACATCTTTCTCCCTAGGAAGTGAACCAAGAGATGCAGGTACCGACCAGCGGAGCTCTGGGATCATTCGTCTTCATACAATCAAGCAGATTATTGACAGGGTGAGTGATTAATACAGTAAGATGTTTTGAGAAATTGGCTGTGGCGTTCATCTTTTATATATAGCAGACAGTTTGACTAGCTTCCATGTAAGATTGATGCTTGCTGATTAGGCAGTTGAAGCTAGACTTTTGATTAAGCATTTTAACCAGTGTCATATAGAAATTGAATTATTAGAGTCTTCACGTGGAATTTACATTGAATGATAGCTTTTACATCCGTCAGCCATAATATTAAAACCAGGTGAAATGAATAACCTTATCATGTGACAATGGCACCCGTCGAGGCATGGGATATGATAGTCAGTTCTAGATGTGGCTGAATTAAAAATAGGCAAAATGGTGACGTGTAAGGGTCAGGTTATAATTGGTAGTTCAGTGGGGTCAAAGCATCTCCGCAACAGCAGGTCTTGTGTGGTGTTGTTGGTGTGCATCATTGGTTAGTACCAAGGAAGGTCAACGGGGAAACTGCAAACTGGGTTAGGGCTCATGCATACGAGCATATTTTCTTTCCGTGTCTGTACCGTTTCAATGGGTCCGCAAAAAACCCCCACAAAAAACAGACGTTACTCTGTGCATTCCGTTTCCGTATGTCCGTTTCACAAAAGAATAGAACATGTACTGTTATTGTCTGCATTATGGACAATGATAGGGCTGTTCTTTTAGGGGCCGGCTGTTCTTTTAGGGGCCAGCTGTTCTGGTCCGCAAAATACGGAATGCACACAGATGTTATCCGTATTTTTTGTGGCTCACAAAATACATATGGTTGTGTGCATGAGCCCTTAAGTACAGCAAAGGCTCATTGACTGTGTGGGAGTAGAAGGCTAGCTCGTCTGGTTCAATTCCATGTGGACCCATTTGTACTGCTGTAGGCCGTGCTCTATCAGCCCAATAGAAGTAAATGTAGGGATGGACCAACTTTTCGGGGATTCGGGGACCCCCATACAAGAACCAAGAGCTTAGTGATAGTTGCAGGTCCCAGCTCTGGGACAATCTGGCATTGATGTAATTTCCTCAGGATATGTCATAAATGCTCAAGATGGCAATACCTTTGACTAAGAGAAAAGCATAAAAAATTATCGCATGTAATCACAATTTGTTACTAATTTTATTTAATTATTTTTGATTTATTGGATTTATCATTATAGCATCTCGCTTCTATAATAATCTTTTCAAACTGATCTGCTCAAGGCTAGGGTTACATGACATCAAGTGTCGCACAACAGCAATGCTCAGACAATCCGTGTGACCAGAAACATTTGTGCAGCTTGTCTGTAACTTGCTGTCGTGTGATTACTTTAGACTGTAAAGAAAACAGCCAAATTGTACATCACAGTGGCACACGTCTTCAATTGTGATGAAAAAGTGATGTGATGGATTTTTTTGAGCAGTCATGTCTTTGGAGGTTACGTTGCAAAGTGGCCCCATTTACATTGCTTCTTGTCTCTGTGTGCCCTTAGTTCTAGTTATTTTCTTTTTTTACTTTGATATAACAAGGCTGTTGGCTTACACGGCTGCACACAATTTTTCCTTTCCTTACTTTGTGACCAAGGATTTCTTTTAATTTAATAATAGTTTTTATTTGTATAATGCCAACATATTCCGCAGCGCTCTAATTTACATTGTTTCTTTAGGATAAACATGCACTTCTTGATGTGACTCCAAATGCTGTAGACCGCCTGAACTATGCACAGTGGTATCCAATAGTAGTGTTCCTTAACCCTGACTCCAAACAGGGTGTGAAAACTATGCGAACGAGGTTGTGCCCTGAATCTCGCAAAAGTGCCAGAAAACTTTTTGAACGTTCACATAAACTACGCAAAAATAATCATCATCTTTTTACAAGTAAGTGAAAATGATAAATAAAAATAGTGATCTTTGACATCATGTCAAGCAAACAGAGCATCCCATGCTTTATCACATTTCTTAACGTTTTTGTTTAATTGGCCAGATGTTAGTAGCTCATGGCCATGTTTAGAAACCAGTTGCTGTTAAAGGGATTGGCCGGTTTCCTAGATTGATGACCTATCCTCATGATGGGTCCTCAATATCCGATCGGCGGAGGTCTGACTCCCAGCACCCCTACCGATCAGCTGTTTGATGCATTTTCACTCGGTCTGCTACTTCTTAGGCTCCATTCACACGTCTTGTTTTTCTTTCCTGATTCGATCCTGATCCTGATCTGGATCCATTCATTTCAATGGGTCCTGAAAAAATCAGGATCGAATCTGGAAAGAAAAACAGGACGTGTGAATGGAGCCTTATTGAAGTAAATGGGACTGAAGAGCTGCAATTACACCTGCCCGCCGCTGCAATGTGGACGGCAAGCAGGTAAACAGTAAGCAAAGGCAGCGCTCACACAAGCTCTGCATTGTTTTCAAACAGCTGATCGGCGGGGGTGCTGGGAGTCGGACCCCCTCCAATCTTATATTGATGACCAATCCTGATGATACGTCATCAATATAGGAAACCAGCCAGTCCCTTTAACAGGGATTGAAAACCTAGAAATGATTGATAAAAGTAAACATAAGATTTTCTTGTTGGTAATACGCCTTTGATCTTTCCTGATCCTCCAATACACATGCACTCCAGTCATATATTGAGAGGTTAGAAAAGTGCTGCCTTCTCGTCCACCCCTTGCTCTTTCAGTTGCACATCTTCTCTCTTCCGTTCATGGTGTCAGTTTCCTGTACATTAATAAAACCTCCATTAGTAGTAAATAGTAAATTGCTATTTTTCTTCCAGCTACCATTAATTTAAATTCTATGAATGACGGTTGGTACGGAGCATTGAAAGAAGCTGTTCAGCAACAACAGAACCAGCTGGTTTGGGTCTCAGAAGGCAAAGTAAGACTTCTTCCAATTCTTAAATATTTTAGTGCATGAGTTTGTGGCCATGTTTTCCGCATACTCACTAGAATGCAGTGCCTGGAATTCACTCGACAGAAGCTGCAAATGTATGACTTTGCTAAAACTGCCTCTGATTTAGATGTCATGCACAATACAACCAATACATCCTATTGTGTATTAGTAAGCCAGCTTTCCTTGTTAACATCATAATTCAGCAGTGTCCCACAAAGCACATGCGGGAATAAAGAAAGGATGGCTTTCTGCAATTTACATGATTTAGTATACGAGATTTACATTAGTAGACACATGTTAAAGGATTTGGTAGAGAAACAGTATAATGTTTGCACTAAGTAAAAATCCTGGACTTCTCCAGCAAAATTCCAGCGCTCAAATAACTAACCTGGTCTAACTTGGCTTCATTCGGTGCAGGCAGAAGGTGGCACAGATGATGATCTTGATTTGCATGACGACCGTCTATCCTACTTGTCAGCACCAGGTAGTGAATACTCAATGTATAGCACTGATAGCAGGCACACCTCAGATTATGAAGATACTGACACAGAAGGAGGGGCTTACACTGACCAGGACCTGGATGAGACCCTCAATGATGAGGCTGGAACACCACCAGAGTCTGCCATTACACGCTCATCTGAACCTGTACGTGATGACACATCAGGGATACATCATCAGGAAAACCAAGCTTACCCATCATATCCACCACAGCCAATTGTCAGAACAGATTCTCCAGGATATAAAAATGTACCTTCACAACAGGTAAGTCTCATTGAACACTTTATGCATGTCCATTTCTATTTTTTATACAAATTTTCTGATCTATTTGACCATTTTTTCCGCCTAATTTGGTTTTCTAACAGTTCTTACAGGGCTGTTTCAGTAGAAACATTGATCAGTTGATCATTTTGTAACTTTTTTTCCCCCCAGTATTAGTATTAAGTATTTACATTATCAACAGCATATTAACATTAGGTGGCCGGGAAAAGCTGTCATAGTGACGTGTAAAATACTTTGATTGGTGGGGTCAGATGCCGACCCCACTGATTGCTGAAACAAGGGGCTGAAGCCTCAGCTAAGCACAGTCTCTCCTCACTGTCTCATAGTAAGTCACTATCACATTGGAACTAGATGTTACACTTTTAAACCTGATGAAAATTCGGGGAATGTATTTTTAATAAGATGATAGTATGTTGTGTACGTCCTGTAATTTGATCTTTAAATAGTTGTTCTTTATGTTCTTTAAATGGTTTTGGTACAAGGTAGCTATTAACCTTCTACCTGTAATATTAAGCTTTGTTTCTTTCTTTTTAGATGTCTTATTTAAAGGGAATCCGTCACCAGTTTTATGGTGTCCTAACTAAGGACAACATAAACTAGTGACAGATCCCCTTAGCGAAATGCTGGGTCACTTTCTTTTATTGACCCAGTCATTTTGCTAAAATCTTGTGCTAAAACAGCTCCAGCGCATGCTGAACAATTCCCTATATTCCTTAGCTCACCGCTCTCCCCGCCCACCTGCTGCTGATTCATATAGAAAAAAAACTGTCAATCAGAGGCAGGTGGGTGGGGACAGCCGTGAGCTCATGAATATGAGGACTCATTGGCATGTGCTGGAACTGTTAGAACCTAGCAGCAGAAAACTGGTGACAAGTTCCCTTTAAATTTAAACATGGTCACCAGTCGTATTCCAAATCCCACAGGTTGGCTACTTACCAGTGTAGGGTTAATGATTTTGCCTACGTGCCAGCGTTGTGGGAGCTGGTCAGCCTGTACATGCAGAGTCCGGTGCATGGGATGTTCTGTGCAGTGGTGGTATGACATTGTGGGGATGCTCATGCGACCTGTGTGTGGACTTGGCATGTGACGGGGGCACAGCAGGGGAGCGGGCTCTAATTCTTAACTCTGCTGTGGTAAGTGCCATTATTTGTTGCCCTGGAGTGAACTGCAGAACACAGATCACTTGAGATAGCAGGTTTAATATTCAGAGTATATATTCTGGCACCACACAAGCAGACCGGAGAATTCCCCGCGGCTTTATTTCCATAACCCTAACCACCTTTTACATATCCTAAGAATATTAGTTTTTGTTTTACGTTGGAGGGTGCTGGTTCTTCTTATGGAGATCCAGCTGATCTGGGTCGTCTTAGAGGCAATGGGATAAGAAGTAGATAAATTAGCTGTCCTCCAGGAGGAAAAACACAGGGCCTTATTTATCCAAACTACATAATACTAACTGTCTTAGTTGCCCATAGTAACCAATCGGAGGTCCTCTTTCAAAGGTCTCTGAAAATATGGAAGCTGAGCTCTGGTTACTATAGGCAGCTAAGTCAGTTTTACTATTAAGCAATTCTGATAAATGAGGCCCACAGTCTCTCCAGTCAAGTTTCAAGACTCTTTCAATGGGTGAGACTTTCACTTATAGGTGGCATTAGAGGGACAGTTCACCTCCTTGTGGAAGAGAGCCAGTAGCATACTCTGTAAAGAGGTACAGTCTTTGGATGGAACAAAATGAGGATAAAATGAGCACTAGTGTAACTGATGTAAGAGGGAAACGTTAGTGTGAACTCGACCTTAAGACAGTGTGTTGCATTTTATAGTTTTGTTTTTCTTTTGAAAGTGAACCAATTATTTTAAACACTTCACAGAAAGCAGACGCCTTACCTGCTGCCCCTTACCTTTCTCTGCCGTCTGATACAAACACTACAACTTCAACTGCTGCTGTAAATCCTAATGTAAACCTAAGTAATGTCAGATTGGAGGATCCCAACCCTGCCCCCTACAGCTCTTACCAAGCACAAGCTGGCCCAATGCGATCACCTAACACTGAGGCAGCTCACATAATGCTCAGAGACCAAGAGCCTTCATCTTTACCTGTCCACATAGATCCTGCAAAGGTACCTGTACTACATTGTTGCACCAGTCTGTTCTCCTTCCAGTCATACTTGCATCCAATATTCTTTCTTTAACACTTTCCTTCTAAACCTTGACATACTGGGGGTACTGGGAACGGGTTTCATTGCCGGTCCAGTACTCGCAGTAACAAAGGTCAATAATAAATTAGATTGGAGATTTGAAGCAGTTCACTAGGCTGCATCTAAATCACTGGAATTTAATACGCTTGCGTTTTTCCCTTGCATGGCTTTCTAGTACTGCATGCCTTCCCTTTCCATTCTCTTAAAGGGGTTTTCCAGTGCATTTATATTAATAACCTATCCTTGGTTTAGTTCATCAATATCTGATCAGCAGGAGGTCTAAGTCCCACCACCCCTGCAGTTTTCAGTATCTCTGGAAAGAAGTACCAGAACTTCTCAGCAATGTCTGCTGTAGTGCTGCTCCCATTGAAGTGTGGATGGTAACCAGATCCAGCTGTTTACTTCCGGCACCAGAGCTGCTGAGAAACAGCTGATCAGTGGGGGTATTGTCGGATACTGCTCACCTATCCAGAGGATGGGCTGTCGAAGTAGTAATTCTGGAAAACCCCTCTAACATGTTATTTTTGGACATTCCTTTTGTGGCTTAACTGTGGGTTCACTTTACTGTTCACATCTAACATTTTCAATAGCTGGAACATATCTCCTAATCTCTACTTCAATTCCTTCCTCACTGCATCATCTTTTTCCAAGAAGCATGAGAATACTGCATGAACGCTGCCATCTTGTGGCTGTAAAATGAAATTGAAGATTTATTTTGTCTTATTGATATTTTTTTCCTTTTTATTTCTACAGGTGTACAGAAAAGAACCATATTCTATGGAAGAGAATCCTAGGCATAATTACTTGATAAAACCGCAAGTAATTGGTCACCAGAGACCAGAGAAAGACACTAACCTGAACTTTGATGCCCTTCCATCCTATGCAGACAAAGCAATGAACAGGGAATATGATCCATCTTACAGATATGAACCCACTTCAGATTATGTGGATCAATTCTCTCACAGTTATGACCCAAGAATACATAGCGATGACCATGTGCCTACTTACGATGATCAGTGGGGTTATTATGATGACAAACAGTCCTCGTACCCACAAAGACCACAGTATGATAGTAAGCATAGGGACTTTACTGTTAGGCAGCATTCAGAAGAGAGTCTTGAGCGCAGCTATTTTCCACAGCAACCTCGCTTCGAGGAGCCACCTCCTGTTGCCTATGACAATCGACCTCGTCCTGCTAAAACTTTTAAAGGACCCCAGATTCTCTATGATGAACCCCCTACAGCAGAATTCGATATGCCTGTCCGTTACAAACCAGAGCCTCAAACCTTTCCTTCTGTGCCCGCTTCTCGGCCTGCTGAAACGAAACCATATTTTGATCAGCATCCAAGGGGTTATGAACACAGTCCTTCCCAGGGATTTAATACGAAGCAAGGACAATATGATATTTCTCCTAGAGTAGAGAACGTACCACCTCCAGCACAGTTAAAGGCCGACCTTCTGCCGAACAGTAACAAACCTTTACCTCCACCAGCTGCTGTGAGTGAGGAGGATGAAGACCCAGCCATGAAACCACAGTCTGTGCTTACCAGAGTTAAGATGTTTGAGAATAAAAGAGCCATTCAAGGGGATAAAACAAAGGATGTGAATGATATATCAGCTTTAAAGGTACTGCCACACCTTGATTTGGGTTTTACAGTCTTCTTTCTTGATCTTTTCATCTCTCGCCAATTTTCTGGTGTGAATTCATATTACTTTGGTTTATTAACGGGTGGACATTCAAGTAAATTACATCATTTTAGTGGCTGTTTGAGACATTTTATTATTCTTTTTGAAGTTAAAGAGACTTAAATACTGATGACCCAACAACTGGGATCCTGACGATAAGTTCTTCAAGAAGGCAGCGGCACTCACAGCTTTCCTTAGGCCGAGTGACGCCATGTTCGTAGGTCACGTGGCCTAGGCGCAGCTCAGCTCCATTGAAGTGAATGGGTCTGAGCGCGATACCAGGCACTGCTGCTATACAATGTACGGCACTGTGCTTGGTGAGCACGGGGAAGGCCACGGCGCTCACAGGAGCACTGGTGCCTTCTCAAACAGCTCATTGGCAGGGGGTCCGGGATGTCAGACCCCCACGATAAGATACTGATCACCTGTCCAGAGCATAGGTGATCAGTATTAGAATTTCTGGAAAACCCTTTTAAATGCTTTAATAACTGCAGTTAAGAACAGACCTGGCAGGATGGTAGCCCCAATAATCATGTTCAGGAAATAGAATACAAGAATCTGCAATTAGGAAATTTCCTTTAACCCCTTCAGGACTGGGCCATTTTTTTTTTCTATTCACATAGCTCAAATGGGCATATATATAGATATATATAGATATAGATTTTTTTTTTTTTTTTATGCGGGACAAGTTGCAATTTAGGGTTGCGTACAATGTAGTGGGAAGCGGGGAAATAAATCCAAATGGGGTGGAATTATAAAAAAAAGAAATAAAAAATCCTGCCTTAGTTTTATGGTTTTTTGTTTTTACTGCGTTCCCTGTGCAGTAAAACTGATTTGTTGCTTTCTTTTTCCAGGTCAGTACAATTACAAAGATAATACTGAAAAAAAGAATAACTTTGGGAATTTCTTTTTCTTTGCGTCACCATATACTTTTTCTTTTTATATGTACGGAGTTGTGTGAGGGCTCGGACGCGGGCAGACACCATCTTTAAATACCCAACCACTTACATAAATTTGTTATGAGATCAGGAAGGAGTTAACTGGACTCTTGGGGGATGAGAAAAGCGTAGTGTACCACGCTTTTGCATCCTTTTTTCCCCTCCAACGTTAACGTAAAACATAGGAAAAAAACTGTTACATTAATCCAGCCTTAAAGGGAACCTGTCATCTTCGAAACACCCCCTGAACTAGAGTAAGCGGTGTATAGTGTAAGTGATGCTGAATCCGAATATATAAGTTTTATCTTCATACTCACTTCCATTCTGACGCTGTACTCCCACAAACCTGCAGTAAAATGCACTCACTGGACTCCAGTGCTCACTCACATAATGTAGAGGACTCAAAGAAGAGTCCAGTGAGTGCATTTTACTGCAGATTTGTGGGAGCACAGCGTCAGAATGGAAGGGAGTATGAAGATAAAACTAACATATTCAGATTCAGCATCACTTACACTATACACCGCTTACTCTAGTTCAGGGGGTGTTTCGGAGATGACAGGTTCCCTTTAAGTATGTATTAAGAACTCTATACCCATGGAGCTCTGGATGTTAAGCCGAGTGCATTCAGAGACTGAAAGTGGGAGAAAACCTCCAGATTGGTTTAGTTCTACGTGTATCGCTGTAGCACTTGGCTGGTATGTGCGATCAGTACACAACCTATAAAGATGGAAGAGTGAATTGATTGTTTGAGGTGCTATAATAATTCTTAATATAGCACTTATATTCTACGTTCATCAACTTTCCATTACTTCTATTCTGAGTTTTGTATTAATTTGAACATTTCTTTACACTTCATCATTCAACCACACGACTAGCAGTTCAGCTTCTCTTTTCTTCCTGGTACCTGCTGTGAATCTTTTAATTATTTATAGGTGTTAGATTATTTCTACCTAATATTTTGTTTCTTTCAAAGGCCCCAGAGGTTGCACCCAAACCAATAACTGTTCCGATAACTGCATCGAAAGCCGCCCCACTGCCTCATTATGATTCGGAAAAAGCGACCTATAGGTAAGTCAGTGTTTTTTGTTTTGCCCTTGTTGATGTATATTTTTTTTAGTTTTGCTGTCGTTATGTATTTCTAGGAAGATAATTCAGCACCTGCAATTAAACATGAACTATTATAAACCCTTAGGCCTCTTTCACACAAACAATACAGATTGTGTCCAGTGAGTTCAGTGAAACTCGCACCATTTTGCAAGCAATTTCAGTCAGTTTTGTCTGCGATTGCATTCAGTGTTTCAGTTTTTTCCGTGCGGGTGCAATTCGTTTTGATACGTTTTCACACGTGTAAAAAAAAAACTGAAGGTTTACAAACAATGGAGGTCTTCTTACCAGGAAAGTTTTATTCACATGAACAAGGAAATTTTGAAGCCCCCCTTGGAAACCAGAAATGGTGACCATGTATATGTTACTTGATTAGACAGTGTGGTCACCAATACAGAATGTCTGCAAGGAGATTTGTACCTGTGAAACTGGCTGATCTGTTACATGTGCACTTGAAGACATCTGTGCTGGTCCCATGTTCATATGTGCCTGGATTGCAGAGAAAAACACGTTTTATTATATACAAATGAGCCTCTAGGAGCAACGGGGGTGTTGTCATTACACTTAGAGACTCTGCTCTTTCTGCAACTGCCGAGCCCTTTCCACTTTGACAGGGCCAGGTATGATCACATCTTCATTGCCTGGTCCTGTCAATCAAGGTCCAGAGGGTGCTGCAGTTGCAGAGAAAGCAGTGGCTCTAGGAGTAATGACAATGCCCCTGTTACTCCTAGAGGCTCACTTTGCATATATTAAAACATCATTTTTCTCAGCAATGAAGGCATATATGAACATGAGACCAACACAGATGTCTTCAGCTGCAAAGTGCGGTCTCATAAGTACAAATCTGCTGACAGATTAAACCAGGTACAATGCCTTGTATGTCTTGCTCAATTGAATGTGATGTTACCTTTAACTTAAAGGGGTATTCTCATCTTAGACAATGGGGGCATATCACTAGGATATGCCCCCATTGTCTTATAGGTGCTGGGACCCGCACCTATATCCAGAACGGAGCGGGGAGCGCTGTGCCTGGAGGACCCCAGGTTTCCGGGGGTCCGGCCACCACCAGGCGCAGCTCCCCGCGCCGCTCTTAGAAATGAATGGGAGCCGGGCCGTGCATGCGCGGTGCGCTCCCATTCATTTCTATGGAGCCGACGGAAGACGCCGAGCCAGCGCTCGGCTATTTTCGGCGGCCCCATAGAAATGAATGGAGGGCGGCTGCGCATGCACAGTGCGCCCTCATTCAGTTCGGGGGCTCCGTTCTGGAAATAGGTGCGGGTCCCAGCGGTGGGACCCGCACCTATAAGACAATGGGGGCATATCCTAGCGATATGCCCCCATTGTCTAAAATGAAAATAACCCTTTAATGATCCATTGCTTTATACTGGAGCCCCTCCCTTTTTCTCCAGAATGAAGCAGTGGATCGTGAAGTGAAAGATATTGTTACTTTCAGATGTGCTTCACCAATAAGGTGTTGTACCTGCTTTCACAGACCCCTCATTCTCACATGCAGCTAGGACAAGGGAAGCATTCATCACGCAGAAGGGGTCAGAGGCGTTTTCAGTTATTACATTATAGCAAAGTAGTTTTACAAGTGCTTTTAGGATTTAATTGATCTGCATTTGTTTTTTTGCTCATGTGATTTACAAGGTACCTGGAAGGCTCATTTAGCAGGTAATTTTCAGTATAGTATGTAAAATATTGGCTAACTACTTTGGATTAATCCAGATGCCCGTCCTGCAGTGCTGGTGATTTGCATAGCTACGCTTGGCATGTTCAGAGCCTGACAATGCAGTGTCATCATAATAATGTAGATTTGACTTTTTGTTCCTAAGCACTTATATGTATTATTTCTGAACTTGTCCGGTAAGCAATTTCTTGCAAAATGTTTTACTGCTTTTCTTAAGAGTACCTGAACCTCAGAAACCTCAAATGAAGCCACCAGAGGATATTGTACGCTCGAATAATTACGATCCCGAGGAAGATGAAGAGTACTACCGGAAGCAGTTGTCTTACTTTGACCGTAGAAGCTTTGAAAAGCCCACCGCGTCTCTGCCTCCAAACATCCTCCCTGAGCCTGCTAAACCTGGACAGTCTCAGAGCCAACTGAGCTTTAACAGCTACCCCTCCAAGTACGTTTTGACATGCTGCACTTGTCTCTCTGTGACCTCTTCATTGCACCTACATCCTGACCCTTTGCAGTGAAAGACATAGCACTTCATGTGTGAAAGCTGTACTTGTGACTCCGTTCTGACTGTGCTGGGAATTTGGGGCTTTCTCTAAGGTCTTGTGATGTCACATGAGTATGTAATGAAATCGTACACTGCAGGTGTATGGATAACACATTAGGCACAAGATATCCTATACCAATTGGCTAACCAGTAATATATATTCAGATCTGATACCAATTGGCTAACTAATAATACGTATTAATCAGACAACTTTAGGTTGCTATATGTTGCAGAATCCAGTAGTGGCCATATCTAATCTGTAGTAGTTTCTGTCATGCATTACACACTGCAGTGTATATTCAGATATCTTTCTAGACTAACACTAACTAGTATTGCTTACCTGCGGGAGAAATGGCTTTAAAGATTAACTGTGAACCTGTAACCAAAATGAACCCTTTCCAATACTGAGTGTGGCTTCTTTTACAGGCTGCTTTTATATTGCTTTAATGGCTGTATATTTCATTTATTCCTGTAGCAGGTTAGCTTTAACACTTCATCCCCATGGCTGTAGACTTGATATATATATATATTAAGGCCGAACCAAAAAGGAACCCTTGGACATTGGCTGATAAGATAACTACATAAATTTTCACTCTGACATGCATCTTAATAGCATGGCGTGTACTTCCATTGAAACAAGGACATTCTTTATGTATCAGGGACTATGTCAGGCTGCAGAGCATTTAACCTTGGTGGATTAAATATTGAGTGCATACGATGTGACGTGCCTAAGACTGTTTGTAATACACTTACCAAAGTCTTAAATGTTACACAGCAACTTGCCTTTCTGATACCTGTGTCGTAAATGGGAGCCTCTGTTCTGACCTCGCATATGAAAGCAGTCAGGCGTAGTTCATTTTCATTGACTATGGGGTTGTCTATACTGCAGGCCCTTTGTATCCCGGGAGGTCTGAAACATCGTTGTCTGAAAGTATATGCCTTTTTTCTTTAAAGCTCTGGTTTACGTCTGATTTTTGTGCTCTTGTATCTAATTGTATCGTCTGCCGTTGAACTTCGGGAAGTGGAAATGCTGTACTTGTTTATTCCTTTTACTTGGATCTGTCTTTACACAAGTCACCTTTCAAGACACTATCCTCATTCTAAGGCCTCATGCACACAATTGTATCTAAAGATCCGCAAAACATGGATGCCGCCCATGTTTGTTCCACATTTTGTGGATTAGTACGTCCTGCCCTCAGTTGGAAATGGCTATTCTTGTCCACAAGACAAACGAGAATAGGAAATGTTCTATTTTTTGGCGGGGCCACGGAACGGACATACAGATAGAACACCATGTGCCGTCCACATCTTTTGCCCCATGGGTCTGCAAAAATGCAGATCAGATGCGTAGCAAAACTACGATTGTGTTCATGAGGCCAAACTGTACTGAACAGCGGCAGGTATTTACGTACGTATTTTCACCTCAGTACATTGATGTCCTCTAAAGCCAGTGTCGTTCTCCCAGCTCCAGCATAAACATACGAATTTGGCCAAATTGAAGCGTTTATTATTTCAGCGGAGAGAAGGGAATAAGTAGCTGCCAATCCCCTGGCTGGCAGAAGAATATTTCCAGTGGGATTGGACAAAAAAATCTACCCTCCAGATATACTCGTAGTTGGCTTGTCTTCCGTGGAATAGGATTTCATTTTACTTGAAGGAAGTTTTACGTACACTAAAGGGCCTTTTATTTCTTCAGTTCCTTATACTTGTTAGCTTTCTGACTAGCATCTCTTGTCAAACTACACCATTTAAATCACACTTTTCATACGTCTTCCGGGAAGTTATCACTTTCTGAAAATTTTGGCACTCATAGCTGTGAGTTGGCGCAGATTTCATTTTATTCACATGGACTACAAGAGAATTTATAGCAAGGCCTGTGCTTTGTTAATTAATAGCACCCTCCAGTGCCACAGGGGATTTCACAGACCGGCGTTTTAAACCCAGGATCAGTTTGTAGGTTGAGAGTTCTGTCCATTTTAACTGCAAGATTAGCGCAGCATGCCATGCCATTCTAGCTACCAGAATGGTTGACATTGAAACCGAGAGGCCAGTGTGAATGGAGGCTTAGTTCTTCATTGTACCTTACAGCCAGTATCTCCACCTCCATTGTTAGACTTGCCATACACATTAGACCGCTCTCGGCCTGACGGCTACCTCTCTTGACTCTTCCATATAAATGCAGAGGGGAAAGGGCCATTGCCAGATAAGTATCTCCCTGAGAACAAATGGATCGGGCATTTTGAAATAACTACATGGCATATGCCATTAGGAGGCACCCGTATGCATTACATGGATGGCAGGTCCGGCAAGAGTGGCCAACATTAATCTATTACTATTTATGTTAAAGCTTCATTAATTCCAGGGAGCTGTACGTATAAAAACAGGTTTACATACATAATATAATACAGAAATCAAGTATACTGAACATTAGCTAAAGTGTCAGAAGGAGAGAGGACCGAGAGCTTACAATCTAATATGTACGAGTAGCTTTATGACTAGGCCTAAGTGAGGGTCTGTCCAGAGGGACGTTGTGTCGCTATGGTTCAGTCCATGGCTCAGCAACCTCCGGCACTCCAGCTGTTGTGAAACTACAATTCCCAGCATGCACACTCGCTAGGCACTTCCATAGAAGTGGCTGGAGCATGCTGGGAGTTGTGGTCACAGGTTGCTGACGCTTGATTTAGTCAGAACATTGGACCACGGGGTACTGATGACTGGTAAGTTTGTCTTCACAATATAACCGCACATGGTTAAGCTTTAGAGATACATTACTCTGTTCTTACTAAGTCGGAAGACGACATGAAAAGTGGCTGACCTTGCGCTGTTCTGTGTGTGAAATGTACAAAGCTAATGTGTAGATGGCTACAGTGTCTGGTGGATTTATTTTCTCTTTAATAATGTATTAATACATTGGGCCTCATCTATCAAAATGGCCGTGTTGCCCCTAGCACCCAGTCCCAGCGCTGCTTTCATTTTTCCAGGACAGGGGGAGATGTGAAAGTTGAGCTCTTGTGCTAGTTTTGATAAATGAAGATCAGTCCTTGATTTTGTGACTGTATATATAATATTGCTGCCACTTTCCTGTGATGTTTGATCAATCGTTGTTCCTAACCGTCGCTCAGTGTCTGTCTCTCTCTGTTTTCTGCAATGCCTGCTATCTCTTTGCTGCTCATTGTTTAATAGAATTGCCTGTTTTAGAATAGGAGGTTGTCACTCTACACTAGATAGATTTTCTGTAAGTATTTCTCAAAAAAAAAAAAAAAAAATCTTGCAAGAGATGATTTGCTTAAAGTTAGAATGACCCTTTTCTTTCATTCTTCTGTCATGTCTGCTTTGCCACCGCATAGATTTCTTGGCTCTTACACTAGCTATGACTACTTGAAAAGGAGCATCAAGTGGTAAGATTGGCATTAACATAAGGCTGTGTTTATGGTGTCATTCCTTCTAGATTTACCACGGCATTATGTGCACCCAGAAATATAAATTCTATAGGGGCTATGCTAAAACGTCCGGGAAAGATGTAATCTTACAGGATTTTTAGTTTACTGAACGTAGTGCACATAAAGTTGGGTATTCTTACTTGAGATGCTTTTAAGATCTAGTTGGCATTTGTTTGTATGTCCAGTATGCAGAAAACACACCTTTTCTGATATGTACAGAGAACAACGAATCCCCAGAATGATTAATAAGAGGCTGACTTGCTTCGAGTCTCTGCCATGACTGGTGTCCTGCTTGCTTTCTTGCAGCATTTTGATGTTGCAGTAAAAAGGCTTGCAGATCAGATGTATCGTTCATTTGGAATGAATAACATACAAGTCATCCGCCTTAATGTCGTCAAGTTTGTGCTGTCGCATTAACATCTCAATTCTGTGTTCTGAAGTCTATGCTGTAGAGGTTGCTGTCAGTGTACCTGAGTGAATGCATACTGTCCAGAAGCTGCCATACGTGAACTTATGAACTGAAGATCTAGGCAGTCAGAATGTGTATTCCACCTCAGAATAGGCCATGAAACCACCTTCTCAGTCCCCATATTTAACGGGTGCATAACCCGATGCCAGACCCAGACACGTTGCACTCACCGAAATCTTTCATGCCACTTTTTATAGATTCCCACTTGATGTCTACATGTTCAGTTCTGAAGTATGTAAGTAGAGCAATATGCTCTATATGTGTACAGTTTTTGCAAGAAAGATACAATCTACGTGACTCTCCATTCATTCTCTGAGACTTATTGGTTTTTGCATAAACTTTTAACAGGGGGAAACCTGCCGAAGTGGATCCTCCTGATAGGCCTATAAGTGAGAAAAGATACGATCCAGTCCCACAGGTTACTTCCACTTCCCAGTATAACCAACCTTCACCAGTGCTTGTAAACCATACAGCACACACAAAACATTCAGAAGGTAGGTAGTGTTGGCATGGTTTTTTCCTTCTCTGGATTGTGTGTTACTTTTGAGACGTTTGTATTAATTCATTCTGTGATGACATGTATATGTTTTAAGCCACAAGCCTTTCATCTAACCTAGTAGTTTACTGCTTCTTTATACATTTTTTGTGTTACAGTCAGCTCTGTGGAAATCACCAACACCACGCTGTCCAAACCGGAACCACCACCGCCCCAGACCAAGCCAACACTCTTCAGACCTACCAACAGAGAGGATACAGTGCAGTCAAACTACTTTCCTCAGAAGAGCTTTCCAGACAAAAGCCCAGTTAACGGCACTGAACAGCCTGCAAAAACCATTACACCTTCGTATAACCGCTTCACGCCCAAACCTTACACAAGCTCTGCCAGACCTTTTGAGCGCAAATTTGAGAGCCCGAAGTTCAACCACAATCTCCTGCCAAATGAAGCACAAGTAAAGCCTGACGTACCTGCCAAACCTCAGAACTCTCCTCAACCAATTTTGAAGTCGACTAATGTGACAATGTCTCCTGAGCTTGATGGTACTTCCAAGCAAATGGACAGTAAATTTAAATATCAACCAAATAATGTCAATGCAGTGCCTAAAGCAATCCCTGTCAGGTATGGTTAACTTAAATTGTAAGCACTAATGTACTCTACATCCTACTAATACAGCAAGATAGAAATCTAGTAAGTCACCTAATAACACCTACATCTTCTACATTCCTGTATAACAGTGTACTTCCTAATAGCTGAACCGGGAAGTTTATGATGTATGAACTGATGGATAGAGGTCAGGGGAAAGCCATTTTACTTTCAAACATGGTTTATTACCTCACAAGGGGGCATGTCAATTGAAGACTCTCATATAAATATTAAATTGGGTTACATTTATCATCAGCCTTAGTAAGGGTGACCTAACGGCAGTGTTATCAGTAAATAATAGAATGGGCTAGCATTATCTGCTGTATGACTGATAGTATATGTGAATTCACATCTTTTATAGTTATATGCCAGAGAGTTTGGGGAGCTCCTGAACCACTTATATTTAAGTTATGGTGGGGCAACCCCTTTATCAGCTAAGAGTTTGATATCTGGGAGGGGTTCTGTGTCCCTCTTTTGAATGGACCACTGTACTCTGCTCTCTCGGTCAGTCTCGTAGAATGAGTGGAGCAGCAGGGATCGGTTGTGACCCCCAGCGATCACTAATTACAAAATACTGTGAATAGGTGAAAAGGTGCATGGGACAACCCCTTTAAGTGCAAAACTTTATCCAAGTGGCCACTTATTTATCCCAGTGGCCCAGGCCGGGTGATAAATGTGCTGCATTAAGAGACCCTTTTGTATAACTGCATACCAGACATTGGTTGGCTTATTTTGAAACACAATTTTCCACCAGAATTGGGGTGCATCTTAGGCCATGACTGCTTCTTGTGAAGTCGCACATCTTTTCCATCAAGCCACATGACCCTTTTTCCGACTAGGTTCAAAAACTGTCTCTTATCCTAAATGTGTCAAGTTGCAACACTTTTGCCACGGTTTATACCAAAATCTACACGCACATTAGTAACTGTGGGACATTGATTATTGGGACTGGTAAATGTCTACAGACCTTTGACTGCTACCAGGGAGGTCCTGTTCAGGAGATACGTGTGGGACCTTCTCCTATTTGACATTTGTGGCATGTCTTAGCAATAAAATCTGTGTATTTGAAAAAATTCTTGCGCCTATTTAAAGGTGTGAAGTAGAAGCCAGTTTTGGTTTAACAAGATGCCTAGTTCACACATCAGTGTTTGATCAGTGATTTGGAGCTAAAACCAAGTGTGAGTCAGACAAAGAACCAATACTAATCCTTATCTTTACATAGCCTCCACTCCTAGTTTTATCTAAAATAGCTGATCAAACACCGACTAAGGCCTCTTTCACACTAGCGGCAGCACGGATCCGGCAGGTGAAGGGTGCCGCCGGATCTGTGCTGCTGCAGGGACATGTGTGGGGCTGGAACCGCGCTCCGGCCCCACACATGTCACACAGTACATACACACACAGAGATATATACACATACAAATACACATACATACTTACATGCTCCCGGCAGGTCTCCACAGTGCAGGAGGAGCAGGGCGGTGCACACATAGGACGATTCCCCACAGCGCTCTCTGCTGGGCGCCGGGTGGAATCGTCCTATGTGTGCGCCGTCCTGCTCCTCCTGCGCTGTGGAGACCTGCCGGTGCATGTAAGTATGAATGTGTATATGTATGTATGTGTGCAGGTGACGGATCCGTCATGAACTCCATTGAAAGTCAATGGAGGACGGATCCATTCACCATTGTGTCACACCAAACGGATCCGTCCCCATTGAGTTTCATTGGGGGTCATGACGGATTTGTCGTCTTTGTGCGGATGCCTGGACTGCTGCGGTTTGCTCTCCGGTCTGAAGACGGAACAGAATGCTTTCAGGAGCATTCCGTTGTCTTCAGTTCAGTTTTGTCCCCATTGACAATGAATGGGGACAAAACTGAAGCCAGAATTATAAAACGCAAGTATGAAAGTAGCCCAAGGCTATTCACATGACCATTGTGTTTTGTGGATCTGCAAAACACTGATACCGGCCCATGTGCGCTCTGCAATTTGTGGAACCCACATGCTGTGGCTATCATAGAAATGCCTATTCTTGTCCACACGATGTGCTGTCCGCATCTTTTGCGGCCCCATAGAAATGAATGGGTCCGGATCTGAGCCGCAAAATATGCGGATTGGAGTGGTGTGAATGTATCCTAAAACGGTGAAGTGTGAACTAGGCTGATAAGACCCCATATGCATTAGTGTGTTGACAGTCTAATGCAGGGCTGGCCAACCTGCGGCTCTCCAGCTGTTGCAAAACTACAACTCCCAGCATGCCCAATCTGCCTACAGCTATCATCCTACAGCAGGGCATGGTGGGAGTTGTAGTTTTACAACAGCTGGAGAGCCTCAGGTTGGCCAGCCCTGGTCTAATGTATGTGAGAAGCTCTTGACTCTCCCTTGACAGATGATGTTGGAGGCGAGAAAGATGGGGCAAAGTGAATATTTTTGCTCTTCTTTTGTTCTCCCAAGAGGTAAGCTGCCACCAGAGGTGTCTGGCAGCGGCTTTCTTCCCTCTTTGCCATGAATGCACATAGATGCTGCTGCTTTAGTTTCCATGAATCTCTTCAATGAGCTATAAGATAGTAATGATCAGTAATACATTTACAATGATTCAACTTGATTAACCTCATGCTTGAATATCTCATTTTAAAGGGTTTTCCCCAGGATAGGTCATCTATATCTGATCAGTGGGGGTCCGACTCCTGGCACAGCACCAAGTACTGTATAGCTGGGACTGAGCTGCGCATAAGACATGTGAATGATGAACATGACATCACTGGCCTAGGCAGTGTACTACCTCCTCATAAAACAGATTAAAACCGATAAGATATTGATGACCTATCCTCAATATTCTGCTCCTAGAAAACCTCTTCAATATTGCTTGTGAAATTTGTCACAACTAAGTTCTCACATAGATCTTTCTCTGAATTCCTGCATAAGATTTAGTATTTTTCTCATGAATGTTTTTCAGTCCCTCTGCTCTGGAAGAAGATGATGACGACGATTCCCACACAGTTGTGGCAACTGCTAGAGGCATTTTCAATAGCAACGGTGGTGTGCTAAGTTCCATAGAGACTGGAGTCAGCATCATCATACCTCAAGGAGCCATTCCTGATGGCATTGAACAGGAAATCTACTTCAAGGTCTGCAGGGACAACAGTATTCTGCCACCCCTAGATAAAGAAAAAGGTGAGGAATAAAATTGACAGAGGGTTTAAAAAAGCAAAAGTCTTATCAGACACATCATTTTTCTTTACTGTTATTTTTGCAGGAGAAACACTGCTCAGTCCGTTGGTTATGTGTGGGCCCCATGGATTAAAATTCTTGAAGCCAGTGGAGCTGCGCTTACCACACTGTGCGTCTATGACTCCTGATGGTTGGTCTTTTGCTCTAAAATCATCCGACACCTCGTCGGGTATGCTTTTTTCCATCTGTCCTAATGGGTCGTTTGGTCACTATTGCTTACATAGCATGATTCACTCAATCAAGAATTCTTTTAAATTCAGTTGAATTCATACATTTGCATTTCGTGTTCCTTTCTTTCTGCTTTTCACACATGTACGGCTTTTTAACAATATATCAAGTTTGTTTAAAAAAAAAGACAAACTGAAATTTTGCATGAATTTGAAATGTTAGTTATAGTCCGATTTTGGCGAAACTGGACAACCCTCCAGATCAAGCTGCAGTGAGTAACGGGTAAATATTTACTTGCCAGATCCTGCACCGCCACTCCAGTTTTCCTGGCTGGATTCTCTTTGCCCGGCGCTTGACCACTGCAGCAGTCACTGGCCTTTTCTGGTGCACTGCTGAGGCCATTGGTTGGCTGCTGTGGTCACATTGTTCCTTACTTGATATCTCCTCTGCAGCAGGGTAACCAGAGTGATGGAGCAGGATCTTGCAGGTAAATTCTTACCCATTCTTCATTGCATTATAATCTGGAGGGTTGTCCCTTTAATATTGCAGGACTCCTATGTTGCCCTATCTGAGCGCAGTATATGTTAAAGAGGAAGAAGCTACGTTTCTATGCACACCCATGTTGTGGGTCCATGAGGTCGTTACGCAAATAAGATTTCGTATTCTGGTCCATATTCGGGACAAGAATAACCATTTCTGTTGCAGTTATGGAATGCACATGGAAGTAGTCTGTATTTTTCATATCTATGGTTAATGCGAACCGAAATACGGATATGGTCGCGTGCATGAACCCTTCTGTAAATGTGTATCAAGAAAAAGCAATCAATGAATAGTATGTGGGGGTGACTGACAGGCTTTCTGTATGAATTTTAAGAGCATTTAAAGGGGTTTTCCAAGATCATCTTACTGATGACCTATCCTCTGAATAAGTCATTGGGCAGCAGGGTGGCTCAGTGGGTAGCACTGGTGCCTTACAGCGCTGGGGTTCTGGGTTCTATTCTGACCAAGGACAACATCTGCATGGAGTTTGTATGTTCTCCCTGTGTTTGTTTGGGTTTCCTCCTACACTCCAAAGACTATACCATGAATATATGAACATTTGTCAGTTTTGCTAGAGAAAAGCATTAATTTTTTTTC
The DNA here is from genome assembly GCA_900303285.1 of Rhinella marina. Classification (NCBI taxonomy): domain Eukaryota; kingdom Metazoa; phylum Chordata; class Amphibia; order Anura; family Bufonidae; genus Rhinella; species Rhinella marina. The sequence continues at coordinate 309,208 of ONZH01003971.1, forward strand.
TCCCAAGTCCCCAACAATACCTAAAAATGTGAAGGAAGTTCACAGTCCTAAAAATGTGAAAGAAGTTCACAGTTCTAATGGTTATCTAATAGCCAGTTGCCAGTAGTTCAGTATTATCTGTGTCCTGTATGCCGATTCATTTAGAGAAAAGCCTGAAAGTCGTCGCTCCTGAGAGTGTTATCAATCATTGTGTGATGGAAGGATATGCCGTTGTCTCTATTAGAACAGATGATCATGTGATAGGCAGATGTGTACATTATGTACCTGACGTCTGATGAGAAATCTAGATTTGGCTGATGCCCATAAAATGCTTCCTGAAGGGATAATGGTATGTAGCTATTTTTCAAGGTTTGTCCTTGGCCCCTTATTTCCAGTAAATGGGAATGTTAATACTACAGCACTCAAAGGCATTTTATAAAATTGTGTGCTTCCAATTTTGTGTCAAGTTTGTGGAAGGCCATATACTATGTTTGCCTGACTGATTCTGTGCAAAAATCGGTGTCCATGAAGACAAGGTTTGATAATGTTGATTGAGTGTAGTGGCCTGCACCAGCCCCTGAACTTAAAGGGATTATCTAACCCCTATAATGCCCAGGCCCCTCATATACATTATACTTACCTGCTCCCCGGCACCCGCATCCCTCCGGATCCCTGCACGGCTGCCTCTCCATTTCCACAATGCTAGGGAGGCTTGTCTTGGTCACAGCCTGCTGTTGGCTGCTCCCCTGTCGTCTGATGTTTTTATCACATCTACGGGGAGATGCGAAGGCCGCGCAGGGATCTGGAAGGACACTGGTGCCGGGGAGCAAGTAAGGATAAGATATATGAGGGGCCCGGGCATTATAGGGGTTGGATGATCTCTTTTAACACTATCAAATATGTTTAGAATGAATTGGAACCCTGATTTCCAAGCCAGACCTTCTTGTGTAACCTCACTTCACAAATGCTCTTTTGGCACAATGGGAACAAAAGTCCCGCGCTTCCAAAATCTTTCGGAAAGCTTTTTCAGACCTGAGGCTGTTATAGCTGCCATAGGGTGTCCAACTCCATATTAATGCCAATGATTGTGGAACTGGACGTCCAGCACGCTCATACAAGTTAGTTTTTAAAACACAATGTCCTCTCACTGAATTGTAAGATGCCAGGTTCCGCAAACAATACATGACGTTTTCCACCCAGTAAATAAAAGAAACCAAACCATAAACTGTATTTGTGCTCAAACAGCACCAGGACACAACCACGATGAAGCAGGCTCAACTCCACCCCTCCGCCCATCGGCAGTTTTCAACATCTGTTTTTTAAAAGAAAACCACATAGTACAATACAGCTTTAAGCTGTATAAAATGTCTAGTAAAGAGTAATATCAAACAATTTAAAATCCACATAACATTTTTTTGGCTCCATCCAACTCTAGTTTTTCCAAAGGAAACTGCTTCTTCCAGGACATTCCTTTGGTAACCTCAAAAAGACAACCCCTTTTATCTGAATGAGTATTGGATGTTTGGCCCATATTTGCTTGAGCTTTGGGTGCTCTGGCTTTGTCTTGCACTGAAAGACAAACTTGTGTGATCAGAAAATGTGTGTCATCTGTTGCCTATAACACTTTGTTAAACATATTTTTAATTTTTGGTGACTTTTTTGTTTAGATTTTTTTATGTCATCTATATTTAAACAAACTACTTACAGTTGTGCAGTTTTCACTAGTGTTGAGGGAAGTGCGCTTTGGATCATAGATGCATTCAAATGTATGGGATTCACGGAGGTGAAACCCACCAAGTCTGAGAAGAACTTTGGCATTTGATTCTACAACTTAAAGAGGACCTTTCACCACTTTTAAAAAATCAAACTACACTATGTACCTTATAGTGTATCCCCCTCTGATGGCAGCGGCGCTTTTTTTTTTCCAAAAGGTCCCCCGGTGGCTTCACACGGCCCCCCGTTCTTCTGTCGGGCTTTATGTAAATTCAGAAGCATCGGAACAGGGAGGAGGAGACTCCCTGTTCCTCAATGGGCGTTGCTTCTGCCCTGCTGTGAGCGCTGTCCAATCAGAGCGGACCACTCACAGCAGGGTTGAACTCCTTCGGCCCTGCTGTGAGCGGTCCGCTCTGATTGGACAGCGCTCACAGCAGGGCAGAAGAAACGCCCATTGAGGAACAGGGAGTCTCCTCCTCCCTGTTCCGATGCTTCTGAATTTACATAAAGCCCGACAGAAGAACGGGGGGCCGTGTGAAGCCACCGGGGGACCTTTTGGAAAAAAAAAAGCGCCGCTACCATCAGAGGGGGATACACTATAAGGTACATAGTGTAGTTTGATTTTTTAAAAGTGGTGAAAGGTCCTCTTTAAAAACCATTTTAAAACTGAGGTCCGAAGTCTGCTTTGGTACCAACTTGTACCTTGATACTTGATCTTGATGCTTTGGATTGCAGTTTTAAAATGGTTTTCAAGTTGTAGAATCAAATGCTGAAGTTACTTAGCGAATTTCACCTCTACGAATCCCATACATTTGAGACTGGTCTCCGTACAGCATTCAAAGAAAGTTTTGAATGAAGCGACTTCAGATCTATGATCTGAAGCGCGCTTCGCTCATGCCATTTCCACATTGGCCACTAGGCCTAATATGTTGAAACTCACTGTTCTGTACAGGTAAATTTTCGGTATCCATTGCATTAAGATCACAGGTACAATTACAATGACCGCTCACACCTCTGTGTAGATAACACAGGATCCATTATTCATAATAGGGTATATCACAGCATATCTACTCCCTCCTGACCCCTCTACACGTCACATGCCTCCCATAGAAGTCAATGAGGTCTCCCCAGTCTTTAGTGTCTGTAGCCTCAAAGAACAAGAAGTCTTGACATTTCAGGCCTAGCACCAGTGCAAAAACTGCATCATTATTTTTAAAAAATATAATCAATGCCATGGAAAATATAAAAGTCTGCCATTTTCTGATGACATTCCTTTAAGTTAGTACACTTTGTATGAAATTGTCCCCAGTGTGTTTGTGTCTGCTACAAAGAAATTAGCTCTCCGCCCCATTGGGCCTTTCATTTGAAGGAGGTGATAAATTAAGTGCCATATCTCTGATCTTTGGAATGGCATGGTGTGCAGAGCATTAGATACACATTTTTATGCCGTGGGCACACTAAATTGCCATTCTTACCAATGCTCTTCACAGATAAAGGTACATAGATTTTGTACAATTTTTGGTGATTTTAAAAAAAAAACTTTCCCTTGTCATCATCTATATTCAAAAATGGTATATAATTGGCAATTTTCACACCAACCATTGGCTCTAAAACATGGTCAGACTTCCTGTCTTTTGAGAGCAGCTACATGGGCCACAGACAGAATAGACAGGAGCCGACCTCATTGACTTCTATGTGAGAGTTTTCTATGCATGGTCTGTGACCTGTGCAGGAGGGAGAAGACAAGCTGTAATATCACCTCTGATTGGTGGATCATTTGTTACCTATCCAAAGGTGTTACCTGTCATTGTAATTCTGCCTGTGGTGATAGCTACCTGTTACAGGAAATCATGACCTGTTATTAGACTTAGTAGTCAGTGTGAAAATTGCAGGATTATATACATTTTTTAATATATTGACATGGAAAAATTTTTAAAAAAAGTTCTAAAAAACATGCTTGATATAAAAAAAAGCGATTTAAACAATAAGTGGTATTCCAATGACACATTCCCTTTAAATTATAAAATAAAAAGAAGGCTTGCTGTTTTTTAATTAGCCAATATGCTGTAATGTCTGCGATAATTAAATCATTTTGCTCTTTTGCAATTACTTGTTGGCTCATTCTGCTTAGAGATGCCAAGCCTCTGTATATTTTCAGCAGAAGATGTTAATTAAGGCTCGTTTTGTTAAATGTCCACTTGCGACCAGTTTGAACATCCATAAAATTGACAAAAAAACTACAGTAAAGGGCTGTTGATATATTGTTTTCAATTTCGTTTAGCCTAGATGGTTACAGTTTTAGGCTTGGTCCACATGAGACTGAAATGCTGCTAATTTTCTGCAGCAGGAGTGAAACAGACCAAATGCATTTTTGTTGCACATTTTTTTTTTTTGCTTGTTTTTATGGAAATTTCACCCTTTGCATGGCAGTGAAATCCACAATGAAAATTTGCAGTATAACTTAACATGCTGCAGATTTAAAGAAGAACTCCCGCAAAAATTTTTATTCTCTGACCTGTTAGAAAGGTGCATGATATAATCTGTAGTGATTGTCATTTTCTTATCAGAGGCTGAAATTGAGAGTTTCCACTCTCTTCTGGGTCATGTGACCAACTCCCTGACCTCCAACTGACCCAGGACAGGAAGCCAGTCACTTCTCTATTCATTCCTATGAGACTGAAAGTGAGGCTCCCATAGCAATGCATAGAGAATTAGACTTCCTGTCCACACATAAGGTGCTGTGTGAGTTGGTGGGTCTAATTCCTGGTCACATGACACGGATAAGAAACTTCAGGATGATATAACTCAAAAATTCAGCTACTGGTAAGAAAATGACATTTACTACAGATTACATCATGTACATTTCTAGCAGGACATGGAATAACATTTTTTGCAGGAGTTCTTCTTTAATAACTGGACCTCATGGCATTATGTGACCTGGCTTTCAGTTAACTGCCCACTTATCTAACAAATGAATTGTCGTGTATTGGGGATCGGAGTATATGCAGTATATGCAGTATTATATCAGTGTCTGGATAGAACCAGATCTGTATGTGTTGGTGTTTTTAACACTAAACTTTATTAACATCACCTAGAGACATTTTACATCACCTGGATGTGTCCTGTGTGCTGACATGTAACCCTGTTGCTTCCTGAATGTCAGGGATTATATGATGAGACTGATGCCATGTTTTATAGGCCATGGGCAAATTACACAGGACTGATATATTGGCTATACCATTCTACTGCCTGATATAAGGATGGTATGCAAGCAGAAATCTAGAGAGACATCCATTTTCTGAAGCCTGATCTAAGGGAGTGGGTCATAGGGGAAGGTCTAATACACACTTCCCTGGGGGCTTAAATATGTAATCTTTAGATCACATCTCCCTCATGTTGCAATGAATTAGCATTGCAGTGTATGGCACATTTGCTATTTTCTTATGGAGTCCTACTACATAAGAACTACCCCTGTAATTCAGTGTTTTGAATTCTTCAGATAGACCAAAGCCTTATCACCGATGGCAGACATTAGCCTGGATGACTGCTGTGTGGGCAGCTATGGCGTTTGCTCCGCTTTGGAGCGGGTGCCATCTTTAAAGAGATGTCAAGGAGTTAATGGAATAGGTGTTGTATACAGGTTTGCCTCTGCTGCATCCAGCCGTAGAATTTGACACACACATTTCTGACCGGTGCTCAGCTGAGGATAGAATTAGCTGTTTTTATCAATTCTGAAAGTGATGTGCACAGGAGGCCATACAGTGCAGACCATTCAAGATTCAGAAACTTCACTCTGTTACTCTAAAATAGGCTGAAAGCTGCAAATGCACAAACAGTAGTTTATCAACCTCTACAAACCCCTTTAGTGTAAAGACCCTTTTACGTGGACAGAGGGAGAGGGCAATGATCCTATGAATGCTCAGTCCTGATCATTGACCTCTCGTAGTTACAGCTTATGAGACTGAATGATTGTTACTACGGTCGTTCATCCCCATACAGTTTCCTTGATGCCGGACGATGTTTTGCTGATGAATGAGGCTTTTATGTGCTTTATGAAAGATTTGAATTTGTCAGGTGATTGACAGTTATTGGGAACTAGCGTTGATACAAACAATCATCATCAAGAATTGGCTCATGTCAAAAGGCCTTAATTTGGTACATTTAATTTTCTTACATTTTTTCCAAAATCACATATATAATTACTGTATTTTTAGGGTTTCGTTTGGCAACTTACTGCAATTTTGTTAATGTCCTGTAGAGGGCAGTGTTGGGTTGTATTTTAGTTTTTACATTACTTTTATATTTATATTAAGATCTGTGTTTTAAGGTACACACAAGAAATTATTGTAAAGGGCCGTACATGTGTAAAAACAAACACAAATCACTGAGCTGCCTGATTTTTTTTTTTTTTCCAAAGTTGCTGGTGTATTAAAGTGCTGTTTAATTTTGATCAGTGATTAACCTCTCTGTTTCTCCAATATGTCTACAGGTGACCCAAAACATTGGCAGAACAAATCTCTTCCTGGTGACCCTAACTATCTTGTCGGAGCTAATTGCGTATCTGTTTTGATAGATCACTTCTAGCCTACCATGTAAAGATAAGAAATAATGTGAAATCTTCTATGGACCTATTTATCTTTACACCGTCTATTGAGTATTATTTGACCTTTAAATAACAAGGGTACTCAATAGTGCTAGGAAATTTGCCTGAACTTGCATTTTATGGAGTAGACTTTAAAGCCATGGTCAAAGTTTCGGCCTCAGAAATGGCACGTGAAGGTAGGCCAGTGTCACACCTTCCTTGTCTGATAAAACGCCTTTCATTCACATTAGTTTGTCTCCAAAGGACCAATGCTGATAACACTAAAATAAAGTCGTTTTCCAGAATTATACTTTTACTGATTACCCGATGCCACTGAAGGAAACTGCTTGTTTTACGTTTCGAGTTTAACCACATAAACTAGCACTTCTTTTATTTGTCATTTATACTGTCATGATCAACAAATGTTTGCACCAGAACGGACTGCTTTGTTTAGGGAAGAGAGATCCATTTCTTCATAACCCTGCTGTTGAGATCTGCCGCATACGCCTTTAAAGTATTTTCCAACAACTCGCAGATTTGATTATTGCAAGTTACACATACAGCAACTTGTTTTGATCACCTAAAATGGATGACCTGTATTTCCCTTTAAATAAAAAAAAAAAAAAAATCAAAAAGGTCTGTCGACCGAACACAGCTTATGGTTCAACGTAATTGACAGTGGTTCTGGTGCTTTTGTGGATCTGTAGATTAACCATTTACTACACACATTTAACCAGCAGGGATGCCTTACCCTCATGTTACGGTCTTTTTTTTTTTTTCTTAGTTCTCTGTACTCCCAAGTTCATATGGCTTTTTGCGCTTATTTAGGATAATGTATAATGAAGAAAAAATTTAAGAAAATGAGTTATTGTGAATTTTTTTATGAGGAGAGGTAGGGGTGAAATGAACTCCTGTCAACTCAGAAAATATTGAAGGAAGTTGTATGTTTCTGCTATGCATTTAAAAAAAATCTCAAAGATGTTACAATGCCTGTATATAAAATGCGTGCATACCACTTTTGTTTTTGTTTTTCCTCTTTTTTTTTATTTTTCTTTCCTTTTATTTTCTGTTTTTTTTTGTTTGTAAATTTAACTTTTTTAAGCTTTACTTTTTGTATAAAAAAAGAAAACTGAACGTTTCTTAAGGATACCTTTGTACTCATACCTTTTTTGAGCCTTGAACTTTGTAACATCTGCAGCAATAAAGCGCATTTCTACAGTACTCACCACGAGAACATTTTGAAGCGAAATGCACAAAAATTGCTATCTTTCTAAATGCTGAGCATAAATCCTCAGAATTCTCTAGTTTGATTCTTATCTTTAAAGTATCCCTGCTGCAATTTGTGATAAGGATGCTGTATAATGTGCCCTAAAATGTATTTTTTTACTAATAGACAATTTATTATGGCACATTCGCACGGTTTCAGTAGAAGATACAGCACTGCATTCTCCTAATCAATTATTAGTCTTCACGTGTGGCTGATTTCATTTTTTTTTTCTTTCCTTTGCAGTTATTAAAATTACACATTTCTAAATATACAAAATAAACTGGTTTTAAAATAAAATAAATAAAACCTTAAAGTGTGAACTTGTACAGTTTTTTTGTGCACATGAATTTCAAGAGCATTTTTATATTTGATCAGAAAATGTTGATAAAAGTTGTGTATGTATAACCACCCAATTTTACTGCAGTGGAACGTGACACACTGATATATGCGGTAATCTTCCAAAAGTAGGTAAAGGCTACGAAGTTCGTTAAAAATTGCAGAGAGAAAAGTTCGGCATGTAGGACTTATTCATATTCATTAGATGTAAGTTGGCTGAAACTGCTGATTTAGGGTGGGCTGGGCCATTATCAGGAAAAAATCACAGAAAATAATGCACTAGCACAATAGATGCAAACATAACATATGGACTAAGCCCTCACTCTATGATAAAATCCGAGACTGTCAGCCAATATATTTTGATCAAAACACATCTGTGCCCACCTACCCAGCGCCACGATGGTCTCAGTCAGGCAGGTCCTATGCTAAACCTACCTGCAGTATGTGGTTGTGCATCCATATTCAGGAGAGCAGACCCTGCACATATAGTGTGCTGCTCCTAGTTACCTCTATGTGCATCAGTAACCGATGAGAGGAGGAGCACACACACCTATATGTACCACCTTAATCAAGGTAACATGTGGGATAGGTGGGGAAAAAAGTGCACAAGAATGCTGCTCCCAGGATAAAATAGGACCGCATCCACACTTGAAGGTGACACTCCTTCAAGAACATACATTTTTTTTTTTAATCACATAAAAAGATACAAAACATCCTGCACGATATAACTAAATATAGGGAGTAGCATTCTTGTGCACTTTTTGCCCCACCTATGTGTACTTGATGCTCTTTTGAATATAGGTAGGTTTAGAGTAGGACCTGCCTGACTGAGACCACCGTGACGCAGGTAGGTGGACACAGATGTGTTTTGATCAAAATATATTGGCTGAGAGTCTCAGATTTTATCATAAGAATGAGGGCTTAGTCCATATGTTATGTTTGTATCTATTGTGTTAGTGCAGTATTTAACGTGATTTTTTTTTCTCCTTATAAATGTTGCCGTGTATATCCGTATATTCAGTTATCATATCGTGCAGGATGTTTTGTATCTTTTTCTGTGATTTATTTTTTTTGGGCTGGGCCATTAGCTGTTGTATTAAGGATGGCTGTTTCACAAGCGATACGGAGTCAGGGTCTGTTCAGGGAAAAACTGATGGTGATTGTGTTCAGTGTTTTAGTTTTTCCTGCGTGCAATCAGTTTTTGATGCATTTTTCACTCGCATGAAGAAAAACGGAATGTTTTTCACACAACATATATTCACATAACATCTTCTAGCAATCATCAGTGCAAAACAAACTGTATCCAGATTCCTTCCGTTTATCATGCAGGCTCCATCCATTTCTATGTGGCTAGGCCTGCGTGAGCACACAATAGAGAACATGATGCAAATTTTTTTTTTTTCTTTTCCTGAACGCAAAGATGATCAGTTGTAAACAGTGCACATAATCATTGAATGAAAGAATCCGGACTGAACCCTTATTCAATCTGTTAACACACATTGCATCTGGACGGAAAACTTGCTCATGTGAAATCCTTTGATTTCAACATGCCCGATCTTTTGCTCACCTAGGAAATTAGTTGCTACCATAGAAGTCTGGGAGTTACTTCTTTTTAAAACCAGTCACAGCCCATGAATACAAATGTCTGTTTCTACTCCTGTACAACCCCTTTAATTGTATGGCCCTTTGTTTCTTTTTAACATGCCCAACAATTGTCCGGTGGTAAAATGTTATGTTAATGTTAGAAAAAAATATCTTTGCAATTTCTGAGGAGCTAGTTCAGACGTGACAACCATTATGGCTGCACTTCCTGTTAGTTTTCATTGAATGCAAAAAAAAAATCTCTAAAAAAAAAAAGTTTTATTGCTCTTTATCAACAGTTAAAATTGTGAACAAGTGAAAGAAAATAAGTGCACTTGAATATTTGTCCAATAAGTTCACATTTTTAACTAAACAGCGGATGTGGCTCTTGAGTGGGAAAGATTTATTTGTATAGCGGGAATTCATGGCCTGCACTCCTTTTTAGAAAATCTTTTAAATATAGTAATCTTTCCTCCAATTGTTAAGGCTCTCTTCATGCCATACTTTTGCATTCTGCTGAAGGGGTACCATTTTATTTTCACCGTTACTTTTAAAAAGCTGCAACATGGCACACAAATGAGGCATACTGGGTTTTTTTCTTGTTCAGAAAAGAAAAAAAATCTGCAGTCAGAAAATAAAAACAGATTACATTAAAAAGGATGTATCACTATTGTGTTTTTAGCTGGCAGAAAGAATTTTCTTTGATACATTCCCTCAGCAAGGCAATGGTTTTGCATTTGGTTTTCATAAGCAATTACTCTCCCTTTGTCATTCCTGATTATTCTCTAGTTTTGTGTTTTGCTAGTATCCGTGTCACTACTGGTAACTTCAGGTGGTACCTACAGTCCAATCAGGTTTGACAGGTAGGTACATGCCCTCCCAAGGTTTACGGTGTCTCCTAGCACAGTCGGAAGAGCATGGAAATGATACCAGGACACAGACCATTACATGAGGAGTGCTGGATAGGCCTGTAGAAGGGTCAGTATCTGATCCCTTGTGTGAGGAGGAACAGAAGGAGCACTGCGAGGGTCCTACATAATGACTTCCAGCTCCTTGTCTCACCGCCCAGTACTGTGCAGCTCGATTGTTAATGGCCAGAGAACCCTAGAATTGGCTAGAGGGGAGATAACCACATGTTCAGTATAGGGGATGTCACACAATGCAGAGATAAACAGTAGGAGCATGGTTATGTGATGGCAGTCTAGCTTAGAGACATTTCAGCTATAGACTACATTATTCATCTTACTGCATTTTAACGATTTGTACATTAGGAAATCTTTCACAGAAGATGTATCAGATTATCAACTATATTTTCTTGTTGTTCTGGTGCCAGGGATGTAAAATCCCCTGCTTACCTGCTACAACCACCTAGAAATGGTGGCACAGAGGTTCCCTAGATGGAGCTGAATCAATATAGATGGTGATGGTGTCTCCAATGGCTTCTCAAGGTTCCTTGCCTGGCCAACCATCAGACTGTGAGGCAGACTATAACCGCACTGCTGCACCATAATCTACAAAAGGTGGTATTTTTCAGTGACGAGACACATCTCACTAGACATACGAGAGAATACAGGGTACAAAATATGGAGACAGACAATATTCCCACTCACAAGTGTGATATAGTTGTAAATAAGCTACTGTGGACAAAGTTGAGGACCTAGTAAATGGGTCCCAGTGAAACAATTTATGATTACTACATTATTCTAGAATCTGTACCTTTTTATTACTGATTATCATTTCTAAATGGGGTAGAATTGGAAAAAACAGCAGTTGTCTATCTTCTTACGTGCTTTGTTTTCACAGCATTTACTTGACAATAAAAGTTGCCTTTATGGTACGGTATGATTATAGTGATGCTAAATGTATCTAATTTGTTAAAATGTCTTTGCATCGCCATATTCTAACACCCATAACTTTTTATATTTCCATCTATAGAACTGTGTTTTGTGGGGGCAATCTTTAGTTTTATTTATACAAGTATTTGGGAGTATATATCACATTTTCTTAACTTTTTTTAATTCATTTTTCGAGAGGCAAAGTGATTCAACCATTTTGATTTTTTTTTTCCCTTTATGATGTTCACCATATGGGATAAATGCTTTTGTTTTCATAGTCTAGGCATTTTTGAATGTGGCAATGCCAATGATGTTTGTTTATTGGTTTGCTTTTATATGTGAAATGGAGAAAGGGTGATTTGAATTTGTAATGCTATTTTATATTTTTAAAACTTTTTTTTTTTTTACTTTTCAAGTTTGTTAGTTCCTCTAGGGGACTTGAACATACAATCATGGTTTACCATTGCAGTCTATGGATAAACTATATGTTCGTATTGAGCTCTGACTGAGGCTGTGGTAGCACTGGAAGCCTTCACAAGGCTCGAAGCTGCCATAGTAAAAGGTTGCTGCAGTCTCATTGTTGAGGTGCCTTTTGGTCATCAGAAACAGCCCGCTTGCAGTGAATACCCCTCATGCCGTGGTCACAGTTAACTTCAAGGTCTGTGATAGGGGTTGCTTCCAATCAGGGATACTGCTGGCAGATGTCTGCTTTGTAACACTAAAGTGTAAAGTTTTTACTTACCACTGGAGCTGGACAAAATTTCTGTTTGTAAAACAAGTCACCTGAAGGCTATGTTGCCTACACACCTCCTGAGACTCAATATCCGCCATACATGTACGATGGATGTTGGGAAGGGGTTAAGGATATGGTGTTTTTGGGGGGTTTTTTTGCATTTTTTCCATCTCTGGATTTCAAAGGTCATAACTTTATTTAAGTTCAGCATAGCCAAATGAGGGCTTGTTTTTTGTGGGATGAAAAAATTTGGGGGTGAAAGCATAAACACAGCAATTCTGCCATTATTTATTGGGCTTTGTTTTTATGATGTTCACCATGCACTTTAAGTGTCATGATAAATTAATTTATAATAATAAATTAATCAAAATATATAGTTTTATGTTTTCCTACTTTTTGCCCAGTAAAAACTTTTCTTAGAGAACCTGTCACCATGCAATCTGACAGCACCAGATTATACATCATGATGAGCTGAGTAGATTGATACAGTTTTGTGGGAAAAGATTCTGTAAAACTTGTAATTTTTACATTTATATCTGCAGCCCTGTCAAGTGCTATCGGTACAGGAGGGAGGTGTTATCAGTGATTGACAGCTATATCTGTATGTACACTTATGCACACAGTGCTATCAATCACTGATAACACCTCCCCCGTACCAATTAGTTAATTTAGTAGATTTTAATAAAAATTTTCAAACGATTAGGTACACTTTAACGGCGATTCCAGCTGTCAGAACTCAGTGCCACAATGAATGGTCTCAATTAGGCTTGAGCAAATCGAGCTCGGATCATAGATCCAAAGTCGATTCGTTCAAAAATGTTGTGTTTAATGCTGTTTCCATATGTATTGGCTCCATGTAGGTAAACATCTTGTCAGCCAAAGTTGTGCGACACTTGGGTGACTTACCACGGTATTCCTAACTCTGTGTTTAAAAACATCTTAAAATAGAAATCCAAAGTTGGCTTTAGTACTGGCTGGTACCGCGGTACCAAAGCCCACTTCAGATTTCTATTTTAAAATCTTTTTAAATACAAAGATAGGAATATCACCACTGGAAAGAAAGTCACAAATTCAAACTAGCCTTCCAAATCTCAACATCAGTTTTTCACATGGGACGTGTCCACTCAAGTAAATGGGTCAGTGAAAATCAACTGATGCACTTGGAAGGAAAACTCTAATTGCCTAAGCGGAGTCTTCACTGCGTGAAGCAGGGTTGATCTCTACTGATGTTTCCTCACTGAAAGTTGACTATACATATTTTAGAAATGTCAGTAGATGCCACCTATTTTGGCAGGATTGTGAAACATAGGGGTCTTCACCTGAAAGCCGAGGCAAGTGTAGCATCCCACTGCAGACTCAGCTATACACTGCAAAGGGGTTCAAAAGTATGCTTTTATATAGTACTATGTGTTTCATCTACTGTATTTCATCTATATCTATTTAGATATTGATAAAATGGAACCGTTGCAAAAGCAGGCAAAAAAAATGGTGGAGGGTCTAAAGCTCCGGCACTCCAGCTGTGGTAAAACTATGATTCCCAAGATATACACTTGCTTGGCTGTTTTCAAAACTCCATAGAAATTAATGGAGCATGCTAGGAGTCGTAGTTTCACCACAGCTGGAGTGTTGGAGGTTAGTCGTCAATGGTCTAAAGAATAAAACACATCAGAAGAGACTTAACTCAATCTATATACTGTAGCCTTTAGGAAAGAACGGAAAGGGGAGACATGATCAAAATCTTTAAGTATGTTAAAGCCATAAATAAGGTTCCGGAGTAAGGTGTTTTTAATTGAAAAGAAACCAAAAGGCACAATATCAGGCAAAAATTTAACACAGAAAGTGTAGCTCAGGCTTGAAATAAACTACAAGCAGAGGTGGTTGGGAAATCTACAGTAAGTGAATGTAAACACCTCTATCCGAAATTAATTAGAAAAAATATAAGATGGGCCATGTGTTTTTTTTTTTTTTTTTCTGCTGTCCATCTTCTCTATTTCTGTGCACCTTCTATTAATAGGCCATAGTCACAGTCATTACTAGATGGGGCTGTTGTCACCCTCTCTATATAAAGAGGAGGAGTGAGAACATTCTAGTCAGTCTAACCCAGAGATGCCCAACCTGCGGCCCTCCAGCTGTTGCAAAACTACAACTTCCTTCATACCCAGACCAGCTACAGCTATCAGGACATGTTAGGAGTTGTAGTTTTTCAACATCGTGAGGGCCACAGTTTGGGCATCCCTGGTCTAACCAATCAGTCCGATCCATCAGTCAGTCTAGTCTGAAACCGCAGCGAACAGATGCAAAATGTAGAGCTGACAGACCACCCACCCATGGACTTAGGTAACAACCAGGACAAGGCAACAAAGAACAAAATAACAGTAGAAGTTCTGTAAAGGTAAATTGCACTGTAAGAAGCTTATAGACTCTACTTCAGTATTGTCTAGTTGTGTAAAGCTTTTCTGTCCCTGGACAAGTATCAAAAGCAGAAATCTGGATATACCCACTGTTCCACATCCCGCCGAGGACTGACTTTTAGGGGCCTCCCTTTGGTTGCTTCATATCAGAAAAAGTGTGCGACCTCATTTCTGGATGCATATGTACAAATCAGCTAGAGAAGTGTAGTGTAAGGAAGGCTGCTCTAAACAGACACTTTTGGCCCATTAACTATCTGTGCAGTCAAGTCACCTGTAAGAGCTGTGAAAACGGCATTTGTGTAACTTTTGCCAGTCCATTGCATGCTGAGAACTGTACCTGAAGTGCTTCAACTTAACCCTTCAGTAAAGAATCATTTGCTGTTAACCTGGCTTCATTATTCCCTACACTGCTACACTGAACAGATCAAGTACTTATGCACCTGGCCAGAGGCCGCAGGTGCCCTCCTGAATTCGACTCTATCCCTGTCCTCAGTATGGTGATAGGGCAGTCTTTTGGGCTGCACTGTGGTAGTCAGTTTTGCTGGGGTGGCATTTAGTGCTGCACTATGGTATTGCTGGTCCTTCCTACTTGTGGCTTGTGTTGTCTCTGCCTACCTGTGTTGCCTCGCCTTCTTTCTCCTTTTTTTTCCCAGGGCCACTTTAAGTTCCGAGTTTGCCCCTGGACTGCATACATTTCAACAGGAAAAGTTGTCAATCATATCCAAATGTAAGGTTTTGATCAGTGTACAAAGTAAAGGCTCTACACATATTTCTCCACTAATGGTACATTTCTGTTTGATTGTACATATCTTGGTCTTTTTTAGGTGACAGCAGGGGACAAATACGTTAATACAAGGCAAGAAGAATAGTTTCATTTTAGCTGTTATCAAAATGTTAAAATGGAAAAAGAACCTTGTATAATGGCATTTAGGAAAAATCTGAAAAGATTAGCCTGCACTTCATCTTAAGAAGAGAGATTACTTTAGTGATAATCATGAAGCCTTGGTAAATTCTATAGAGACTTGAAAAGGCAGCAATAGAACAGAGATGACGTTCTAAATCTTTTCCTTCAAATCCTCTTTGGAATAATCTATTGCCAGTCCATTTTCAGTAGAAACAAATATCTTGTGGAATGTAAATCACAGTATATAAATGATAAATACTTTAACTCTTTAAATACTCGATGCCAAGAAATGTTAGCAAAAATGTTTAACCCCTTCGCGACCGGAGCTTTTTTCGGTTCTGCATTTTCGTTTTGCGCTCCCTGCCTTCAAACAGCCATAACTCTTTTATTTTTCTGTTCACATAGCTGTATGAGGGCTTGTTTTTTGCGGGACAAGTTGTACTTTCCAACGCCACCATTTAATATTGCATACGGTGTAGTGGGAAGCGGGAAAAAAATTCCAAACCGGGTGAAATTGCAAAGAAAACGCTATTCCGCTACAGTTCTACGGGTTTCTTATTTACAGCGTTCGATGTGCATTAAAACTGATCCGTTACTTTCATTCTACTGGTCAGTACGAATCCGGCAATACCTAATATGTATAGTTTTTCCTGCGTTTTCATAGTGATAAAATAATTAGAAAGTTGCCCTTTTTTTTTTTTTTTTTTTTCCTTGTCAAATCTTGACCCCTATAACTTTTTGGTATTTTTGTGTACAGAGCTGTATGGGGGCTCATTTTTTGCGGGACGATCTGAAGTTTTTATTGATACCATTCTGGGGTGTGTATGACTTTTTGATCACTTTTTATTTAATTTTTTTAGAAAAAAAAAGCGACAAAAAACAGCAAATCGCCATTTGGACGCTTTTTTCCGCCACACAATTCGCCGTATTGGAATTTTTTTTTTTATTTCAAAAGTACGGGCGTTTTCGGTCACGGTGATACCCATGATGTCTATATTTATTGTTATTTAGGTATTTATTTTTTACTTATACGGAAAGGGGGGGTGATTTGAACTTTTACATCTTTTTTATTTTTTATATATTTTTTAACATTTTTTTAAAAATTTTTTTTTTACTATTAGAAAGCTCAAATATGGGCTTATATATTGTGGCTTTTTTTTTTTTTTCTTTATGAGCAATTCTGGGTTTTATAGACTCAGAAAACCATGAATTGCTCATTTCTTATCCTGGCCTGCCATCTAGTGGCCAGAATAAGAATTGCAGTTTGAAAACTGTAATCCTCACCAGCGAGGATTACAGTTTTCATATGGTGTACAGACACCCCGATTGGCCACACGGGGTGTCTGTACACCACCCGGAAGCGAACGCTTCCGGGTTTAGACGCAACTAGATGCCGTGATCACGTGTGATCACGGCATCTAGTCACCCCGGAAGACGCCGCGGACACAGTAGGTAGCGGCAAGTCTCTGCTGTTAGAAACAGCAGAGACTTGCCGGCCATGACACCCGCCGCACCCGCGAGCGGGCGCCATGTGCCCGCATCGCCCCAGCGCCGTACATGTACGGCGCTGGTCGCGAAGGGGTTAAGACAAAATATAATGATCTATATTAGCAGTAGACAAAAAAAATCATGTGCATTGTCATTAGTATTCTGCAAAGATAATGTTGTACCCTTTAACACTAGAGTAGTGTTCAACTCCAGTCCTCAGGGCCCATCTGCTGATCATGTTTTCAGGATTTCCTTAGTATTGAACAGGTGATATAATTAGTGTCAATGCATCAGGACTGACCACAGGTATTCAGTTTGTGGGATATTCACAAATCATGACCGGTACGGGGGGCCTGAGGACTGGAGTGGAGGTACACTGTCCTAGAGGACCTGACATTTTCTGTTTTTGCAGTTTTCTTTTTCACTCCCTACTTTCCCAGAGCCATTACTTTTTTATTTTTCCATTCACATAGCCGTATGGTGGCTTGTTATTAGAAAGTTATACTTTCTAATATTGCATATGATGTAGTGGGGAGTTGGAAAAAAAAATTCCATAAGGGGTGGAGATTGAAAAAAATAACGCAATTTACTGAGTTCCCTATGCCATAAAATTGACCTGTTAACAAAGATACAACATTTGTATAGTTTTTCTTAAGTTTTAATACTGAAAAAAAAAAAAACTTTGTAAATAAATTTTTTTCTTTGTATTGCCATATTCTAACTCCTATCACTGGAGCTGTGTAGGGCTAATTTTTTGTAGGGCGATTTGTACTTTTCAATGATTACATGTTGGAGTGTGTATGAGGTTTTGATCACTTTTTATTACATTTTCTAAAGGCATTCCATTATACATTTCGTCATAGAATTGAGTTATGGTCCGTGGTAACGGAATGTATAACACAATTCACCTTTTACCACCAAACGAAGCTTGAACAAATTTCAAAATATGAAATTCACTTATATTCACTTGTCTGCATCCGTTGCTCTGTGCCGCGACAATTGCGGATAAGAATAGGCATTTCTATGATCGCCACGGCATGTGCGGTCCACAAATTGCGTAACGCACATGGGGTGGTATCAGTATTTTGCGGATCCGCAGAACACAACGGTCGTGTGAATGTAGCCTAATACTGAAAAAAAAGATAAAAACCTTGAAAAAAAAATTACTTTTTCTTTTCATTGCCATATTGTGACCCATATGACTTTTTTGTAGTTATGTGTACAGAGCTGTATGCAGGCTCATTCTTTTGCAGGGCGATCTGTACTTTTCAGTGATACCATTTTGAAGTGCGTGACTTTTTGACTTGATTTTTGAATTGACGTGATTACATTTTTTGTGGAGGTGGTGACAAAAAATGGTGAATTTGCCATTTTGAATTTTATTCCAATTACGACATTTGCCATAACATTGCTATATTTTAGTAGTGCGGATATTATCGGACGCGGCAATGCCCATGATGCATTTTTTTTTTATTGTTTATGTATTTTTATTTTGAGTTGGGGAAAGGGGGTTGATTTGAATTTTTATATTTTTAAAAACTTTTAAAAGTCACCTTGGGTAACTATAACTAGCAATCATTAGATTGCCCATTGTGTTTTGTTATGGAATACACAAATATAGTGCTGCCACCTGCTGGCCTGTATTGGTATATTCCAGTATTAACTAATACAGGCTTATAACAGGTTCTCCGATTTCAGCCGCTCCCACATCCGCACGCTTAGATCCCATAAAAAAGTATTGTGATACTCGATACCATTTAATACCACACAAAAAAAAATTAAATCGCCAAAAAAGCACAGTGCATTCTGCATTTTATGGAACATCCAGCCCACAATAGAACAGTCCTATCCTATTTTTTGGGGGGACAAGGTGGCAAAAAAATGGCAAATTGCTTGGTTTTTATTTTTTTTTTCTGTTACAGCGTTCACTGCATAGGAGATATTTAATATTTTAATAGTTTGAACTTTTCTAATGCAGTAATATGTTTATTTATTGTTTATATATTTTATATGTAAAATTGGGAAAGGGGGGGGTTTAACCCTTTCACGACCGGAGCTTTTTTCGGTTCTGCATTTTCGTTTTGTGCTCCCTGCCTTCAAACAGCCATAACTCTTTTATTTTTCTGTTCACATAGCTGTATGAGGGCTTGTTGTTTGCGGGACAAGTTGTACTTTCCAACGCCACCATTTAATATTGCATACGGTGTAGTGGGAAGCGGGAAAAAAATTCCAAACCGGGTGAAATTGCAAAGAAAACGCTATTCCGCTACAGTTCTACGGGTTTCTTATTTACAGCATTCGATGTGCATTAAAACTGATCCGTTACTTTCATTCTACTGGTCAGTACGAATCCGGCAATACCTAATATGTATAGTTTTTCCTGCGTTTAGATGGTGATAAAATAATTAGAAAGTTGCCCTTTTTTTTTTTTTTTTTTTCCTTGTCATATATTGACCCCTATAACTTTTTGGTATTTATGTGTACAGAGCTGTATGGGGGCTCATTTTTTGCGGGGCGGTCTGAAGTTTTTATTGATACCATTCTGGGGTGTGTATGACTTTTTGATCACTTTTTATTTAATTTTTTTTAGAAAAAAAAAGGGACAAAAAACTGCGAATCGCCATTTGGACGCTTTTTTCCGCCACACAATTCGCCGTATTGAAATTTTTTTTTATATTTTAAAAGTACGGGCGTTTTCGGTCACGGTGATACCCATGATGTCTATATTTATTGTTATTTAGGTATTTATTTTTTACTTATACGGAAAGGGGGGTGATTTGAACTTTTATATCTTTTTTATTTTTTATATATTTTTTAACATTTTTTTTTAATTTTTCTGTGATTATTTTAAAGCTCAAATATCATCTGATCTATTGTGTTTTGTTTTTTTTCTTTATGAGCAATCATGGATTTACTAGATGCAGTTAAAACCATGAATTGCTCATTTCTTATCCTGGCCTGCCATCTAGTGGCCAGAATAAGAATTGCAGTTTGAAAACTGTAATCCTCACCAGCGAGGATTACAGTTTTCATATGGTGTACAGACACCCCGATTGGCCAATCGGGGCGTCTGTACACCACCCGGAAGCGTGGGCTTCCGGGTTCAGACGCATCCTGATGCCGTGATCACGTGTGATCACGGCATCAGAAGGCCCTGGAAGTCTCCGAAGACGGAGGTAAGATGCGGCAAGTCTCTGCTGTTAGAAACAGCAGAGACTTGCCGGCCATGACGCCCGCCGCACCCGCGAGCGGGCGTCATGTCCCCGCACCGCCCGCGCGCCGTACATGTACGGCGGCGGTCGGGAAGGGGTTAAACTTAATATTTTGTTTTTTTTTTAAACTTTAAAAGTTTTTATTTAATAACTATTTGCCCCCTTAGGGGCTAGAACCCTTGTCCCATTCACCCTAATAGCGCTCTATTAGGGTTAATAGGACACACTCTCCCTGCTGCCCTGGGCTTAGTGTACACAGCAGCAGGGAGCTTACCACGGCAGCCAGGGCTTCAATAGCATCCAGGCTGCCATAGTAACCGATCGGAGCCCCGCTATTTCACTGCCGGGGCTCTGAACGGAATTGCCACTGCACTACCAATGAAGAGGGGAGGAGGAGACCCTGTGGCCACTGCCTTTAATACTAGGGGGGTACACTGCACAACCAATGTTTATAATACTGGGGGCGGGGGGGGGGCCACACTGCGTCACCAATGAAGATAAGTAACCTTTTAATACACATACAGGAGGCAAACTCTGACAGGGAGCTGCCATCTGTGGCAGTTATGTTTAATTTTCCATATCAATAAAACCACGAACTCCTTAAGTTTTCACACTGGCCACTAGGCCTAATAATTGACCCCACTTCTTGGTCTGTACAGATCACTTTACTGCAGTTACCTGCTTATCTGTCATTCTAACCCTGCCTGTAATGATATCACCTCTGTGTATAGATAAGACAGGATCTAACATTGACAATAGGTGATTGTCAAAGCTTATCTATTCTTTCCTTGTACAATGAACACTGTAGAGGTCACAGAGCATGCCTAAATGTCTCCCATAGAAGTCAATAGGGTCAGCTCTAGACCATTGTTTCTATGGCCCGTGTGGCTGCCATAAAGCACCTATCCTTTTACACCATATAAAATACAAATCTTAATCTGAAGTGCACCGGAATAAGATGTGGCAAATATATTAAAAGGGTTTCTCACTTCAGCAAATGTAGTTTATCATGTAGAGAGAGATAATACAAGGCACTTACTAATGTATTGTGATTGTCAATACTGCCTCCTTTGCTGGCATGTATAATGTGATAGAAAAATGAATCCAGCCAGTAAAGGAGGCAATATGGACAATCACAATACATTAGTAAGTGGCTTGTATTATCTTTCTCTACATGATAAATGCCATTTCCTGAAGTGAGACAGACAGGCGTCTCATTGGCTGTCTGTCTGTCACAAAAGAGACAGACACATAGATTTGCACTTTTAATTCATGCCAATCTGTGGCATACATTTTAGTAGATCTACAGGACCTTGGAAAGCTCCACTTTTGCCCTAGACACCAGACCACTTTGTAGTCACTTTTTAGAAGTGGCAAGAGACGTGTTAAAGATGTAATTTTTTGCGCAAAAATGTCTTGCACCAAAACATGAGTTTTTTTACACTAGAAAACTGGCACAAGCTCTTGATAAATTCTTCCATTTTGTTTTACTTGTATAATTTTTCTTTTTCTGCCCTGATCTAGAAAAGGTTATTAAAATGATCTAGATAATGCAAAAAAAGAACATTTCTGTAAATGTGTCCTTTTCAGACAAACATATAACATACGTGGTTGACAACTGTTAAAACATTATTGTAAAATTTCTTTTTTTAATAAGTGTATATACTTGTGTAGATTATAGGACTTAAAATAAGAACACTCCTGTAGACAACTAATTGTTAGCCTCTGTTGAGTGCAGAAAGTGCTGTGAGTTAGAGAACAAATTGCCTAGCAACCAATTGTAAGTAACCCTAGATTAGTCTTAACTGCTGCTCCTCAAGACAGCCTGCTAATGACATTTTGACGTGCTCTTGGAACATCTTAGTACTATTGCAGCTATAATTTGGACCTATATTTCAAAGTTATGTACAAAATAGTGAATATGGAATATAGGTTGTACAACATGCACAGTGCTTCGGAAAACATTGTTAACACAGTGATATTTTATTGAAATATCCCAGAGAGAATAAGGTAAGAGAATATAATCAGGAAAAATCATAATTCTACCTATAGAAACCCCGTAGAATTGGAAAATTCTTATTAGCACCGATATACCTCCAAGATTTTGGTCAAAAGAGAAACAAAATAAGAGTCTTGAAGGTATGAAACCTTTTAAATGGGTATTCCGGTTGCCATAAATATAGCTTATGTTTTAGACTAATTCATCATCAATCATTACCTAATATAATGTCAATTCCACTTATTTACCGTTCAGTAGTTATAAAAGTAGTTTTCTTCCTCTGCTACCCACTGTGTTTCCTCATAAGGTACCATGGCACCGACCTGTAGTTCTGAGCCTTTGTTAGGTCGAGCATGCTCAGTGTGTTGCTATCAATTCTCCAGCTAAATCTTAGTGTGCCAGTGATTACTGAGTAGAGGGGGCGTGACCGGACTGCATATCAGGCAGCCAATCAGTAATCATTAACACTCATGAACAAGCACAAACTGCAGGAAAGCTAGGCATTGTGGGGATTGTAGTTTTGTGAGGGAAGATCAGGAGCCATCAAGATCAGTGTGTTGCAGGCTCACACAGGAGCTAGACAAATGGATTACAAGGTAATGACGCTCTGGTTATATGTATAGGTATGGGTTCTGGTTGGGTCACAGCTTGCAGCCTTAATTAAGTTTTTCAAAAATTAAGTTACTTTACCAGAATACCCTTTTAATGGCTAACAAAAATAGAAGCACTGATGTTACACAACAAGCTTTCGAGACAACTTAGGTCTGTTCCTCAGGCATAATATAACGAATTGTCTGAAGAAACCACAATATACAGTATATATATATATATATATACACAAAGGACAGAGAGAGAAACTTAGTGTAATAAATGGACATCTGAAAAACAGAAATAACAAAGAGCTTGGAGAATGTGTCCTTAATTATCTTACAGATAAGCAGAGTGAAAGTTTAATGGTCTCTAAGTTGCTGTTGCCTCATACACCTTGTGACCCCACTGTATCTGAGGTAGATTCTTTAGATCTTGTAGTATGCCATAAATCCGTGGGACAAATTCATTTCTGTCAAACAGTGTCATAAATTTATATCCCCAAATTCTTCTGGCTCCTTGAGATTTGAAATAGCCTTTTAATATGACTACTTTCTTATATTCTTCATTGTGTTGTAAACTACAAAAAATGCTTAGCCACAGGAAAACGTCTTTTTCCATTTGTGCAGCAAAAAGGTTGTCCAACAAAAAATATTGTACAGTTTTCAAACCATCACCTGAATCTAAATACTAATGTAATTGCATATAATGAAAAATTTAGCATAGCCACTGAGGAATTCAATACAATGTGTCTGCATAGCACCACCTGCTGTTTTTTTTTATTTCTTTGTCCTGCTTACAGAGAAGGCCACACATGCTCAGTTTCATCCTTCATCTGCCTCCTGAGCTGTGATAGGGAGAGCATGGACACTCCCCTTTAGCTGCAACAGTAAAGACACTCCCCTTGAGCTGTCAGCTTGATATAAATCTAACAGAGCAATGAATGCAGATATCTCTGGATCCATGTGAGGTATAGGGCTGGTTCTGTATTTCTTAGGGTCCATTCACATGTTCGTAAGTGTTTTGGGGTCTTCAAATTGAGGTCAGACGGAGAAAAAAGAGTCTTCAGTATGTTTTTGTTTCTTTTATGCAGGATAGTAGACCTTTTGTGAGAGGCTACATTTAAAGTAGGCAGAAAGGTTACACATATGCTCTAAGGTAGTCATAGATTAATTAATGGTCTGCTATTACCATTCTTGCCCTTGGGCTGGTATTGCATTTTAGTCCTATTACTTAAAACTCCTTACAGGTACCCGATATTATATATTTAAAGGGGTTGTCCGAGTTATAAAAAAATAATTATTTATATATATATATATATATATCGCTGTAAATCTAAGTTAAGCAAGTTTTAGGCAAAAAATATATATTTCCTAATTTCCCTGGTTCTCTTCTGGCCTTTTTTTTACCTGCAATGACAACAATCTCTGCCCCTCCCCCTGCTCTGCAAAGGGAGTGAATACAAGTGCTGCTCTGAGTGACATGTTTGCCTGCTGGGAGACTCAGCAGCATGTTTTATGTGTAGGACTCCTAGTCCCAGCTGTACAATGATACTGCTGATACACACAGGATCTTCCCCCACCTGTTCTTCTGCAGAACTCCTATAGTCTGTCAGTTACCTGGCCCAGCATTTGTCTCCTCACTGCCTGCAGCTACTCAGTAAAGCTGAGTCTGTGCTGGCTGAAGGGGTTAAAGTTTTTCCTGAAAGAATCCAGGGAGAGAGCAGACAGCAGCAGCCAGTGCATGGGGTGTGGCCTGCACAGTGAAGTCTCATGTACAGACACAGATCAGCTCTCTCAGGCTTGTGCACGAAACATCATCAGAGCAGGGAGAGAAGCTGACATCACAGTTCATGTGACCCTCCGTGAAATCTGAGAAAGCAGCAAGTGTAGAAGCAGAAAGTGCATGGAAAAGTTGTTATATTTGATTAGTTAGAAACATACAAAGAACAAAAAAAAATAACTTGGAGAACCCCTTTAATGTATATATCCCTCTCCGTCTTCATTTTTCTTTCTATAGAGCAAATATATCTAAAATGTTAATGACATTATGTGGAAATTGTCATACCCAATGTATCATAATATCAGTGACTCCAATGAGAGAGAGAGAGAGACATATTCTCTTCCCATAGCCAATAGATAATGTATTGGCTTATTATATTTCAATTTCATAATGAACATTTAGAATTTTTTTTAGTTGTTGCTATGAACTAAATTGGAGACTTTCAGTTATTTATTTCGTAGGAGAAACTTTTATCCCAATTCTCACCTTTCCTTTGACAGGTCAGGTAGATCTGGTGCCCTCTTTATGATTACCTTGCTATGCTGCAAGGATAGCACACACAGAAACTAATTATAAACCACTAATATTTGAACATAAAAAAGAATGCAGAGTAAAACTGAGTTGTCCAA
Source organism: Rhinella marina (assembly GCA_900303285.1). NCBI lineage: Eukaryota > Metazoa > Chordata > Amphibia > Anura > Bufonidae > Rhinella > Rhinella marina. Next base: position 334,247 of record ONZH01003971.1, read on the forward strand.
ATCTAAGCAGGGGTGTAATTATAAGGCCCCATAGCAAAATAAGATGAGGCCCCCATCAATTTAAAGGTATGTATAATAGCACCATATATTAGAAAATCCACTTTATAGCAAAAAGCTGTCATATAACGTTTTGGACCAAATCCTATAGTCATACTTCCTTCCCCTGTCTCCTGCTGACACACATTAGGTAGGCTAACAAGAATAAGAGGAGAATCAGACTACACTTTGTAGTTTGCGTAATGATTTTGTAATCAAGTCTATATGCAATCTTTCTTTATGTTCTTTTAAGATGCGCTGGATCAATGAAACAAAATAAATTACCTTTTAACCATCCCTGATTGAATTCAGTAGTAAATCTTTATGCAGATAACTCCTCTAGTGGTGTCTGCAGGCATTCAAAATTGTATCATTTTTATCATGGGTGCTTGAAGAAAAGCAGGGGTTTTGGACCTCTCTAACAGAAAAATGGAGTGCCAACACTAAAGATTTATAAGTAAATTATTAGCTCAGAAATCAGCAAATAAAAGCACAGGAGGATTGGTTATAGACCCTTAAAGGTAATTTCCCAGTGGGCTGATGCCCAGGGGGCCACCTGAGTCCTGTTCATGGCCACCTGCCAGGTATATAATGATCTGATCCTCTCTGTATTAATGCTAGAAGTATCAGGTACTTATGCACTTGGCCAGCGGTGGCCCTTCGGAATTAAACTGTATTGTCGTCCTCAGGATGGTGATAAAGTTGAATACTGCAGTGCCAGTATTTTGTGGTATTTTGAGGTATTGCTGGCCCCTGACTACTACTCGTATCCCTGCCTACCTGTCAATTTCAACCTACCTACGACATGGGGCCACTTTTAGTTTTTTTCCCCCAGGGCCACTTTAAGTTCCTACTCCACCCCTCACTAAAAGTGTACAGTTTATAGTGGCAGTTTCAGAAAATCTTACATTTCGTGTTATCTAATTTGAAACCATATATTTGAAGTTTGGCAAGCTCTCAAGATGCAGGGAAACCATCTCAATACTTATTGAACTCATGATGTCGTCTTTAGTCAAACTTCACAATATGATAGCGTGGGAATCAGACCTACAGTGATCTGTATGACACAATAATGGTATACAAGAGCAAACGGGAGCTCCAAGTTGAAAATGTTACCACAATGTATAGACACTGAAAGGACTCAAAAAATTTCTTTTCTAGATGCCTAATTTCAGATTTAGAAGCTATGGGCAAGAGGGCAAACAATTTTACATAACATACAGTTGCCCTCCCCCCAAAAATTGATTTGGACTAAGGGCTTTATTATTTACTTATTTAGATGTAATTGTATTTTTAATTAGTGACAAAATTAGACATGTCACTGTGATGCCATATTTTTAAATGATTTTCCAGGCCAAAAGTATGACCTTAAAGGAACTTTTTGTCAGGGGCCTTAAAGCTCTACTCATGTAATTTATTTCTTTTTATGTTTCTGGTAATAAGATTCTGATCCCAAATGGTCTATTTCTAAAATAAGCCTTATTTGGCTAGTTTATCACTCCATAAAATAGTATGGATAGCACTAGGCAGATTAATTCCCACAAAATGGAGATTTGGCCTTTTTCTTCACTAAAACATTCAAATTTAAAACCGATTGAATGTCTTATGCTGTGAAAGAAATGAGACAGCTTTTAGTAATAAAAATCTGATATTTCTTTAAATGTGAAATAAATCTAATACACTGGAGGGAGAGAGAATATGGAATATTGAAATGCCACCAGAATTAGACGCACATATAACAATTGTAGCACGATAATGATCATTTAGAACAGGGGCCAGAATAATGGCACAGGCAAGGGACTTTGTTTTATACCCTCAGCCATACTTGAAATAGCTCAATTTAATGAGCGAGCGAAAATGGCATTCCAATATTTTACTTTTTTTTTTTTTCAAACTTTCCTGTGTGGCCTCTGCTCCAAGATTTACTTCAGCTTGTTGGGGGAGATTTCTTTTAGGCATGACTGCAATAGTCATAAATTCTTGTAAGATATGTATTTTACACATGGACATCATAAATACGGCCCTCTGTCTGCCTACCATATATTTCAATATACCGGCAATTGGTATTGATTGATAATTTTTCTCCATTTCCTTTCACACTGTAGATCATAAAACTACCTCCAGCCACCACTAGGGGGAGTTCAGTGCACAGAAATATATATAGCTACCATTGAACTGAATGGAAGCTTTAAACATCTCTCCCCTAGTGGAAGTTACAGGAAAATGCTGTAGCTCTACACTGGGAAGCAAACCAGGTTGAGCCCACTCTCTCCACGGACCCCATAGCAGTGGCATGGTTTGCCTCCATAGTGATAACACCACTCACTGTCACCTACCTCTCTGTAAAACACCATTACATATCATACTCAGAGTCATGATAATGACTAGCTAGCATTCATAGTATCATACATATATGGGTGGATCTTTCAGCCTGATATTTCAGCCAGATGCAGCAGGCAATTATTGGGAATGGACAGTTCCCTCCTGATAACTGCCTCCTTTTCAGTCAAGGTGTAGAGCTGCATTGTATAGGGACAAGTGATGGCTACTGCCATCATTCATCCTCATATAGATTCACTGTTTCTGGCAGCAGATCAGTGTTCACACAGGACAATCTGCTGCCCAGAATTGATAATTGAATATGTCACATGAAAAGCTTTTTAGCTACAGCTCAGTAATACCATCAACATAGAAGTGTCCATACCACTGTTTCCACTATGCAAATCTACCCATAAAATTGAACCATCCACATAGCAGTGCCCTTATAAATAGGCCAGCAGAACAGTAGCAAAAATGGTACAGCCACAGTACTCTAATAATAAGATATAGCCACCCACTGCAGCCATTAGTAATCAGCATACCTATCCAGCTCCAATCTCTGTAGTAGACATCAGCAGATGGGATCCCAGATGTATTGCTTTGTGAGCCTGTGGGTATATTAGATAAAACCATTAAGTGAGCTGTAAGCTCTATGGCCCTGATTTATCACACCTTCACTCCAGAATTCTGTCTTCAAAAAGTCGCACGATAGGGCTTTTGCGACTTTTTTGCGCATTTTTTTGCGACTTTTTGCATGTGTACACCACTCACTCCAGTTTGTAATATGGGTGGAAAAGTGGGTGTGGTTAGCCATGTTAATGAGTTTCACTCCAGATTTATCATTGCGACTTTTTACAAAAAGTCGCAAAATAGTCGCAATCTCACTCCAGGAGGAGGGTGGAGTAGGAAAAGTGGAGGAGCTTCTCTAGACAGAAGTGTTAGGTTTAAGGTCCAGCCACATTTGTCAAACAACCTGTGACGTTTGATAAATGTGGCAGAAAGTACTCCAACACAGACTGAAGCAAAACTGACTTCAAATATTTTCCTAATGATAAATTCCCCCCATGTCTATGAAGCATCTCAGCAAGAAGTCAGAAAAGCCACTAGAAGACACCCTCTAATCAAACCAAAATGCTGCTTCATTTCTACTTTTCTTGGCTATTTTCAATAGTCAGTTACCAATATTATATTATTTTAGGTTTCAGCTGAACTGTAATAGAAGTTATTAAATCTATCCCCCCCTCCCCAGCAATACCCTGAGAATCAGTGCTGTATGCAGATATTCCAAGAAGCATGGACAACCTGCCGTATACAGTGAAAAGGGAACAATTCATATTATTTGTACTCTGAACTATAAACTGTCCAGGATTATAATCCCCATGTGGTAAAGCAAAACGAATGATCAGCCTTTGAACCTGTGTGGTTTTATAATCCTGTATTACTTCCACCTAGTCCTCGAGAGTGTGACAGGCACGTTAGATGTTCAGTAATAGTGGCTCTGGGGCTGGTATTATAATTGGGAAGGAAAAAGGCAAATATATGTTTTTGCTGGGATTGCTGATATATCATATTTACTGGCTTATAGCTTACTGCTTTTTATTACAGACATATAAAGATACTGGAATCTGAAGTAATAACTTGCTGCACTGACATGCCCATAGCAAAGACGATAATTAAGATGGTCTACTTTTAGATCAGCCTAGACTTTATCATTAAAGAGCGCCTAATGATGACATACTATATCACAGTAAGAGAAATTTTAAAGAGGACCTGTCCCCTCTCCTGACGTGTCTGTTTTAGCAACTACTTGCATCCCCCATGTAATAACAATTCTGCAGCATCTTTTCTTATGACTGAATGATGTGCCATTCCTTTTTTTACTCCTGCTAGAAGCTAAGAATGAATTACTAGCAGTTTGCAACGAAGTTCCAGATGAATGTTACCAGTTAGGGGTCTTTCTCTGCGCAGTCTGACACTGGCAGCACTAATTGGATAATTTTAGACTGTGCAGGGACAACCCCCAACAGGTAACACCAAGTGCGCCTTCATTGAAAGCTGATATTTATTCAAAACTTCTACCAGGAATAATAGTAATGGCACAAGTTTAAGTCATAATAATAGATGTTCCAAAATTATTATTATATGGGGGATGCAAGTAGTTACTAAAACAGACAAGTCAGGAGAGGTTACAGGTCTTCTTTAAGAGACCAGCATTGTCATTTGTATTACCATACTCTTCCAACTTATCATTCTGTTTATTTCAACATTTTACCTTAATTTAACACCTTCCTGACTAGCACTTTACATGTACGGCGCTGGCCAGGACCTTAAAGATGGCACTTGCTCGTGAGCATAGTGGGCACCATACCTGCCAGGTGCAGGTATACAGAACTAATGTCCCCAACTGACGTTAATGCAGATAGCAGACCTTTAACCCTTCAGATGCTGTGGTGAAATGTGACCACGACCTCTGTACAAGCAAAAACCAGGAAGTATGCGCTTCTGGGTATGCTCCGGCTCCCCCCAGCGAGGTGTTGGAAAGCAGGATGTAGTGTGTGGCATCCCCTGTCCTCCTAAATGACAAGAGACTGCCACACATTAGTTACTATGAACTCTGTACGGGCTCCATGCAAATACAGTCTATTTCTCAAACACTGCATGCATGAGAGAAACAGTCTGATGATTGCATGTTATAGTTCCCTATGGGAAATATAAAAATTTAAATCACCCAATTTTACCCAAAACGTAGATAAAAATACACAATGGGCATTGTCTCTTGCAAAACACCCGTACTATTAAAATATAAAAATATTTATTCCATATGGCAAATGCAAAAAGGGGAAGAAAAGTCTAAATGGCCGATTTACTGTTTTCTGGTCACTTCACATCACACACAAACTTTAATAAACAGTGATCAAAAAGTCACTGCCCCCCCCCTCCCCCCAAAATAGTACCAATGTAAAGTACAGACTGACCTCAAAAAATGCTCACACAGCTCCGTACACAAAACTAAAAAAAAGTTACAGGAGTCTGAATACGACGATGAAAAGAAAAATATAATTTTTTTTCAATGTTTTTTTTCAGTAATAAAATGCAAGAAAACTATACATGTTACTATTAGAGATGAGAGAGCATGCTCGTCCGAGCTTGGTGCTCGTTCGAGTATTAGGGTACTCGTAAGTGCTCGCTGCTCGGACGAGTATCTCGCCATGCTCGAGGAAATGGCATCTCCCGCATTTTGAATTTTTGGCGCCTATAAACTCAGCCAATCACAAGCCAGGAGACTCTGCGGTACACCCAGCATCACGTGGGGCCCTTACACGTCGATAGCAGGGGTTGGCTGGCCTGATCAGGTGACCCTGGAATATACTAGTGACTGCCCGCGGTGCTCGGCTCAGTCGCTGCCTGGATGCCGTTAGGGACAGATCTGCTGCGTTTCAGGGAGAGTGTTAGGGCCTGGATTTAGTTCTCTGTTAGGCAGGAGTGATCTCAAAAGAACCCAACAGCCCTTCTAAGGGCTACAAGACATTTTTTTTGTCTCCTGGCTGGGCTGGCTGGCACTAGTAGTGCAGCTATCGCCATATATAACATTTTTTTTTTTATTGTTTTATCTCAGTGATACAAATCCATTTCATACAGCTGTGTGGAACCATTCTGTGTGTCACAGTTCAGCTGCCCACTCACCACAAACCACAATCCGTATTTTCTGTCCAGGTGACCCATTCTGTACGTCACGTAATAAAAAAAGGTCTTTTGCTCTCACTGATACAGCTACATTAGAAAAATCTCTGTGCAACATTTGTCTGGGTTACACTTAATATAGCCACAGTCAGCAGGGGCTGAGTTTGCTCTCTGATATATTCTGCACGTCACGTTAAAAAAAACAAAACAAAAAAAATAAAATAGTTTTTTTGTTGTTTTATCTCAGTGATACAAATCCATTTCATACAGCTGTGTGGAACCATTCTGTGTGTCACAGTTCAGCTGTCCAGTCACCACAAAGCACAATCCGTATTTTCTGTCCAGGTGACCCATTCTGTACGTCACGTAATTAAAAAAGATCTTTTGCTCTCACTGATACAGCTACATTAGAAAAATCTCTGTGCGACATTTGTCTGGGTTGCACTTAAGCAGACCAAGTCTGCCTAATCTAATAGTTTCAGTGTAATTGGTCCATACTGCACGGTACGTAATAACATACGTAATTTTGCTCTAACTTATCCACCTATATATTAACTTGTTCAGATTGAACAAGTTTGTGGGTTTCAGTACAGCAGACTAATTTTTTTTATTTTTATATATAATACACTTATATACAGAAAATGTTGAACCCCAGGGCTAAGGGTCGAAGATGAGGGTGTGGGCATGCAATTACTGCAGGGGGCAGAGGCCGTGGTCCTGGGCAGGGTGATACAGTACCTGCTGATGAGGGAGCAGGGGAACGCCGCAGAGCTACACTCCCTAGCTTCATGTCTCAACTCCACGTGGTAGAGGACTGTTGAAACCACAACAGTGCGAACAGGTGATGTCGTGGATTGCGGACAATGCTTCAAGTAATTTGTCCACCAGTCAGTCTTCCACGCAGTCCACCCATGTTACCCAAGGGAGCACTCCTCTGGCTCCTCCACCTCAACCTCCTTCCCCCCAGTCTGCCCCCTCCCAGGAAAATTTGGAATGCTATCAGGCATACTCTGAGGAACTGTTTTCTGGACCCTTCCCAGAGTCACAAACCACTTCTCAGGTTGCTGCTGACCTCTTTCCCGATGCCCAAGTTTTCCAACTGTCGCAGTCTGTGGGTGATGATGATGACATTGTTGACTTAGTGGAAGAAGTGTGTAAAGAGGTGTCGGACGCTGAGGAGACACGGTTGTCAGACAGTGGTGAAGTTGTTGTCAGGGCAGGAAGTCCGAGGGGGGAGCAGACTGAGGAATCAGAGGATGACGAGGTGACTGACCCAAGCTGGGTTGATAAGCCGAGTGAAGACAGTGCTTCTGAGGCGGAGGCGAGTGCTGCACCAGAACAGGTTGGAAGAGGCAGTGGTGTGGCCAGAGGGAGAAGCAGGGCCAGAGCTGGTGCATCAGCAGCAACTGTTTCACGTAGTGAAGCTCCCGTGGCAAGGCCTAGATGTTCGCAAGTCTGGAGGTTCTTTAAAGAAATTGAGGATGACCGACGGACTGTGGTGTGCAACCTGTGCCACACCAGGATCAGCAGGGGTGCCACCACTACTAGCCTAACCACTACCAGCAAGCGCAGGCATATGAGTGCTAAACACCCCACTCAATGGAACCAAGGCCGTTCACCTCCTGTGGGTCCCACCACTGCTCCTTCCCCTGTGTCACTCGCTGCCTCTGCTAGTCAACCCCCTGCCCAGGACCCCGGCACGAGCGCCTCCCGCCGGAAAACCACACCTTCGCCTACACGATCCTCCACAGCGTCCACCAATGTGTCCCTGCACAGCGTTCAGCTGTCTTTACAGCAGACACTGGAGCGCAAGAGGAAATACAGTTCCACCCACATGTCCAAGCCCTCAACGTCCAAATCTCCAAATTGAGCCTGGAGATGCTGCCCTATAGGCTGGTAGAGACCGAGGCCTTTCGCAACCTCATGGCGGTGGCTGCCCCTCGGTATTCTGTCCCCAGCCGCCACTATTTTTCCCGATGTGCCGTCCCAGCCCTACACCAGCACGTGTCACAGAACATCATCTGTGCCCTGACCAACGCTGTTTCTGAGAAGGTCCACCTAACCACGGACACGTGGACAAGTGCTGCCGGGCAGGGACACTATATATCAGTGACGGCACATTGGGTTAACTTGGTGGAGGCTGGGACCGAGTCTGACCCTGGGGCCACTCATGTACTGCCCACTCCAAGGATTGTGGGGCCTACCTTGGTCATGGTCTCTCAGACATACTATGCCTCCTCCTCTGACCCCTCATCCTCCTCCACCTCCTCCTAAGAATTACCATCCGTGGGCACGGTGCCTTCAGTCGGTAGCTCTAGGCGCAGCAGCAGTGCCGTGGCTAAGCGCCAGCAGGCGGTGCTCAAACTGCTGAGCTTAGGTGACAAAAGGCACACCGCCCAAGAGCTGTTACAGGGCATCATGGCACAGACCGATCTGTGGCTGGCACCGCTGAACCTTAAGCCAGGCATGGTTGTGTGTGACAACGGGCGTAACCTGGTGGCGGCTCTGCAACTCGGCAGACTCACACATGTGCCATGCCTGGCCCACGTGTTCAATCTCATAGTTCAGCGGTTCCTCAAGACATACCCCAATCTGTCTGATTTGCTCACCAAGGTGCGCCGCATCTGTGCGCATTTCCGCAAGTCGACCACAGATGCTGCCACTCTCAGGGCAGTGCAGCGCCGCCTACAACTGCCCACTCACCGACTGTTGTGCGACGTGCCCACAAGATGGAATTCGACGTTAAACATGTTATCCAGAGTTTACCAGCAGCGCAGAGCGATTGTAGACTGCCAGATCTCAACTTCCACCAGAACTGGTAGTCAGGTCAGTCAGATTCCTCAAGTCTACAATGAGGAGTGGACGTGGATGTCTGATATCTGCCAGGTGTTGAGCAACTTTGAGGAGTCAACACAGATGTTCAGCGGCGATGCCGCCATTATTAGCCTCACCATCCCGCTGCTTTGCCTGTTGAAAAACTCACTGCTCAGCATGAAGTCGGAAGCTTTGTGCTTGTCACAAGAGACGGTGGAGGAAGATACATCGCTTGAGAGCCAGAGCACCCTCCGGTCTGTTTCTCAGCGCGTATCGGAGGAGGGGGATGAGGATGAGGAGGAGAATGTCGGCGAGACAGAAGAGGATACCAATGCTCAGTCCTTCTTAACTCTTGAGCGTGTATGGGCTGAAGAGGAGGAGGAGGAAATGGAGAGTCAGGCCAGTGAGGAGAGGGAATTATTGCGTGTTGGGACTCTGGCGCACATGGCAGACTTCATGTTAGGCTGCCTATCTCGTGACCCTCACGTTAGAAGCATTTTTTCAAACACCGATTACTGGGTGTTCACTCTCCTGGACCCATGGTACAAGCAGAACCTTTCCACTCTCATCCCTGTAGAGGAAAGGAGTATGAGAGTGAATCAATATCAACAGGTCCTGGTGCACAAGCTGAAACAATCCTTCCCATCTGACGCCACTAGCGGCAGAGGGCGTGGTTCTGTGGGCCAAGTAGCGGGGGAGAGGAGGCGAGCAGGCAGCTTGTCCAGCACTGGCAGGGGAACGCTCTCCAAGGCCTTTGCCAGTTTTATGTCACCCCAGCAAGACACTGTCACCTGTCCCCAGTCTAGGCAGAGTAGGGGTGAGATTTACAGAAAGATGGTGAGGGAGTACCTAGCTGACCATACCAACGTCTGGACCGATCACTCTGCTCCATACAACTACTGGGTTTCAAAGCTGGACACGTGGCCTGAACTGGCGCTGTACACCTCGGAGGTGCTGGCCTGCCCAGAGCGAGTATTCAGTGCAGCTGGTGGTGTCATTACCGATAAGCGTACACGCCTGTCAACTGACAGCGCTGACAGGCTGACGCTTATTAAAATGAACAAAGCCTGGATTTCACCGGAATTCAAATCTCCTCCGGGGGAAAGCATCTAAAGATTAACATTACTTATGTATCCGATTCCTCTTCTCTACTCCTCCTACTCCTGCTCCTCCTTGTCATCTTTGCCTAACGCTGACCCAAAAAGCGCAATTTTTTAGAAGGCCAACTGGCACTCTTTTACCACAATTTTTCCGGAGGGCCCCCTACAGGCCCTCTCTCCAAACAATTTTTCCGCAGTGTCAACTACAGACAGTGTAAAACAATGTTTCAGGAGCGTCAAACAGACAGTCTAAAACAATTTTTCAGGAGGCACAAGTACCGACATTTTAAAAAAAACATTTTTTGCTGAGGGTCAACTTTATGTACTCCGAAAAGAAAAACATTTTTTGAGGCTCAACAAAAGCTATTTCACTGCATTCTTAGTCGGACAAAGTCATTGGTGGTGTAACCGCCGTGCTGTGTCAGGCTAAATTTTTGGGTGCTTCACCAGCTACCACATACTAACTCAGTCACTCTTCTCTACTCCTCCTACTCCTCCTCCTCCTTGTCGTCTTTGCCTAACGCTGACCCAAAAAACGCAATTTTTTAGAGGGCCAACTGGCACTCTTTTACCACAATTTTTCCGGAGGGCCCCCTACAGGCCCTCTCTCCAAACAATTTTTCCGGAGGTCCACCTACAGGCCCTCTCTCTAAACAATTTTTCTGGAGGTCCACCTACAGGCCCTCTCTCTAAACAATTTTTCCGGAGGGCCCCCTACAGGCCCTCTATCCAAACAATTTTTCCGGAGGTCCACCTATAGGCCCTCTCTCTAAACAATTTTTCCGGAGGGCCCCCTACAGGCCCTCTCTCCAAACAATTTTTCCGGAGGTCCACCTACAGGCCCTCTCTCTAAACAATTTTTCCGGAGGACCCCCTACAGGCCCTCTATCCAAACAATTTTTCCGGAGGTCCACCTACAGGCCCTCTCTCTAAACAATTTTTCCGGAGGGCCCCCTACAGGCCCTCTCTCCAAACAATTTTTCTGCAGTGTCAACTACAGACAGTGTAAAACAATGTTTCAGGAGCGTCAAACAGACAGTCTAAAACAATTTTTCAGGAGGCGCAAGTACCGACATTTAAAAAAAAAAAACATTTTTTGCTGAGGGTCAACTTTATGTACTCCGAAAAGAAAAAAAATTTTTTGAGGCTCAACAAAAGCTATTTCACTGCATTCATTGGTGGTGTAACCGCCATGCTGTGTCAGGCTAAATTTTTGGGTGCTTCACCAGCTACCGCATACTAACTCAGTCACTCTTCTCTACTCCTCCTCCTCCTTGTCGTCTTTGCCTAACGCTGACCCAAAAAACACAATTTTTTAGAGGGCCAACTGGCACTCTTTTACCACAATTTTTCCGGAGGGCCCCCTACAGGCCCTCTCTCCAAACAATTTTTCCGGAGGTCCACCTATAGGCCCTCTCTCTAAACAATTTTTCCGGAGGTCCACCTACAGGCCCTCTCTCTAAACAATTTTTCCGGAGGGCCCCCTACAGGCCCTCTCTCCAAACAATTTTTCCGGAGGTCCACCTACAGGCCCTCTCTCTAAACAATTTTTCCGGAGGGCCCCCTACAGGCCCTCTATCCAAACAATTTTTCTGGAGGTCCACCTACAGGCCCTCTCTCTAAACAATTTTTCCGGAGGGCCCCCTACAGGCCCTCTCTCCAAACAATTTTTCCGGAGGTCCACCTACAGGCCCTCTCTCTAAACAATTTTTCCGGAGGGCCCCCTACAGGCCCTCTCTCTAAACAATTTTTCCGGAGGGCCCCCTACAGGCCCTCTCTCCAAACAATTTTTCCGCAGTGTCAACTACAGACAGTGTAAAACAATGTTTCAGGAGCGTCAAACAGACAGTCTAAAACAATTTTTCAGGAGGCGCAAGTACCGACATTTAAAAAAAAAACATTTTTTGCTGAGGGTCAACTTTATGTACTCCGAAAAGAAAAAAAATTTTTTGAGGCTCAACAAAAGCTATTTCACTGCATTCTCAGTCGGACAAAGTCATTGGTGGTGTAACCGCCATGCTGTGTCAGGCTAAATTTTTGGGTGCTTCACCAGCTACCGCATACTAACTCAGTCACTCTTCTCTACTCCTCCTACTCCTCCTCCTCCTTGTCATCTCTGCCTAACGCTGACCCAAAAAACGCAATTTTTTTAGAGGGCCAACTGGCACTCTTTTACCACAATTTTTCCGGAGGGCCCCCTACAGGCCCTCTCTCCAAACAATTTTTCCGGAGGTCCACCTACAGGCCCTCTCTCTAAACAATTTTTCCGGAGGGCCCCCTACAGGCCCTCTCTCCAAACAATTTTTCCGGAGGTCCACCTACAGGCCCTCTCTCTAAACAATTTTTCCGGAGGGCCCCCTACAGGCCCTCTATCCAAACAATTTTTCCGGAGGTCCACCTACAGGCCCTCTCTCTAAACAATTTTTCCGGAGGTCCACCTACAGGCCCTCTCTCTAAACAATTTTTCCGGAGGGCCCCCTACAGGCCCTCTCTCCAAACATTTTTTCCGCAGTGTCAACTACAGACAGTGTAAAACAATGTTTCAGGAGCGTCAAACAGACAGTCTAAAACAATTTTTCAGGAGGCGCAAGTACCGACATTTTTTTTAAAAAAAATTTTTGCTGAGGGTCAACTTTATGTACTCCGAAAAGAAAAAAATTTTTTGAGGCTCAACAAAAGCTATTTCACTGCATTCTCAGTCGGACAAAGTCATTAGTGGTGTAACCGCCATGCTGTGTCAGGCTAAATTTTTGGGTGCTTCACCAGCTACCGCATACTAACTCAGTCACTCTGTTGTCACCACCGCCATACAGGGCCACGAAAAATGTTTATGTGGTTCGCCTGCTCTCGCAGTGTCACTCGCTCACTCTGTTGTCACCGCCATGCTGCTTCAGGCTAAATTTTTGGGTGGCTCACCTGCTACCTCATCTAACTTGGTCACTCATCTAACTTGATTGTCCTGGATCATCAAACACTTCAAGCCATATTCTTTTTCCTCATGTTCCTGAAATGCCATGTACAAAAATACAGTCCATACTACAGATTGACCGCCATCAGATCCAGGCTGTGGAAACTGCACAGCAAGCCCTGGAACTCCAAGGGCTTGGCTTAGCAGTGTATGACCAAGAAGTGTTGGAGCGTGGAGTACTGCAGCAAGTTGATAATGCCATAAACGAGGCCAATCGAGCTGCACGAGTAGCTGAAGCTGAGAAAGAACATCAAGATGTTAAGAATGAGTTGAGTTCGTGTCTTGCCTCCTTAAGGCAAATTACCAAAATCATTGACCAACTTTCCCCACAAGCTGCAACATGTAAAGATATTAGCAGGAAACTTGATTCTGTGAAGCGACAGAAACATAACAAAGAACAGCAACTGAAAAAAATCAAGGCTAAGCAGAGACGTCTAAGAGCAGCACTGGGTGGCAACTCGGAGGAGAGTGATCCTGAACAGCAGCAGTTAGATAATCTTGAAGATGATGCGCTGCCCACATCTTTGAGCAGTATGTTGATGCTGTCTCAAGATAATGAATGGGAAGAGCTGATTCGCACAGGGCAGATGACACCCTTTGGTACCAAGATACCCCCAAAAGAAGAACCTAAATCAAGAAAGTTAATGCTAAATGAGACCTCAGATTTTGAGAAATACCTTGCTGATCAAGCACAAATGGCAGTACAGAGGAAACGTCCCTTTCCTCCTAAAAAAGATAAAAAAAGAAAAATGAAACCAGAGGCTAGGAAGAAGGATGAAATCGCTAAAAAATCAGTAAATAACTTGACCTCCATTCCATCTGCTGAGAAAAGGTTGAAGAAAAGAATGAGAAAATTACAGAGCAAAGCTTTGCAGACTCAGTTCAGGACAGGAATCCTATGTAAAAAAATAGATGACTTGTCCCCACAAGGCAGTCTAGGAGATAACAGTGAGGGGTCTGTTTATTCACCTGATGAAAGAGAGCAGATCATGGAGGACGATGAGGATGACGACATGATTCAGGATAGCCCAGGCTCTGACTATGAATTAAAGCCTGTGCGGCGAAAACAAATTACAAAACGGCCTCCTCATTGGGGTGTCGATGCAGAGTTTCTCCCAAGTTCTGATGAAGATGAGGGAGAAACTCCTCGCCCATCATCAAAGGGTAGACAATGTAGAGATGATGGTGATGTCAAGGTGTACAAGCATCGAATACGGCAGTACCTTAAACAGCAAGCCGAGGAGAAAGAGCAACGTCGTATGGCAGAGGAGTCTGAGGACAGCGATGTGCAATTTGATGAGGGTTTCTGCATACCAGGGTCTCTCTGGAAAAAGTTGTACAAGTACCAGCAGACAGGTGTTCGGTGGCTGTGGGAACTACATTGCCAACAGGCTGGAGGCATTTTGGGAGATGAAATGGGATTGGGCAAAACTATCCAGATAATTGCCTTCCTGGCAGGCTTGAGCTACAGCCGGATAAAGACACGAGGCTCTGATTACAGGTATGAAGGCTTGGGTCCTAGTATCATTGTGTGTCCAACTACTGTCATGCACCAATGGGTGAAGGAGTTTCATACTTGGTGGCCTAAACTTCGTGTAGCTGTACTTCACGAGACTGGGAGTTTTGCTGGTAAAAAGGTTAGATTAATTGGGGAAATAGGTAATAGTAGTGGTATTCTTATCACCTCTTATTCCAATGTACGCTTGATGCAAGAACAGCTTCTGAAGTATCACTGGCACTATATTATCTTGGATGAGGGGCACAAGATTCGTAATCCCAATGCAGCTGTCACATTGGCGTGCAAGCATTTTCGTACTCCTCATCGCATTATTCTGTCTGGATCCCCAATGCAAAAAAAAGAAAGGCTTGCACAGTAAAATATCAATTTTTGCAGATGACACTAAACTGTGTAAAGTAATTAACACAGAAGAGGACAGTACACTGCTACAGATGGATCTGGATAGACTGGAGGCTTGGGCAGAGAAGTGGCAGATGAGGTTTAACACTGACAAATGTAAAGTTATGCATATGGGAAGGAATAATGCAAGTCACCAGTACATACTAAATGGTAAAATATTGGGTAACTCTGACATAGAAAAGGACCTAGGAATTTTAGTGAACAGAAATCTAAGCTGCAGAAACCAATGTCAGACAGCTGCTGCCAAGGCCAATAAGATAATGGGCTGCATCAAAAGAGGCATAGATGCCCGTGATGAGAACATAGTCCTGCCACTTTACAAATCACTAGTCAGACCACACATGGAGTACTGTGTACAGTTCTGGGCTCCTGTGAACAAGGCAGACATAGCAGAGCTGGAGAGGGTTCAGAGGAGGGCAACTAAAGTAATAACTGGAATGGGTGGACTACAGTACCCAGAAAGATTATCAAAATTAGGGTTATTCACTTTAGAAAAAAGACGACTGAGGGGAGATCTAATAACTATGTATAAATATATCAGAGGTCAGTACAGAGATCTCTCCCACGATCTATTTATCCCCAGGACTGTGACTGTGACGAGGGGCCATCCTCTGCATCTGGAGGAAAGAAGGTTTGTACACAAACATAGAAGAGGATTCTTTACGGTAAGAGCAGTGAGACTATGGAACTCTCTGCCTGAGGAGGTGGTGATGGTAAGTTCACTAAAAGAGTTCAAGAGGGGCCTGGATGTATTTTTGGAGGGTAATAATCTTACAGGTTATAGTTACTAGAGAGGGGTCGTTGATCCAGGGAGTTATTCTGATTGCCTGATTGGAGTAGGGAAGGAATTTTCTTCCCTAGTGGGGAAAACTGGCTTCTACCTCACAGGGTTTTTTGCCTTCCTCTGGATCAACTTGTAGGAAAACAGGCCGAACTGGATGGACAGATGTCTTTTTTCGGCCTTATAAACTATGTTACTATGTTACTATGTTAACTATGTTACTTGTTGGTGTCACCGCCATGCTGTGTCAGGCTTATGCCTTCATCGTGTGGCTGGGGATAGGAGAGCAGTGCCAGCATGGGCATGGGTGATGGACCTTCGTTGCACCTAGTTGGGTGCTTCTCTAACATGTGATGGGCATGTGCCTCGCCTTTCTTGGTCTGGGTGAGCACAATTGCCATGAGGGTAACCACCAGGCTGTTGCAGGAGAATTTGGGTTAATGGTGGGATTAGGCAGCCTCAGAGGCATCCATGCATGCTGCCCCTGCTGTTTCCTGTCCATTTCCGTGGTGTTTCCATCATTTTCTGAGGTTTCCAGGTTTTCACCCAGCCTTCCCTAGGCAGAGCCTTGGTCCCCTGCAAAAATGCTCGAGTCTCCCATTGACTTCAATAGGGTTCGTTATTCGAAACGAGCACCAGAGCATTGGGAAAAGTTTGTCTCGAATAACGAGCACCCGAGCATTTTAGTGCTCGCTCATCTCTAATTACTATATATACACATAAATAAATTTTACATACTTGGTTCTGCCGTAATTATGCTGACCTGGAGAATGAAAGTAACAGGTCAGTTTTATTGTATGGGAGACACTGTAAAAACAAAACCCATTAAACTTGCAGAATTGCATATTTCTTCCAATTTCACCACATTTGGAATTTTTTTCCATCTCTCCACTACAATATTAAATGGTGGAATTAGAAAGCGCAACTTGTCGCACAATAAACAAGCTCTCATACAGCTATGTGAATCGAAAAATAAAAATATTAAAAAAAAAAAAAAAAACAAAACCTCTGGGTATGAAATGGTTCAATCACATTTCTGTTTATTTGTTCCATGGATAGTCTTCCCAGCATGCCATATTGATATCACAGAACCTGGCTTACCCTTTCCTTATTCTTTCCAGCATACTATAGTGACATTATAGAACCTGGCTTACCTTTTCTTTATACTTTCCAGCATACTATAGTGACATTATAGAACCTGGCTTACCTTTTCTTTATACTTTCCAGCATACTATAGTGACATTATAGAACCTGGCTTACCTTTTCTTTATACTTTCCAGCATACTATAGTGACATTATAGAACCTGGCTTACCTTTTCTTTATACTTTCCAGCATACTATAGTGACATTATAGAACCTGGCTTACCCTTTCCTTATTCTTTCCAGCATACTATAGTGACATTATAGAACCTGGCTTACCTTTTCTTTATACTTTCCAGCATACTATAGTGACATTATAGAACCTGGCTTACCTTTTCTTTATACTTTCCAGCATACTATAGTGACATTATAGAACCTGGCTTACCTTTTCTTTATACTTTCCAGCATACTATAGTGACATTATAGAACCTGGCTTACCTTTTCTTTATACTTTCCAGCATACTATACTGACATTATAGAACCTGGCTTACCTTTTCTTTATACTTTCCAGCATACTATACTGACATTATAGAACCTGGCTTACCTTTTCTTTATACTTTCCAGCATACTATAGTGACATTATAGAACCTGGCTTACCTTTTCTTTATACTTTCTAGCATACTATAGTGACATTATAGAACCTGGCTTACGTTTTCTTTATACTTTCCAGCATACTATAGTGACATTACAGAACCTGGCTCACTCTTTCTTTATTCTTTCCAGTATACTATAGTGATATCATAGAACCTGGCTCACCCTTTCTGTAGTCTTTCTAGCATTCTATTGTGATATTATAGAACTTGGCTTACCCTTTCCAGCATACTATAGTGATATCATAGAACCTGGCTCACCCTTTCTTTAGTCTTTCCAGCATACTATAGTGATATCATAGAACCTGGCTTATCCTTTATTTAGCCTTTCCGGCATACTGTACTGATATCATAGAACCTGCCTTACTCTTTCTTTGATACTATAGTGATATCATATAACCTGGCTTACCCTTTCTGTAGTCTTTCTAGCATTTTATTGTGATATTATAGAACTTGGCTTACCCTTTCCGGCATACTATAGCGATATAGAACCTGGCTTACCCTCTCTTTAGTCTTTCCAGCATTCTATAGTGATATCACAGACCCTGGCTTACCATTTCTTTAGTAATCCCAGCATACTATAGTGAAGTCATAGAGCCTAGCTTACCCTTTCTTTAATACCATAGTAATATAATAGAACCTGGCTTACCCTTCCTTTATTCTTTCCAGCATACTGTAGTGATATCATACAATCTTGCTTACCCTTTATTTTGTCTTTCCAGCATTCTATTGTGATATTATAGAACTTGGCTTACCCTTTCCTGCATACTATAGTGATATAGAACCTGGCTTACCATTTATTTAGTCTTTCCAGCATTCTATACTTGTGTCATCAAACCTGGCTTACCTTTTCTTTAATCTTTACAGCATACTATAGGGATATTATAGAACCTGACTTGCCCTTTCTTTAGTCTTTCCAGCATACTATAGTGATATCATAGAACCCGGCTTACCGTTTCTTTAGTCTTTCTAGCATACTGTAGTGATATTATAGAACCTGGCTTACCCTTTCTTTAGTCTTTCTAGCATACTGTAGTGATATTATAGAACCTGGCTCACCCTTTCTTTAATCTTTCCAGCATACTATAGGGATATCATAGAGCCTGACTTACCTTTACTGGAATTGGAACCCAAGCTGATGCTGAATGGAAAATGTCTGCAAACAGTCAATGACTTTATCCTGGTTTTCTCTCGAGCAGCACATAAAACATTCCTAGTAGCTGTATACTCACTACAAATTCCACCAAAATACACTCTAAACATATCACCCCAAAATCCAGTGGAAACTGCAGACAGCCAGGGCTGTATTTAGAGTTCATGCTGCCCTAGGCACTCTCTGTGATGACGCCCCCCCCCAACGCGACCCATTCCCCCACGCCCCCAAATTTCAGCCGCGCCACCCCCCACCAGCAAAACCTGACCCTATGCACTTTAGTCATCCAGTCACAGGGGTCGGCCCTATAGACTGACAATGGAGGCTATTGTGCCTGCATGTATTTACTATATTTCTACATAACTATCGCAGCAATGTACCGTATCTAGAGCTTGCCAGCAAACTTAATGCAACTAAAGGAGTCATGATAAACATACCACATACCAACTATGCACCCACCAGACCTCAGATCAGCATATTGTGCCCCCATCAGACCTCAGATCAGCAGAATGTGCCCCCATCAGACCTCAGATCAGCAGAATGTACCCCCAACAGACCTCAGATCAGCCCACTGTACCCCCATCAGACCTCAGATCAGCCCACTGTGCCCCCATCAGACTTCAGATCAGCCCACTGTACCCCCATCAGACCTCAGATCAGCCCACTGTACCCCAATCAGACCTCACATCAGCCCATTGTGCCCCCATCAGACCTCACATCAGGCTACTGTGCCATCAGACCTCAGATCAGCCCACTGTACCCCCATCAGACCTCAGATCAGCCCACTGTGCCCCCATCAGACCTCAGATCAGTCCACTGTGCCCCCATCAGACCTCAGATCAGCCCATTGTGCCCCCATCAGACCTCATATTAGCCCACTGTGCCGCCATCAGACCTCAGATCAGCCTATTGTGCCCCCATCAGACCTCAGATCAGCCCATTGTGCCCCCATCAGACCTCAAATCAGGCCTCTTGTGCCCCCATCAGACCTCAGAACAGGCCCACTGTGCCCCCATCAGACCTCAGATCAGCCCACTGTGCCCCCATCAGACCTCAGATCAGCCCACTGTGCCACCATCAGACCTCAGATCAGCCCTTTGTCCCCCCATCAGCCTTTTGTGCCTCAGCCCCCATCAGACCTCAGATCAGCCTTTTGTGCCCCCATCAGACCTCAGATCAGCCCATTGTGCCCCATCAGACCTCAGATCAGAACATTGTGTCCCATCAGAGATCACATCAGCTTTTTGTGCCCCAGCCCCCATCAGACCTCAGATCAGCCCGCTTTTCCCCCATAAGATCTGTCCCATTTGCTAGCCTGACAGGTGCCCCCCAAGATGTGCACAGCCACAAACACACACAAAAAAATACTTACCTGTTTGCTCCGGACTTCAGTGCGCTCCTTCTTCTCCTGAAGCAGTGTGATCCCGCGAGATTTGTGACCCAACTCCGGGTCTCGCGGTATCACACAGCCAGCCCAGGAGGAAGCACCGAAGAGCTGCATGGGGCATGGGAACGGGAAATAAGGGTTTATTGAAATAACTGTGCGCACCCTGTGCCCAGGGCCGCTTCTAGCTTTTCTGCTGCCTGAGGCGAAAAATGAAATGGCGCCCCCTTCCCTTGCCCCCATCAGACCTCAGATCAGCGTCTTGTGACCCCATCAGACCTCAGATCAGCGTCTTGTGCCCCCATCACACCTCAGATCAGCGTCTTGTGCCCCCATCAGACCTCAGATCAGCATCTTGTGCCCCCATCAGACCTCAGATCAGCGTCTTGTGCCCCCATCAGACCTCAGATCAGTGTCTTGTGCCCCCATCAGACCTCAGCTCAGCGTCTTGTGCCCCCATCAGACCTCAGATCAGCGTCTTGTGCCCCCATCAGACCTCAGATCACAATGTTCTCCAATTCCCCCATCAGACCTCAGATCAGCATCTTGTGCCCCCATCAGACCTCAGATCAGCATCTTGTGCCCCCATCAGACCTCAGATCAGCGTCTTGTGCCCCCATCAGACCTCAGATCAGCGTCTTGTGCCCCATCAGACCTCAGATCAACGTCTTGTGCCCCCATCAGACCTCAGATCAGCGTCTTGTGCCTTGTGCCCCCCTCAGACCTGCCCACCCAGCCACTTAAAAAAGACATACTTACCTGTTCTGCGCTGCCGCTGCCCTCAGCTCCCGCACTCCACTGTCTTTCTTTCCGGCGTGCACTATGACCTGACGCTGCGTCAGGTCATAGTGCACGCCGGAAAGAAAGACAGTCAGGTCATAGTGCGCGCCGGAAAGAAAGACAGTCAGGTCATAGTGCGCGCCGGAAGGGAAGACAGTGGAGCGCGGAACCTGAGGGCAGTGCAGGACAGGTAAGTATGTGTTTTTTTAAGTGGCTGGGTGGGCTGCCCACGCCACGCGACAGCACATCGCCCCCCCCCCCCGCGGAAATAAAAATCCTTATAGATTCTCCCGGCGGGGTGCCGCCCCTGGCAACCCGCCGCCCTAGGCACCGTGCCCCCGGTGCCTAGTTGCTAATACGGCCCTGCAGACAGCATGTTATAGAACAGGAGGAGCTGAGCAGATATATTTATAGTTTTGTGGGAACATGTTCAGTATAGTTTGTAACTTATACATTAAATTCTCTGTTCTTTCTGAGTTGAGTAGGCAATCTTATCAGTGACAGATAGCGATCTATTTACAGACACCTATAGAGGAAAGTCACTGATAAGATGGCCACTTGGGCAACAACAGACTTCAATATTTAACCTCTGTAAGAAGGTGGCAGGTTTGGCACTCAGGCATTTCTGTCTGCAAAAGAGACACTATGGCACTATTCACATATAACTCCTCCATTCTGCCTTCATAAGAAAAATCTCAAAATTTAAACGCTTGTATATGAGGTGCTAAATTATGGAGCTGGACTACAGCTGTGCATGAAGGGGACACATCACCCCCGCAGCAGTACATATGCCGTCCATTAGTGTTTATGAGCAGAGACTGGAGTATGGTAAACGCACCTGTGGACCAAAGGAGCCAAAAACGAGTAGCAAGGAGCAAGTAAGTATGCTTCCCTCCAGAGGTCTGGCGAGGAGAGAGAAGGACACCTTTCACCTCAGTGTGGACACCCTAACGTAGTGAGAGACACACTGATTTCTGCATTCTGTCACTCCTGTGCTAAAATAACTGTGCTCCTGAGAACTTACAGTTGACAGCATGCGCTGGAGAAGAGGCAAACACTGCCAGAAAGGAGTCTGGCTTATTCGTGAGTGTCCGCGCTACCACCCACCTACCTATGACAGACAGTTCTCTCCTTAGTTTTCTCCCTAAGAGAGAGCTGTCAATCATCAGAGGGTAGGCAAGGAGAGCAGGAGCTCATGAGGACCGCATAAAGTATGTGACCGATTCCCATTAAAGGGGTTTGCCCATCTGGGACATTGATGGCATATAGTTAGGATATGGTATTGTCAGATAGGTGCGGGTCCCACCTCTGGAACCCACTCCTATCTCCAGAATGGGAATCTCGAATTGAACAAACAGCAGCCACAAGAATGACAGGGCCACAGGAATGACAGAGAAGCGCTCTGCTATTTTCAGAACTCCCACAACAAACAGTGGCGAGCACACTGCGCATTCATGGCTGCTGTTTGTTCAATTCGAGATTCCCATTCTGGAGATAGGAGTGGGTTCCAAAGGTGGGACATGCACCTATCTGACATTGACGGCATATCCTAGTGATATGTCTTCAATGTCCCAGATGAGAATATCTCTTTAAGCTAAATTTATGGAAGAAATATTTTCACATTTACAGATATTGGTATAAATATATGTGTAGTGGTTAGTTTTATGAGATATTAACATAATATTTTTTCCTACTCTTCTATTTTTTCATACTGTACGTATTATTTGATTCCTTTCACAGTAATGACATTTTCTGTCTGAAATTGCCTGCAATATACTGTTTAAGTTGTACAATTTCAAATTCCATGCACATGCAAAGAATGACATTTATCAGTTTACATGCATTGTCTGGAAAATACATTTATGGCGCCATTCAAATATTGTACAGCTATTACTTGGCTTGCCTGCATCTGAATGTTATTGTGCATATATTCCCAGTTTCCATTATCCCCTGCCTTTGACATAAAAATGATTTAATTCATGTTTTTAACAGGAAATGATGGAGTTGATAGAACCATGTACAATTATGTGCATACGATAACATTCACATCGCTAGGGGCATATTACTCCATTTACTAATAATATAGTTGTACTAGGCACAGTGTGCAAATTAAAGGGCCACAAAGACAGAAATGGATGGAGTCATCACAAAGAGATATATACAATAACAATAACTACATTACATATTCTAATTAATTTATGGAAATGATAACTCAAAAATATATGAATCAATTATCTACTAGCAGTGACCAGCAGTTCATTTTCAATTTTCTTAAGAAGCAGTTCTAGAATACCAGTACAGCAAAAATCCTTTAAAATGTTCCCTAATTATGGGGGAAAACATCACAGAAATGCTAGGAATAAAGCACGAGAAGGCTTGGAATATAGCTGTATCTATACACCATACAGCTTTAACTAATGTAGTGTTTACTGGTTTTTAACTTGATTTCATATACAGTGCATTGAAAAAGTATGCATGTCTCTTGAACTTTTCCACATTTTTCACATTAGACCCACAAACGTAAATGTATTTTATTGGGATTTTATATGATTGACCAATACAACCAAGTGAAAAGAAAATGATACATGGTTTTCAAAATTGTTAAAATCCAGTATGACCAATTACCTTCAGAAGCCACCTAATTAGTAAATAGAATCCACATGTGTGTAATTTATTTTCAGTATAACTACAACTATTCTGAAAATACCTCAGAGGTTTCTTAGAGAACATTAATGATCAAACAGCATTATGAATACCAAGGAACACACCAGACAGGTCAGACATAAAGTGGAGAAGTGTAAAGCAGGGTTCAGTTAAAAAAAAAAAATATTCCAAACTCTGAACATCTCACAGAGCACTGTTCAATCCATCACCCGAAAGTGGAAGGAGTATGGAACAACTGCAAACCTACCAAGACATGGCCCACCTAAACTGACAGCCAGGAGAGCACAAATTAGAGAAGCAGCCATAGGCGGATTATAATGAGGGCAATCTGGGCAACCGCCCGGGGCCCAGCCTCCTGGGGGGTCACAGGCCGGATTCAGGGTTGCCAACTGTACGTAAATTTATGGACAGTCTGCAAAAAATCGTTGTTTTTCTCTGCTGTCCGTAGCGTCCGGCAGAAAAAAACAGGGTCCGTGAATTTTAGTGCTGAAAAGTTCCGGCGGCTCTCCCTGGCCGCTCTGAGAGGGCGGGCCGATGCGCTGTAACATAAGCACGCAAGGATCCTAGTAAATGTAATTACCTGGAGGTGGAGGCAGGGGCTGGGCGGGCTGTCAGCGCCACTGCTGATGCCGAGGGCGGTGCGTGCGGACCGGTGGAGACTGGAGAGCAGATGCGGGCCGCGGGCGCACTGCGCAGGTGCAGTAAGTCAAGGTGCTGCAAAAGGCTTAGGCAAGGCAAGTAAAGGCAACAAGGTGCCCAGGGGGGGGGGGCTCTTGGCTGTTAGGCTGCTGGAGGAACTACAGAGGAGGGTTTAAGTTACTGGGGGCATTATAATCACGGGGCACTATAAAGGGTATTATAATTTTTGAAATGACAGAGCTCTATATAGGGCCTATCTAAATTCCTGGGGCACTACAGGGGCCATCTAAATGACTATGAGGCATTACTGGGGGCTATCTAAACTACTGGGGGCATTACAGGGTCCATCTAAACTACTGGTGCACTAAAAGTGGCCATCTAAATTACTGGGGGCTCTACAGGGGTCTATCTGAACTACTGGGGGCATTACAGGGTCCATCTAAACTACTGGTGCACTACAGGGGGCCATCTAAACTAGTGGGGGCACTAAAGGGGCCATCTAATCTACTGGGGACACTACAGGAGGCCATCTGAACTATTGGGACACTAAAGGGGACTATCTAAACTACTAGGGGCACTATAAGGGGTATTATAATTGCTGGGAACATGATAGCGGGGCCTTATCATTTCTGGGAGCACTACTGGAGGCACTATGAGAAAAATTATTTCTATTCTGGGGAATTATTACTACTACGAGGGGTACTATTGGGGGTGTTATCATTATTTGGTACAATATGGAGTGCACTTCTGCTAAAAGGGCTACTCATGAAGCATTATCACTATTGGGGCACTCGGGGAGAGAATTATTAGTATTAGTGGGGCTTTGGGGAGCACTATTACTATGGGGGGCCCACCTATATGGCACTGTTATTTCTACAGTATAATATCTGGGGACATTGGGGAGCATGATGGGCACAGTATTGGGGGTAGCAGCAGGATAACACTGTTGGGGCATCAGGAGGATAGAAAATTGGGTAATCTAAGGTGTCTTTGTGGCAAACTCTGCAGAGAGAAGAAGTGGCTGAAAGAACTCATCATGGCGGTCTGGGCAAAACAGAGAAGATGAGAAAAGAGAACTTCTACATCAGGAAGACGTCACTGGACTTAAGAGATATGTGGTGCTGTATCATCTTGTGTGTTTGGTATTGGTGAATGTAATGTCCATCCAAATATGTCTCACCTATTCCTTCAATGCCATTTTCTGCAGCTGTTAACTAACTGCAGTGGGGTATATGGTATGTTACTGCTGCAGCCAATCAGTGATCTAATGCTGAGGACTGGCTGCAGTGGACACATGCCATACACCTGCACATCAGTGTGCACATCACCAGCACTATAACAGATATGCACACTTGCCCGTTACGTCCCTGTCAGTCTTTGTTGACATGGCAGCAGAAATGATGCCAGAAAGTCCAGCGTGTCACAGGCATCATCACTGCAGCCATATAAACAAAGCACTCAGACTAGAATGGCAGGGATGTAACAGCTGAGAATTGTGGATTTTTATTCCATATGCTGCTGCCATATTTTATTTTTAATTACTGAACAATTCTTTTTATTCTGTGGTATCTTTAATTCAAGGGCATTTTGAGGGCGTGGAAAGGGGTGTGTCCTTTAAAAAGGGGTGTGTCCTCTAAAAAAGGGGGTGTGGTTTATGTCCGTAAAAATTTTGGGCTGTCCATAAATTTTGGTCCAGTTGTCCAGAAAAATTTGAAAGAAAGGTTGGCTACCCTGCTTATGCTGTGTTTTTACCATATTGAGGCAGCACAAGGCCTTGGTGAGTAACCTTTTTAACCCTATGCTGCTTGTATCTAAAGATAGCCCTTAGGCTATATTAGTTATTGATCTGAGGGGTTCAATGACAGGGGGCGGCGCAATCGCCATTCCGTGTCATTGCATCCACTATTTAGAAAACAAATTGTAAAATTCGGCAAAGCAGCTGAATAGAATTTTTAATATAACATCTATGAGTCATGAAGAGCATGATTTTTACAGACTGCAAGGAAAGACGAACTACTGATAATGTCAGGGACATTTTAGTATGCCTGTTAAGCAACATACACTTTGTCTACTTTTTTTTATATACCTTTGAAGTAAGTAATATAGTCTGTTTCCTTTAAATCTGTTTTGCAACTATCATTTGTAAAGAACTTTGACACTGCAAATAGGGCAGTATTCAAATATAGAGACATTAGGAAGGGACTTTTGCAGTATTTTGAACCATGTTCTCGATATAATGTCTATATATATTTTTCCATTATACCATTATGCTTCTGATTGGTTGCTTCCATAAATGCCTTTAATTGCTTAGATTAAAATTAGTTTGTAAGGGGGGCAGGGGTAGACCTAGACCCACCCAGGCTAATGTTAACAAAAGAGTTGCACAGGCTATGCCTGGCAGAGAATCCATGACACAACAACCTTGTCTGAGTGTTTGATTCTTTGGCTGGCCGACTTCCCTTGGCACAGGGGAAGACCATTAACTAATTTGAATCTCACAGACAAGTGAGCTTTAGTCCCCATGTAGGGGACACAACAGACATGTGGAGGAAGGTGCTTTGGTCAGATGAGAACAAATTTTTGGCCTAAATGTAAAACGCTATGTGTGGTGGAAAACTAACACTGCATATCACCCTGAACACACCATCCCTACTGTGAAACATGGTTGCAGCATCATGCTGTGGGGATGCTTTTCTTCAGGAGGGACAGGGAAGCTGGTCAGAGCTGATCTAGGGCAGGAGTTCACCTTCCAGCAGGACAACAACCTTAAACATACAGTCAGAGCTACAATGGAATGATTGAGATCAAAGCATCTTCATGTGTTATAATGGCATAGTCCAGAGAAGCTCAGCCTGTGGCCCTCCAGCTGTTGTAAAACTTCAACTCCCACCATGCCCTTCTGTAGGCTAATAGCTGTAGGCTGTAAGGGAATGATGGGAGTTGTAGTTTTGTAACAGCTGGAGGGCTGCAGGTTGAGTATGCCTGGCCTAGTCAAAGTCCAGATCTAAATCCCATTGAGAATCTGTGGCCAAATTTTTAATATTGCTGTTCACAGAAGCTCTCCGTCTAATCTGACTGAGCTTAGGCTATTAGGTCCCTTGCAGACGAGTGTGACACACGCACGTCTCCCTTACAGTTCTGGAATATGTAGGATAACACTAACAGCATTATGTCAGTGTTAACCAACATTCCAAAACTGTAACGGTTACATAGCATCATAAATCGGTATAATGCTATGTGACCCCGTTCAGTGCCGGGAGTTCAGGACGCAGCCCGCGATGCGGGAGACGTGCATATGTCACGCTCGTCTGCAAAGGGCCTTATGCAAAAACGAATGGGCAAACATTTCAGCCTCTAGATCTGCATAGCTGGTAGAGACATGCCCCAAAAAACTTGTAGCTATAATTTCAGCATAAGGTGGTCCTACAAAGTATTGACTCAGTGGGTTGAATACAATTGCATGCTACACTTTCCAGATTTTTTTTAATAAAAAAAATTGAAAACCATGCAACATTTTCTTTTCACTTCACATGTACAGTATTGCTACCTTGTGTTTATCACATAAAATCCCAATAAAACACATTTAAGTTTGTGGATGTAACGTGAAAAAAATGTGGAAAAGTCCAAGGGGTGAGAATACTTATTCAAGGCACTGTAGTATCATCAGGAAGTTCTATGAACCATACAGTACACTGTCTCCTCATTCTGAACAGGCTTTTTTAGGCAGCGTGAAGCACAAGAAATAATGCCACACTTCAGGATATCAAACATACAGTAGATGAAAATTAAAAAATGCAGGTCTAAGTAAGGCTAGTTTCAACTGTAGAGAACAGTCTGCCAGAGCTCTCTGGATCCAGCATTGCCAGGTGATACCTGAAGGCCCCATTGACTATAATTGGGTCCGGCAGAGATCCGGCTGCTACCAGGCAAATATAATGGGATACAGCTGGACCAAAAACTATGGGGGTCATTTACAAACAGACATACGCCACTTTTTGGGGTATATCAGTCACAGATTGCAGCACAAAGGTTATTTGCACTGCAACCTGTGACTTTTTTCCCTTTTCTGTCACTCACGCCAGATCTAAAAAAAGGTGTGTGGCGTGGGTGGGGAAAAGGGCGGGCCAGCAGGCCCATCTCCTTTATCATTTTCTAAGAAAATGTTCTAAAGTTACGCCTGCAAGTAAATGTAAAGTCCATCTAAGTTATATAGAGGCCAACGCCGCTACATAACTTTGGTGGATGAACCGCCAGTGCAGGAGGGATATCTAAGTCGCCGGTCTTCATAAATTTCTCTCTATATATGTAATGTGAGTGTATATACATACATACTGTAGCATTCAAATGTAAAATTATGCATGTGATTGAAAATTAGTGTGATAAATTTGTGTAAAACAGCATTAGAATTGCCACTGCCAGGCAGTCAGCCAGGCTGTACCAAGGATCTGCTACCAATGAAAATATAGTAGGATAAATAGAATGGACATAGATACAGAAGAAGAAAGAAACGCTTTACCTGTAATCAAGGGTTCAAGCTCAAGACAGTATGAGATCCTATGGTTAAATAACTGTAATATACCAACCATAGATTTGTATAAATCCGTCCTGTCCCTCTATGTTCCAATTTTTAACAGACCCATATAGAGTTTTTCTTGTGTCTTAGGGAGAGAAATGAGTGGCTCAGACTTACTAATCCTGTAGGTGGCGTAAGTTTAGGTTGTCTAGACCTGCACCAGATTTATCTCAGTGGCTCAGGCTGGATGATAGATGTGGTGCAGGGATAAACACTTTTGTCTAACTCTATACCAACTATTGGTTGGCTCACTTTGAGATTTTTGTGCTAGCATTGTAGGGATATTTTGGTGCAAAATGGAGCATATTCATCCCTACCCCTTTTCACAAAGACCCACTCACTTTCTGATAAGCCCTACCCTTGGTGAGCATGTAAGAAAAATGTATAGAAACCCTACATGTGGCAAAATATGAAACTTTGCGGCACTTTTTTCCCCAGACACATTGCTAAATGTGGGCCAGAAATATTGCATCCATTTTGCTGTAAGACTGCATCTTGCTTACTATGCCTAAGTTTGTGGCTTGATATATATGGATAACAGCTGAACATTATAAATAAGAAAATAATCATCTATATATAGTTCTATACGTGCAACCACAATGGAAAAATGATGCCCTAATGTGATAAAAGTATTTTGATTGCTGGTAAACATAGTTTGTGGTTTTCTTTCCATTTTTATGACTGCTTTCTTGATTATGCATCTTGAGTTTATTGCTATTGATCTCCTAAATATTTTATATTACTTTTTCTTAGATTGAGCACAGAGCCTGAGGCATGTACCAGTACCATCCAGAAAGCACAGCACAACAAGGCATAGTTACTTAGTTTGTACTTTGATATTATTTATATTAGCTTATCACAGACATAAATTTATTCTAATTACTTAAACTAGAAATACAGAAGCCAGGATAGTGGCAGGACCTCTGTGTTTAATTTATGGCGTTGTGCTAGGCAGGGATGTCCCCTGTCCCTGATGTTATCTGTGACAATGATGGAACCTCAGGTGATTAAAATAAAATTGGAAGTAAACATAAGAGGAGGTCAGGATCTCATTATATGTGGATGACATGCTACTTTTTCTGGGTGATGTTTGGTCAACAGAGCATGTTTTCCGCACATATGTGCAATTTGGGGCCCTTTCTGGGCGAAATCCAGTATTTTGTTGCCAGATCCCACTTTTAACCCCTTCCTCATGCAGCAATGTTCAATTTTTTTTTGTGTTACTTTTTTACTCCCTGCCTTCCCCGAACCATAACTTTTGTTTGTATTTTCCCATTCACTTAAATGTATGGGGGCTTGATTTGCACAGGACAAGTTGTAATTTCTAATGGCACTATTTAATATTGCATACAGAGTTGTGCGAAGCTGGAAAAAAAATTAAATCGTGTGAAACTGGTAAAAAATAAAAGCCAACAATTTCGCCATAGTTGTTTTGTTTTTTCCAAAATTTTCTATGTGGTAAAACTGACATATTAACTTCATTCTACAATCACAGCAATACCACATATTTATAGTTTTTTTTGTTTTAATACTGTTAAAAACTTTAACTTTTCTTTTCCATATTCTGACCCCTATACCTATTTAATATTTATGTCTATGGAGCTGTGGAGCTCATAGTTGTGATTCATAGTTTTTATGAATACCATTTTGTATTGTGACTTTTTAATCGCTTTTTATAGAAAATTTTTGGTAGGTGAAATGACCAAAAATGGTGAATTGGCCATTTTTTACCTTTATGTCATTCACAGTATTGGATAAATACTTTTATATCTCTTTTAGATCTTTTCAGATACTGTGATACTAATGATGTTTTTTTTTTATTGTTGATTTATTTTATTTTTACAGTGGGGAAAGGGTTATTTGAATTTTTATACTTTTTAAAAATATTTTAGTAAACTTTTGAAAGGTTCTTTTTACAGCTGTGGTAACTGCACTGTCACTGCAAAGAAGGCGGTGCACCGGTAATTTTGAAGAGGAATAAAATCCATAATTCATCATTAAAGGGGTTGTCTCACTTGAACAAATTGCATTTATCATGTAGACAAAGTTAATACAATATTCTTTTTGCCTGGCAGTGTTTCAGAGTGAAAAAGGTAATTGGAAGAAGGGAGCCCGTCGGGATTTGATGCTGCCCATGCTTAGGGTAGCCAGTGGTGTGCCTAGGGTATTTGCCACCCGGGGCGGTTCCTTTATCTGGCACCGCCCCTATACTTTTGCATCCTCACAGTTTTTATGCCTATATTTTCCCCTCACAGTAGTTATGAACCCATTGTACCGCCTCACAGTAGTTATTATTTCATTGAGTCCCTTCACAGTAGTTACACCCACATTGTTCCCTGCTCACAGTAGTTATCCCTTCATTGTGTCCCCTTCACAGTAGTTATGCACCCTCTGTGCCCTTTCACAATAGTTATGCCCTCATTGTGCCCCCCTCACAGTAGTTATGCCCTCTCTGTGCCCCCTTCAGAGTATTTATGCCCACAAAGTGGGGTGGGGAGTTGAACGATGAGTAAGTGAAAGGACCACCAGCTCCTTAGTGCTTCTATCTGTATTAATGGAAGCGCTTTTTGTATCCTGCACCCCAGCTGGTACCTGGAGCGAAACCTGGAAGGATAGGCAAAAATCCTAGTGTCTACATGCACTAAGTTAATACACACATACCCAAGAGACTTGCATCTGCAATTGCAGCAAATGGTGGCTCCACAACGTATTGACTTTTAGAAGAGGAATAATTATGCACAATAGAGTTCTTTGTCTTTTTGTCTTAATTGTTTGTCAGTAAAAACATTTTTTTTATCTTCAAAGTGGTAAGCATGGTGTATAAATCTAATGGTACAACCCTAAACCCTAAGGACTGGCCGTAGAACCTGCAGGGAATTTTCCTGGTGTGCAGATGCCCAGTTGGCTGCCCATCCACCTTCATGGCCACTGGCCAGATACATAACAATCTAATGGCTTGGCGCATCAGGTACTTATGCATTTGGCCAGCAACTGCAGGTGCCCTCCTGAATTCAACTGTGTCATCATCTTCAGAGTAGTGATACAGCAGTATTTTGTGCTGCACTGTGGTATTTGATTTTGCTGGGACAGTATTTTGTGCTGCACTATGGTATTGCTGGCCATGTCTATTTCTGCTGGTCTTGCCTACTTATTTGCCCTGACTTTTGTCAATATGGACTCATCTACAACATGGGACCACCTTTAGTTTTATAGCAGCCGGTAGGGAAGACACCGACAAGACAGTGAGCCCTATTTGGAACCCCATCCACTTTCCC
The DNA here is from genome assembly GCA_900303285.1 of Rhinella marina. NCBI lineage: Eukaryota > Metazoa > Chordata > Amphibia > Anura > Bufonidae > Rhinella > Rhinella marina. Next base: position 366,062 of record ONZH01003971.1, read on the forward strand.
TGTCTAATTGTAGTGCAAGCCCTAAGTGGCATGTCTGCAAATGGTCGATGTTCTCTACCCTAATAAGGTGCAAGACATATGAAACACAGAAACAAAACCATACAAAAGCAGAGTTGCACAGGAATGGGTTGGAACCAGGAGGAGTCACAGACTATCACTGGCACAAGGCCAGGAACAGGTTTAAAGAGAACACTGAGTCCCAGGATCAGTACCTGATAGGTCCTTGACTCGGCGCTCCATTAGTCAGAACACTAGCACATAGGAATAGATCAGCTGAGCAATCAGCCCGCTGCTAGTCTCCTAGTGACATTTAGGTTTTTTTTTTTTACAGGGCCACTTTAATTACCCGGTCCACCCCTGTCCTAAGGCCTCTTTCACATACGAATATACGAATTGTGTCAGGATATGTTCATGGAAAAACTGACTTTGGAGCAATTTCAATCAGTTTTTTTGTGCAATTGTGTTTTGTGCACCTTTTCTGTCCAGATTTTATGGAATGCTACTGAGGCTACTTTCACACAAACAAGTTTTCAGTCCAGATACAATCCGTGTGGTGAATGCACAGCATCCACACTGAATCCTGACCTATTTATTTCAATGTTTTTCACACATCATCTTTGCGTTCAGGAAAAATCACAGCATGTTCTATATTGTGCGTTTTTCACGCAACGCTGACGTTATAGAAATGAATGGGGCTTGGATTAAAAAAACAAGCATCTGGATGCAATGTATTTTTCACTGATGATTGCTTGGAGATGTTGTGTTGTTCTTCATTGCTTCTTCCTGCGCATGAAAAATGCATCAAAAAACTGATTACATTCACACTGAAAAACTGAATCACTGAATGCAATTGCAGACAAAACTGATTGATCCTGCATGCAAAACCAGCAGTTTTACACATAACTGATCCTGACACAATCTGTATCACTTGTGTAAAATAAGCTTAATGAGGTAAGTACCATGTATAAATACACTTATTGACAAAAAAATTCCGTTTTGATCTGTTATAATTCGGTCGACCGAACATCGTTTTCCGTCCAGCATAATGGAAACCAGACGGATTCATTATGCTTGCCTATATACTTCTATTATAATGGATCAAAACGGAATGCTTCTAAGGGTTTCCGTTTTGATTTCCGTCTTGTGGATTCCGTTTTTTTCAGTTATAACCAGAAAGGAATCCAGTAGGTGATGTGAACAAGCCCTAAGTGATTGCAATATTAGAGCAAAAGGATACGTTTATTAGAGAAGATAACTATGGAATTGAAACCAGGCCTTAGTACCAGGTTGGACCACCTCTAGCCTGGATACAAGATATATGACTGGGCATGGAGGCATACAGGTTCTGTATTGTATCACATTTGCCCACAGATTTAGCAGCTGGGCTTGTAGATCCTGCACACCTATGGGTTGGTGAAGCTGGTGTCTCAGCTGGTCCCATAAATGCTTGATTGATGATAAATCTGGCGACCTGGCAAGCCAAGAAAATGTCGGCAAAGAAATTCCTGAGCAAGCTGTGTGTAGGTGAGCATTATCATGCTGAAAAATGACAGTTGGAAGCCCTATCATGAGAAGCAACACATGTGGCTTCAGGATGTCCTACACCAGGGTTGCCAACCTAAATTTTTATTTTTTGGGGGAAAATTATTACAAAATCACAGACCACCAGTGTTTTGGAACAAAATTGGACAAATTGGAAAACTATGAAATATAAAGATAAGAAATACATGTCCATGGGTCAGATACTAATACTGAACACATTACCAGTATTTATTGTGAGCTCTAAAAAGCTCAGGATTACAATAAAAGTGACTTGCTGAAATACCACCAGCCCTGGAAAAAAATCATGGATACATCTAATTTTTTCATGCACCATATCGCTGAGCTGTTAGTGTGTTTCATATCATTACTAGGAGTGACTGACTGTTGTATGCAATGTCTCCACAGAACATCACACCAGCAGTTGGGGCAGTGTGTTGCTTAGGGGCGTAGCCAAAGGCTCGTGGGCGCTGATGCAAGAGTTCAGCTTGGGCCCCCCTTCCATCAGTGCTTTGTGGCCAGGGGCAGGGAAGAACAAAGCCTTCGTGCTGCCAGAGGGAAAAATTGAAACGGCACACACCACCACCACCATGCCAAATTCTTGACCTAACCCCTTCCCTCCAGCCAGAGGTCTTTAACACCAGTGCTGCTACCTCTGCACCCCCTATAGCTACGACCTTGGTGTTGCTCCACAGAAAAGGCAGGATTGAAGCTTTCACTACAAGTACTCTAGGCTCAAACCTGAACGTTATTCATTGTTAAAGACAAGATGGTTCAAGTCAGGCCAGGTTTCTCCTTCATGACACCACTACAAATGAAGACAACAAATTTCCTTCTGCTAAGCAACTGGAAATGGTCCAGATAGAGACAGGGGTGTGTAATGAAGGTGCCACATGTGTCTGTATGGGAGACAATATAACTGTGGGAGCTGCATGCGCTTGTTAACAGATCATCTCTACTGGTGGTCTGTCTGGGCCATCCGAAACCTGTTTGGAGAATGTGCAGGCCCTCACGTAACCACTGTTCTCAGCACCTCCTAACAGCTTGGTCAGCACAGCCTTGACTGTGTTTTGTTGAAATAATTATGTTTGTGTCTCCATTTTTTGAAAGCAATATTTTTTTTATTTTTCTGCAAAATGTCTTGTGTAGGAGCTCGTTTTTTGCATAAAGAGTTGACCTTTTTAATTAAAAATCAATTGATGAAGGGAAAGGACCACTTTTTTTTGTACTGTAGACGTGAAACAATTGTTTGTTTGTTTTTTCACTTTCTATTTTTGTCCCAGTACAGGGACTTCAACATTTCAGGGTCTGTTCCCTGTTTCAATGTAGTACGATACATGTTGCATTGTACTACATTGACTGTCAGTGTATTACACTGACAGTTGCCTAGGAGACCCAGCCTGAGGGATTGGCCTCATAGACTTCCGTACGTGGCAGACCCTGGAGCCTTTGCATGGCCTGGGGCTGCCATGACAGCCACCGGCCTCCTGTCATCACAGTGTTGGGGGTTGATGAGATGGAGAGGCAGAAATCAGTGTTGATCACAGCATATATGGGGTGGTTAATCCGCTGGCATCGGCGTTTAATGCAAAGTCAGCAGATACATCAGGGTCCCGGCTATCAATCACAGTCAAGCCCCTGCATTGATCGGGAGCTGAGTTTCAGTAACCTGACAAGACTCCATTCACAGTGCTACTTCCAGCGTTGGAGACTGCAGGGAACAGCTGATGGCAGGGGGTGCTCGTTTCCTGACCCTTAATGATTGGCTATTAATGACCCATCCTGAGGATAGGTCAACAATATTGGGAGCCTGGAAAACCCCGTTAGGAAATGGAGCAACTAAATTGGTGACCATGTGGAAAAACAGCCTTTTTTGTTCAATGATATTGACTATTCACTTGACTTTTGGTACTAGCTGAGGGAATAAAAATCTATATTTTATTGTGGTACCAGATTTGGCCGCATTTTGTAAAGTCATATTTCTGAAAGTAAGTCTTAGATTTTGTACTTGGCACAATATTCTCTAGTTTGCTTTTGATATATATCTGCTGGCACTATTTTACAAGGGCTTACTGGATTTTTCGCTTTTATATTGGTCCTTGTGGAGTCATGACGTTTTCTTTTCCTTTGTGACCTTACCTCTTTTTATTTCTTTTAAACACATGAAGTCGTCTTGAGGAGTTATTTTAGTTTTTCATCTTACTTGCCCACATTTGTTACCACACCTATTACTTTGTCTGACCAAACCCAAATATGTGGTTCTGTATGGTAAATGTAACAGCTATAAATTAGGGGAGTTGGCAAGTATAAATAAAATTCTGTAAGGCTGGAAATAGTTTTCTCTGTTATTTTAATTAAGTGGATTCTACAATCAAAATCCATTAAATGTCATAGGTACAGACTCAGGCTTAACATTAAGTGCAAGCACTAAATGATTCATTAAAGCATGACATCATACATAGAATGGTATTAACCCACACTTAGCCTAGATAAACGATATATCTTTCAAAGTAAGGAAAAAGGAGCTTTTCTGGAAAAAGGTGGGCAGCACTAAAAGATGTATTGTGTGCTGTCCACCTTCTTCATTTTTTGGATATATTTGTGATCCATGACTGTGGGTTCTCCCAGGACATGCACCACCAGTCCAGGAGAGTTCCACTATATACTGGAACTTTTTAAAGGATCAAGTCACAGTTTAAGAAGAGTGACATTAGATAGCAAGAAGGATTGGTGCTGGTAGATATTCTGCAGTATAGAGCGTGACCATGCTGGAATTGCACTTGAATATATGTCACCACAAAATTTAGTATGATACCCCTGCCTTACCCAGTTTCTGAGTACACAATCGAGAATCCCAGGCAATGCAGAACTCACAGTGCAATACCATGTCTGATGAACTTCTGAAATTCTTCAGCATTTTCTATATTTCATAATGTATGCCCCTTTGTTAGACAAATCTTCTGTGCTGTCCACACAGAGGTCCTGTCCTAAGATGGCCAGTGAAGGAGGGCCATGTGACCAGGCAAATCACCTCCATGTGATGTCTCCTCCATTCAAACACAGTGCACCTGCAGTAAACTCCTAACAGTTAAATGCAGATGGCAGGTGCAGTATATTTGAACGGAGAAGACATCAGATGGAAGTAATTTACCTGGTCACAGGATCCTCCATCAGAGTCCATCTTATGGACAAGACCTCTGTATGGACAGCAAAAAATACTTAAAACATAGAAAATGGAGGAGAATTTCAACTAAGGCTATATTATTAAGTGCCATATAGACATCCTACAAGCACATTAGTCAACAGTAGAGATGAGCGAATCATTGAAAATTCACTTCAGCGAATATTCAACTAATTTTTGACAAGATTCGGTCTTAATATGAATTTATTCGGTCAAATTTACGTTAAAAAAATAATTGTTGTTTTGCGAAAATTCCTACACAAATTACGAACATACAGCCAGCGTTGTAAAAGTACGCAATACGTAATCATTAGTGCACAAAAGTGCGTACGAATCCTTAGCATACTATTGACTCTCGATTGCGTCATACGCACGAGGCTAGGCCGCGGCGTAAAGTCCTCAGAGGCAGTCCATATGAGGTAGAAAAATAAGGTGCTCACTGCTAGCTATCTAGCTAAGTGCATAATTTACTAAAAACACCGTACAATAAGTGCATAATAGGACACATTGCAGTACCGGAAAAAGAATACACACTAGGGCTGAAACGATTCATCGAGTACATCGATGAATTCGACACAGAAAAATCCTCGATGCAAATTTTCTGCATCGAGGATTCGTTTGTGTCACGTGACCACAGAGCGGGAGTAAAATTACTTCCGCTCTGTGGTCTCCGCTGGCCGCAGCAGTTAACAGATAATACTTACATCTCCTGTAGAAGCGCCTCCGTACACGGCCTGGCTCTTTCATGGTCCCGCACTGCACTTTGACCCTACGTCACACCATGACCGGGACCATGATGTGACCCTACGTCACACCATGGCCGGGACCATGAAAGAGCCGGGCCGTGTACGGAGGCGCTTCTACAGGAGATGTAAGTATTACATGTTAACTGCTGCAGGAGGGAACTGAATCGGGGTGGGAGATGGGTGGCAAGCTGGGGGGGGCAAGCTTGTGGCACTGAGGGGGGGGGGCAAAGCTGGAGGCACTGAGGGGGGGGCAAAGCTGGAGGCACTGGGGGGGCAAGCTGGAGGCACTGAGGGGGGGGGCAAACTGGAGGCACTGGGGGGGCAAAGCTGGAGGCACTGAGGGGGGGGCAAGCTGGAGGCACTGAGGGGGGGGGCAAACTGGAGGCACTGAGGGGGGGGGGCAAACTGGAGGCACTGGGGGTCAGGCTGGAGGCACCTGGGGGCAGGCTGGAGATACTGGGGGCAAGCTAGAGGCCCTAGGAGGCAAATTGGTGGCACTGGGGGCGCAAGCTGGAGGCCCTAGGAGGCAAATTGGTGGCACTGGGGCGCAAGCTGGAGGCACTGGGGGCGCAAGCTGGAGGCACTGGGAGGCGCACTGGGGGCATACTGGGGAGCAAGCTGGAGGCCCTGGGGGGCAAACTGGAAGCACCTGGTGGCCCTGGGAGGCAAGATGGTGGAACTGGGGGGCACTTGATGGCACTGGAGGGCAAGCTGGTGGTATCTTATGGCAATGGGGGGGGGCACCTGAAGGCACTTGGGAGCAAGCTGGTGGCACTGGGAAGCAAGCAGGAGGCACCTGGTGGCACTGGGGGGCAAACTGGAGGCACCTGGTGGCACTGGGGGGCAAACTGGAGGCACTGGGGGGCAAACTGGAGGCAAAGGGGCCTGATGGCACAGGGGAGCTGATGGCATTGGGGGTAACTAATGACATACAGGACTGATGGCACGGGTGGGGGGGAGGTCTGCTGACTTAGAAAGGTATACGTTCTTTTAATTAGCTATTTCTTATTAGAGTACTCGATTAATCGTTGGATTAATCGGTAGATTACTTGATTACTAAAATAATCGTTTACTGCAGCCCTAATACACACAATGGGCTAAAGTGCTTGAACGTTGCTGAACCTGTAAAAACATTATTGCTAAAATACAGCAAAGACAACAGCAAACATTTTAGTGCAATCAATTTCACATTTGCAAGTATAAAAGGGTCAGATATACGTTTGAGTCTCTCCTTATAATAAAACACTGGAACACAGTCCAAAATTCAGTTGTAATCCACGTAAATTAATTTTGTAATCCAAACAGGTAACGTGTAATCCACATGTATGGTGTAAAATAGCAGCAAATAGAGAACCCTCTTTGCAAAGGGGGCTGCCAAATAACCTGAGAAGGTAGTAAAAAGGAAAATAGGCGCGCTTAGTGCAAATGGAAATTTTCTGCAGAATGGGGGGGTCCTGATGTCCATCTGGGTAAGAGTCAAACAGGGGGCAATACAAACTAAACAAACAAAAAAGTGCGGCTCCCATAGGTCCTCCTTTTTCACGCTGGAGGTAACTAGGAGTAGGTTGCTGTGTGTCGGCCTATATGGTCCTTCCGCAATTGCCTATACGGCAAGGTTGGTCAGCGCTAGGTCCCGAGCCACTCTGAGATACCTTGACGGGGTGCTCGGGCTCCGGTATGTTCTTGATATAAGAATATATTGGCGAAAGTCTCATTTTAACATTAGTGTGAGGGTTTAGCCATATATTTTCAATTGCATTACCGCCGCAGTGCACCTTTACTAGTGATTGTTTGATTATATAGTTCACCACATCCACACAATTTGTTACCTTGTGTAGGATGTTTTTGTGGTACATGTGGTCCGCTGCAGGCATCCTCTATTGTATGCATTTTTGCTGGGGATTGCTATTAGCAACGGACAACATGTGCAGGAATTGCTCCCCCAGTTTGCGCAACAGCATATGAGCAATTTTCGGCCGTTTTAGACCACATTTTTTTCTGTGATTGTATCTGCTACTGAAGGACATCAGAGAATGCTCCTGCCTCTTGTAGGCCACGCTCGCTGCCGTGGTGGAACTCCAGTGCCCTCTTTTTCCGGAAGAAAGACTTGACCGGGTCCGTGTGGTGATCACGCTGGTGAGCGCTGCAGCCACTTGCGCTTTTCCGGATATTCCTGCCGGGACAGCAGGGGTAAGGACTTCTGGCTGCAGCGGTTCTGGCAAGGTTGCATCCAGGGAAGAAGACCCAGATTCCCTGGCTGCTGCTGGCTTCATCTTCCACGTTAGCTGATATTGGTGGATCACCGTGGATTGGAATGTAAAAGATGAAGTTGTCAGCTGACCCAGTTGAAAGGACTGTGATGGTGGTGGCAGTTCAGGTATCAGAGGCTCCGGCTGTGGCTTATCCTTGAAGCGGAGGGTTCCATCTGGTGACTCCTGAACGCAGCGCATCGGTACTTCGCCTGGTGGTTCCTCCGGCCAAACTTCAGGTTGTGATGTTGGGACCAGGGGCTTAGATAGTAGGGTAACCTCGGTAGCGAAGGGGCCTTTCAGGGACGCCATGGGGGTGTACTCCACCTGATCCCCCACATACAGGCTGTGACGAGGCTGGGGCAGGTACGGCCGTTTAACTGACCTGTGGCCCACAGTAATCCTTGCCGTCCTCGTCGTCTGCCAGAAAGCCAGAGCCTCGCTCGACCGAAGACCACAGGACAGTTCCCTTTCGGCGCTCCAATTTAGGATCTCCCGGGCTAGGATGGTCCAGTACCTGGATTACCCAGTCCTCCACGGCATTCTTGTAATCCCAGAGGGTCTGCGCATGGGCCGTCACCGATGCTGGCACAATCGGGTTCTTCCTTATGGAAGGTGTTGTTGATCTCCTCCTGGGCGGCGAAGTGGACGCTCCAGCCGCCTCCGCTGCACCAGCCACAGCAGCAGCACCAGCTGCCTCACGACGAACCTCCTCATGATGCACACCAATCTCAGCAGCCTGTAAGGAGAATAAGGGCACTGAAGCTGGGTTTCTCTTGAGTTCAGAGTGTGTCACCCTGATGTCTGGAGCGGGTGGTGGTTCGGGGAACTCGTTCCCAAAGACCATCTGGTTCCAGTTCAGATGCAGCTCTTTAGCCATGCTTGCTACTAATCAGTGTTCAGCGCTGGTCTAAACTGGTTCAGAGGAGGGTGGAGTACTGAGGGAGGAGTCTTCACTCCCTATACGTGCCAATAGATCCCGGTGGGCCGGGCTGTTTTTTTCCAGTTCTGAGGGGGGCGTATCTTCACTTTCCCGCTCTTGCGGGGGTGTATCGTCATTTTCCAGCTTCACGACGAATGTGTACGTTTCGTACATAGTGTACGTATCGTATGTATCATTAGCGTTCAAAATGTTACGAAAATTTATGAATAATACGAAGCGAATCTGAAAAAATCCGGATTCGCTTCGGAGTAGAAAATTTGTAAGATTCGATACGAATCTGTGAAGCGGCGAATAGATTCGCTCATCTCTAGTCAACAGTAACTAGAAAGTGGCCAACTTCTTTAATAAAAATTGTAATAAAAAGTCTTCCATGGCCTCAACCACATTATCCGACTTATTTTTAAAAAAAAGTGCAACAGGTGCTTCAGAAATGTACTCATTCTGAGCAATATATTTCTCAATGTATTTACATCAGACAGCTGTGATAAACCCAATGATAAGTCTCCCCATACAGCTGCTAATCCACTTCTTCCCTACTAACCTGGCTGCCTTCAGTCACCACTAGAGTAGTGCAGTGCATATGAATTCATGCAATTACTATTGAATGAAATGGAATCTGTAATAATCTCTCAGCTGTGTTTTCATGTCAGGAATAGAGCCGGGACCCCTGCCCCTGCCCCCATATCAGTCACATGGTCTGCCTCTATTGAAGGTACACACCTGATACTGTGGAAAGGACACCCAAGCGCATAGCTCAATTACGCAAATCCTCCCAGATGTGTTCATTTACCTTTATATTTTCGGAGATACTACGGTGTACTCCTTTTCAAATGATGTATATGTCCTGCCACTAAAACCATCTGTCAAGCAAAAAAAAAAAAAAAGGACACCTAATGTAATATATTTTTTTAACACGTGTGAACATCAATATTTGATCTTAATTTAAACAATATACAAAAATAAAGCTGATGTACAAAGATAACTTTGCAATCATTTATTAAACAAAAACTTAATAGATATGTAATTTCCTTGACTTTGTGTACTAATGCTTGGTATTGTCCTCATTACCCTATTTCTTAGAACTTTCTACCATGCTCTGTCTATTTGAAGATATTTTAGATCCAGACTTTGTTTTACTTCGCCTTTCAAGAACTCTCAATTTCTTTATTTTCATCCATTTTTAGTGAATATCCATTTACAACTGAGACTCTGCTACATGGTCTTACAGTATCCTAAAGGGGTTGGTCTCTCCTAGACATTGGTGGCATGTCTCTAGGATATGCCATCAATGTCCCATTGGTGTGAGTTCCACCTCTGGGACGAGTTGCTATCTCCAGAACAGGGCCCCCAAAGTGAACAGAGAGCAGCCGCTATGGGAGTTCCAAAAGTAGTTGAATTCTAGCTTCGGTACTTCTGGCAGTCCCATATCGATTAATGTAGATGTGGCTGCACTTGCAAAGTGCACTCTCCATTTACTCCTACGGGACCTTCAAAAACAGTCAGACCATGCTTGCTCGACTATATTCTGAACTCCTACAGTGATGAATGGAGAGCATGTCACGCATGCGTGAAAGGAATAAAAAGTACATAAGGAAGGAATGGTGACTGCACCTGTGAAATCTCCAGCAGGGGGTGCTGTGCTGACCCTGTAAGACTGAGCCATCCCAATGTATATCAGGGTAATCTAGGACATTTCCCCTTGGTGTCACCACACAGTACTAATGCTCACATTGTGGCCCCTTCACAATAGTTATGTCCTCATTGTGGCCCTCACAGTAGTTATGCCCATCATAGTAGTTATGCCCATGTTTATGCCCATCTTTGTGCCCCTCACAGTACGTATGTCCAGTTTATACCCCCTCACTGTAGTTATGCCCAAATACATGCCCCTCACAGTAGTTATGCCAGATTATATGACCCCTCACAGTAGTTAACTCAGATTATATGCCCCTTCACAGTAGTCATGTCACATTAGGTGCCCCCTCACAGTAGTTATGCCAGATTATATGCCCCCTCACAGTAGTTATGTCACTTTAGGTGCCCCCTCACAGTAGTTATGCCACATTATATGCCCCTCACTGTATATATAGAATATATCTATAGATCTCCTTACCCACACAACATCTGGGTATAATAGGAGGTGGGCGTCAGATGTTCACGTACGCCCCTATAGATATACAAATGAGTTGTTACTGACAAGGGTACTTTTTATGCCGAACCATTGTGCCAGTACACACAGTAGTTCTCCCTTTCTGCCTATTTTCAGGACGAATTGTTGATTTACTTTAACTAGCAAAATAAAGAGATTATTTTATATTTTTAACCCTTTTACATAGACACTGAGATATTTTCAGAATACCCATAGAAATGAATGGAGAGTGCACCACACAAGCGCAGCCATCACTCCCTCCACCTCTAAGGGACTACTGGAAACAGTCGAGTGAGTTTTCTGTTATTTTTGGAACTCCTATAGAAATGGAGAGCGGCTGCGCATGTGTGGCTTCTCTCTGTTCCCTTTGAGGGTTTCGTTCTGAAGATAGGAGCGGGTCCAAGTGGTGGGACCGGCACCTATCTGACATTGGTGATATATTCTAGCGATATGGCACCAATGTCTCAGTTACCTCAGACAACCCCTTTAAGAAATAAACACAGCTGCAAAGGCGATGATAAAACTAAAAGAGAAAAATAGGAAACTCCCAAAAAAATTCATTAGACAGATATTTCAGTGCACATATTTATTGACAGCAACCACAATTCAATAAATTCAGTAGCTTGAATGAGGGAGATTGACATACTGTGTAAATTCCCAATTTCCCATTGTAATACTTGTAGAACTGTATACTGTAGTGATTTTTAATTTTATGAGGCTTTTCACTGGTGTCAACCGACTCATGCCCTTAGCCACTGGAGACTGGGGTGGGCTTACAGAAAGGTAAAAAATGAGTAAAGTAATGTATGCAGCACATCATGAAGTACATTTTTTTCCTTTTTAAAGTGGAAGACAATTTTTCATGTGGCCACAATTGACCGCAAGCTCTGGCAGCCAAAAGGTATAACAAAATATATGACTAAAATGGAGTACGGAGAAGGCAATTCGCAGATCGACAGTGTTTTTTTTCACTTTTGCGAGGACTTTATTGAGCACCAGCTGTGATGTTGAAGAACAAGAAAGAAAATGTGACTGTGAGGAAAAGCAGCTGAGACATACAGCAATAAGTGAGGATTTACCCCGCATGCTATACAATGGCTTTCATGGTTTCATGTGAAATTAGACCTGGAATTATGGAAAAGGGCGGTAAAACAATGAATAAAGCCTGCACTAATTATTGCAGATGTGAAGCTCATTGGAAGCCTCCTCCAAGGACTCAACAATGTGGTTAATGAGCCCAGAGACAGGGATCTATGGCTGGTTCACATGAAATGCAACACAATACATTTAGTCAATCTAAATATAGGACATAGTCTTCAGTCTGTTGTCAAAGAAAGTTCCCATTGACGTTTAAATCAATGTAATTGGGATTTCCACCCCCCCTGCTTCTTACATAAACTGACTGCAGAGGAAAGTGATAAAAACATACAATAGATGTCTATCTTCCTGTGCATGTTAAGCAGCACTCCAATCAATCCTGGGAAGACACAAAATGTACTGGTAGATTTTAAATGTTCCTTTCCTCTATCAAGTTTAATGAATGATTCAGTCAATACATGGTATAAACTCATAAACACGGCTCACATTAAATGGGAATGTGTCATCAGAATATTGACTTATTATTCAAATCAAGTTTTTATCTTAAAAGAATATTTGATGACATTATTTAGAATTTTCCATGTCAATATCTATATTAAAAATAAACATACAATCCTGCAGTTTTCACACTGGCCACTAGGCCTAATAATATGCGCCACTGCTAAGTCTGCACAGATCACTTTACTGCAGTTATCTCCTTATAATTATAGGAAGGATCAGAATAACATATATCACCTCTGTGTACAGATAAGACAGGCTCCACCATTCACAATAGGTGATTGTCAAGTCTTATCTCTTCTTTCCTTGCACAATGACCTCCGCACAGGTCATAGAGCATGCCTAGAAAACTCTCCCATAGAAGTCAAGGAGTCATCTTTTGTCTATTGAGTCTATGGCCCATGGTGGCTGCTGTAAAGCATATCTCTAAATTCTGTTAAGAACAGCTCAGGCAAATGGTAGCAGCCCCCATAATCATGTACAAAATTTATAATAAGAAAACCGCTATGTGGTTTTAACTGGCAGAAAAATTTGGTGACACATTCACTTTAAGTATCTTGCAGAGATTTGTAATTGATCCGTTCAACTAATGAGAACAGGGGTTTGAATTCTACAAATGGCCACCAGGTGGCGTTTAAGAACACTGCTATCTGAAGTTATATGCCAGCATTGCATTATCTAGGTAAATCATGCTAGTGAAGTACAGTATCCACAGCAGCAAGTACACATAAAGGGTAAGCTGGTCATACACGTTAAATAAATGTTGGCTGAATCTGCCAATTTTGGTGCTACCATCTAACGCATATGGGGTCTTCTTATTCTCCTCTGAGAGCAAACATCAGGGGAGGAACAATCATATGGGATTTCATCTACCTGCTCTTTTTTTTCTATTGGACATAAGCAGCTGCCAGGTGTTTATGGCATCGTCATTCTCACCTCTCCGCATTTAGGACCCATGCATGCTCAGCTGACCCCAAGGAGAGGGCTTGCATTGGCCCACAGGGGAGCAGGTGAATCCCCTGGTGGGCTCCTAACAAAGCCGGGCCCCCAGTCCCCCAGCACAGCATCTCAACCAGCCCACGTGTATATCAATATAAAAAATTGGGTAGATTACTACCCAGTTTATTATTATAGGTGCATGGGAGGCTAAGAAGACTTCTAGGTATTGAGGCAGACCAGCCAGTATCCGCTTTCCCCTAGGTCCCACCTTTTGAAGTTGTTGCAGAGACCCCCATAATCAATCATCTCTTAGCATCCTGCTGCTGTCTGCCGCTGTGTATGCAGGTAATATTTGCATGTAGCTGTACAGTGTGCCCTAGGTACCTCAGTCCAACACTGAGCACATGTATGGGGGTTGGTAGAGAGAGTGGTTAGTTGAACAAGCATTTGGCTTACAGCTGTCTAATGTGTATGGTCAGCCTTAAAGTCACCTACTCTGAGTGTTATAGAACATTTGCCCCCCATTTAAATAGTACCTGGCTGTCGCAAGTGCCCAGGGGCGGAGTTACGGCCACATGTACCCAGGCCCCTCAGCTGTGTGCCCAGATTACCGCTCACATTGAAGTTCTCTGGCCTGTCTTCCTCTCCTACTTCAACCTCCTCCTCTGGCTTGGAGATCTCGCATGAGTGTCAGCCACAGCAGGGCCCGTGCATGTGCACTGCTCTACTTCACTATGGGCAGAGACACTAATCTTAACAGTGTGCATGTGCAGGCCCGGCAGTGGCCGACGCTCGCACGAGATCTCCAAGCCAGAAAAGGAAGACGAAGTAGGAGGGTGTCATCTGTTTGAGCGTGAAGAGGCCGCCACAGCCATCTTGATTGATCCCAGGGGAAACTTCTTGTGGTGCCTGATTACATCATCATCATGCTGGCCAGTGTGGTGACGTCATATTGCACTGCGCACAAGATTTTGTGCGGGATCGTCAATCAAGATGGCTGTGGTGGCCTCTTCACGCTCAAACGGATCAGGTGAGAATTTTCAGGGAAAATTGGCATTAAAACACAAGGAAAACACAAAACACAAGGAAATTCCGCTTCGTGGCAAATCAAATTTTCCCTGAAATTCGGATTAAGGTCCACTTCGGATACTTGGATTCACTCAAACCTAATTATCACTTCTGAAGGAAAATAGTGTTGTGAGCATTTATTTCAATACCGTCGTCACTCATTCTTTCTTGGATTTATTATGTGGAAATATTTTCAGACTTCAATATGCTGTGGATACACAGGCCTGTAGTGTCTGTAATAGGCGACTGCTACAAACCTGTCTTCTAACAAGCAATTAAACTGCATTTGCTGCAGCTTGATTTATAAATTATACGGCAGCAGTTCCAGTAAATCTCTCTGGTCATTTAATTAAAATTGAGATATGAATATGAGAGGTGTGTGGGACAGGAAACGAGCATAGAAATATTAGCTGTAATTATGGATGATTATGAAAAGAACTATCCACAGCTCAAAACCACAAGCAAGAGGATAAAATATAAAGGAAATGGACAATGATCTGGAGTTCATAAGGGGAATATTAGACCCATACAATGTGAAGCAACGATGACAACAGAAATTCAACATTGCTGTAAAGTTTCTAATAAAAATGTAGATATGGGCGACATTATGTGACCAAAAAGTCACATCAACATCTCATCTAAATAGCACATTGCTGTAAGAAAAAGCAGCAAGACATGAGACATTGCTAATAACCCCTATAACAGAGCTGAGGACAAGGAGCAGAAATACTGACTGTACACTCTGACCAAGGCTGTGTACACAGGCCGAAATGTTGCCAGTATGGTGCTTGCCACAAAAAGGCTACTTTTATAGATGGAGTTTTGTCTCTAACAATTTCTGCCCTCCTTAGTGCCCCGACACAGTAGAATGTTCTATTAGTGTCTCTTCACTGTAGTTATGCTCCCTTAGTACCACCTCACATTAGTTATTCCCCCTCACAGTAAAATGACCCCTTACAATAGTGTTGTCCTCTTAGTACCCCCTTATAATAGTGCTGCCCCCTTAATGCACCCTTTACAATAGTGCTGCCTCCTTATTGCTCCCCTCACAATACTGCTGCTCATTAGTGCTCCCCTCACAATAGTGCTGCTCCTTAGTGCTTCCCTCACCATAGTGCTGCCCCTGTAGTGTCCCCATATAATAGTGTTGCCTTCTTAGTGCCTCCTCACAATAGTGCTGTCCCTTTAGTGCCTTCTCACAATAGTGCTGGCCCTTTAGTGCCCCCCTTATAATAGTGCTGCCCCTTAGTGTTCCCCTCACATTAGTGCTGTCCCCCATCATAATAGCTCTGTCCCCTTAGTGCCCCCTAACAATAGTGCCACCCACTTAGTGCCCCCCTTACAGAAGTGCTGCCCCTGTAGTTGACATAAAATAAAAAACTAATACTCACCTACCTAATACCTGTTACCCCAATGAACTCTGTGCTCTCTCCTGCACAGCAGGTGCATTGACATCACTGCATCGCACCTTTCTGTGGGGGAACAGAACAGGCCAGTGAATAGTGGAGCAGGGAACTGACAGGTCTCCACATCACCATTGTATCCAACTGTATCTGTGTCAAGTTGCTGTTTTAGTTGTGGACATAAGCTAATCCTACACATAACTTTATGACAGAATTGTTGCATCTGCTAGTCTAACATGGTAGGTAAAGATCGTAGAGTAAAGCAGTTGATTTAATGTTATCAAGTTATTTCACTATTCTACTCTCTTGTATCCACAGTGAAGGAAAAGATGATTCCCAGCTGTTAGTCTAGGTCCCGGGCAATATTCGGTGGGGAGCCTGGGTTCCTCTCATTGTTTATACTGCAGGGAGGATAATATTATTTGCTAAGGATTATTATGTTCAATCGCTATAGGCTCTTGCTGAAGTGCAGGTACATCCTATCAAGCTTAGCATGCATTATGTTCATTGTTAGGAGAGCACCATCAATTGTAGGTTTATTGCTACAAGCAAACATTTCAATACGTCCAAGTAGCAAGATCCTTGCAGGGGGCTGCAGCAGAGATAGAAACAAACACTGAACAGATGTAGTGATGTATGAGAGAAAGTCATTTATCTACTTAACTATTTCTCAATATGCCATTCTCCCCACCATACAAACACTTTACAGAATACAGAAATGCTGTAAGGGATAGGTGAAAGAGTACCAGTGTAATGCTCTTAGCCAGGGGCGTAGCTAAAGGCTCATGGGCCCTGGTGCAAGAGTTCAACTTGGACCCCCTTCCCTCAGAGCTTTGTGGTCAGGGGCAGGGAAGCACATAGTCTTCATGGCTAAAATTGAAATGGCACCCTCCTGAATCCAGAGGTGCCTTGACCTAATCCCTTCCCTCCAGCCAGAGGTGTAACTTGGCCAGCATGCACTTTCTATAATACCGGTGTCTTCTTATATGGCACAAGGGTCTTTGGGCACCCTCAGGCTCCTGGGCCTGGTAGCGACTGCTACCTCTGCACCCCTATAGCTACGCCCATGCTCTTAGCTAACCCATCTTGCATTTAGATTTGTGATGGAGCAGGCACCAGACTGCAATGGCTTGGGAATATTTCATGCAGCAAGAACTACAGATTCCATTGCAAAGTTTCTAGCAAATTAAGCAGCTACTGATGTAGCAAAGTTGAAGATGTGATTGATTGAAAGTATGTTCTTGATAATAAGCATAATGAAATCACTATTACAGAGGATGGAATCAATATACAACCCCACTTGTACTGACCAACTGATTGCACGTCTTTGAGGCTCACTTTAATCAGGGGTGGACTGGCCAAAGAACCTTCAGGGAAATTTCCTGGTGGACTGATGTGCAGGGGCCACCCAAGACCTTCTCCTGGCTGCTGGCCAGGTACAAAACAACCTGATATGCTCAGCATCAGTTAGGAGCCGTTTAGATGGCCATGGTATTGAGAATCTGCAAAAATGCGGATCCGCAATACCACGGATACCGACCAGCAATTTGTGGAACACACGGCCCAGCATCCCCGTTCTAAATGTCTATTCTTGTCCGCTATTGTGGACTTTTTTTTTTTTTTTTTTTGCGGAGCAGCTGCACGGAGCCGCGGCTGCCCGCGATCGTTCAAATGAATGGGCCTGCATCTATTCCGCAATTTTGCCCTAAATGTTAGGTGCTGTTAGGTTTGAGCTGCACTATGGTATTGCTGGCCCTGCCTACTTGTGTTGTCCCTTCCTACTTGTGTTGCCTTCTGTCAATTCATAAGGCAACTTTAGGTTTTAGTTTTTTAGAATATTAAAAACACATGCTACTACAATGCCAATGAATACCCTCTCTGGGCAGGATATATCAAATAACTATGTTATTAATAGAAGGAAATATAAATTCATATTTTGTAAATAAATTCTGCATAATAACATGCTCAATGCATATGGGGATATATGAATACATAACTCACTGTTATCTCTGACATGTAAAGTTCCAGCAAGTATAGCAGTTATCAATGGTGGATTACCATTAGGAGGTTTTGGGAGGGTCCTGGGGAGCACCCAAAATGCCCATCTGTTTCACATTGTACCTTCCTGCAGCAGCAGACTACCGAGGGTGTCATTAGACCAAAACATCCCAGGTTGGACCCCCAGATGTAGTTTATGCTGCACATTCAACTATATCACCATTCTCAGGACAGCAATACAGTTGAATACTGTGGTGAGGTCCAGCCGGTCCCCACTGTACACTTTCCGTCTGTACACCATTAAGTCTGAAGCTTATACACACTTAATCATAGCACTGATAGCAGACATTAGCCCCAGGTGTCTACTGTGTGAAACAGTAGAAAACCGGCAGCTGCCATAAATGTACTCTTGATGTCTCGAAGGGGTTAAAGGGATGTACTCCATATAGATTAACTGCACAGACAATGCACAAAACCAAAATTGAGACAAACTAAATAACCATATTCAGTGTTAGTAAGTGGCATCATTTCAGTTCTCAGCGATGAGTTCTGATTGACAATTCACACACACAGAACATCTCTAAAGTCATTAGATAAAAGTTAGTGAAATACTAAAAAATTCACAGACTATAATTGATGGAAATCTGAGTGTTAGAACTATCATTTGATACAAAAAAAATGTATCTTTTGAAAAATGGATAAACATTTAAAGCCAGCTTTATGTGTTTCCGCTAGTCAGCACTGTGTAGATTGTAAGCTCTTGGATGCAGACTTTTTCACAGGTTGCAGATTCAGGCTCTTTTTAGTTTTCAGCCCTAAACTGTGAATATCATCATTGGATTGTATTTTATTTCTTGCCATCTATAAGCACTTGTCATTGCTATCCTAGAGGAGATATCATTTTCCTGTTTCCGTCGGGTCTGTATTTAATGCAATCTTGTTAAACTGTTCTTCATTAGAGATGAGCGAGTAGTGAAATATTCGAAATTTCGAAATTCGATTCGAATAGACCGCGAAATTCGACTATTCGACCAGATATCGAATCCCATTAAAGTCTATGGGGAAAAAATGCTCGCCACTTGGAAATCTCAATTCGACCACTTGGAGGTCACCAAGTCCACCCTGGAACCTCAGAAAAGGATGCCAACACTGCTGGAATGCAACTAGGACAGCAGGGGAAGCATGTCTGGGTGCATATAACGCGCCCAAGTCGCACTATTACGCCACTATCACAGCCTCTCAACAATACACTCCAAACACAATATAACCTCTCTGTAAAGTGAGACCATACAAGGAAACCTTCTTTCCTCAACATTGCCATGGACCCCAAGCCAAACTAGACAAAAAAGAAGATAAAATTCTGCACCCCTTAAAATCACGTTGCCTATGACAACCACAGATGGCATAGGCAAGGGGGAAAGCAAATAGACCCCACCCCTAATTGTCATTGTGTGTGTGTGTGTGAGATGTGGTCAGACATGTCTTCTTTAAAATGTAAAAACAACTCAAAAACACATGCAGAAGCCTTAAAATGCCCAAATTGTTGGCGCTTGAGATGTCAGTGACCCGGCCTGGCCCAGTGTCATGTCTAGCAGGTAAAGCAGTGGGGATGTTGAGGGATGCATAGGACCGCAAAAGGCAGGAAGAGGCCGTGGGCTGGCCAGAGGCTCATGGAAAATTTTGTGGAGGCCCAAGAGGTGAGACGTCTTAAAAATTGTGTGGAGGCTAAAGAGGTGAGACCTCTTAAACATTTTGTAGAGCCCCAAGAGGTGAGACCTCTTAAAAATTATGTGGAGGCCCAAGAGGTGAGACCTCTTAAAAATTATGTGGAGGCCCAAGAGGTGAGACCGCTTAAACATTTTGTGGAGGCCCAAGAGGTGAGACCTCTTAAACATTTTGTACAGGCCCAAGAGGTGAGACCTCTTAAAAATGATGTGGAGGCCCAAGAGGTGAGACCTCTTAAAAATTATGTGGAGGCCCAAGAGGTGAGACCTCTTAAAAATTATGTGGAGGCCCAAGAGGTGAGACCGCTTAAACATTTTGTGGAGGCCCAAGAGGTGAGACCTCTTAAACATTTTGTACAGGCCCAAGAGGTGAGACCTCTTAAAAATTATGTGGAGGCCCAAGAGGTGAGACCTCTAAAAAATTATGTGGAGGCCCAAGAGGTGAGACGTATTAAAAATTATGTGGAGGCCCAAGAGGAGAGACGTGTTAAAAATTATGTGGAGGCCCAAGAGGTGAGACCTCTTAAACATTTTGTGGAGGCCCAAGAGGTGAGACCTGTTAAAAATTATGTGGAGGCCCAAGAGGTGAGCCATAAATATATACATTTTTCTTATTTACGGAGCAATTCTACGGCGGTTAAGGAGGAGGAGGAGGAGGAGGAGGTGGAGGAGGAAATGGCACTTCATACAGATGGCACTTCACTTTTGGCTGCTTTCCACTGTTAACCTCTTAAACCTTTTGTGGAGGCCCAAAAGGTGAGACCTGTTAAAAATTATGTGGAGGCCCAAGAGGTGAGACCTGTTAAAAATTATGTGGAGGCCCAAGAGGTGAGCCATAAATATATACATTTTTCTTATTTACGGAGCAATTCTACGGCGGTTAAGGAGGAGGAGGAGGAGGAGGAGGTGGAGGAGGAAATGGCACTTCATACAGATGGCACTTCACTTTTGGCTGCTTTCCACTGTTAACCTCTTAAACCTTTTGTGGAGGCCCAAAAGGTGAGACCTGTTAAAAATTATGTGGAGGCCCAATAGGTGAGACCTCTTAAACATTTTGTGCAGGCCCAAGAGGTGAGACGTGTTAAAAATTATGTGGAGGCCCAAGAGGTGAGACCCGTTAAAAATTATGTGGAGGCCCAAGAGGTGAGACCTCTTAAACATTTTGTGCAGGCCCAAGAGGTGAGACCTGTTAAACATTTTGTGGAGGCCCAAGAGGTGAGACCTGTTAAACATTTTGTGGAGGCCCAAGAGGTGAGACCTGTTAAAAATTATGAGGAGGCCCAAGAGGTGAGACCTCTTAAACATTTTGTGGAGGCCCAAGAGGTGAGCCATAAACATATAAATTTTTCTTATTTACGGAGCAATTCTACGGCGGTTAAGGAGGAGGAGGAGGAGGAGGTGGAGGAGGAAATGGCACTTCATACAGATGGCACTTCACTTTTGGCTGCTTTCCACGGTTGGAGAAGCAAAGTCCGGGTCAATCCACTTGCTGTTCATTTTGATTAGCGTCAGCCTGTCCGCACTGTCGGTTGACAGGCGGCTGCGCTTATCGGTTATAATGCCCCCGGCTGCGCTGAACACCCTTTCTGATAGCACGCTGGCGGCAGGGCAGGCAAGCACCTCCAAGGCGTACAGGGACAGTTCCAGCCACGTGTCCAACTTGGAGACCCAGTAAGTGTAGGACGCCGAGGGATCGGGGAGGACAGGGGTACGGTCTGCCAGGTACTCCCGCAACATCCGCCGATACTTGTCCCTCCTGCTGATAGCGGGCCCCGCAGTGATGGAAGTTGCACGAGGGGGTGCCATGAACGTGTCCCACACCTTGGAGAGTGTTCCCCTGGTGGCTGTGGGCCTGATGGATGTTGTGGGACTCTGGGAGACCCTCTCCTCTCTGCCGCCAGCGATGGTGGGTGGGAAAATCTCCATCATGTTCTGCACGAGTTCCCTCTGGTATTCCAGCAATCGATTCGTCCTCTCCTCTACCGGAATAAAAGAGGAGACGTTATCTTTATACCGGGGGTCCAGGAGTGCGAAGACCCAGTACAGTTTGTTCTCCACTATCCGGACAACACGTGTGTCCCGGGAAAAGCAGCCCAGCATGAAGTCAGCCATGTGTGCCAGACTCTGAATAGGCATGACCTCACTGCCCCCACCAGAAGGATCACTTGCCATTTCCTCCTCTTCCTCTTCCGCCTCCTCTCCGCCCCATCCGCGCTGAACCAATGGGACGCACACAGCCTGACTGCTACCCTCGCCGCCAGTATCCTCCTCCTCTTCCACAGCCACCTCCACGTCGTCCTCCTCCTCATCCTCCTCCTCCTCCTCCTGCAACTGCCACCGTGAAGCAGACAAAAGTGTGGTCTGACTGTGTAGCTCCGTTGCGTCTCCTCCTACCCCCGTCTCCTCTGCGTGCAATGCGTTCTCCCTTATTGCGATGAGCGATTCTTTAAGGACGCCTAGGAGCGGGATGGTTACGCTCACTATAGCGTCCTCGCTGCTGACCTTCTTGGTGGACTCCTCAAAGATACGCAGTACATCGCATATGTCTGCCATCCATGGCCACTCGTGGTTGGCAAACTGAGGGAGCTGAGTTGGAGGCACGCGTGGATTCATAATCTGGTACTCCATCAATGCTCTCTGCTGCTCACACACCCTGGCCAACATGGAATAGGTGGAATTCCAGCGAGTGGGCAGGTCGCACAACAGCCGATGTTCAGGCAAATGGAGGCGTTGCTGGAGTTTTTTTAAGCTAGCAGCAGCTACAGTTGACTTACGAAAGTGAGCGCACAAGCGCCGCACTTTCACCAGTAGCTCTGCCAGGTTGGGGTAAGTCTTCAGAAATTTTGGACTACCAGATTAAAAACGTGGGCCAGGCATGGTACGTGATTGAGTTCGGCAAGCTCCAGAGCCGCCACCAGGTTACGGCATTTATCGCACACGACCATGCCTGGTCCTAGCTGCAGCGGCGACAGCTACATCTCCGTCTGCTGCAATATGGCGTCCCTCACCTCTGGGGCGCTGTGCTTCCTGTCGCCCAAGCTGATGAGCTTTAGCACCGCCTGCTGACGTCTCCCCGCGCCAGTGCTGCAACGCTTCCAGCTAGCGGCTGAGGTAGATGTTAAGGCACAGGAGGAGGAGGAGGAGGAGGAGGGGGGTTTATCAGAACCCATGCTGGCAATCTTGGGCGGGGGTGGTAGGTAGGCCGTCTCTGTTTGCGACCCCGTCCCCGCTTCCACTACATTCACCCAGTGTGCCGTCAAAGAGATGTATCGTCCCTGGCCGCAAGCGCTTGTCCACGAGTCGGTGGTCAAGTGGACCTTTGCGCTGACTGCGTACCTCAGGGCCCGCCTGATGTTACGCGACACGTGCTGGTGCAGGGCGGGGACGGCACTCCGGGAAAAGTAGTGGCGGCTGGGGACGGAATAGCGAGGTGCGGCAGCCGCCATCAGGTCGCGGAAGGCCTGCGTCTCCACAAGCCTAAACGGCAACATCTCCAGGGCCAGCAGTTTGGAGATGTGGCAGTTTAAGGCTTGGGCTTGGGGGTGACTCGAGGCGTACTTCCGCCTGCGGTCGAATGCCTGCGAGATGGACAGTTGTTGGGACGAGGAGTGTGAGGGTGCAGGCGAAGAGGCGGGGGAAGGGGAGGCTGAAGGAGAAGGCCCCAAAGTAGCCGAGGCAGAGGCAGATGTGGAGGTGTCCTGGCTGGAGGTCTGGACCGCAGTGGCAGCACACAACACAGGGGAAGAGGCAGTGGCAGCAGGACCGGGCGCAGTTTGTATTGCGTTTGCTCTCTCCCACTCAGCCCAGTGCTTGACTTCCAAGTGACGCCGCATGCCTGAGGTGGTCAGATTGCTCTTCTCAGAGCCCCTACTCAGTTTTGAGTGGCAGAGTGTGCAAACCGCGCTCAGTTTGTCATCCGCACAAACATTAAAAAATCTCCACACCACAGAAGTACGAGGCCTCGATGGGGGAGCTTCGCGCGACTGCCCGCTGCCGGGAACAGCTTCGGCCGTGCTGGCTGTGGCCTCACTACTTTGTCTGGACTGTCCTCTGCCTCTGGACATCCCTCTGCTTGTGGACATCCCTCTGCCTTTGGACATCCCTCTGCCTGTGGACATCCCTCTGCCTCTGGACATCCCTCTGCCTCTTGCTGCCTTTTTCGGTGCTGCGCAGACCACCACCTCTCCACTACTTTCCTCGCTGGACATCACCCCTGGCCAAGTGGGGTCGGTAATTTCGTCATCCACCACCTCCTCTTCCACTTCCTCACTCTGCTCCTCCTGCTGCCCACCGGACATTCCAACAGCCTCCCTTGATGGCAACTGCGTCTCATCATCATCATCGCTCATGATAACAGATGCTGGCTCAGGGTCCACATCAGCAGGAGATGGCGAAAACTCAAGTGTTTGGGCATCACTACAAACAAATTCCTCTGCTAGCTCCTGGGATTCTTCCGGCACATCTGAAAAAGGACCCGAAAAGAGCTCCTGGGAGGGGTCAATGGTGGGATGACTCTGTTGGCCAGGTGTGGAGGAAGGAGGGTCAGAGTGAGACTGTGTGGATGACTGGCTGGTGGACAACTGTGTGGAAGCGCTATCGGCTATCCATTGCACCACCTGTTCAACCTGCTCAGGCCTCAACAGCGGTGTAACCCGCCCCCTGCTTAACTGTCCCATAAAGGCAGGGATTCTGGATGAGCGGGATCCTGGCTGACCCTCACCAGCACGCATTGTATCCCCACTGGCTTCAACAAGGCCCCCAACAGCATTTCCGCGCCCCCGTCCTCGTCCACGTCCTATTCCGCTAGCCCCCCGCCGCATTTTTTTTTTTTTACAATATTTTGCCTTCACAGCCGTGAAATTAGTTTGCAAGAGAACGCACAGTACAGTTGCCAGTTATAAGGCCTATATATTGTATTATTCAAGGTACACAGCCGTGTACTAAGTGATCAGACGGTGTGTATGAACAACAGTTATGAGAAATTACTTTGCAAGAGAACGCACAGTACAGTTGCCAGTTAAGGCCTATATATTGTATTTTTCAAGGTACACAGCCGTGTACTAAGTGATCAGACGGTGTGTATGAACACCAGTTATGAGAAATTACTTTGCAAGAGAACGCACAGTACAGTTGCCAGTTATAAGGCCTATATATTGTATTTTTCAAGGTACACAGCAGTAGTGCCAAATATAGTTTGGTATGTAGCAGAGCACCTAATACACCACTAATGCCTCTCTCTGTCCCTACTCCAGCAGCTATCCCTGAATACAGCAGCCGTTCTCTGTAAAGTCTATATTGTAGTAAGCTATCACTGAAGTCCACTGTAGTAGCCCTGATAAGGGCTTTTAATCACGCTCCTGCCTGTCCAACAGCTAAAATCTGTCTCTCCCTTCTCCAGCCTCTGTCCCTGACTAAGTTCACGCAGCATATGCGTACGAGCAGGAAGAGCTGAGTTTTTAATATTCGAGGTCACATGGTTTTTCCAGCCAATGCATGTAGACGCCGTTTTCGCGCTGCCAGCGTGCTCAGCGTGCCTGTCATACCCCCCCTGCATGGTGATTGGTGGAAAAAGAGCGCCAGGGAAGGTGGGAGGGGAAACGAATTCTAGGTGCGCCATCGCCGTTATACTCGAATTAAATCGAGTACGCCGAATATCGTAGTATTCGATCGAATACCAGCTCGATCGAACACTACTCGCTCATCTCTATTCTTCATAGACAGCAATAAATCAAGAATATTTTCTACTATTCAATTGCCTGGTGTACATTCTGACCACATCAGACTGGATCTATCTGCATTTAGGGGACACCACAATACAAATACAAACAACATACAAACACTGATTTGGTTGGTTTCCAACCATAGGCTCCAGTGCTATTAGATGACACCGCCCCCTAAGTATTGAAGAAGATGGGTCGGCACTGCAGTTTGCACGTGGTGCACATGTCCAGGGAAGGTGTCCCACTAATATATAGTGAAGAAGGACCGGCACTCACTTTCTTGACGATATAAAGAGACTTTTATTTAAGGCATAATAGCATCATCAGTGACAAGTTTTGATTCAAGCATTGCAGTTTAAAAAAATGCTCAGACTTGAGCCGAAACTAGTCACTGATGATGCTATTATGCTTTGAATAAAGGTCTCTTCATATCGTCAAGAAAGTGAGTGCCGGTCCTTCTTTGCTATACCACTGAGCTCCCTATGATGCCCCAATCTCAGCCTAGTACAGGGGCGTAAGGATCGTGGTCACAGGGGGTGCCGGGGGGGAGGGTGAGGTGGCGTGGGTTTCTGCTGCACTGACATGTAATGGGCCTGGCACTGTCACTGTACTTCATGTTGGGCCCCCGTCAGAGCACTCATCACAGCAGTGTTCCATTTACTCGGCATCTATCAGGCCCCAGCGCTGCCCTATTAGTAGTGTTCACAAACTAAGCGGGTGGGCGAAGCCTGACTAACATCAGTTAGACTCCGCCCACCCATGTCAAATGTGAATACTACTAGTAGTGCCGAGCATAAGGTACAATGACAGTGCCAGGCCCGTACAAGTGAGTGAAGACTGGGGGAAAATTACTGTGGTCACTATAGGGAGATTACTGGGGGCAGTGGTGGGAAGAAACATTACTGGGGGCACTATAGGGATATTACTGGGGGCAGTGGAAGAACACTACTGGGGGCACTATAGGGATATTACTCAGGGCAGTGGAAGGACATTACTGGGACCTGTATAGGGACATTAGTGGGGGGATATTACTGGGGGTACTGTGGGGACATTATTATTACCATAGACAGAATAGGGAGCATTAATATAACTAGGGCACCACAGGGGTTATTTTTATTACCAGGGTGATGTACCAGGGGGTGGTGGATGGTTTGGGAGTGAGTTATATGGTACATCCGGGGTGAGCCGGGGGGGGGGCGGTAATTCCACGTTTTACGGGATTTTTATTTACTGCATTCAATGTTCATTAAAACTGACCAGTTACTTTCATTCTACTGGTCAGTACGAATCCAGCAATATCTAATATGTATAGTTTTTCTTGCGTTTTGATAGTGATAAAATAATTATAAAGTTGGACATTTTTTATTTTTTGTCATATTTTGACCCCTATAACTTTTTGGTACTTATGTGTACGGAGCTGTATGGGGGCTCAGTTTTTGCAGGACGATCTGAACTTTTTATTGATACCATTCTGGGGTGTGTATGACTTTTTGATCGCTTTTTATTAAATTTTTTAGGAAAAAAAGCAAAAAAAAAATGGCGAATCTGCCATTTTTACGCTTTTTTTCCATTTCGCTGTTTTCCATATGGGAAATAAATTTTTATATTTTTATAATATGGGTGTTCTCGCACATGGCGATACCCATGATGTGTATTTTTTTAAATTTTTTAATACTTTTATTTTTATTTTCGGGAAAGGGGTGTGATTTGAACTTTTACGTTTTTAAAAATTTTTTTTTTTAAACTTTATTTAATTTTTTTTACACTTTTTTATAGTTCCCATAGGGAACTATAACAAGCTAACAAGCAATCATTTGATTGCTTATATCATAGACTCCAATGCATTAGCATTGGAGTCTATGGGGATTTCAATGCTTTCCTATGGAGCCTTAAAGGGCTCAATAGGAAAGCCTATGCAGCAGCCTCCTGTCATTAACTATGACAGGGGCTGCTGCAGGCATGCTCCAGCTCCTCCGATCGCCGCACGGGGGAGCTGGAGCAACACTGGAAGCGCGCGCTTCCGGTGTTTGCTGCCTTCGGGTCAGGGTTGCCAACCGTCTGTAGATTTACAGACAGTCCGCAAAAATCCATTGTTTTTGGAGGGTAATAATATTACAGGTTATAGTTACTAGAGAGGGGTCGTTGATCCAGGGAGTAATTATGATTGCCTGATTGGAATGGGGAAGGAATTTTTTTTCCCTAAAGTGGGGAAAATTGGCTTCTACCTCGCAGGGGTTTTTTGCCTTCCTCTGGATCAACTTGTAGGAAAACAGGCCGAACTGGATGGACAGATGTCTTTTTTCGGCCTTATAAACTATGTTACTATGTTTTTTTCTGCCGTCCGTAGCGTCCAGCAGAAAAAAACCCTGTCCGTGAATTTTCTGGCCAGAACCCCGAATTCTGCACTGCGCATGCGTACTTGTGCAGTGCAGAAAGGAGAAGTCGCTGGCTGGGTTGGGAGTGGGTTCCAGGGCTCAGCGGCGCAAGCGCACTCACCAGGCAGAAGTGGCGAACAGGAGGAGGAGGTAGGTGGACCGAGAAGGGCAGGAGGAGGTGTGTCCAGTGTTCCCCTAGGCTGAATTTGTGCCCCCTAGGCTGAATTTGTGCCCCCGCTGAAAAGTTTATAATGCCCGCTCGGGGCTTGCTGCTCCTTGTTACTGCCTGTATTAGCGCTTCTGTGTGCGGCTCAGCGCACCCATTTATTGCCGCAGAAGCGCAAACAGGGTTGCGAACCGTCCGTAAATTTACGGACAGTCTTCAAAAAATGGTTGTTTTTCTCTGCTGTCCGTAGCGCCTGGCAGAAAAAAACATCGTCCGTTAATTTTTGTCCCGAAAACCCGAAGTCTGTACTGCGCATGCCATGCTGGGCAGCAGAATGAAGGAGCCGAGGGAGTGGGAGGCGCGCCGTCAGTACTCGTCCATTCCAGGAGGCGAGGCAAGCAGGCGCAGCAGCGACGAGTGCGACCAGGCAGGCAGCGGGCTGGCGGGGCGGGCGGTGGGGGTTTGGGTGGTTGTGGTTGGTTTTGTTGAGGCAGTTGAGCTGACTGAATTGTGGGCAGGGGCAGCCGTCTGATGGGGCACAATAAGCTGATCTGAGGTCTGATGGGGGCACAATAAGCTGATCTGAGGTCTGATGGGGCACAGTGGGCTGATCTGAGGTCTGATGGGGGCACAGTGGGCTGATCTGAGGTCTGATGGGGGCACAGTGGGCTGACCTGAGGTCTGATGGGGGCACAGTGGGCTGATCTGAGGTCTGATGGGGGCACAATGGGCTGATCTGAGGTCTGATGGGGGCACAATGGGCTGATCTGAGGTCTGATGGGGGCACAATGGGCTGATCTGAGGTCTGATGGGGGCACAATGGGCTGATCTGAGGTCTGTTGGGGACACAATGGGCTGATCTGAGGTCTGTTGGGGGCACAATGGGCTGATCTGAGGTCTGATGGGGGCACAGTGGGCTGATCTGAGGTCTGATGGGGGCACAGTGGGCTGATCTGAGGTCTGATGGGGGCACAATGGGCTGATCTGAGGTCTGATGGGGGCACAATGGGCTGATCTGAGGTCTGATGGGGGCACAATGGGCTGATCTAAGGACCATTACAGCAGGTCCTTATTATTTCTGGGAGCACTACTAGAGGCGCTATGGGAAAATTATTTCTATTATGGGGAATTATTATTACTACCAGGGGTACTATTGGGGGTGTTACAATTATTAGTACAATATGGAGGGCACTACTGCTAAAAGGGCTACTTGTGGAGCATTATCACTATTGGGGCACTATTACTAATGAGGGCACTCTGGGAGAGAATTATTAGTATCAGTGGGACTTTGGGGAGCACTGTAACTATATGGGGTCCTACCTATATGGCACTGTTATATCTACAGTATAGTATTTGGGGACATTGGGGAGCACAGTGGGCACAGTATTATGGGCAGCAGCAGGATAACAGAAAAGTGGGTAATCTAAGGTGTCTTTGTGGAAAACTCTGCAGAGAGAAGAAGTGGCTGAAATAACTCATCATGGCGGTGTGGGCCAAATAGAGAAGATGAGAAAAGAGAACATCTACATCAGGGAAACGTCACTGGATTTAAGAGGTATGTGGTGCTGTATTATCTTGTAATATAATGTCCATCCAAATATGTGTCACCTATTTCTTCAGAAAGGACATGCCGGTATATGGTATGTTACTGCTGCAGCCAATCACCAATCAGTGATCTAATGCTGAGAACTGGCTGCAGTGGACATATACCATACACCTGCACATCAGTGTGCACATCACCAGCACTGTGACAGATGTGCACACTTGCCCATTACATCCCTGTCCGTCTTTGTTTCCATGGCAGCAGAAATGATGCCAGAAAGTGCAGCGTGTCACAGGCATCATCACTGCAGCCATATAAACAGAGCACTCAGACTAGAATGGCAGGGAAGTAACAGCTGAAAATTGTTGATTTAATTTCCATGTGCCATATTTTATTTTTAACTACTCAACAATCCTCTTTATTCTGGGGGCGTGGAAGGGGGTGTGTCCTCTAAAAAGGTGTGTGGTGTATGTTCGTAAAAATATTGGGCCGTCCGTAAATTTTGGTTCAGTTGTCCAGAAAAATATGAAAGGAAGGTTGGCAACCCTGCTTCAGGTGGCGTGGTCAGGATTGACAGCGGCATCCGAGGGGTTAAATGTCCGCGATTGGCATTACTGCCGGTCGCGGACATGAGCTGCAGGTGACTGCTGTATGAATCAGCAGTTCACTCGCGGCCATGACACACGCTCCTCAGGAGCGGGCGCCATGTTTAAAGACCTGACCAACGCCATACTAGTAGTGGTCGGGAAGGGGTCAAAGCACTTTTCCCAAAATAAGATATTACTTTACTCTAGATCAGAGATCAGCACCACCAGCACTCCAGGTGTTGTGAAACTACATCTCCCAGCATGCACACTTGCTTGGCTGTTCTCTGAACCCCCACAGAAGTGAAAGTAGCCTGCTGGGAGTTGTAGTTTCACAACGGCTGGAGCGCTGAAGGTTGCTGATCCCTGCTCTAGATCATTCCAAATATAACATTTGTTCTAGTGGAATCATTAAAAAAGCCTATATATGTCTGTTGCAGGCTTGTTATTGTGCTTCCGGATGTTCTTTTGATTGCCTCTCAGATTGTCCACCTAATATATCCCTTGCTTGTGGACACACATAACCAGTAGCACAGTCAGACGACCTGAATCCTCTTGTACACGCGCAGCTGAATGATATCTTGCATGTCAGCCATTCATAATCAAAGTGACATCTTCTCCCCAGCACTTGGAAACATTAGGTGGACGTTCTGTGACGTATGTATGTATGTAGGGCTAAGTATGTAACAGCAATTTCTACCCACAGAAGTGTATTTATTAAATTATTCCAATTAGGAAAGTGCTATGTTTTGTGAGATCTAACAGAGAAATGTCATATTTAATCATGGGGCAAGCCCTTTAAAGCTTGGGTTGACTTTTATTGCCAGAAGTCATTTTGTTACTAGATTGGCAGATACATACCAGATGAATTTTATACAACAATGTTTTATGCCCTGAGATTCATAAAAGTCAATGTTTGCCAGATGAAGTGTCGCTTGAATGTCATAAAATATTTCCAAATTCCAAGCGGCCTTCATAAAATGCTGATGGCTTGTGAATTTAGAAAAAAATATTTCAGAATTAGCAGCGGATATGTATCTGGTATATATCTGGGATACATTAATTGAATTCTTTTATACTTCTGAGAATGGAAATTCCACTAAAATTACCATTATTAAAATTCACATGAAAAAGACATTACAAAGAATAAGGAATGATTCTGAATTGTTTAAGGGAGCTATTGAAGCAAGGTCTTCAGCATTGAGGGCCAGCCATAAAAGAATCATTCCAGATATTGAGAATCTAACAAACAAAAATGGCGTAATTATGTGCAGCTGTCAAGTACCAATCGCTAATGCAAATTTATTATCATTCAAGACTGGCACGGCTCTTTCAAATCCAGATAAACATAACTTCAATTCATCTGGAGGTGAATGCGATGGATGGGATCAATGGGTGGTAAGAGACACAATCAAGATGTCATCACGCTTATTAAGAGCATCTTTCACTAGGGTCAATCCTCTTAAAACAGGCCTGGCGAGGCTTATCCTGCTGACCAAAACCATACCTCTCTCTGAAATCTGGTGTGCCATTAAAAAAAAGCTTCAGTACATAGGGGCTTCAGTGCAAAGGTGCAGGTCACAGCCTCTCTGTGCACCTTAGCGCCTTTGCTTTCATGCTCAGTCCACTTCCCCTACCCGTGACAGGACCAGGCATCTGTAATAATGTTCCTGCACCATACAGCCTAGCATTGACACATGCACAGTACTAACCTGTTCAGCTAGGAAAGCAGGAGCAGATGTACTGTCCATGCTATTTCAGCAAGACAGCTATGATTTTATCCAGCAGCATCAGCCCTATGAGGCATTATACTTGGGTTGATCTTGAAGACAGTTCTTTTTAAGGTTAATTGTCATGCTGAAGAGTTTGTTGAAGAAACTCCTGCAACAGATTTAGCGAAATGAAACTTGCATGAAATCCATGTTTTCCACCAAACAAACCCCATTCATATAAATGAAACCGATTTTTGCTAGAAGTTTCTGCAACAACATCTTCTGAACGTTAATCTACCCTGAAAGGAGAACTTCCAAAGAAGATACAAATGTAGAAAAAAACCTTCACCAAATAGAAAAAATCTAGGATACTACGCTTCTCTTACTTCT
This sequence comes from Rhinella marina, assembly GCA_900303285.1. Taxonomy (NCBI): domain Eukaryota; kingdom Metazoa; phylum Chordata; class Amphibia; order Anura; family Bufonidae; genus Rhinella; species Rhinella marina. The sequence goes on from ONZH01003971.1 coordinate 398,087, forward strand.
GGATGTGTTTCAAGTCAGCAACAGCCAAACAATGCAATGAAGATCAGACTTTTTGGGATAAATGTCTTAAGATTATGCATTTAGGTTTAGCCAAAGAGAGGTGGGTCCGGTATCTATTGGACGTTTATAGCATATCCTGTGGATATGCCATAAATGTCACAGAAGGGAACATCCATTTATGGCTCACTGGAATTAGATTGTTTACTTATCCAGAACATCTCATGATGTTTTAGGCCCCATTCACACGACCATATTTTTGCTCCGCATTCGATCTACACTTCTTGTGGATTGGATGCAGGCCAATTCATTTCAATAGAGTCCTCAAAAATGCTGTGCAAAATTCATACTGTTTCTCCATTCTGCAGCCCCACAAAAAGATAGAACATGTTGTTTAGACATTGTTACAATGGGTCCACAAACAATTTTTTAAATTCAACATGGATATCATCTATATTTTTTTGCAGATCTGCACTTTGCAGACTCCAAAATAAATACGGTCGTCTGAAAGCACCCTTAGGATTTCAAGTTACAGGAAGAGCTGTGTTTGATGTATCCATTGGACCTTAGTTTACCTGTCTGAAGACTCATGGTGGTCCTGCCTATATGTACTTGTAAATGTACTTCAAAATCATCCACCAACCAGTATCTGTATTCTTTGCTCATTTAATCTTGTCCATTGCCAGTTTCAAATAGAGCATTTTCATTCCAATTTTCTTTACACTATTTTTTTTCTTTTTTTCTTTCTTCCAGTTGCTGATAGTATTTGTACTTTTAGAAAGGCCTTCAAATTGTCAAATTAGAACTTGTAAGGTGCCTGTTTCTCAGACTGCAGTCCGATGTACTCTTGTGCACTAAAGAGGCTGTCTAGGATTTTTTTTTAATTGTCCCTCACTTAGCAGCATCTTTAAAGGGAACCTGTCATCAACTTTATGCTGACCGTACTGAGGGCAGCATAAATTAGTGACAGAAATGCTGTTTTCAGCGGTGTGTCTATCTTGAACTAAAAGTAAGTGGTTGCTGAGAACCAACATTACAAACATTGCAGCACAGGCCCTGAAAAGAGTCAAATCTACTTGAGAAGAGTCATGGTTATTCATAATCTCCTGCTTTCCCTGTCTATCTGCTGATGATTGGCAGTTCTCTCCTAGAGAGAAAGGGAGAAAACTAGGTAGAAGACTGTCAGTCATCAGGGGGGCAGGGAGAGTAGGAATTCATGAATAACCATGGCTCTTCTCATGAAGATTTGACTCTTTTCCAGGCCCAGTCTGCAATGTTTGTGATGTTGGTTCATGGCAACCTCTTTCTTTTAACTTATAAATGACAGACCTCTAAAATCCACTCACCTGTCTCTACTTTATTCTGCCATTAGTATGGGCAGCATAAAAGTGATGACAGGTTCCCTTTAAAGAACATACCAGGCTGCTGTCACTGGAATTCTGCTCAACTGGTCAACTTCTAAATGAACTGGGTCATGTGCTCTGCTACAACAAATAACTGGCCTCAGCGGTGGAAATGTGGACATGTATAAATTGAGAGATGGGGACCAAAAGTCTAGTGAAGACAGCTGGAACCCGCAGAATGGAGCAGTGGGGGGCAAGAGAGTATAGATTTCACTGGGTGGGTTTGGAGTGGATTTTAAAAAAATCCTAGACAGCCCTTTTGAGGACAAAATTTGCTCTTACTAGTTCATCTTTGCCCTCTTCTGGCTTTCAGTAAGAATTATTGAAGAACTATTTTGGCCAAATTTGAACCTATAACTAAACTTGCGATACCACTTTATTTGTTCTCTATGGGAATGAATTTTGCAAGCAATTTCAACAAAGTTACAACATACACAACTGGTCATGTTTCTAAGGTTTCTCTACTCACAGTAGTCTATCATATATATGTCACGACCATAGACAGGGAGACACACTCACACGGTGAGCCCTAACATAAAGCCAGCCCGCTGACCCTGCTAGGTGGCACGTCCACAACTAGTCGACTGTCCCTATACTGGTAGGTGCAGGGAGCCAAACCAAGTTCCCTCGGTAAAAAACGCATGGTCCTGTTCACACACTGGAACCCAGAACAAACAAACACACAGAGAAGAGTCGTGCAGAAAACAGTCAAAGCCAGGAGGTCAATACAGTACCTAATCACAAAGCTGAAGGAGGTCTCAAGTAGCCAAGCCAAGGGTCAATACCGGATGGGAAAACAGAGTGCAAAATCGCTAAGCATAGAGAGAGGTACAAGTAAAGCCGGGGTCAAATCCAATAGCAACAATCAAATACACACTAGCAGCAGAGCACAGCAAGGGAAAACCTATAACTGGCAAGGGTGTATTGCCAGCAGGGGTTTATATAGAGCAGAGAGTACATGGATCAGCACCAGATAGGTCCATGACTCCATCCAGAACTAGAGATGAGCGAATCATTCAAAAAATTATTCACCGAACATTCGCCGAACTTTTCCTAAAATTTGTATATTCGACGAATAGATTTGTTGTATTTGCGTACAAAATATACGTTATTATGTGCTATTAGCGAACATTCGCTCACTAATAACGAACGTTCATTTACAAAATTTACGCAACTTCTTAGAAGATGTACGCATGAGCGTACAAATAGCTTACGAATCTCAGCATACTATTGTCTAAGCGATTACGTAATACGCAGGCACTCACGAGGAGAGGCCGTGGCGTGCACTCCTCAGAGGCAGAGCGAATATTCAAGACATATATATGGTAAAGTGCAAATACATTATTATAGGTATAATATAAAAAATTTAAATATCACCTACCTAGTATGCACGTTTAAGTCTCTTTTCTTCTGACGCTTGTCATAGAACTGGAGCAGAGTCCCAAACTCAGTCGCAATTTGTAATCCACATAGGTAAAATTGTAATCCAAATGGGTAAAAAAATAGCAGCAAAGGTTCCTTAAAAAACCCTCTTTCAAGGGGCTCCCCAAATAACCTGAAAAGGGGGAAAAAGGGATGAGGCGCATGAATGCGCAACTTAATTTCCTGAGTTGCCTCGTCATCCTCCCGCGCTGGAGAAAGGGGCGGAACTACCAGGGAGGAGTCTGCATCGCTGAATTGAATTCGTACGCAACAGCGTATAGAGTAACTACCAGGGAAAAGTCTGCATCGCTGAATTGAATTTGTACGCGACAGAGTAACTAAATTATATGTAGAATAGCGTATAATTTATAGGACACACTACGTAGCGAATGCGTACAAAAGCGAAGCGAATCACCTAATATTCATATTTGCTTCACAGGTGAAAAATCCCAAGATTCGTTACGAATCTACGAAGCGGCGAGTAGATTCGCTCATCTCTATCCAGAACCCAGGTGAGATCAGCTGAACAATCAGCCCACTGCTATTCTCCTCCAGCACACTCCCGCTGTGGGGAGAAAATGCACAGCAACAGTTGCTAATGACACTGTTGCATCAGCAGGGGCCGTGGCCTATCAGCATGTCTCTCCCAATGATGTCTCTCCAAAGATCTCATGGGCATGGACAGGCAAGTTTGTGAGAATATATTAAAGAAGACTGTTGAAATAGGGCTGTGTTGTGATATGTGAATTATAAAGTATAGTTTAGTCATTTCAGGCAGTAATCTGTCGTGTAACTGTTATGGAGCCCAGGATGAAAAGGGGTCCTGGCAACTCCTTCTCAATCAATCTATCTATGACAGTTTTCTGGTGTAACTACATAGAGCAGGGATGCTCAACCTGCTGTCCTCCAGCTGTTGTAAAACTACAACTCTCACCATGTCCTGCTGAAGACAGATAGCTGTAGGCTGTCCAGGCATGCTGGGAGTTGTAGTTTTGCAACAGCTGGAGGGCCGCAGGTTGAGCATCCCTGAAATAGAGAAATATGGTGTGTATGTGTGTGTGTGAAGGGGGGGGGGTCGATTTATCAAGCACTACACTCAGGAATTCTGGTGTCAAAATATGGCTTTGCGACTTTTTGAGCTTATTTGAACAAAAACTCTAGTTTAAAAAAAGGGTGGGAATGTGGGCATGGCTAACTCTGCTAATTAGTTTTAATTAGTTCTAAACCATATGAGAAATAGCAAAACTCAGTGATAATTCACAAAAAATAATAAGTATTTTTTCTTAAAGCTATGATTTTAATGGAAATCTTTTGAGAAGTCAATATCTTGCCAGTGTGAGCTACTTTCTAACCATTTTTATTCTTTATATTTAGTTAGAACTCCACATGCCCTTTGTTTAATTGTAAACTGAATAAGCAATATAGAGTAGATTTCATCAAATTCCCCATGGCCCCCTTGTACTATAATGAAAATAAACCATTTCATTTCTATTCTCATTGGTCTTGTTTGCTAAGTGCCAGTCTCACTTTATTACTTTTTATAAATTTATTTTTTGATTACCGTAACTGAATGCATATCCCAAAGCACTCATATGATATGTTTAAAGTAGTCCAGAATAAGCTCCAACTGTATCAGCTACTAATAACTGACATTGTGGAGGCAGATTTATATATTGTAAATAATAACCACATACAAAAACTAAAATTTACTTCTTTTCCGTGCCCTTAATTAATGGCAAATGCTTGAGTGTAGCAGAATGCTTTAATTATGTCTAAGTCAGAGGGTGCTCTTATAGGCTAAAATGCAGACAAAACACTAGAAAAGACAGTGTCCAGGTGACAGAATACAAGTCAGGGCTAAACTGGGACTTTAAAGCAGTCCAGGGACAAAGTCTACCAGCTCACATACAATATTTTGGACAAAAAGTGACTGCAGTGTACTCTGTGTCAAATTTTGCTTTAGTTGGTTTTAGCCCTCAGTATTAAGTATTTAAACCACACCCTCACCACAAGAAAAAAGATAAAAGTGGAATATAATCTACAACAGTGATCAGCAACCTTCACAGTTCTATAAGAACTGTGAATCTGTGGAATAGTCTACCGCAGGAGCTGGTCACAGCAAAGACAGCTGAAGGCTTCAAAACAGGCTTAGATAAATTCTCATAGAAAAAGAAGGTCACCACATATTAAGAAATGTAGAGTCATGTCTTAAGGTTACCCGTCCCCCTCCCCTTCATCACTCCTACCCCCTCCCTTGGTTGAACTTGATGGACATGTGTCTTTTTTCAACCATATTAACTATGTAACTATGTAACCTCCGCCACAGAACAGCTAAGTAATTATGCATGCTGGGAGTTGTAGTTTCATAGCAGCTGGATTGCCAAAGGTTACCATAGAGATACAGTAACAGACAGAAAGCTCACCACATAGATACAGTACTAGAACCAAACTTACTGCTTAGACAGAGCCAAGTATGTCATACAGATGCAGTAATAACCAGTGCCTACAAGGCTGATGTCAATGGCTTGTATGAGATTTAGGGGTTGATATGACCCCTAAGGGCTCATGTCTCGTAGGGGCTGATATAATTAGGCACTGTAGGGGTGATACAGAAATCATAACATTTCTGGTCATATGACAAGACATTAGTGCAAAAATTATGTCAGACTACTTATCAAGTAAAATAATCACATAGCCCTGGCTCATGGTCTTATCATTAGTTGTAAATCATATCAGGCTTTTGCTCAGCCCACCACATAATGAGCCCAGAAACAGCAACCCTTAAACCTCCTGAACCCAGTCCATAAGTCAGCTTTGTTTAGACCATGGACTCTGTAGCCAGTGATGGTCACATTCCAGCAGCCCCTACTGTCCCCCACACCATACGTTACTATTCTGTAAGCAGGCAATGGCAACTGTCAGTCTATTTGTGTAGTCCTGCTAGCAGAACTCACTTAATCAGCAGCAGGACTGTGGTCATCCTATGGGCAGGGCCAAATTATCCCTAAGGGCTCATGCACATGAGCGTGTGCAGTCAGTGCCTGTGCTGTGGACCGTAAATTGCGGTCTATAATGCACGGGCACTGATAGTGGGGCCGCCAGATTTGGATCGCGGATTCATTCATTTGAATGGGGTCCGCGATCCGCATCCGACGTTCTGCACTGCAAAAAAGTAGTGCTTGTGCTAATTTTTTGCGATGCGGAGGCACGGCCAGAAACACCACGGAAGCACACCGTAGTGCTTCCTTGGTGTTCCAATTCGTGCCTCCGCTCCGCATCTCCCGGACCCATTGAAGTGAATGGGTCAGTGATCCGAGATGCGGGCTGCACGCGGCCGTTGCCCATGTGTTGCGGACCCAGCGTATGTAGGCTGCACGGGCCGGCACCGGTCGTGTGCATGAGCCCTAAGGGAGGAAAAAGGGTCCTCCTTCAGAATTACAGATAAGGACTGACAACCCTGCAGATGTCAGTGCCGAACATGAGCAGCAAAGGACTAGAGATAGAATTAGGCCCAGAGGGAAATCTCTCAGAATTTGTTATTGTATCTACCCTGCTTTTGAGGAGAGATAATAATTGTGGCCAGTAGGTGTCAGTATTACCAGCATTGAAACAACACAGGAGGTATACCTGGCAGTATGTATTTTCTACTAACAAGTGAAGGAGGGTAAAAGGAGGAGGGTAATTGTGAGGCATTTCTCCATCCGTGTCTACAACCAGGAGAAGCACTGCCAAATACTGCCACCCCTTGACCAACAGAGCCCCTGCCAAGTAATATCAGTCCTCTGTACTGCCCCTTTTATAGTGCTACTTTCCATTTCCCTGCCTCTTAATTCCCCCACATACCTGACACTTTGTTTCACTCTACTCCAAGAGAATCCTACCCCTCCAAATAATTCCCTCTTCCCCTCTCAGAGGCCTTGCCATGTAGCCACTGCATGATGCTATTACCAGTCCCCAAGATAAAAGCCTTTAGCTCCAGACTATTACAATTAAAGATCCACGTTGATTTTCTTGTGGTCACCAATTTAAAAAACAAAAAAATTGTAAGTGAAAAAAAAAGAAAAAATATACACTAGTCTGTGAACTGACTGCTTTCTTTACACTGGGCTGTGGGGGACTGCAGTGTTTACACTAGACTGTAGATTAACCATCATATTTACACTAGACTGTGGACTGACCAGTGGCAGTGTTTACACTAGACTGTGGACTGACCAGTGGCAGTGTTTACACTAAACTGTGGACTGACCAGTGGCAGTGTTTACACTAGACTGTGGACTGACTGCAGCATTTACATTAGACTGTGGACTGACAGCAACGTTTACACTAGACTGTGGACTGACCAGCGGTAGTGTTTACAGTAGACTATGGACTGACCAGTGGCAGTGTTTACACTAGACTGTGGACTCACTGACAGCAGCGTTTACACTAGACTGTGGACTGACTACATTGTTTACACTAGACTGTGGACTGACCAGAAGCAGCGTCTACACTAGACTATGTCCTGACTGCAGTGTCTACACTAGACTATGTCCTGACTGGTGGCAGCATTTATATTAGACTGTGGACTAACTGACTTCAGAGTTTATACTAGACTATGTGCTGACTGGTGGCATTTACATTAGACTGTGAACTCACTGACTGCAGCATTAACACTAGACCAGGGTTTCCCAACCTTGTTTGGTCTGAGGGCTGGAGTGTGAGACCGTGCTATTTCTAAGAGATTCAATAAAATTTCCGATGCCAGCTAAAACCATACAGATTACTGACCTGTAGTGTCATCTGGGCCTTTATTAGAGGGGACACTATAGATGGCACAATTAATAATTGGGCAGTAATAATAGTAGGGGGCACTCTGCTTAATACAGAAGCTCTGAGAAGGGATGAGGTTAGAGGGGAGGCACAAGCTTCCTTCCTGACAGTAGACTGCTCATTAAGTAGAAGTGAAGCATTTACATGGAGAGATCACCTCTACAGTATGGAGACGAGCGATAGCTGTTGCTATCACTCATCCCCATACAAAATCATTGTTCCTGTGCAGCAGAGTGCTGTTTAGATTTTATAGACTCCGACATAGTATCAGTAGATTCAAGCACATGGATGGCTACATTTATAAAAGAGACCATAGTTATTACCAGGTAATTAAAGACATGTAATGTGTATGTAGGAAAGTTGGAACGCCCTATTTACAAGTATAAGGATGCATTCACGCGACCATATTTTTGGCTCCGCATCATTCATTTCAATGGGGCCGCAAAAGATGCGGACAGCACACAATGTGCTGTCTACATCCATAGATCCAATCCACGGCCCTGCAAAAAAGATAGAGCATGTCCGGACAAGAATAGGAATTTCTATCATAGAGCCATCTACATTTACATGGCCGGTATCAGTGGTTTGTGGATCCACAATTTGCGGACCGTAAAACACATACGGGCGTGTGAATGTAGCCTTAACCTTAGTATATAACTTTGCGACTGTATACAACAGTTACTAAAAAAATACCAGTGACCAAATGTATTAGTTACAAAGGGCCTCAGAAAAAAAAGCACTGGAATCTGATTGGTTTTTAAGGCAACTTCACCACTTTTCCGTTCACTAGTTTTGATGAATACCCTTTACGGTTTCTATGTTTTATTGGAGCTTAAAGTGTGTGGTTGTAATTTCTGATGTGGTAAGTAGTATGAAATATGCCTGTAGCCCTGTAGATTTTATTTGTTACATACTTACCTACCATGCTCTGCCAGCAAGTCCTGCCTCATTGTTGTGGCACAGCTTTGGTTGTTCCATTGCTGTGGCAATCAGTCTACTGACAGCCGGGCTGGTAGGCCTATCAGGGAGCAGGGACACTGGACCAATCAGGCTCAGTGCCGGCATCACATGCTTCCTGTCAGTAGGAGATATAAACAGGTAGCTTCTGACATGTGTCTGTGACTGGTCTCCTTAGCTTCGCTATCGTGTATTGTACTGTTGTTTGGAATTCTGATATTCTGACCTGCATATCCCTGACTTTGCTTCAGACTGCCAATTATTCTTATGATATTATTTCCTGGCACTGACTCAATTTGGTATTTGACTATGTGCTTGTATCTTGTGTTAGTTCTGACCTTTCTCTGTGGTCTGGCCTGATTTTGACTTAGCTTTTGGATTCTTATCCAGTCTTGGTTTACCTGCCTGGTTTTGACCTCTTTATGACTACTTTTATCTCACTATATTTAGGCCCCTGCACTTAGTCAAGGTACGGACCATCGCCAAGTTGTGGGATGCCATTTATGGCAGATGGTGCAAGTAGATAAGGACAATGGTACAGGTGGAGTACAGGGCTGCACTGTTCCCTACCCTATGTAACATTAATATTCCCTGCTGAATGGAAAGTACTGTATTCTTCTCCCTATAAGACACACCTACCCATAAGACGTACGTAGGTTTCAGAAGAGGAAAAAAAGTAGAAAAAATAAATATGCTTCATATGCTTCATTAGACATCAGATCAGACCACTAATCAGACCCTCAATGTTAATCAGACCTCAGCTCAGAGCCCCAATGTTAATAAGACCCCCCAATCAGACATCAGATTAAACCCCCAGTGTTATTAAGACCCCATTCAGACCTCCAAAATGAAAAAGACTTGCATTCAGACCTCAGTTCAGACCCACTGCTCCTAACATCCATCGCTTTTCTTGGTCTTCATGCCACACAGTGCTAGGACCCGACGTCGCACAGTGTAAGGTCACAGAGCACTGATGTCCTCACACTGTGTGCAGGTCACAGCAAAGCATGAGGAGCATGCAGGAGAAGACCAGGAAGTGGTGAGTACAGAGCCTTATCATAATGGAAGTGGAAGTATTTGCCCCATAAGACACACTGACATTTTCTCCACACTTTGGGGGGAAAACATGTGTCTTCTAGGGTGAAAAATAAGCTAAATTCTCCCACATTATTGTAATAGACATACTTTAAAGGAGTAGTCCATGTCTTTTTACATTGATAGACTATCAATATCTGATCAGGAGGCATCCAACACTCCGAACTCCCACTGATCTGGTGTTCTAAATTAGCTCTGGTGCCAGGAGTGGGTGCAGATGCATCCATTGTGCAGTGAATGTAGCTGGCTACTGTAGTGCTTCTCCCATTGATGTGAATGGGAGCAATTCTGCCATAACCAACTGCATCAGCTATAAAATGGACAGAGCTGTGTAGTTTTGTCATCAACTTTCGGCGCCAAAGCTAATTCTGAACAGCTGATTGACTGAGGTGTGGGGTACTGGACACCTGTTCATCAATATGAAAAAAAATTAACAACTTCTTTAAGTTGACCATACACGGTATCGGGGTAGCTCAACTTTGCTTAGGGGAAACAGGGATCAGGCATGTTGCATATTGTGGCAGTGGCTTATCCCCTACAGTAAAGTATGATCGGCTGATCAGAGGTTGCGTGTTTTTATAGCTCCTCTGCTGTAGTGTCTCCTTGACGTCACTTCCTGATGGATGGACCAACTCTGCCAGAGGGGTAGCTTGTTTAACATAGCATCTTTCTACTTTGTCTTAAAGAAGTCCATTATGTATGAGAATTTGTAACCAACCTTTCAGATGTTCAGAGAGGATTTCAATGCAATTTTGTTAGACCAAATCTTAGTATATTCTTTAAATGCTTGAGGAAGATGAGTAAATATAAATACGTATATTTAAGTTTCGAAATGTTCTGTGGATGGAAAAAGTTCACTTTACATATTTATTCTTCACATTTAACAGTGGGATTTCAAGGATAATAAAGTTTTACATTTAAGGAATCCTGCTGAGAGATAAGGCGTGATGTTCTACTTGATTTTGTACTGCAGGCAGGCATCCTGCTGTCTTTGGAATATCTTAGTTCAGTCTCCAAAAATGCCCATTTTGTTATTTTGTCACTTGGAATTTGTTTTGGCCACCACATTTCTTTTTAATCAACAATTCCCTCACTATGCGGTAACAGAATAAGAGATATTATAAGGTGACTCTCAATGTCAATGCTATGTTATTTTTTCAGAGCTAAGGGAAAAAGTACATGGGGATCTGCAGGATAAAACATTGTCTGGTTATATAAAAATAAAGAAACAATGTGAACAGTGCTTCTCAGATACAATGTATACTTTTTATTTATTGCACTGTTTAAGGAGTTTATTACTTATTCATCAGGTTTATACAGTACAATATAGCACTGATTCTACAGTATAATACCACTGTGAACATAGCACATCTGAATACAAGTATGAATAGGTTCGGGAAATGGAACAGCCTCACATACTAACGTCAGAATATTTTACTACACACCTATCAGCCATAAACGAGGTGAAGTGAAAAACAATGATGTTCTTGTAACAATGGCACCTGTTAAGAGGTACTGTAGGATATATTAGGCAGAAAGTAAACAGTCAGTATTATCTGAGTGACAGTGACCAAATTGTGATGGCTAGACATGGTTAGAGCATCTCCAATATGGCAGGTCTTGTGGGGTGGCCCCTTATACAGTGGTTAGCACCTGCCACAGGTGGTCCAAAGAAGAACAACCAATGAATTAGGAGCAGGTCATAGGTGCCCAAGGATCATTCATGCATGTGGAGAGGGCTAGGTGTTCTGGTCCAATCCCACAAAAATCTACTGTAGCACAAATTGCTAAAATAATTTATGTTGCCTATGACTGAAGGGTGTAAGAACACACAGTGCATTGTACCATGCAGCATATTGGGCTGTGTACCCTCAGACATGTCAGTTTGCCAGTGCTGACCTGTTTTTACCAAACAAAAGTACCTACAATGGGCACGTAAGCCATGGATTAATGGAGGACGTGGCTTGATCTAATGAATTATGTTTTATGGTATTGTACACCTCTTGGATGGTCAGGTGTGTGTGTTGCTTATGTGAGCCACATATGGCACCAGGAGGCACCATAGATAGAAAACAATCAAGCAGAGGCAGTGTGATGGTCAGGGAAAAGTTCTGCTGGGAAATCTTGGGTCCTGACATGACAGACCTAAATATTTTTGCATAGCATGTACACCCATGACAGTGGCCTCTTTCAGCAGCCACAAAAATTGTTCAGATATTGTTCTACGCTCAGGTATTGTTCAACATGATGAATGATTCAAGGTGTTGACTTGGTCTCCAAATTTAACAGATCTCAATTTGATTGAGTGTCTATGGGATGTGCTGGAAAAGCAAGTCTGATTCATGGATACCTCACCTCACAATTTACAGGACTTTTAAAGGATCTTTTGCTAACATCTTGGTATAGGTTATCACAGGAAACCTTTAGAGGTCTTCTGGATTCCATGCCTCAGAGCCAAGCTGTTTCCGTGGCATGATGGGAGTTTACACAATATTAGCTAGCCCCAAACGGTTTTAAAGTTACAAGGTATAGTTGTATGTATTATAGGTATGTATTTATTTTTACAATAATCTTTATTTAAGTATTTTGTGTTCGTTTCCAGTTTTGTTCAAACAACATTGTGTAAAAGACATTGTGTAAAAGAATGTTTACTAGACCGTTACTGGGGTTGTAGCCCTAGGGAGTGCAGAAGTAGCAGTTGGACCTGGGCCATAGTGTCTGAGGGGAGCCCCATGCCTCTCTTCCACATAAGAATATACAATCATTTTTAATAGCACATTTTGCATAAGAGCTTCAATTAACATATTTGGATTTTGCTAATATTTTCTATATGTTTAAAATTAGCTTTTTTTGGGTTTCAGCTTGGAGTCGGTGGGCCACTCCACAGTTCATGCGGAAGACAATTTTTCCCATGTGGTTTTCCAGACCGCGTCAAGAAAATACACATCCAATCTTGGCGCAGTTACTGTGTAGACACCTTGTGAAGCCGCAACGGGAGCCTGCTTGTGGTTTAGCTCCATACGGTGGAGCTAAACCAAGTGCAGGATGACACCATTTAAAATGAAAACCCATGGTAGAAACTGGAGTGGTTTCTGCTGTAGAATTATTTGAATCCACACTTATCATTCCAATTCTGCAAAAGTTACATTAAATTCCTTGTGCAATCATAATTTAAATAGAGATGATTCATAGATTTGAGTTACCTAAGAATAATTATGGTGCCAATCCATATGGAAGGATGAAACTGTCAGTCACAGAGGTTTGAGCACTAGAGCAAGAAGTATTTTCAGCCTATGAATGTAAAAAATAGATGTTTCCATTCAATAACATAAGTGCATTTAACCCCTTAATGACCATGTGATTTTCCAATTTTTCATTTTTGTTTTTTACTCCCAGCATTCCCAAAGCCATATTTTAGTTTTCCATTCACATAGCTGCATAAGAGCTTGTTTTTTGTGGGATAAGTTGCACTTTCTAAGGACACCATTTCCGGTTGCATACAGTGTAGTGGGAAGTGAGAAAAAATTCCAAATGGGATGGAATTATAGAAAAAAAAAACACAATTCCACCACAGTTTTATGGATTTTTGTTTTTAAAGCGTTTCCTATGTGGTAAAACTGACATTACTTTCATTCTATGGGTCTTGCTTTTTTCCCACACTGAAAAAAAAAAAAAACAGCATGAAAAAAAATATGATCATGCTCTTGGTGCCCAATCCAGGCTGATTCGCATACTGAAATGAATGGAAGTTGAAAAAAATGCACTGTATGTGCCAAAAGCCACACAAAAAATAAGCTCGAATTCTGCTGATTTTTTCAATGTGTTTTCTAAATCCGTCATGTGAACATATCTTTACTGTTCTGGACCTGGCTGTAAGACAACTAGCTGGAGCTGGAGCCTCTCCTCTCTGCCTTGTCACCTGTAGTAGGACCACTAGATTGTTAAAGGGGTTGTCCGAGTTATTTTTTTGTTCTTTATATGTTTCTAACTTGTCAGGTATAACAACTTTCCCATATACTTTGTGTTTCTAAAGCTGCTGGTTTCTCAGAGTTGACTGAGGGTCACATGACCTGTGATGTCACCTTATCTCCCTGCTCTGTGATGTTTCGTGTACAAGCCTCAGAGTTCAGATAACAGTCTGTACACGAGACGTCACTGGCCACGCCCCCTTTCTTTGCCTGGCTCCTGCTATCTGCTCTCTTCCTGGATTCTTTCAGATAAAACATTAACCCCTTCAGCCAGAACACACTGAGGGCTCAAGGCTTTATAACAAATAGTAGCTGCAGCAGTGAGAGGAGACAAATGCTGGGCAAGGAGCTATAGAGGAATTGTACAAGAACAGGTAGGGAGAATTTCCTGTGTGTATCAGCAGTGTCATTGTACAGCTGGGACTTGTAGTCCTACACAAACATGCTGCTGAGTATCCCAGCAGGCAGACATGTACTCACAGCACTTATATTCACTGCCTTTGCAGAGAAGGGGGGAGGGGCAGAGATTGTTATTACTGCATGTAAACAAAGGCCAGAAGAGAACCAGGGAAATGAGGAAATATAGATTTTTTTTTGCCTAAAACTTGCTGAACTTAGTTATATATTGCTGCCCATCAGATTTACAGTGCTATATTTTTTTTTTCCATAACTTGGACAACCCCTTTAAGTCCTGCCTCTCCAACACAGTCCTGTGAATCAGCCCTTAGGATGTGAACATTTTTGTGTCAAAGTTGTATTGAAATTCTAAATATACAAAAAAATTACACATAAAGATATTAGTTAATAAATGTAGTTCAAATCAGTTGGTAAATGGAAATGGAGTAGCATGTTCTTCACTGTGTAATGCAGCCATTCTTATACTGCATTACACTTTTAATTATATCATTGTATACGCATCCTAAAGAAGAGCACTTCTAATAGCAGACACAAATATGGTAAAGTAGTATCTAAATCCTCATTGTGCTAGAATTTATAATACACCCTCATGTTTAGATGACTGGCACTTTTAGTGTAAATGGTTTTGTAATCGATCATATTGTGTGAAGCTTCATCGGCTGAATTTTGCTAAATTTTAATGATCTGTAAATTTTATGGAACTATTTTGAAGCTCCCTGCAGAGTTTCGGAATAACAAGACCATACAAGCTGTGTCTACTAAGCAGATTAAGCAGATCATTGGTTTCTCTTTTACTTGAACATAATAGCATTTTAATAGAAGACAACTTGGCAAGAAGCTATTTATCATGGGAGTATTTTATGTTGAAAATTGATAATAGTCTGTTGTGGTATGTTTAGCAAATAAACGTTATTTTTTTAGGATTGTGTCTTTTCTGATCCCCAACACTCTGAGGGACATTTACTAAGACCAGCGAACCATACGCCGGTCTTCATCCCTCTGCGCTGCCGGTGGATGCAACAAAGTTTTATAGAGGATCAAGCCTCTACAGAACTTTGGCTCTTGCTGCCACTGGCTGTGCGACATGCTTTAAACTGCACCAGCTCCCTTGTTGGCGTAGTTTAAGGCCATTTTCCACGCAATAGACTGGCATTGAAAATGATGAATGAGACAGGCAGGCCAGCCCGTCCTCTTCCTTGCCCACACCACGCCCCCTTTTTCTGCCGTAAAAGTGGTGTGAGCGGGGTAAAGTCACAGATTTTGTAGCAAAACACCTTTGCTACAAAATCTGCTACCTAATTATGCCAAAAAATGGCAATAAATTACCGCCTATATAGATGTGCCGCAGATTTACTATTGATTTCAACCCGTACACTGGAAGTGTATAAATTTGCAGCCTTTTCACTTCACAAGCATTCTGTGGATTTGAAAATGTGCAGAGTGCCCATTTATCTGCACTGAATTTTTCTACTATTTTTAGGAGGCACCACACTGCAAATTAACAGCAAATACGCCATGTCTGAGTACTACAGTTTCCATTGTGTAAGTGTAATGACTGTAGATAGGGACAGACGAGGACTGTGAGTCTCTGAACTAGAACCCAGTCTACTTCCCCTACCTACTTTCAGTATAAGCCCTAAATGGCAGGAATGCAACTGGATGACAGTCCCTACACTAATATAAGGGCAGGACAAACAACAACATACAATAAGTTCAAAAGCAGAGTCGATCGAAATGGGTCAGAACCAGATGGGCTACACAGTACCAAAACATGAGACAAAAGAAGGTCAGTAAACAACCCGAAATCAAAAGGTAATCAAGAACAGTAACAAAGAGCCAAAAAAATCTATCACTGGCAATGATAATATGGCAATATGGATCAGAGCCAGTTTAGTCCAGTGCCTAGTGCTCCCATAGGTCAACATAAAAACAGACAAAACAATAGGGCAACTGGGCTGTCAGTCAGCCACACTGCCTGTCTCTCCTGATGCACACACACTGCAGGCAGAAACAGAGCATTACACCCAATAACTAAGGACATGAACGCGTCCCTGAGGGGCATGGCTCAGTAGCGTGTTTCTCCCAGCACAGCTGTGCCGAAGCTGAAGAACACACTACTGGAGCCCGAACAGGTAAGTTTCTTACATTAAATCAATATGATTTTCATAATTCTGTATATTTTTTCATTTCAAATAATACATTTATAATGTTATGACACCTAACAAAAATGGCCCTAACTATTTATGAGCAACATAACAAAAATATTGAGAATGCAAAACTAATCCTTCACTGCACAAGTATGTACCATGGGGAAGATTTACTAATCAAAATACCCCAGAATTCTGGCTCAATTTGCACCAAAAGACTGGCATGCATGCTTTGCACCACATTTATTAAGTGTTTTAGACTTTGGTACAGGATGCATTTTTTACCACAAAAAGCATGAATGAAATGCAACATTGTGTGCCAAAAACGTTGGCAAATTTTTGGAGTAAAACTAGACCAAAAAATAGGTGGTGTAATGTTGCACTATACAGTCTAAGGATACAACACATTTATCATCCAGCATCTGCAACTATGATAAATATGGCGTAGCTTAACCCTTTAACAACTGGGTCAATTTCCTTTTTGTATTTGTGATTTTTCTTCCCCACATTCCAATAGCCATAACTTTTAAAATTTTCTGCTCACATGGCCATATGAGGGCTTTTTTTTGGGCGGGACAAGATGCATTTTATAATGGCAACATATAATTTACCATGTAGATTACTGTATAATTCCGGTAGCTCTCACCGTGTACTATGTATAAATTAGAGGGTGCTCTACCTAAAAGGTCACCCAAACCTTTTCAGCAAAAATGAGTAAATGTATAATTAAAAGTGGTAGGCACACCTCTTACTGGTATGTATAGATCAAATATTTAATCACATAAAAATAAGATAGCAATAAAAACAAAGGATAAAAAAATAAAATACAATACATATAAGAGCTCAACACCAAAGCAATAAGTCAGCAGATATCCGCAATCAAATATAGGTGTGCAAATGTCAGCGTCTAGATATATCACTAATTCTCTTATGATCCCGGGTTTTTAGCTTAGTTCAGCTTTCATGTGCAAATATTCAATTAGTCGCTCCTATATAGTCTCTGGAATCCACCTTTTACTCCTTCTGTGGAGTGGTTACAATATGGTAATCAAATCTTTACAGTGAATGCATATGGATATCACAGTCAATTCCTAATGGAGCAAATATTCGCACTCATATGTATTGTTTCCAATACGATATAGTTGCGTTCCACGATGTTATTACATAAAGTAACTTGTTAGTTTGTGTTACTCACGTACTGAGTGTCCCGGAGTGTTGTGGACGCTGTATTTCCCTCTCTCCGTCTTCTCCACGAGGTGCAGGTACAGCTGATGTGCACTCTCTTACCTTCCACCTGGGAACAATACTTGTGAGGTTTTAATTCCGCTTGGTTCCATATGCAATTTGGACGTTTGTATATCTTTTTCAAAGACTAGTCATATATTCTTTTTAGGCATGCCTTAACTTCTTTCGTCCTGGGGTACTCTCACTTCAACCATACGCGTTTCGGTGTTTCCAACACCTTCCTCAGTGGTGATATCTACCCCTTTCAATTTTCAACACATTAAATACCCTCTTTTAGCCAACAACTGGACTGGATCTGGCTACTTCCCAAAGGATTGTTTCTCAAGTTGCTTGTAAACACTGAACTGGCTGATATCTTTTTCATATTCAGTTTAAATTACACATATATATTCTGAATATATATATTCTGAATATAAAGAGTACCCCAGGACGAAAGAAGTTAAGGCATGCCTAAAAAGAATATATGACTAGTCTTTGAAAAAGATATACAAACGTCCAAATTGCATATGGAACCAAGTGTCTCAAAGCACAAGCGGAATTAAAACCTCACAAGTATTGTTCCCAGGTGGAAGGTAAGAGAGTGCACATCAGCTGTACCTGCACCTCGTGGAGAAGACGGAGAGAGGGAAATACAGCGTCCACAACACTCCGGGACACTCAGTACGTGAGTAACACAAACTAACAAGTTACTTCATGTAATAACATCGTGGAACGCAACTATATCGTATTGGAAACAATACATATGAGTGCGAATATTTGCTCCATTAGGAATTGACTGTGGTATCCATATGCATTCACTGTAAAGATTTGATTACCATATTGTAACCACTCCACAGAAGGCGTAAAAGGCGGATTCCAGAGACTATATAGGAGCGACTAATTGAATATTTGCACATGAAAGCTGAACTAAGCTAAAAACTCGGGATCATAAGAGAATTAGTGATATATCTAGACGCTGACTTTTGCACACCTATATTTGATTGCGGATATCTGCTGACTTATTGCTTTGGTGTTGAGCTCTTATATGTATTGTATTTTATTTTTTATCCTTTGTTTTTATTGCTATCTTATTTTTATGTGATTAAATATTTGATCTATACATACCAGTAAGAGGTGTGCCTACCACTTTTAATTATATAATTTACCATGTCTTGTACTGGAAAACGGGAAAAAAATTAATTTTCTTTGTGGTATCCAAATACCACATTTGGATACCAAATTTGCATAGTTTTTATTTTGTTTTTATTACTTTTTTTAAAAATAAAAACCTTTGAAAAAAATCTAAATTTTCTTTGTATTATGATTTTCTGACAGACATAACTTTTTTATATTTCTGTCTATAGAGCTGTATTACAGCTTGTTTTTTTGCTGGGAAAACTGTAGTTTTTATAGATACAATTTTTGGGGCACTTAGAACCATTTGATCACTGGTATTCAATTTTTTTGGGGTAAAGTGATTAAAAAATGGTGAATCAGGTGTTTTTCATTTTTTTCATTATGGCATTCACCAAGCAGGAATAATATTTTTAGATTTTAATAGTTCAGGCATTTTCAGATGCAGCTATACCTGTTATGTTATCTTTTTAATTGTTTCTATGTTTATATGTAAAATTGGGAAAAAGGGGGATTTGAATTTTTAATATTCCTATTTATTTTTTTTTCCTTTTTACTCAGTAACTTATAGCACCCTCAGGGGCTATAACCTGCGATCTTCTAATCGCTTCTCCCATAGACCATAATAGAGAACTATTATGGTCTATGCAATTTTCATTGTCTGCCTGTGAAGTTGTGCCTCTGCATTGCTTCACAGGCAGCTTAACATGACAGGCCTGGGAACCTTCAGCAGGCACCATACTGTCATGGTAACTGTTTGGAGCCCCATGATTTCACTGCGGGGCTCCGATTGGAAAGCAGTGGGAGGACAATATATTGTTGGGGCATTGCCATTTAGGAGGCACTCATCAGACACTATTGTCCTGTGGGCACTCTGGGTACTAATACTATTTTGGGAGCACTATGATTGTGTGAAGCACAAAAAGGGATTACATTTACTCTATGGTGCACCAAGCTTTGGTTATTACTACATCTGCGGGGGCAGGGAGTTCTAAAATTTTCCCTGGCGCCCACACACTTTAGTTATGTCCCTGAGGGGAAAGGATACTTGGCCCATATACTTTAGTTATCTCCCTGAGGAAAAAGGAGACTGGGCCCATACACTTTAGTTATAGTTCCAGAGGGGAAAGGAGACTGATGATGACGTGGATCTTGGGGGAGTAATAGACATAAAGAGCATGTCACTGATTTTGCAAGTTGTAGACAAAAAAAAGCTGAAAAAAGGGTCATGCGACACTGTCCAGCAGTCAACCATAAAAGCACAGATTAGCAGGGGTGTTGAGGTGGACATGGAACATGGTCTATTTTTTGTTTAAACAGTGAAAAGTAGTTTAAAATTACATTAAATGGCAATTTGGGACTTTTTTTTAATACAAACAAAATTTTTTGAATAATCCATTTAATCATGAATGTAAAGCATGGTGAGCAATGTGGCTCCTAGAATGAAAACAAGCTCAGAGTCTACTGGGAACATAATAATTTCAAGAATCTTTCTGCATCATAAATTCCACCAATATCAAGAACAGCACCAGCTCTTTATTGCCACCAGCAAATTCCCTGGAACTACTGTAATCCATTCACCTCCAGGTTCCTTGGCTGGCTACCTGCCTTGGTTGAACCTCATCATGAAAGCATCCACCACCAAGTCTGCCCCATATCATGCACAATAGAGCACCACTTTAATTCAATCTAACTTCTCGGTGCCCATTTATAAAGTGATAACAATGTAAGGACATAGTGGGACGCTTGATGACAATTATGGGACAGTGGAACAGCAGCTGACTACCAAGACTGTCCTAGCTGGATCCTGGACAATTGGGAGGTTTGAGGATGTCAGTAATAATTTTCATTCAAGCTGACACTTTTCAGATGGAAGTGTTAATTTTGAAAAGAAACACACCCACCTTTTCTGTACGGGTTTACATAAATGAGACCCTCAATTTCTGTAAAGATTTTCTACAGTCACCTAGAAATATAAAACCCTCGCTTGTGCTATTTCACTTAGCCTATGTCTGGTGGCGATGGGTGTAAACGATACATTTATCATTAAATAGTGTAAAGAATAAAGTACATTTTAAAATATATTTATTAGGATCAGCTTATTTAATGTATGCTATGAAAAATTAATTTCTCATTTCATCTCATTCCATGAAGTTCCAGTAGAGAGAATGTGAAATTATCTGCATATGTGAAGGTCTTTTACAAAGAAACCTTAAGACACACAAAAGAACTTCTGACATATTATTATCAATGAAGAATCGTCTTAGTTTTCAGAATTATACTGAAATGAAGTATATTTATTGAGGGTGTCAACCTGCCTATTGGATAAGATAGTGAAGGAGCTCAGCCTTTACAGTGCAATGCACAGACCCACACCGCTCTTACACAAAAGGGTTTAAAGGTCACACTTCCTTTGCATTTATGCATTAATATCATTTGCCAATGATGTGCCTAATCCTTCTTAGCATGTTAATAGAGAAGGAAAGGGAAATGTAGCAATCACCTACTAATGAACAAACATTCTTCACCATGGGATTTATAGATCATGATTATATATCAGCGTTTGCGGCTTTACTTTACAGACTGTGATTAACATTGGAGACAGCATACATTGTACAGAACATCTAGTGTAGGCAGTTTGGCTGTCTGAGGTTCTGGTTTACTCACAATCACTGTACTGTAAGCTGTTGTAAGTTTAGTCTGCCTAGTTCAATCTGTACTTACATACAAATAATTGAACTATATATGCAAAAATATCTAATAAGTTAATTCCTTAAAAAAGGTAAAGCAAACAAGGCCACCCAAGAAATAGGAACCCCCCCTTTCATACATACTATTAGGGTATCCCCCTCTATTGAGGCTACTTTCACACTAGTGGCACAGGTGTCTGGCAGGATGTTCACCTGCCAGATCCGTGCTGCTGCTAGTGCACGTGTGCGACCGGAACTACACTCCGGCCCCATGTCGTAGTTTTTGTCCGGCCGCCTCTCAGCATGTTTGCATGCTGCGGCCAGAACTCTGGCCCACCCCCATTATAGTGAATGGGGATGGAGCGTAGTTCCGGCCACACACATGCAGTAGCGGCAGCACGGATCCGGCAGGCCGTTAACCCGCCGAAACAGCCTGCCGGACACCGGTGCCTCTAGTGTGAAAGTAGCCTAACCACAGCAGATTAATTCTAAGCATGCAGTCATTTGGAATATGGTTGCCAATTCATTTAGTGCGAAATTTAATACTCTGGTTGCATCTTGGCCATGACACTCTTCACTTCCCTTAATCAAGTTGCCTACTAATGTGAATACTGTACTTCAGAGTTCTAGTATTCTTACTTATGCATCAATATTTTATGCTGTAAAGTATAAAATGCTTTGAAGATATTAAAATGTTAGTAACATAGTAACATAGTTTATAAGGCTAAAAAAAGACATCTGTCCATCCAGTTTGGCCTGTTATCCTGCAAGTTGATCCAGAGGAAGTAAAAAAAAAACCCTGTGAGGTAGAAACCAATTTTCCCCACTTTAGGGGAAATAAATTCCTTCCCAACTCCAATCAGGCAATCAGAATAAGGGCCCATTCACACGACTGTGGTGCACGGTCCGGGACGGTCCGTGAAAACCCGGACCGTGCTCCTTCTGAGGGCAGGAGCGCCCAGCGTCATTAGTTGCTATGGCGCCGTGCGCTTCCTGAGGCCGCAGCTGTACAGTGATTCACTGTACACGCTCGTATAGAGTGTAACACTGTACAGCGGCGGCCTTAGGAAGTGCACGGCTTCATAGCAACCAATGACGCCGTGCGCTCCTGCCCTCAGGAGCACGGTCCGGGTTTTCACAGACTGTCCCAGATCGTGCTCCACAGTCGTGTGCAAGGGCCCTAACTCCCTGGATCAACGACGCCTCTGTTTTAGACGCTGTACTTAATGAGCACAGCTGCGACTTGTCTGCCCCTCTTCCTGATTTATAGTTTAAGATGTGTGCATGCACTGAGAAGAATCAGACTGACCAGCTTGTCAGTACTGTTTTATTATCTTACACAGCATGTTATATAGTCTGTGAGAACAGGGTGGGCTAGGTGGTCTTACATAGCATATTATAATATACATGGCAGTTACTGATTGGTTTACATATGAAAAAAGAATTCTTCTGGGTATGCCTCCTTGCATTCTTGCCTTAGGCGTATTCTTCCCGGAGGTGCCATCTTGATTGTAGTTGCCACCATATAGCTTAAAGGGATCATCCAATCTCAGACAATGGGGGCATATCGCTAGGAAATGCCCCCATTGTCTTATAGGTGCGGGTCCCAAAAGAGAAGGAGGGCCCACTGCGCATGCGCAGCCGCCCTCCATTAATTTCTATGGGGCCGCCGAAAATAGCTGAGCACTGGCTCGGCTATTTCCTTCTGCTACATAGAAATGAATGGGAGCGGTGGCCGCGCTTGCGCGGTGCACTCCCATTCATTTCTATGAGTGCAGCGGGGAGCTGCGCCTGGTGGTGGCCGGACCCCAGGAAACCCGGGGTCCTCCAGGGACAGCGCTCCCCACTCCGTTCTCGATATAGGTGTGGGTCCCAGCGGTGGTCCTAGTGATATGCCCCCATTGTCTGAAATGGGACAACCCCTTTAAGCAACCATCTTAGACTAACAATTCTAAATAGACATTTTATCCATAACCACTCTCTAGTAACTATAACCTTTAATATTATTACACTCCAGAAATACATCCAGGCCCCTCTTGAACTCTTTTAGTGAACTTACCATCACCACCTCCTCAGGCAGAGAGTTCCATAATCTCACTGCTCTTACCTCTTCTATGTTTGTGTACAAACCTTCTTTCCTCCAGACGCAGAAGATGTCCCCTCGTCACAGTCCTGGGGATAAATAGATGATGGGAGAGACCTCTGTACTTACTCCTGATATATCAATACATAGTTTAGATTGCCCCTTAACTAACTCACCTAGAGTTTTTTCATATATACTTGGAAAGTATGATTTGGCCAAATTATTGGATGATATAAATACAGGGGTAAAGGCTGTATACACAGAATTACGAAAAATGAATATACGAGTTGTACAGTGTCCTATATGATCTCTCTGATGTCACACAGTATTTGTAATCTGAAAGTCAATTATTAATTCAAAGTAACGGAAAAAACCCTGTAGTAAGTAATAAAGACACATTGAAACCTTCTATTTTTGGCACCATATTTCTATTAAAAAAACAATGATGGACCTTTTGACAGATTTTATTAATTTTTATGGGACTCAAACTGATGCTAGGGTGATGGATAGATTCAAACTTATGGGTGGGTGACAGGCTGAAGTGACTGATGTAGACTAATATCAATTTGTCATCAGGATTAGTTGAAGAGCAAAAATACAGCCATTAGCGCTGTTCACACTCACATCATGGCTCTTTTCTGTCAGTTTTCTGTTGCTCCATACTGGCAGAATATTCTAATTGGAAACATAGTGGATCTGTTTTAAGTCAGTGGGGTCCATTATTATGCAGCATAGATCCTTTAAAGACAGAAGGAACATAAGAAAACAAAAAGAATGCTGATACAGTGAAAAATCATTTTACCAGGCTATATATGAAATGTTAAACTTAATTATTACGGCAATCTGATTCACCTTTAATTAAAGTTGCATTTTGTTCCTTATATGTTGTTCTTATTTTTATGATAGATTTCCTTTCAACAAAAATACCTTTCACTGCAAATAATGTCTGGGCTCATTTCCTTCAAATTTCCTGAAAGTTTCTTATGACATACAATTTCATGGTTTACTTTTTTACAAGCACCTGATGCAAAGAAGGGATTAGAATTATGATGCTACTGTGTGCCTGACTTTTTTTTTTTGTTGCAATATATCATTTTTATACATGAACATACTCATAAGGTATTGCAGAATAGAATTAACCCTTTATCACTATAATCTCACTAGAATTGAAGGGCTTATGCAGCGAGCCCCGGAGGAGCAAGTGCAGAAGATGAGAATGGTAGCAGACCTGATGAAGTGTTGTGTCATGGTGTACTCCCTTAGGTCATTGCTCCCAGAGTATCAGTGCATTGGAAAAGTAGTATTAAAAAATGAGGCCAGAATTGAACATATAAAAGTCTTTTTTTTACTAAGTGCCATGTAGAAATTCAGGTACATTCAACGGCAGCAGATTCCATGTGCAATTTTCTGCTACCAGTAAGGAATATAGAGGCAGGTTAGATTGCTGCCATTTAGCACTTGTATTGTACTGGTCTAGTAGTAGTCTGGGTGATAAGTGTCTTAGCTGTGTTTAAATGCTGATAGTCGCTGGTCACTCTGCTGTCTATCTTCTCAAGGATTCACTTGAGGCACAATCAAGTTGATCTCTCTGAAGATCCTCTCTTAGAAGCAGGATCTCTGTAGTGTGCCTCCTCTCCACTCTCTGTCTGGAAAGGAACTCCCCCTTCTAAGCTGGAAGCAGGGCCAGCCCACTCCTACCAAGAGGGGAGGAACAGGGGGGTTAGTCCTGATCCTTGCCAACCATATCCATACATATCCTCACTGGATATGCCAAAAACATATAAAATGCATAACATATCTATTTAACATATTACATAACATTTTACTATATTGTAGTACCCCCGAGTCTGGGGTACTACATTTATCCCATTTACTATAGTCTGTGATGCTGGGCAGCCTCTAGACAAAGTCAGTCTCCTTCCCCCTCTCACAACTAGTATATATCTTTCTTACTTCCCCTACAGAAAGAGTCTTCTCAGCTATACTGTCATGGTACTGCAGAGGCTACGTTACTTCCCTGATAAGCTGAGGATCACCATTCAGAGGACCTGTTATTTGGGTGGGGTGATGTCACTGCCCTTATGATGTTCTTCTTTATGTTGTAAGGTAAATAAAGACCAAATAAAATTGCAACAAATAACCTTACTAACACTATTGCAATAGCACTCATACCGGTTACTATCTTTTTAAGAGGTACAATGGTACAACGGTGTGTACGTTTGGCGCTATATTACTTCACACAGTCTCAACCAAACTCTTCACATCTTCCAGATATCCGGTGTCAATCACTCTCTATCAGACCCTGCATCCAAAAGCTCTAGCTCTTGGTCACAGTTCCTTTACTGTTTCAAGCGTTTCATGCAGCTTATCATATTCCCATGTAGCTTGCCATAATCTCAAGGCTTTCGAGGGCCTAGAGCTGGGCGATATGGCCAAAAAAAATCTAGATTTTTTTAAAAATTTTGGACGTTTCACAATTTAGATCTCGATTTTCTTATGTTATTAAAAATATAAAAAAATAAATAAAAAAAAGCCTACTGTGCCCCATCAGACCTCACATCAGCCCACTGTGCCCCCACCAGACCTCACATCAGCCCACTATACCCCCATCAGACCTCAGATCAGCCCACTGTGCCCTCATCAGACCTCAGATCAGCCCATTGTGCCCATCAGACCTCAGATCAGCCCATTATGCCCTATCAGACCCCACATTAGCCCATTGTGCCCCATCAGACCCCACATCAGCTCATTGTGCCCCATTAGACCCCAGATCAGCCCATTGTGCCCCATCAGACCCCACATCAGCCCACTGTGCCCCATCAGACCTCAGATCAGCCCATTGTGCCCCATCAGACCCCACATCAGCCCATTGTGCCCCATCAGACCCCATATCAGCCCATTGTGCCCCATCAGACCCCACATCAGCCCAGTGTGCCCCCATCAGACCTCAGATCAGCCCACAGTAGTGCCCCCTTCAGACCTCAGATCAGCCCACATTAGTGCCCCCTTCAGACCTCAGATCAGCCCACAGTAGTGCCCCTTCAGACCTCAGAACAGCCCACAGTAGTGCCCCCTTGAAACCTCAGATTAGCCCACAGTAGTGCCCCCTTCAGCCCTCAGAACAGCCCACTAGGCCACCATAAGAATAAAATAAAAAAATCCCTTACCTGTCCTGAGCCACGGCTCCGCTCCAGGTCCGGCGCTCCTCAGTCTTCTTCTCCCGGCGCTGCACTGTCACCTGACTGACGTAGTGCGCGCACTCTGACCTGACGCTGCACGCGGTCAGGACAGTGCAGCGCGGCCCCGGAGAAGAAGAGGAGCGCCGGACACCGGAGCGGAGCCGTGGCGCAGGACAGGTGAGAGATTTTTTTTATTTTATCTGGCGGGCGCCATTTTAGGAAAATCGAGTTCACGATTTTCCTAAAAAATAAAATCGTGAGGCTTTTAATTGGTGAATTGATCGAATTAATTTGATTAATCACCCAGTCCTACGAGGGCCTAGTACTTCACTCACTCTTCCAAAAAATGTCAAGTAGACAAACATACCTCAGGACCACCCGACCACATCTCAGGTCTCCTCTCTGCTCCCACTTGGCCACATGCAATCAAGCAGCAGTCATGGATGGGTTCTTGCTTCTCAGATGCTCCTGTGTTACCACAACTATCTGTCAAGTTTCTCACATAGAAAAATAGGCAAAATAATGTAACGCCTCCCGGGGGTCCCAGGCGGCGCACGCGTACTTACCGCTGCGGCCGGCGTTCTCGCTCTTTGCTGCCGTGATGTTTGTTGCTTGGTCAGTGTGAAGTCTTGTTCTCTTTTGCCCTGGGCTCCAGGTGCTGCATTTTATTAGGTCAGCTCCTTAATTGGTTCCTCCCCTTTCCTCCTGTCTGTAACTATATAAGTCCTCCTTGGACACTTACTCCTTGCCTGAGCGTTATAAGTCATCCTGACTTGCGAAGGTTCCCGTATTGCCTTAGTCCTGCTGTAGTGTGAACACCGCTCTAGTCCAGCTATAGAGTGAACACTGTCTTGGCCTGCTGACGTGTGAACACCGCTCTAGCCCTGCTGAAGTATGAACACCGCTCTAGTCCTGCTGAAGTGTGAACACCACCCCAGTCCTGCTGCAGTGCGAACATTGCCCTAGTCCTGCTGTTGTTTGAACACTACTATCCAGTACCTGGCTTCCGTTCCTGGCTCCTGTTTGTGGTTCCTGTTCCTGATTCCCGCCCCTGGCTGATCCTCTCTGGTCTGCTTCCAGTGCATTGCTGACTCCAGTCATCCTTCCACATCTCCTCCCTTGGTGTGTGTCTGTCCTGCGTATCTGTCTCTCTGGTGTTTTGCACCTTAGTACTCTGTCCGTCTGGCCAGCTGTCACGAGTATTGTCTCACCCCAAGAGGTAGCGACCTGGTGTACCTCCTCGAGAAAGCCTATCCCCACCATCAGGGGTACTGTGAAGAACGGGAGGTACACTTAGACAACGCCCTTAGGGGGAAGACATTCTCGTGACACAGTGGATCCACATCCACTGATCTTGACAGTACGCTCAGGCCATGGATCCCGCTGGTCACCCCAAGCCTGCGTCTACGCCAGGGTTCCATGACTGTGGGCCAGTATTCAATTCAGTTCCGGACACTGGCCGCTGAACTAGCATGGAATGATGAGGCTCAGCTAGCAGTTTTCTGGGAAGGTCTTTCAGGGCGGATTAAAGATGAGCTAGCTGGTCGTGACCGTCCATCTACCTTGAATGATCTGGTCACTTTAGCTACCAGAATTGATCTGCATTTCAGGGAGCATTCCAGGGAGGACTTGTGTAGCAAAAGAGCACCTCGCCTTGCTCCTTCCTTCCAGAGGCCGATCCAGCCTCCAGTTTCTGCTTCCTCGGAGGAGCCTATGCAAGTGGAACGTCTCCGATTGTCGGATCAGGAGCGACAACACCGCAGAGCTGAGAACTTGTGCCTCTATTGTCCTGGCAAGGCCCATTTTGCCCGGAATTGTCCGCTGAAACCGGGAAACTCCAAAGTCTAGGACATGTTGGAGAGGTGGTTCTAGACATGGAGAAGTCCTCTCCTAAGCTTTCAATTCCTGTGATCCTCTCTCATGAGCGAACCAGCGTCACTGTGTCTGCCTTCCTGGATTCAGGCTCCGCTGGTAACTTTATCCTGCAAGATCTTGTCAGTCAGTACCGGCTTCCAACCTCCCGGCTGTCGAGACATCTATCTATTGCGTCGGTAAACGGAATGCCACTACCTGAGCCAGTGCAGTTTGTTACCATGCCCCTTAGACTGCAAGTTGGGGTTTTGCACTCTGAGGAGATCGTCTTCTATGTCCTGCCAGCTTCCGTGAATTCAGTCATTCTTGGTCTTCCCTGGCTTCACCAGCATTCTCCAACCCTGGACTGGCACTCTGGTGAAATCCTCCGGTGGGGACCCTCTTGCCTCTCCACCTGCCTGTCTGAAGTCCGGCCCACTCCTCCGCCTCCACCGACGGGGGATCTATCAGGACTGCCATCACAGTATGCCAGTTTTGCTGATGTATTTAGTATAAAGAAGGCTGAAACACTGCCATCGAACCGATCCTATAATTGTCCAATTGACCTTCTACCAGGAACTACTCCCCCTCGCGGTTGAGTTTATCCACTCTCACTTCCTGAGACCCAGGCGATGTCAGTCTACATCAAGGAGAATCTTGAGAGGGGATTTATCCACAAGTCCACTTCGCCAGCTGGTGCAGGATTCTTCTTCGTCCAGAAGAAGGATGGATCTTTAAGACCTTGCATAGACTATCGGGGCCTTAATCAGATCACCGTCAAGAATAAGTATCCATTGCCATTGATCCCAGAACTCTTTGACAGAATTCGTGGAGCGAAGATCTTCTCCAAACTAGACCTGCGAGGGGCATATAATCTTGTCCGCATCCGAAAAGGAGACGAATGGAAGACCGCTTTTAACACACGGGACGGCCATTACGAATATCTCGTCATGCCTTTTAGACTTTGTAATGCCCCAGCGGTCTTTCAGGAGTTTGTCAATGATGTTTTCTGGGACCTGCTTAATGTCTGTGTTGTGGTCTACTTGGAAGATATTCTCATCTTTTCTCCTGATCTGACCTCACATCGGAAACATGTCCGTCTTGTCCTGCGACGGCTCAGAGAGAACCGGCTATATGCGAAACTGGAGAAGTGTATTTTTGAGAAAAACTCTCTGCCGTTCCTTGGATTCGTTGTCTCTGATACCGGTCTGAAAATGGATCCAGACAAACTTAAAGCAGTGTTGAACTGGCCACGCCCCCAGGGTCTCCGAGCAATTCAGAGATTCTTGGGATTCGCCAACTTCTACCGCCAGTTCATTCATAGTTTCTCTTCTCTCACCGCCCCGATCTCTGCCCTGACCAAAAAGGGAGTGAACGCAAAAGTATGGACCCCGGAGGCAGAGGCGGCTTTCACCGAGTTAAAACAGGCTTTTACATCTGCTCCTGTTCTTCATCATCCGGATGTCGCCAAGCAATTTCTCCTAGAGGTGGATGCCTCTTCCATTGGAGCTGGAGCAGTCCTATTGCAGAAGAACTCCAGAGGCAAGATGATTACCTGCGGTTTCTTCTCTAAACTCTTTTCTTCTTCTGAGAGGAACTATTCTATCGGGGACAGGGAACTTTTGGCCATTAAGTTGGCCTTGGAAGAATGGCGACATTTGCTGGAAGGTACACAACATCCTGTGGTGACTTACACGGACCACAAGAACCTGATCTACCTCCAAACTGCACAACGCCTAAATCCTCGTCAAGCTAGATGGGCACTGTTCTTTTCTCGTTTCAACT
The DNA here is from genome assembly GCA_900303285.1 of Rhinella marina. NCBI lineage: Eukaryota > Metazoa > Chordata > Amphibia > Anura > Bufonidae > Rhinella > Rhinella marina. The sequence continues at coordinate 428,248 of ONZH01003971.1, forward strand.
TTGAGCTACACTTTCGCCCTGCTGAGAAGAATACCAAAGCAGATGCTCTTTCCCGGTCATTTGATTCTTCTGATCAGCAAGAGGAACCCCAGTATATTATTGATCCTGCTCGTCTGATTTCCGTGGCTCCCGTCCAGATTAAAGACATTCCTCCTGGGAAGATATTTGTACCAGTCTCCAAAAGGAGGCGTATTTTAGCTTGGGGTCATGACTCCAAACTTGCTGGTCACCCAGGGGTTCGTAAAACCATCCAGCTTCTCTCACGGCATTACTGGTGGCCTAACCTCTCTCAAGAGGTGGAGGAATACGTCTCCGCCTGTACCATCTGTGCTCAAAACAAATCCCCCAGGTCCAAACCATCTGGTCTGCTGTTACCCCTTTCCATTCCAGATGCCCCTTGGCAACACATTGGTATGGACTTTGTTACCGATTTACCACTGTCTTCTGGTTGCACCGTCATTTGGGTAGTTGTGGATCGCTTTTCTAAGATGGCCCATTTCATTCCTCTGTCTGGACTGCCCTCTGCCACCAAACTTGCCAGTCTCTTCGTGGAGCACATCTTCCGCCTACATGGCCTACCTTTACACATTGTCTCCGACCGTGGAGTTCAGTTCACTTCCAGGTTCTGGAGAGCTCTCTGCCATCTTCTAGAAGTGGAGTTGGATTTCTCGTCCGGATACCATCCCCAGACAAATGGACAAGTGGAACGAGTTAACCAGATACTGGAGAACTACCTTTGTCATTTTGTCTCTGCCCGACAAGACAATTGGGCCCAGCTGCTACCTTGGGCAGAGTTTTCTTACAATAACCACACCAGTGAATCCTCAGGCTCTTCACCATTCTTCATTGTCTATGGGTGCCATCCACGAATTCCTCTTCCTGTTACCGCTCCTTCTGGGGTACCAGCTGCAGATTCCTCTTTCAGGGACTTTTTAAAAATATGGCGTCAAGTCAAGGACTGCATCTCCAAGGCGGTGACTCGTATGAAGAAATATGCGGAATATGCGGACCTGACAGATCCCTTTCACCAGGGTTCACCGGGCTTCCGGCATGAATACTGGCTTTCTGTTGGAAAAATACAACTGCACAGGGTAATATTTTCCAGCAGAAAGAGGTTACTTATTCTGGAAGCTCGGTGGCCCCCGTTATAGTAAATGGGATCCACTGAGTGCCGGCAGTGTCCGATGTACGTATAGCTATTCCAGTATTCTGTTCCTATATAGGAAGAGAATACTAGAATTGCAACCACAAATGTGGACCTAGTCTAGACTGTAAGCTATTGAGAGATCACAAGTGGGTTTTAGTCCCAGTACGCAGTAGTTATTAGTCAGGTAAGCTAATGTGACATCACAATCACAAATGGATTTCAATTGTCATGTGAGCTTATGTGATATTACAAATGGATTTCAATCAATGTAACTTCACATGACATCAACAGTAGGGTTTTTCCTGGTAAAGTATTGTGACATCACAAGTAGTGTATTATCGTGAATTTGGGTAAAAATTCACTTAAGAGATTGGGTAAAAATAGACTTAAAGAGTCCCTTTTGCCACTCCTGAAATGCCGATTTTAATAGCTTCATGCACTCCCCATATAATAATTCTGTAGCATCAATAAGTAACTGATTGGAACTGAATTTTACAGTAGGGCTCCGATTGATTGACAGAGGGATCCTGCGACAGGGGTTAAATGACCGGGATTAGAGTTTTCTCCAATCCTGATCATTGGCAGTGGGTGTCAGCTTATTACACAATGAGCATTGGCTCAGCTTGTGAGCACACTCCATACATCTCTTACACATAAATGACATATAGTTATTTCATTCATTTTGTTTTAAAGGGTTGGAAAAAACGAGAGCCTTACCAGGGGCGGACTGGGAACTTAAAGTGGCCCTGGAAAAAATACTAAAAGTGGCCATGTTTTGTGGTTGGGTCCAAATTGATGGACCAGCAATACCATATTGTGTCACATTATACCACCCAACAGAGCCAAATACCACAGTCCATCACAAAATACTCCCAGCAGCACAAAATACATCCCCAAACACTTTCACTGGCTGGCCGTGAGGAGGGCTCAGGCGGCCCCCTGGGCATCGGCCCACCGGGAAATTTCCCTGTAAGGTCTATGGCCAATCCGCCCCTGAGCCTTACTCACCCTCACTGGTCCCAGCACTGCTGTTTCTTATGCTTACAGATCGTTGCTGTTCCCAGCTCTCTGGTCCAAGCTCCTGGCCCAGGAAGTGGAGAGCAGCAGGGACTCGTAAGTGTTAGAACGGCAGAGGTTGGGGAACTGTGAAGTGAGTAATGGTTCGATTTATTTCAACTTACTCTGAGCCATACATAAAATTTTATCTCATCGGACAACCCCTTTAATTGTTTTTACACAAAATCAACTTTGTCCCTGCAAGCAAAATGTTTCATCTACAAGAATACAAGACTCTTGATTATGATTTATCTTTCCTTAAAAACAATTGTGATTTAGAATAGATCACAAAAGAAAGTATAATATATGAGAGAATATAGCCACAGGAATATGCTCATTACTGAGCTATGTAGAGCTTGCAGTTAGTGCAGACTGGGTCATAGCCAGAAATGCAGCAGGAATGGTAAGGCCGAGCCACGCAACATTGTACTGATGTGTAGGTGAGGAAACCTGATGTGTTTTGTCTAGTTAGTGCAAAGGCAAGTGATAATTCTGTGTTATTTGTTGGAACAGTATCTGCATGTGTCCTATTTTTGGACTGACTAAAGCTAATTTTGGATGTTTACCTGAGAAGTGTCATTGTCAACTGCATTACAACATTTGAGAGAAAAAAAGTTTATACGGTAATTCAGAAAATGACTTATTTAGTGAGAAATCTGCTGTCCAAGGTGCTGAAATCTCCATCTATAGAGTAGACATTTCCTGTACTGTCAATGGTATTAGACAGTATATTACTATTTCACAATAATAATATTTATTTATATAGTGCCACCATATTCCACAGCGCTTTACAATTCACAATATAAACGGTACAATCAATGTGATTTATTATTGATAAGGAAGCAATAGAGGGACTAATGGAGACGGTGCACAGGGCCACATTCCTGGTGCACGAGGGAACACACAGAATAATACATATGATAGCCCGCTGAGGGTTTAGTGGTGAGAGGACTTTTCATTTAATGAAATAAAATGGATTTATTATTATAGGTTATGGGATAAATATAAATTGGGGGCTATCAGCGGTATGGCAGTCAGTTTTTGTTTAGGAGGATCTAATACCCTTCATTTATTTGGGTCAGATTTGTTGAATTGATGTATATAGTATAACACCTCCAGCCCCACATATTGTACAGTGTACAACACTACACATGCAGTATACAATGTAATACTCCACAGTATATAACATCTCCCAGTATACAGTACCCCACAGTATGCAGTATAGAGCATAACACCTCACAGTACACAGAACCCTACAACATGCAGTATAGCACCCCACAGTATATAGCACCCCACAGTATACAGTCAGCACACCACAGCATTCAATATAGCACTCCACAGTATAGAGTAAGCACCTTACAGTATGCAGTCAGCACCCCACAGTATTCAGTATAGCACTCCACAGTATATAGCACCCCACAGTATACAGCACCCCACAGTATTCAGTATAGCACTCCACAGTATATAGCACCCCACAGTATACAGCACCCCACAGTATTCAGGACCCCACAGTATGCAGTATAACACCCCACAGTATATAGCACCCCACAGTATATAGCACCCACACTATATAGCACCCCACAGTATACAGCACCCCACAGTATACAGCACCCCACAGTATACAGCACCCCACAGTATTCAGTATAGCACTCCACAGTATATAGCACCCTACAGTATACGGCACCCCGCAGTATTCAGTATAGCACCCCACAGTATTCAGGACCCCACAGTATGCAGTGATGTCACCGTACAGGGATAAAAACACAGTGATGTAACAGTACAGGAATAATAAACACAGTGATGTCACAGTACAGAGATAATAATCACAGTGATGTCACAGTACAGGGATAATAAACACAGTGATATCACAGTACAGGGATAATAAACACCGTGATGTCACAGTACAGGGATAATAAACACAGTGATGTCACAGTACAGGGATAATAAACACAGTGATGTCACCGTACAGGGATAATAAACACAGTGATGTCACCGTACAGGGATAATAAACACAGTGATGTCACCGTACAGGGATAATAAACACAGTGATGTCACAGTACAGGGATAATAAACACAGTGATATCACAGTACAGGGATAATAAACACAGTGATGTCACAGTACAGGGATAATAAACACAGTGATGTCACAGTACAGGGGTAATAAACACAGTGATGTCACCGTACAGGGATAATAAACACACTGAGGTCACTGTATAGGGATAATAAACACAGTGATGTCACCGTACAGGGATAATAAACACAGTGATGTCACCGTACAGGGATAATAAACACAGTGATGTCACAGTACAGGGATAATAAACACAGTGATGTCACCGTACATGGGTAATAAACACAGTGATGTCACTATACAGGGATAATAAACACAGTGATGTCACCGTACAGGGATAATAAACACAGTGATGTCAGAGTACAGGGATAATAAACACAGTGATGTCACAGTACAGGGATAATAAACACAGTGATGTCACAGTACAGGGATACTAAACACAGTGCAGTCCCCTCACAGAAAGTAAAAAAAAAACAACAAAACCTTATACTTACCTTTTTCCTAGCAGCAGCATCACCAGCAGGAGATCGTCTTCTCTTGTCTAGAGGGGGCGGAGCCAGTGCTGACTGACAACCGGCCCCGCCCCCTTCCCAGACATGAGGCACAGAGAGCAGAAGGTACAGAGAGAGCTGAAGGGGGGGAAGGGGGGTAGGATGGAAGAAGCAGGCAGCCAATTCCAGCTGTCTGCTCCTTCTTGCAACAGGCAACTGCACCCACAGTATACAGCACCCCACAGTATGCAGTATTGCACCCCACAGTATTCAGGACCCCACAGTATGCAGTATAGCACCCCACAGTATTCAGTATAGCACTTTATAGTATACAGTCAGCACCCCACGGTATGCAGCACCTCACAGTATAATGCACCCCATAGTATGCCGTATAGCACCCCACAGTATTCAGGACCCCACAGTATGCAGTATAGCACCCCACAGTATTCAGTATAGCACTTCATAGTATACAGTCAGCACCCCACAGTATGCAGCATCCCACACTATACAGCACCCCACACTAAACAGCACCCCACAGTATACAGCACCCACAGTATTCAGTATAGTACTCCACAGTATACAGCACCCCACAGTATTCAGTATAGCACTTCACAGTATACAGGACTCCACAGTATGCAGTATAGCATCCCACAGTATACAGCACCCCACAATATTCAGTATAGCACTTCATAGTATACAGTCAGCACCCCACAGTATATAGCATCCCACACTGTACAGCACCCCACAGTATACAGCACCCACAGTATTCAGTATAGCACTCCACAGTATATAGCACCCCACAGTATACAGCACACCATAGTATTCATTATAGCACTTCACAGTATACAGTACTCCACAGTATGCAGTATAGAACCCCACTGTATACAGCACCCCACAATATTCAGTATAGCACTCCACAGTATACAGTCAGCACCCCAGAGTATGCAGTATGACACCCTACAGTATACAGTCACCCCCAAGAGTAAGCAGTCAGCACCCCAAAGTATACAGTCAGCACCCCACAGTATACAGTATAGCACCCCACAGTATACAGTATAGCACCCCACAGTATTCAGTATAACACTCAAAAGGATACAGTCAACACCCCAGAATACGTAGTATAGCACCCCACAGTATACAGCACCCCACAGTAAAAAGTATAGCCCCCCCACAGTATGCAACACCCCACAGTATACAATATATGGTATAACAGCCCACAGTATGCAGCATAATAGCATAACAGCCTTTGTCACCTTTTGTAGATATAATCTTCACAAAAAACTATGGCAAACTTCTCCTGCATCATCACTCCTGGTAGAGAGAAAGGACTTTTCATGATGTCATCACCCTGTGACCAGTAATATCGATATGTTACGGGTCACATAGCAATGGTGTCATCAAAGGTCCTATCTCTTAAGGGACTCACACATCTTTCTTCTTGTAATAGGTGTTTTGGGCAGCGATGGGCCCTATAGAAGTGTAAGGCCCAGAGCTTCTAAAATAAAATAATCCCTGACTGAGGTGGATCATTGATGTGGCATTGAGATTTGCTGCAGCAGGTGTAAAGTGCAGGACATGTACAGGAAACTGGAAGCGCTTTTACGTTAAGGTAGGATTTTACTGTAAAACTGGCAGCAAATAACAGATAATACTTAGAACAGTGGAAAGTAGTATTCAACAAATAACTGTGGATTAACCCTGTCTTCAGCCGCACAAATGTTTTCAATGATGAGACATTTACCTTGTCTTCAGCTGCAAACGCGTGTAAGGGGAGTCTCCTTCTCCCTCACATGTCTTTCAGGGTTTTCAATAATCAGACATTTACCCTGTCTACAGCCGCACACCTGTGTAAGGGGAATCTCCCTTTCGCTCACATGTATCTGTACGTCATGATGCGTAAGGGGGATGTATTCAGCGGGCCTGGTCCATACATCCAGAACCCGTTATCACTGACAGGGAGCGGCGACCGTGTCTCGCCTGTCATTTAACCGCTCAGGTGCCACGATCAACGCTGATTGCGGCACCTGATAGTGAAGACAGGGGGATGAGGCTCCCTCTGCCTTTGCATTGGAGCCCCCGCAGTAAAATCACGGGGCTTCAATCGGTTACCATGGCAGTCTGAACACTGTTGAAGCGATCCAGGCCCATCATAGCTTGCTCCATACTGATCTAGGCATAGCTCAAAATGGATAGAGTAAAAAAGTTTAAAAAATAAAAAACACATATATATTAAAAGTTGAAATCACCCCCCTTTCTTAATTTTACATTTAAAAATATATAAACAATAAAAAAATAAACATATTAGGTATCGCCACTTCTGAAAATGTCTGAACGATTAAACTATACAGGTGAACACTGTAACAGCAAAAAAAAAATGAAAAACACATGATTCTCCATTTTTTTGTCATCTTGCCCCCCCCCCAAATAAATTAAAGAGGACCTTTCACCGTTCCTGACATTACTGTTTTAATAGCTTCATGCATTCCCCATGTAATAACAATTCTGGAACATCTATTCTTATGGCTCTATGTTGTGCCATTCCTTTATTATTTGCACTAGAAGTTATATGTGAATTGCTATTTGCCTTCAGTAAAGGAACAGAGGGGAGGTAACAAGTTGGGGGTGTGTCCCTGCACAGTCTGAACATGGCAGCACTGATTGGATAGAGTGAGTCTGTGCAGGGACACCCCCCCCCCAACTGGTCACCTCCCCTCTGTTCCCTTACTGAAGGCAAATAGCAATTCACATATAACTTCTAGTGCAAATAATAAAGGAATGGCACAACATAGAGACATAAGAATAGATGTTCCAGAATTGTTAGTACGTGGGGAATGCATGAAACTATTAAAATAGGCATGTCAGGAGTGGTGAAAGGTCCTCTTTAAAGAACGGTTTGTTACACAAAAAGAAAGTCCTCCTACAGCTCTGTAGACCGAAATATAAAAAAGTTATGGCTGTCAGAAAATGGCAATGCAAAGAAAATTTAGTTTTTTTCAAAAGCTTCTATTTTTTTAAAAAGTAGCAAAACAACAAAAAAACCTATACAAGTTTGGTATTTTTCACTTTCATACTTAGCCGCAGAATAAGGACGTCAGGTCATTTTTAGTGCACAGTGAACGCTGTGATGTCCAAACCCCAAAAACCTTGGCAGAATTCTGTTTTTTTTTTACAATTTTGCCATACAAAGAATTTTTTTCCTTTTTCCAATACAAGACATGGTAAATTAAATGGTGTCATTAAAAGGCATCATGTGCTGCAAAAATAAGCCCTCATACAGCTATTTGAACGGAAAAATAAAAAAGTTATGGTTAGGCCTCTTTCACACGACAGTATTTTTTGCAGGCTCTGATCCGCATATTTTGTGGATAGGATGTGGACCCATTCATTTCTATGGGTCCGCAAAAAATACTGACAGCACATTGTCCGCATCCGTATGTCCGTTCCGTAGCCTGCAAAAAAAAAAAAAATAGAACAGGTCCTATTCTTGTCCGTTTTGCGGACAAGGATAGGCATTGTTACAATGGATCCGCAAAAAAATGGATGCCATACGGACTACATCTTTTTTTTTGCGGATCTGCAATTTGTGGACTGCAAAACACAACGTTCGTGTGAAACTAGCCTTATTGGAAAGTGGGGAGGAAAAATCCAAAATGCAAAAATGAAAATAGGCCTTGACATTAAGGGGTTAATAATAAGCTGTTGCCTAGTACAATGACAGTAACCGATAAAAGAAAAGCAAAACAGTAATTTCTTGACCTGCACATTTAAAGAAAGTAAGAAATTTCGTGATAAATGTCAAAAGTCTAAAATCTATTAACAATTCTTCAAGTATAAAGCTAGAAAATAGATGCCAAGGGTACAAGCAGTTTGCATCATAAAGGAGATTAATTGCTATTCTATCCACTTTTTCCTGCCAACAATATTTTAGCTAGACTCGCGTGGCTATAATTTTTATTTTAAAATGGCTGCTGTTTTTTCGATACTTAAAGGTAAATATGTTAATGCTCATTCAGACTGGCACTGAGCCTGTGTGGCATATTACAGAGCCTGTATTGCTTCATTAGTACGTAGCCATAAAGCCTACATACTCTGCTGCACAGGTTCTGCTAGTCTGGTTCTACTGTATACATGGAGATATCCTCTTCTAGAAGCAAAACTAATACCTCCATAAACATGGGGGCAGAGTAACCCGTAGGGGGTAATATATAAAATGCTATTTTTTGCTCTCTTATTTATAGTGTCAAATTTGGCGCAGATTTTTAGCACCACCTATAGCTGTTACCCTGCAACCCCCTCCTCGAATGCAACCCCCACATAGTTTTTATTACTACCATTTTGGGGTGCATATGACTTTTCAATCGCATTTTATTCAATATTTGTTGAGGGACAAGGTGACCAAAAATGTTGAATTGCACATTTTTATCTTTTTTTCCATTACAGCATGATAAATATTTTTATTTTATATGATAAATATTTTTATTTTTTATATTTTAATAGTTTGGAAATTTTCTGATGCAGCGATGTACCCATTTTTTTAATGTTTATTTTTAAATGTAAAATTGGGAAAGGGAGGTAAAACAAATTTTTATTATTGTGTGTTTTTAAGACGCTTTAAAATTTTCTTGCTGTAATTTTTAGTCCCATTAGGGGACTTGTTCATATGATCTTCTGATCACTTATATCATAGATTGCAATTATATATACTACTGCAGCCTATCAGAGTTTTACCTGGCTTAACAGCTGCTTACTGAGACAGGCCTGGGAGCTTTTACAAGATTGTCATAGCAACTAACTGAAGCCCCATGATTTTTCCACGGGGGCTCTGAATGGAGAACACAGAGAGCCCTCTCCATCTGTCTAAGGCCTTGTTCACGCATCAGTTATTTGATCAGTTATTTCCATCAGTTTTTGTAAACCAAAAACCATAAGTATAAGGTATAATTAAAAGATCTGCACCTATTCTGTGTTTTTTACCTGCACCTGGTTTTGGTTCACAATAACTGATGGAAATAACTGACCAAATAACTGAAGTGTGAAGAAGGCCTAACCACTCAGATGCCGTGATCAATATTGACTGTTGCATGTGAGGGATTCAATGCCCCTCAGATGCATCGACAGCACCCCAAAACTCAGCAGCACTTTGGTATTTCAGGCCAGTAGGCAGAATTCATGAGCCCACACACAGTCCAGTTTCCCCCCTTACCTCCCCCACCTGTCCTGCTCCTCTCCTTAACTTACACTGTCACAGATCTACAAAACACTAGGCAGTAACAGTGACACTCTTACTCTAAATTCAAGTCCTAAGACTCAGAGGACCCAGACTCCGCCTGGCGTGGATCACTTGCCTCCACACAAGGACAGTATGTTGCTGCTGTGCTCTGCTGCTTCCCACTTCCGGACCAGTCAGAAACTGTTTTTGGTGGCGGCTTAGCAATAGGTAAAGCCCGTCATACCGCTGGCCAGCATCATGATGTTCTTTATCAGTGCTCAAAGTTCTCCCTGGCCATGACACTTAAGCCTGTATTAGACCAGCCGATTCTGCAGGCGACTGTCAGGAAGGAAGCGTCCCTTCCTGGCAATTGCCTGCTCGGTAGCAGAGTAGGCCAGTGCTATTTATGCCATTGCCGGTTCCCATGCTGTCTAGTTATTTGCTGGCAGAAGATCATGCTGTCACGACAGCATGCTGAAAGATCACAATTGGAAAATCACAATTGCCCAATGAATAAGCGTTCACTGGTTAGTGATTATCTGGCAGAAAATCTGCCAGTGTAATACAGTTCGTACTAGTTACTAGAACGTCTTTGTCCAGCACTGCCCGAGAGTAGCGCAGCATTGAACAGAGGAATCAGACTGCAGTATACCATGTGCAGGTACCAGTCGTGGTATATATTTGAATACCATTTTTGGCATACAGGACATGGACTTTGGTATGTATTGATTACACTTTTTTGAATAATGATGAAATAAAGAATATGTTAATATAATACAGAAGGCTCTTTTGCTGCTGGGACTGTGTGGGAAGTATGCAAGAGAATTTCCTGAGCTACACTAAGGTGATATATGTGGGTTTCTGTGTAATATTATTAAGATATTAGTGCCAGCCATTTAGCAGCGTCTATGATAAAGCTCATGCCATATAGTATTATCCTGCCATCCACAAAGTGAGAACCAGCATGTTCTTAAAAGCTGTGATGATCCTTTATTCTTGAGTACAGCAAGCACATACAAATAATCACGGCACCCTGACTGTAAACGCGTTTCGGACAAACTACATGTCCTTAATCATTACAAACCACTTTCTTTTTTTTATCAGATAGTTTTTTATTAAGGTTTTTTTCAAAACAAACAGAAATTGAGTGTGATTGTCTTCATATACAGAAATACATATAAAGCTACATATGAAAGTCAAGACTTCATACAAAAGTTGTACATAATCAAGTATGTTACATCACACACCACTGGCAAGGAGACAGCCATTACATAACAGAGAGTGTAGGAATACTCCGAAATCATATCCTGAGCCATATACAACCAAACCAAATAAATTAAGGATCAAGTGTGTCATCCTCAGCATTTATCCATTTTTCCCATATTGCGGTAAATTTTTCCTCACATTGCCTTTTAATATAGACCCCTTTTTCTAACTTTAAGATGATTTTCATTCTGTTATGAAATTCCATGAGGGAGGGTGGTTGTGGCCTTATCCAATATCTAGCTATTAGTTTCCTAGCCTGGGATAGGACTCTCTGTATACTGAGACATGTCACCCATTTGCTAACATGAAAAACGCCTAGGAATACATGCTCTTGGAGCACAGGGAATTTCAATCCGATAAGCCTTTTTAATACTGCTCAATAGCCCTTTCCAGAAGGTGGAGAGTTCAATACAATCCCAAAATGTATGCAGAAGCGTAGCTGGAGAGTAATCGCATCTAGGACAAGAGGAGTCAGTCCTGACTCCTATTTTAAAAAGAAATGCAGGAGTTTTGTAGACACAATGTACTAACAATAATTGAGACAATCTTTGGCTTTCACAAACTGACAGTTGTAGTGTCAAATTTAGTATATGTTTCCATTGTTCATCTGATAATGGGCCTAAGTCCTTTTCCCAGTTCTTTTTCACTGGCAGAGAGCCCTTCCCCATGGATTTTACAAACAGATGTCTACATAGCATGGATATTAATCCTTTAGTGGAGCTCCCGGCGAATATTTGCCGCATCAATGGAATGGTGGTGCAGGCCAATGATAGACATTTATTTTGCGTCTGATAAGCATGGCGCAACTGGAGAAATTGGTAGAAGGCGGTACGAGGCAATGAAAATTCCTCTTTAAGCAGTTCAAAAGATTTGAGAGATCCATCCTTCTGTAATTGGTGTAAAAAAAAGCACACCCTATTGTTTCCATGGGGAAAAGCCTTCCAGACAGAACATTTCAGGTAGTTAAGGATTATTGCATAGTGGAGTGACCTGCGTTAAACCCTGTATAGAAAGTAGCTTCCTACATTTTTGCCATGTCTTACTGATAAGAGTTATCGTGGGCATTCATAGATGGGTACTCCCTTCCAAGGCTTTGATAGGGGATATACAATTTAGCATGTGTGTTACTAATCGAGCCACCCCACCCTCCAAAATGTTGTAATTGCGAAGCAATAAAGTATAGAAAGGCGTTGGGGATCGATAGACGTCCCTCCCCTTTCCCCCATTGTAAAGTTTCCAGTTTTATTCTAGCTGGTTTATTTTTCCAGATTAAATTTCTGAATAAGGTATTTATTTTAAAGAATATTCTTTGTGGATACCACACTGGGGAGTTATGTAGAACATATAGGAGTTTTGGCATGACTATCATTTTAAGTAGGTTGCTCCTACCAATTATGATCAGAGGCAATTTGCATCAAATATAAACTTTGTCTGACAGGGACTGCAAAAGTGGTTCAATATTATTTTTTATATAGCCATTAACGTTAGATGACATTTGGATCCCTAGATATTTGAATTTATCAGTGATTTGCAGCTGGATGGACGAGGCAAAGAAACCCGAGGGGAATGGGTCCAACGGAAACAATATTGATTTGTCTCAATTAATGCAGAGGCCCGATCTATCACCAAAGTCCTGAATCAAAGACATGATGGGAGTCAATGATTTTTCTATATCTCCTAAAGCAGCTGCAGCAGCTGAGGTGTGTATTAGGAGGTTATGCAGCAGATGAGATGTGTATTATAAGGTTCTGCAGCAGCTGAAGTGTATTAGGAGGTTCTGCGGCAGCTGAGGTGTATATTAGGAGGTTCTGCAGAAGCTGAGGTGTGTATTAGGAGGTTCTGCAGAAGCTGAGGCGTGTATTATGAGGTTCTGCAGCAGCTGAGGTGTGTATTATGAGGTTCTGCAGCAGCTGAAGTGTATTAGGACGTTCTGCAGCAGCTGAGGTGTGTATTATGGGGTTCTGTAGCAGTCAGACAAACATCAGTTGTGACTGGATTAAATCCTTTAGTTTTCTGTGTCTGCACTTTGTAAAATGTCTCTGTCCTGTTCCTCTGCCAGCACTCGCCGCACTGTTACCTGACTGATGAGTCCGGACTGGATCTGACCTGACCCAGCAGCATCACCAGTCCAGACTCTAGACCAGCTACGTGAAGATCTGCCCCAGGCCCTGACTGCGCACTGCCAGCAGCACAAACAGTAAGTCAGCATTGGAGAGGAGGTGAAGCAGCAGCAGGCACAGTCCATGGGGGGAGGATGACACATTATATAAGAAGTAGCAGCAGCGGGCACAGTTCATGAGGTAAGGCTGGTTAATCCCTTGCGATTTTGGTATTCTGTTCCAGCAGAATACCAGAAACGCCAGATCCAGCATATGCCAAACACTGCTGGCATCTGCCGGATCCCATTCACAATCATGGGGTCATTCATGTTTTTGCCAGAATCTGCTACGGAGGCTTCTGCTGGAGCCTCTGCAGCAGATGTACACGTACCCACGGGGTGCTATGGTTCACTCAGAAGGGTGCCCAATTCATATTCTTGCCACGGGGCCCAATGATTTCTATGTACACCCCTGTCGCCGGCCCTCTATTTGTGAGAAAGAAATCAGTGATCTCTTCTTTAATTTCATCTCCCCCATCCACCAGCTGCAACCAGAAAGGATTAAGTCTCCAAGTACCCACACCAAATGGGTTGCTACATCCTAGCTTAAGGGAAACCCGAATAGGGGAATGGTCTGACAGGCTTCTTAGTAGATAGGCCAACTCAGCCAACAAGGATAAGACATCGGGCGTTCCTATAGCTAGATCAATTCTAGAGAGGGTACGATGAGTAGCCGAGTAACATGAAAATTGCATTGTATCTGGGTTTTTCACCCGCCATATATCTATCAGATTTAATTCAGCCAGTGACTTAGCAAATACTGCGTGGGAGTGACATATAAATGGGACAGATTTGTTAAATAGGATGCTGACTCCTCTGGAGTAAGTGGTAAAAGTTAAATGGAAGGAATGTCCAACCCATGGTCTATTAAAGGGGTTGTCCAAGTTATGGAAAAAAATATATAGCACTGTAAATCTGATGGGTAGCAATATATAACTAAGTTCAGCAAGTTTTAGGCAAAAAAAAATCTATATTTCCTCATTTCCCTGGTTCTCTTCTGGCCTTTGTTTACATGCAGTAATAACAATCTCTGCCCCTCCCCCCTCCTCTGCAAAGGCAGTGAATATAAGTGCTGTGAGTACATGTCTGCCTGCTGGGATACTCAGCAGCATGTTGTTTGTGTAGGACTACAAGTCCCAGCTGTACAATGACACTGCTGATACACACAGGAAATTCTCCCTACCTGTTCTTCTACAATTCCTCTATAGCTCCTTGCCCAGCATTTGTCTCCTCTCACTGCTGCAGCTACTATTTGTTATAAAGCCTTGAGCCCTCAGTGTGTTCTGGCTGAAGGGGTTAATGTTTTATCTGAAGGAATCCACGGAGAGAGCAGATAGCAGGAGCCCGGCAAAGAAAGGGGGCGTGGCCAGTGACGTCTTGTGTACAGACTGTTATCTGAACTCTGAGGCTTGTACACGAAACATCATAGACCAGAGAGATAAGGTGACATCACAGGTCATGTGACCCTCAGTCAACTCTGAGAAACCAGCAGCTTTAGAAACACAAAGTATATGGGAAAGTTGTTATACCTGACAAGTTAGAAACATATAAAGAACTCGGACAACCCCTTTAAGGAATTTTGCTGTAGCAGGAATTAAGTGTGTCTCTGACAAACAAATAATAGCCGGTTGGTATTGTTGTAATACTAAATAAATAGCTGTTCGTTTATTGGCTTCTCCCATGCCTCGGACATTCCAGCCCACAACATTGAGTTTATCACCCATTATCAAGCATGTGAAATAATACAATAGGATGCAGGGAAAGTGTTATATTGAAGCTCAGTACCCCTAGATCAGAAACTCCTACAAAGAGTATACCCGTCTCCCCGCCATTCCCACCCCCCCCCAAACCATTGTAAAACAGTAACATGTCAATAAACATATAATAGGTACCCGTATGAAAAAACAAAACAACGGGGCAGCTAGGAAAAGTTTCCTGAAACCGGAACTGTATAGCACAAGTACTTAGTAACTAATAAAATAGGACAGATGGAGCCCCCGGCCCACCATGCCTATATGTAAACAGACATCGGGCCAATATCTAACGTGAACCAACCTACAGACAGGAGCTGTGCAAATATGAGAACTCCAAACAGACCAATTATGTCAGCTCTTCAAACGGAAGCGGAGAGGTAGAACTACACATACTCAAGGACCATGTACAACATAGCACATCCTGCCCATACTTATGCAAATTAAACTGGTATATTTTAAAATGAACGAAAAAATGGGGAGCAGGATAGAAGTATAAGAAGGGTTAGATAGACAGTAATAACTACAGGGAAGGAGGAGGGAGGAAAAGGAAAAAAAAATGCAAAGTGTCATATGCAAGATTGCACTTATCCGGAGTAGTCAACCGCCGGAGCAAAAGTCCCACAATTCTTCCACGTGGCCAGAGGAGCAGCTTTTCATCCCATGTTCTTCAGTGCCTTGAGGGAACGCCTGTTTACTTCCAACCATTGCGCTGCATCCAAAGGAGTATCAAACATACAGACTTCTCCGTAGGCCACCACACGCAGTTTAGCAGGATACATCATAGAATATGGAATCTGGAGGTCCCGTAGTCGGCGTTTGATTTCTTAGAATTTAGCCCTCCTGCGTTGGACTTCTGCAGAGAAATCTGGGAATATCGAAACTTTATTTCCATTGATACACAAATCAGGATGATCTCTGGCTTTTCTAAGGAATAAGTCTCTGTCCCTAAAGTGCAGCAATTTAATCAACACTAGACAAGGGGGTGCCCCTGGTGGAGGAGCACGAAATGGCACCCTGTGGGCCCTTTCAATAGCGAAGACATGTGACAGTGAGTCTTTGCCAAATTTATTAGGTAGCCAGTTCTCAAAAAATAAAACCGGATAGGGGCCCTCAGTTTTTTCCAGAATTCCCACCAATCTGAGATTGTTTCTACGTGACCTGTTCTCAAATTCATCCGTTTTAGACATCAGTAGGGACACATTGTGAATAATCCTGCCAATATCTCTTTTCACAGGAGGGAGTTGGTCTTCTATAGTGCTAACTCTTTCTTCCACCTCCTTGATCCTCTCATTTACTTTTTGCAGGTCTTGCCTAATGAGGGAAACATTTTCTTGCAAATTACCCATATGTACTGTGAGGGCATTTAAAGAGGTATTACTGGCTTTTACTGCAGCATATATATCTCTAATTGTAGGCTCTGCATTGTCAGCAGGGTTAGAAGAACATATTAGATCTTGTTCAGTGGCTGGCTTGAGGTGGCCAGAGGTAACGACTGGCTGTAGGGTTGTCACAATGGAGGCTGTGCTTTCCTCCACGGAGGATTCAAAGGGGCTATTTGTTCCTACCTGCTTCCTCTCACATCGTCGGTCAGGCCACGCTCCATTACAAACCACTTTCAGTCTCTGCTGTCCTCACCTCCTCCTATGCACCACCAGGTCTCTGCCGCCTCCTTTCTTTCTGTCCTTTGCCCCCATTCTATTCAATGGCAGTGTCTCTCTTCCTCACTGCCTTGCTGTCTTTCTTGTCTCATGCTCTGCTCCTTCATCAGACGTATTATTCACATAATCAGAACTTGAGTCACCATCACCACTATTATCATTACAGTCTTGCTCCTCTTGATTGCTTGCAGAATGCCTATTATGTAATTGTGTACTCATGAACAACAGTTTCCTCCTCATATACAAAGTCTTCCTTTTCAAGATTTGAGGAGAAGAAGGGCAGGACCTTGGTCACTTTATCATTATGGGGTATTTAATGCAACAACTTCTTGATTTTTTTAAATTTCCAAATGCATTGCAATAGCTACAGTGAATAGTGATGAAATAAATATAAGATCTATACTTGGTTGGTGGACTAAGACAAGACAAATATAAAGCCAGAAGTAGCAGAGCAAGAAAGAAGCACAGGGACCGGGACAAGTTCAAAACAACAATAACAGCTTAGAAAGAAATTTGCCATAAAAAGAACCTGTTAACCTCCAGTGTGTGAAGCAACCTTCTACATTTCTTTGCCAATGTTTGGAACTCACTATAGCCTGATTGACTTGGATAGAGAAGGCAGACAAAGAACCCTGAGATAACATGACACACATACAAGAACAGAAGAGTGCGAAAGAAACCCCATAAACTACTGTAATAAGTTAGTGTGTGAAGTATCTCTGAAAAACATAGATACCAAACAAGGCTGTCCTTTTGTTCACACTCTCTGCTCTTCATGAAACTTCTTTCACCTTTGATTTTATTTATTTTTTAAGCACCTTGAAAGGATGAGTATTGACAGCAGTCAAGAGAGAAGGAGCGGCAAATCATAGCACAATGTATAGAACTGGAATATCACCAATACTGGGGATAAAATAATACAGCTATAAAGTAAAATGGATTCTAAAACTAGAAACCATACTGCTTATGGAGATGGAGGCAGACAGTGCCTTACACTGTGTAGAGGCTGTACTGCCAAGTGAATGGAAGCTGGTCTTCAGTACGTCTGTTCTGGAAACTGCACTGTGTATAGAGCCTTCTGCTCTATATACTGTTAGTCATAAGGTCACTGCAGCCCAAAAGCTTATTGGTGAGGGTGCAGGTGCCAGACTTCCATCTCATATTGGTCATTGTTGGTCTCATACATTATCAATATCTTTAAGTATGTATCGCAAAATTTCATAGTAGCATTAGATTAGATTTTTTGCTGCATTATTTTGTTGAGTTGGGAGGGATGGACAGTAGAGATGAGTGCAGTTCACAAAAATGTGATTTGGATGCTTCGCCAAATTTTTCCAAAAAGTTTGCTTTGTTCCAAATTAAGTAATCACAAAACACGTTAAATCAGCTATGTCCCTGCCTGCAAGGACAGTGTATCCTGGGGTACATCACTGTGCATTGCAGCAACATGCATAGCTAGTCCTTTCTGGTAGCTTATTCACCCCAAATTGAGAATCAAGGCCTAATAGAATTGCTTATGTAATAAACAATGTGGACACCCCAATAACAGTAGAACAAGACAGGTTATTTACCCCAATTGTAGAATCAAGGCATAGTAGAATTGCTTATCTATTAGTTTGTCATACAGGTTCTGCTACAAATCCTAAAAATCAGGGTTCAGTCTTGGATTAATACACATTGTATGTTTCCTGATGTGTGTTTTATGCCATGTGAACATACCCTTAAAGTGTCACTGTCACGACACTTACAGCTACATCAAATGTGCAGGTATCATGAAGTGACACTTTAGTTGCACTTTACTGTTTGCTTGCTGCTGTCTCCATGACCATACAAGTAGGAGTAGCTTGCTATAGATCAGGGATGCCCAACCTACGGCTCTTCAGCTGTTGCAAAACTACAATTCCCAGCGTGCCTGGACAGCCTACAACTATTAGGGCATGCTGGGAGTTGTAGCTTTGCAACAGCTAGAGGGCCACAGGTTGAGCATTCCTGCTATAGATTTTAATAGGGGACATCAGTATTGGGCCCAATTCTCTTCAATATATTTATTAATAATCTTGTAGAAGGCTTGCACAGTTAATTATAAATTTTTGCAGATGACACTAAACTGTGTAAAGTAATTAACACAGGAGAGGACAGTACACTGCTACAGATGGATCTGGATAGATTGGAGGCTTGGGCAGAGAAGTGGCAGATGAGGTTTAACACTGACAAATGTAAGGTTATGCACATGGGAAGGAATAATGCAAGTCACCAGTACATACTGAATGGTAAAATATTGGGTAACTGACATGGAAAAGGACCTAGGAATTTTAGTGAACAGCAAACTAAGTGGTAGAAACCAGTGTCAGACAGCTGCTGCCAAGGCCAATAAGATAATGGGTTGCATCAAAAGAGGCATAGATGCCCGTGATGAGAACATAGTCCTGCCACTTTACAAATCACTAGTCAGACCACACATGGAGTACTGTGTACAGTTCTGGGCTCCTGTGAACAAGGCAGACATAGCAGAGCTGGAGAGGGTTCAGAGGAGGGCAACTAAAGTAATAACTGGAATGGGTGGACTACAGTACCCAGAAAGATTGTCAAAATAAGGGTTATTTACTTTAGAAAAAAGACGACTGAGGGGAGATCTAATAACTATGTATAAATATATCAGGGGTCAGTACAGAGATCTCTCCCATCATCTATTTATCCCCAGGACTCTGACTGTGACGAGGGGACATCCTCTGTGTCTGGAGGAAAGAAGGTTTGTACACAAACGTAGAAGAGGATTCTTTATGGTAAGAGCAGTGAGACTATGGAACTCTCTGCCTGAGGAGGTGGTGATGGTAAGTTCACTAAAAGAGTTCAAGAGGGGCCTGGATGTATTTCTGGAGGGTGATAATATTATAGGTTATAGTTACTAGAGATGGGCCGTTGATCCAGGGAGTAATTCTGATTGCCTGATTGGAGTCGGGAAGGAATTTTTCCCCCTAAAGTGAGGAATATTGGCTTCTACCTCACAGGGGTTTTTTGCCTTCCTCTGGATCAACTTGCAGGATAACAGGCTGAACTGGATGGACAGATGTCTTTTTTCGGCCTTATAAACTATGTTACTATGTCACATAATGTTGTAAAAGTTGGGTTTGGTATGCGGAGGACGACTAATGTGGACGGAGTTTTATTTATTCAGATGTGCTTTTATTGTCTGACTTTTGTGAGTATAATAAACTTTTTAACCATGACACAGTGTGGAAGGTCTTTCACCATTGGTGTATCCCTTTAACTACCATTAGGTGTTGTGATAATAAGGGAAGGAAGAAACAATCAAGTTCAAGTTGGTATTATAACCACAAGAAAAAACCTACTTTTGTTTCCGGATGGTTGCAAGCGAGTGAGAAAGCAGCGCAGTTTCTTTCATATATTTTCTTGGTCTGAACAGTGTGCAATCTGAGCCCACCACACCGAAGAAACTTGCAGTGCACGGAGGAGGACAAGTGCGAATCTGTTCTTGGGGTATTTATTCATACTATATACTGACATAATGTTGTAAGATGCTTGAATTCAGTGAAAATGATGCAAATTGCATTAAATTACATTTCTAATGTCACCTCTTTGATGCTATACAGTGGCAGATCTACTGCCATAAGAGTTATGGTGGCTGCTACAGGTGCCCACAATGGCAGGGAGCCCGGACCTTGTCTACCAGTACACACACACACACACAAACATACACAGTACTGATTACTGTGTGTACTGGCAGGTCACACCCAGCTGACTGTAATGGATGACAGACACAACGGCCAGAATTGGACCTAAAATTTGGGTCTTAGTCTGACTGCTGTGTTTGTCATCCATGAGGCCTCAGGCCTCATTCCCCGGTCATGTGCTCCCCAGCAAGCATAATGCAATGATGACATTGTACCTGCTGGGCTAAGTAGGAGAACACACAGGCCGAGGATATTATACTACTGTGTGGAGCACTAAGAGGGCATACAGTAAACCCCTGACTCCTCCTTCTGTCCAGCGTGACACTAGCCGTGAGAGGGAGGTTGTGGGAAAGTTGTTCGGTGGACGAGGGGGGGGGGGTATGTTCAAAAATTTGCCATGGGGGCCAGCCTTTTCTACTTATATGAACACCAAATGAAGCAGACAATGGTCCACTTTTAAACTTTTGTACATTTTCTAACTCCTCTTAACTATTCCCCTTTCCTTCAACACTTTTTCAAAACCCATGAAATAGCAGCAAAAATGAAATACATTTGGGGCACGGCATGTATTCTGCTTTTGCCATGGAAGGCTGTAGAGCATTGCAGCAATGAATCATGATGGCTCCATGCTGTTAGTATGATCTTCTCTTATTGGTTCTTTTATAAAGGAATTTCTTTTTATATTTTCATAGTTCTCATAACATATGCCGTTTCTTTCTTTTATATTGCTACAATAGTTAATCACCTCAATTACTAACATACATAACAAAGGCCTAGAAGTGTAGGAGGGCCTGTAGGCAGATGTTCCGAAGTGCTTATTGTTTCATTACTTAACATATTTTCTTTTCTTGCATATAATTCATAGAGTAAAAATAATCATGTTGGAGAATATGTTTCCCTACTTTATATCTTCATAGAAGAAACATGGTGATGACTAGACAGGTTGGAGCTAGTGCCATATTGATTTCACAGTAAAATATAACAAAGTATAGCACTCCACAAACTAAACAACTGAAATCCTGGCATAGATGGTTTTAAAAAAAATGATCTCATTCAGAAAATACATTGAATTGCTAAGGCTCATCTGGAGACGCGTGTATAAATATGTTTTTAGGCATCATAATTTGTACAAAGATGCAGAGAAGAAAGAGCAACTAAAGTGAGCAAGAAACAATAATGTCTACAGGAGACCTCATATGGTGACAGAATGGCTTTCCTACTTTTAGTGACAAAGATAGCACATTAAATCAAAGGCTGCGCAAAACCCCAAAAGTAACACATTCTCAATCTGTTGATACTTTTCATGGCCAAAACACTGACGGGCCCAGAGTCAAGTGATGATTTAAGATGCAGAAATCTTGGCGGCAGATTCCTAGCAGGCAGCTGAACGCTTGTATTATAGTAAATAACCAAATCACACAACTCTCTAATGGTGTAAAACACAGGACTCATTGGTATATTGCAGGTGTGTATCGGTAGACAAACCGCTCTTAACATGCATCTAGCATGTTTTATTAAATCAGATGTCCCTCTGGACAGGCCAATTATCTGCTCACTAGTGATGAGCATTGCTCTATTCCAGCTACTTCCTTTACACAGGGCATATTCGGTCAGTATTTGGTATCCGCATGTTTGGACCAAAAACACGAGTACTTAAAGATGTATAAGGCTAAGGGCTGTTTCACACGAGCGTGTCCCTAGAGGGATTGTGCGGTCTGGACTACAGAAGCGCACACCATTATCATGATTGATAATGCTGTGTGCCTCTGCCTGACCTTTCTGGTGGTAATGGAATCATACAGACAGCTTTATGTCAGTATGATTCCGTTAGAGAAAGATCAGGCAGAGGCACACAGCATTATCAATCAAGATAATGGCGTGCGCATCTGTAGTCCAGGCCGCACAATCCCTCTCTCACACGCAGTGATTCCCGCAAGGGACACGCTCGTGTGAAAGAGACCTAAGGCCCCTTGCAGACGAGCATGTGTCATGCACAGAATCCGCTTCGCAGCCCTTGGCGTGAACTCCCGGCACTGACAGGGTCACATAGCATTATACTGATTTATGATGCTATGTAACCCTTACAGTTCTGAAATGTGTTGGATAACACTGACATAATGCTGTTAGTGTTATCCAATACATTCCAGAACTGTAAGGGTTACATAGCATCATAAATCAGTATAATGCTATGTAACCCCCGTTCAGCGCCGGGAGTTCACGCCAGGGGCTGCGATGCGGATTCTGTGTATGACACACGATCGTCTGCAAGGGGCCTAAGAGTCTTTAACACAGGCCAAAGATTAGGACAATTATAGGGGATGAATAGGGCCACTTCTATTATGGATATAATTACCATGAAGGGGTATACCTTGTCTGCAACTATGCTAACCCTTTCAGCCCTAGAGGTTTTTCCATTTTTGCGTTTCCACTCCCTGCATTTCCAGGACCATAACTTTTTTTAACTTTTTGGTTCACATAGCCGTATGTGGGCATGTGTTGCACTTTTTAAAGTCACCATTTAATATTGTATACAATGTAGTGAGGAGCTGAAAAAAACGCAATTTTGCAACAGTTTTATGGGTTTTGTTTTTACGGCGTTCCCCATGTGGTGAAACTGAACTGTTACTTTCATTCTCCAGGTATGGCGATACCATATATGTATAGTTTTTCTTGTTTTTTTTAATACTGAAAAAAATATAAACTTGAAAAAAAAATATTTATTTCTTTTTGTTGCCATATTTTGACTGCTATAACTTTTTTGTAGTTATGTGTACAGAGCTGTGTGGGGGCTCACTATTTGCAGGGTAGTCTATACTTTTCATTGATACCATTTTGGGTTGTGTATGACTTTTTGATTACCTTTTAATCAATTTTTGGTGGGAGGTGAAGTGACCAAAAAAAGTGGCAAATTGGCCATTTTGACTTTTTTTTCTGTGTAGTTGTTTGTCGTATAGGATAAATATTTGTATATTTTAATAGTACGGACGTTTTTGCACCCGGTGATGCCCATGATGTTTATTTATTTATTTTTGTTTATGTACATGGCCCATATATTGCAGAACCACCATTTACACTCAATACAGGCACGGACGGCCTCCTTAAAGAGCAGATTGCCAAACAGATACTAACATGTATTCATGTTAGTAGGTAACATTAGTTTATTGTTTATAATATTATATATCATAACTGCATATAATCTTTCACATTCCCAAATTATTACTATTTTTTCTCTCATAATTGCTTGAAGCCAAATAGCCAGCTATATGTCTCTTCTAGAGTATTATGCAGAGTAAAGCAGACATGGGAGAAATATGAGCCGGCTTTGATGTTTTTTTAATCTTATTTGCTATTTGCCTTTCCACTGTCCAAACCTGCCTATCACACTCAATGGAGTTTTGATGGCTTATGGAAGCTGATATTGAAGCCTGAATGTTATTTCCAGGACAGGTAGTTGAATGTCATGATAATGCACTGCAGGGATGAAAAGAGTTGCAAATACATAGCTAGCTGCTCATTGCCGGGTTTGTGATGAGAAACCATATGAATCTTCATAATCAACTTTTTATGTTAGATAGTATTACGTTCTTTAACAACACTGCCTAATTAGATTGCCATTATTAAATGTACAGAATGCATTCAGTGCACAATTGTCCATATTCTGTGAACGTACAGTATAATACATTGCATTAATTGCCTAGCACTAGAATTACATTTACAGTTCTGTTGGTCATCACTTATCTAATTCACGGAAAAAATGCACTAAAACAATAGATGCAAACAATATATGGACTAAGCCCTCACTCTATAGATAAAATCTGAGACTCTTAGCCAATACATTTTGATCAAAATACATCTGTGCCCACCTACCCAGTGCCACGGTGGTCTCAGTTCAGGCAGGTCCTACGCTAACCCTTCCTATGCGGTTGTGCATTCATATTCAGGAGAGCAGACCCTGCACATATAGTGTGCTGCTCCTAGTTACCTCTGTGTGAGTAAGCAACCAATGAGAGGAGGAGCACACACCTATATGTACCACCTTAATCAAGGTCGCCTCTTAGATAGGTGGGGCAAAAGTGCACATGAATGCTACTACCCTGGTAATAGGAGCGCATTCACACCAGAAGGTGCCACTCCTTCCAGACACATCAAAAAAATATTTACGGAAAACAGATACAAACATCCTGCACCATGGGATAGTGAAATGTGCGGATGTACAAGGCTAAATTTAGAAATTCACAGAAAAAATGCACTAAAACAATAGATGCAAACAATATATGGACTAAGCCCTCACTCTGTAGATAAAATCTGAGACTCTTAGCCAATACATATTGATCAAAATACATCTGTGCCCACCTACCCAGCGCCACGGTGGTCTCAGTTCAGGCAGGTCCTACGCTAAACCTTCCTATGCGGTTGTGCATCTATGTTTAGGTGCGCAGACCTTGCACATATAGTGTGCTGCTCCTAGTTACCTCTGTGTGCATCAGCAACCAATGAGAGGAGGAGCACACACAACCATATGTACCACCTTAATCAAGGTCGCCTCTTAGATAGGTGGGGCATCACTTATCTACCAGCTAAACCAGCTAAGCAGAGCGCCAATAACACAATGACGTACAGTACAATACTATAGATTTTCCTGCATTGGATTACTGTAAAGAACCCACTGTAAAGCATATAGGGGCACATTTATTAAAACCAACGTTTTAGACGCTGCTCTTAATATCCCCATATCTAACTAGTGAGTTAAGAAGAGGCGCCGGCCTCTACATAACTTCGGCAGATCCACCGCCGCTTCTAAATGTAAGTCAGCTTCCTAGCTGTCTTACAGTTAGACCATTTTCTACACCTATAACAGAAAATAGTAAATGAGACGGGCCTGGTGGACAGTTCCCGCCCATGCCGTGCCCACTTTTTTAGACCTGCCACGAGCAGGATCTTTGCACCAGAATCTGTGTCTGAAATACGCCTAATTTAGACAGGTAACCTATTTTCTTTCGGAAGGTAACCAATATCGGTTTGGCGTGGGTCCTACTCCTGGCATCACCACTAGTCAACTGTAACTCCAGTCGCTCCAGCATCAGAAATAGGGACTGGAACTGGACAGCTCTAGCCGTAGTGTAGGGGTCAATGCTGGTTGCACTGCTCTCACTCACTTCAATCTCACCCAATAGGTGGCATAAGACAGAGAAAAAAGTCTAAGGCTGTGTTCATATGACTTACCGTATACGTTCTTGTATTCCTTTTTTCCCCCCAAAATATAAGTAAAACGTGGGACAAAATGCAGATCTGTCAAGATGCACCAGATCTGTCACACAACTCTGCCACTACAATAAATGCTTTATAAAATAAAAGGTTTGCTGTCCTTCCAGAAACAGCTCCATGTCAGCCCCATCTGAGTCAATTGGTTGTGTCTGGTACGGCAGCTCATTCCCATTCAAATGAATCTACCAAGCTCAAATTCAATATATTTAGCTAATGCCATTGTATGTGTAAGGTGCAGGTGCAACAATTAGTCTCAGGTGGTAACTGCAAGTAACTAGTTCTTTACTGTAGAGTATGCAGCAAGCAAAGCATACCAGTGCAGCAGACATCACTCACTCGCAGCAGTCTCTACACTAGCAACAAAAGTACCGAATAGCTATAATTTCTTGTAAAACTGGGGACTAGCGCAATTACATTCAGCAACAAGGTCTGTACGTTCCTGGATATGGGTGTCTCCATAAACCAGGTGTCCTTGTCCTCGCATGTGCTTCCTCATGAACAGCACTCATGTGCACTGACTGGAGCAGCTCTACACAAGCACTTTCTGTCCACCTTGAATCAACTTGTCTGTGCTGACCAAGGATCTGGAGCCCTCTGCTGTTCAGTACAGGAACACATGAATAAAATGCTGTAGAAGATTCTCTGTATGTTAACGCACATTGAGACGCTGCAAGGAGCAGCAAATTGTCAGGAAGGACAATTGGTTACTTGTTACGTGGAGGTGAAGCACAGCACTTACATGCAGAGATCACCTCTACAGTATGAGGATGAGAGATGGCTGCTGATGGCTACAGAATCATTGTTCCTGGGCAGCAGAGTGCTGTTTATACAGCAGAATCTGCTGCCCGGAAAAGATAACTGAGGTGTCCACACCACAGATAATTTCACTCAATGAATGAGCATTTCACTCATTCATCGGGTTATCTGCAGCACCTTTACACGGATTAACTATTGGGAAAGAGCATTCGAAGGAACGTTCTTTCCAGATAATGGGCCCGAACATCGGGCCGTGTAAATGTAAATGCGACTTTACACATATAGACCCAGATTTACTAATCCTATAAATTATGTAAACTTAGACTGTCTATGCCTGAAACACATTTATCACAGTGGGCTGGATGTTATGTGATGCGAGGATAGACACTTTTTTCTGACTCTATACCAAATATTGATGGGCTTATTTTGAGACGGAATTTTATGCCAGAATTGTGGCACAAAATGGTGCTTTCTAGGCCCAGCCCTTTTTTGCAAAGCTCCCTCCCTTCCTGTTAAGCTCCACCCAGTTTCTTTTTAGCAAGTCAGAAGAAAGTGCATAGACTTTAGTTGCGTCAAATTGCACCAAAACTGTGCCAAATTTCAACAGTTTTAGGCCGCTTTCACATGAGCCTATTGCAATGTCCAGACTTGGAGCGTGAGTATAACACAGCTCCCGTCCTGACCTCCCAGCACTGCCAGGGTCACACAGGATTATATTGATTTATGATGCTATGTAACCCTCACAGTTCTGGAATGTATTGGATAACAGTGACATAATGCTGTCACTGTTATCTAATACATTCCAGACCTCTAAGTGTTATATAGCATCATAAATCAATATAATGCTAAAACTATAACTGCAGTGCTAGAAGATCAGGACAGGAGCTGTGTTATACTCAAGCTCCGAGTCCGGATGTTACAACACGCTAATGTGAAAGCGGCCTTAGACAGATTTTAGGAGTAGACATATTAGTAAATCTGAGAAAAAACAAAAACAAATAAGCCTTAAAAAACAATATTACACAGCCCGCTCTAATTGTACAACAACCTATACAAAAACCCTATGAGAGGGGAAAAAATAAGTATTATATAAGTATTATATTATTTATTGCAGCATATGTAAATAAATATGTAGACGTGAATCATGTAGAATAGGGACAATGCATCTAGATATGGAGCAATGTCCACAAACGCCGTACTTAGTATGGATCCCAAAGCACTCACATAACTCCTACAAAAGATAGAAATACATGTACATGACACAACAGTGGGTAAGCCTGTATTAATCAAAATAATATTAGGAAATATTTATATTATATCAACATAGCTAACCTAATGCTACAGAGGGGATGAAATAACATACCCACTCAAAGGATTAACCATCCCTAAGTCGCTGTAGGACCAGGAGAAACATAAAGAAAAAGAAAAAACAACAAATAAATATTACAAAAACACGTGGACATGTTTGAGGGAGTATAGTGCAAGGGGTCCAAGAACACACCTCAATGCACATTTTTTCCTTGGCTTCATCATTAGTAAATCTGGGCCATAATGTTTTTCAATCTCATTACTTTATAGAATGCTTAGATCTTAAAAATGATTACGTACTGAACAACCTCTGACTTTACTATCACTCACACTACTTGTTGTCGCTAAGCCTCTCCCAGATTAACACCAGTTATTATATAAATCTATATATTCCATCCAAACCGTAGTAGTTCATGTGATGTGCCTATGGTTTTGTTTTGAGAGATTCTTTTGTTCACAGTTTATTATTTGATTTAAATCCTGCACTCCAGCCGAGTTCTATTTCCACTCCTGTCAATTTTGACATCTGAAGTGCTTAAAAGACCAAGCAAATCGTGTACAAAATACGTCTCAGTAGTGGCTCTTGGGGATAAAAAGACTGGTTAATTTCAAGGTGATAAAATACATTGTATTATCACACCAGGGATATCTGCGAAAGCAAACAAATACAAAATACTTCTGTGCTCCTGCGTACCTGGGATATACTAGACTGTCCTTTGCATATTTATAGTTAAATATCACAAGCAATTCTGGTGCTAACCTATTGCCTGAAGCAAAAATTGTAAAAAGGATTGAGGAATTATCAACGAGAAGCATAAAGGATTTCCATTATTTGGAAAGCACTAGTTATAAATAATATTTATTTGGGCCTCCTGACACATTAATGCCAGATGTTACAAATTGCGTTCCTTTGTGCCCATTAAGTGGCATCAAATCTGATTGATCCATTGAAGTTTTCAACCATTTCTATTCAGAAAATTGGCAGTTTTCTATGGCAGCTACAACCTGGTGTTTTTCAGTAGTGTCCCCAACATGTGAGGTGTGCTTCTCAAAATGTGGGGTGGGCCTCATTGCTTTTTTAACATTGCTAGTTTATAGTGTTAATCGAGCACCAAAGTGCTCTGGTGCTCTGGTAGAACACTTGGTGATGCTCGAGTGCTCTACAGAGCACCCGAGCACAATGGAAGTCAATGGGAGAACCAGAGCACTAAATCAGGCACCCCCTGCTCTGAAGAGGGGAGGGTGTCTGGTTCACAGGAAAAGGTCAGAAATTGATGGAAACACCACTGAAATGGTTTTGGGAACAGCATGAGGAGAATGTCTGGATGCATCTTGAACTCCCAAGTATTTAGGATGTTCAAGCGTTATACAGCAGACGTAGCGCAGGTAATATCGCCGTCACTAACGGCAGAAAAAATTCCACTGAATTTCACAGGTATTTAGGATGTTCAAACGTTATACAGCAGACGTAGCGCAGGTAATGTCGCCTTGATTAGTGGCAGAAAAAATTACACTGAATGTCACAGGTATTTAGGATGTTCAAACGTCATACAGCAGACGCAGCGCAGGTAATGTCACTGTCACCAACAGCAGAAAAAATTACACCGAATGTCAGAAATATTTAGAATGCGCAAACGTTATACAGCAGACGCAGCGCAGGTAATGTCGCCTTGATTAAAAAAAAATACACTGGATAGCTCAGGTATTAAGGAGGCACAAACGTTATACAGCACACGTAGCGCAGGTGGTGTTATTGTGAGATAGAGACCTACGCATGTGTTAGAGCCCAGACGGGCAGGCTTTTATTTTGTATTTATGCTTTCTGGTGTTGGTCCCTCACCCAGTGATGTTATAACTGAAGAGATTATCTGTACTGCTTAAAGTGATACAATAAAGCACCGTTTGAGCTTGAGCACTGTTTGATGAGAATCTGTCATTATCGCCCCCTGAGAGAAGGCCATCCATTACACCACATATAGTAATCTGATCATGCATAGTGTTTCCTCTAATCCTTCATTGGTAGCAGTTCTGATTGCAATAAACCTGTTGATACAATCTTCCTGAGCCACTAAATCAAGCATCACCGCCATACTTTCAACTATTCTTTGCTACTGCATCAGGCCCTTGGGACTGGAGCCAGGGAATGCAGCAGCCTGCAGTGGACACTTCTGACAGCCTTCTAGAGCATTGTGCCTGTTGCACAACTTACTAAGGCGAGCACTCATTTGGCATCTAACAACCTTTTTCCTTGCGGTCCTACCAGGGTTGCCGACCTTCCTTTTAATTTTTTCTGGACAACTTAACCAAAAATTACGGACAGCCTAAAATTTTTACGGACATATGCCCTGCCCCTTTTTAAAGACCTTGCCCCCATTCCACACCCTCAAAGTGACTTAAAAAGAATGCCCTTGACTCACAAACTGTTACATCCCCACTACTGTAGTCTGAGTGCTTTGTTTATATGGCTGCAGTGACTATGCTTGCGACATGCTGAACTTTCTGATAACATTGCTGCAGCCATAGTAACAAAGACTGACAGGAATGTAAGTGTGCACATATGTCAGAGTGTCAGTGATGCACAGATGTACAGCATGCGACCACTGCAGCCAGTCATTGTCCTCAATATTAAACCACTGACAGGTGACTGGCAGCATCGGTAACATGCCATATACCGGCAAGTCCCCACCGCTGTTCGTAAATAAGAAGGGACTACAGCTGCAAAGAATGACACTGGAGAAAGGGGTAAGTATAACATGCATCCAAAATGAATGCCACATTGCTAATCCAATCAACCTCCTCCCCAGCATGAGACATATTTGAGAAGACACTACCAAGCATACAGGAGAATACAGCACCACATGTACCTGTTACAGCCAGTGACGTCTCCACTGATGTATATGTTCTCTTTCCTCATCTTCTGTATTCAGCGCCATGATCAGTTCTTTAAGCCACGTCTTCTCACTTTTCTATCATCCTCCCCCTGGTGCCCAAACATTGGTATCCTGCTGCTACCCCAATACTGTGCCCGCTGTGCTCCCCAATTCCTAATGTGCCCTAATACTATACTACAGAAATAACAGTGACAAACAGATAGTCCCTTCGTAATAACAGTGCTCTCCAAAGTCCCACTGAGTGACCTCATTAGTAATAATGCCCCAGTGATAATGGTCTCAACTCATTGTTGTTGTGTATTAGTGCCAAGTAATGATAACACCCTCCAATAGTACCCCCGGTAATAGTAATAATGCCCCATAATAGAAATAATGTTCCTCATAGTGCCTTTAGTAGTAAAAAAGCACCCCCATAATAACAGTGATAAAGCCCCTCATAGTGACCCTGCAGTAAAATTGCCATCAAAGATTCTCCAGTAGTGATAAAAACACCCATAGCGCTCCCAAAAGTAATATGGCCCCTCTAAAGTGTTCCCAGTAGGTATCACAGTCCCATATAGTGCCCCCAGTAATTATAATGCACCCATTAACTTAAATGCTCCCCTGTAGTGCCCCCAGTAACTTAACCGGTCCCCTATAGTCACTCGAGCAGCTTAAAGGCATTGTCCAGCCCCTAATATTGATGACATATCCCATTATTAGCGGGGTTCCGATGCCCGACACCCTGACCGATCAGTTGTGAGACAAGGCACCGCTTCCTCTTCATTACACCGCACTTTGAAGTGAGTGGAGTGGGTGCCTGCACACTATGCTGCTGCTCCATTGGAGATGACACGTAGTGTGATTACGAGGAAGCAGCGCTCGCATGGAGTGCCGTCTCCTTGTCTCACCGCTAATCGGCCAGGGTTTTGGGTGTCGGACCACCGCCAGTTAGATATTGATAATCTAACCTGAGGCTAGGTCATCAGTATTAGGGGCTGGACAACCCCTTTTGAATGCTCCCCTGTAGTGGCCAGCACAGCTTAAACGGCCCTCTTTAGTACCCTCAGCAGTTTAAATGGCCCCCTATATTGCCCCCAAGTAGTATAAATTGTCCCCTATAGTGCCCCCAGTAGTATAAATGGTCCCCTATTGTGTCCTCAGTAGTATAAATGGTCCCCTAGAGTGCCCCCAGTAATATAAATGGTCCCCTATAGTGCCCCCAGTAGTATAAATGGTCCCCTATAGTGCCCCCCATTAGTACAAATGGTCCCCTATTGTGTCCTCAGTAGTATAAATGGTCCCCTATAGTGCCCCCAGTAATATAAATGGTCCCCTATAGTGCCCCCCAGTAATATAAATGGTCCCCTATAGTTCCCCCAGTCCTGCAACACATATAGTCACAGATA
This sequence comes from Rhinella marina, assembly GCA_900303285.1. Classification (NCBI taxonomy): domain Eukaryota; kingdom Metazoa; phylum Chordata; class Amphibia; order Anura; family Bufonidae; genus Rhinella; species Rhinella marina. Next base: position 460,355 of record ONZH01003971.1, read on the forward strand.
CTGATGAAGCTCAGGCTGAGCAGGACATGGGGCTGGGGAGACACTGGGGAGATGTGACAGCCAGGGAGGACACCTTTCCCTCTGCCTCCTCCTTCCCTCTTGCATGTGCTCGATTTGGCAGGCAGGCTGCCCAGTGCCCACATGATTCAGTCAACCCTCCCCCCGTCGCACTCGCTTACCTCCTGGAGTCCTGCGCGCCTCGGCTCCTCCATTCTGCTGCCCGGCCCCTCCTCCTCAGGTAATCCTTGTGCGCCGGCGGCTGCTCGCCCTCTCAGAGCTGCAGCGCCGCCGGAACTTCGGTTTCTGCACTGCCCTGCACAGTTTGTACTACGCACGCATGCGCAGTACAGACTTCAGGGTTTCAGCACAAAATTTCACGGAAGTTGTTTTTTTTTTGCCGGATGCTACGGACGGCAGAGAAAAACAACCATTTTTTGCGGACTGTCTGTAAATTTGCTTACGGTTGGCAACCCTGGGTCCTACTCATTGCGCTTCTTCTTTTCTCGTTAGATAGTGATCAGGGCAGTAAGGTCATCTACATTATCTAACACATTATCAAATAGCTATTGCCATATAGTGGTCAAATAATTATCTGTACAATATTCAGACATACATAACTCCCAGATAACTTGATTTCCTGTTATCTTGATTTTTTTTCAAAAAACAACAGGAAATGCCATCAATTTTATGGAAAATGATTTACGCTTGCTTATAGATGCTAGCAAATCTTGTCTAGTATTAAAGGTGTTCTGTCATCAGATACATCACAATAAAACAGTCTCACCCAAGACGTGCAGTTGACAGTTGAACATCATGGTCTTGATCCCATATGCCTAGGATCCTGCATTCTTAAGAAAATTGATATGCAAATGAGTTCCTATGAGCAATTAGGGCAGTGCCATTGCAACTTGTTGCTCCCGGAGGCTCTGCTCACTGTCCTTTGTGCCGCGCCCTTACCATTGACTGACAGGGCCAGGCATTGAAGATGTTCTCATGCCTTGAACAAAGTAAAGCCTGATTGTAACATTAAAATAAACCAAAAAATGACTTTATTACTTCAAAATACAATTGTTAAAACAATGGGCAACCAGCCCAATATCAAATTTCAGGCTAAAGGGTGCTCAGGTGGACAAGAGGTGGGTGAGTAATATAATTCCTCTCCCAACCTGATACTCTTCCTAGAAGCAGGTGCAATCATATAACGTCTATGATGCCCCAGTATCTACGTATCGCCCTACTAAAATACTACCACCGTGCAGTAACATTGAGTACCAAGTCAGGAGACTGAGGAGTCAGTCCTCCTGACAGTTAAAAACAGCCCTGGGAAAATAACAGGGTTAATTCCTACCCACTTAGAAACGTGTCGAGCATGGTACTAGGGAGAACTTAGGCAGGGTACAATAATAGATCCAGTACCTTACTAGAGCTGTGACTAACACGAGGTAAGATGCTAGCAACTATTAGGGATTAACCCTGTTATTTTCCCCAGGACTGTTTTTGCTTGGACTGGCCTGCTCTAGATCAGCTGGACGACCGAGTTAGTGTGGCATATCTGCCACTGGTACTCAATGTTACTGCACAGTGGTAGCATTTCAATAGGGTGATACATAGATATAGGAGCATCATAGACATTATAGGGGTCATTTATGAAGCAAAGTACTCCACTTTTTGGCGTACTTTTGTTGCAGATTCGGTCGCACCACTTTTCCGAGGTAAAAAGAGGACGTTGTGTGGGCGGTGAAGAGGGTGGGTCGGCTGGCCCGTATCATTTTATTATTTTCTACACTTGTTTTGGTATAGAAAATTACTTAAATCTATGCCAGCTAGGGAGCTGGCATAGATTTAAGCAACTCGCATGGCCAGCGCCTAAGTTATGTAGAGGTGCATCGGGTGCCAGCGGACATGGACTAACCCTTGGTTTAACAATTGTATTTTGAAGTAATAAAGTAATATTTGTTTTATTTTAATGTTGCATTCAGGTTTAGTTTTGTACAAATCATGGGAACGTATACTTTCGAATCCTCTTTTGTGTGATAATGTACTCACTCCTTGCCCTGAAGTCTCGTAGAATATTGTCCAGTGCATGCACTGTACAGGGAAGGAGTGCCTCCAGCCCTGTATACCATACACACTGAACTGAGCACATTTGTATATTATAAAACATCAATTTTCAAGAATACGGGCACCTGGGTGTCACGAGTGGTCTTGCGTCTGGAATCAGACGTTCTGCGCGGCTTTCTAAGTGACAGGTTTGACAGGCTATTCCCTGTGGTTTGGGTGCTGTTCGCCGCACCCCTTTCCCTCAGCTGTTGCCGCTGGGCAATTAGCTGTCTCCTACTTACCTCTTCCTCTCCCAGTGTCCCTTGCGGTTTATATCTGCTACATCCCTGGTTGAGAGTGGTGTGGATCTCGGCTGAGATCCTGTTGCTGAGTTCTACTTAAAGTTAAGTGTTTTCCCTTCCTTTGGTTATTCCTGTTTGAGTCTCCTGTTCCTCCTTACGCTTGGAGGAACAGGTTACTCTCTTTTGTCATTAGACTGCAGGGTGTTCTAGGGTTTACTCAGATTAGGTTCCTGTGTATGAGCTTTCCTACCACCCGGGTTAGTTCATACTGGTAACCAGCTAGGGCCTAGTCTTAGGGTCCCCTGCAGGAGGTGACCAGTTCCCTGGTTTTGTCTGTTCCCATCCCTCATACGCTCGGTGTGGCTTTTCCCCCCCACACCCGAGCGTGACATTATAAACCGCCGCTAACAAAAATTTATGTCATTTTTGTGCTGACATGGATGCTATTGCTACACTGGCTGAACGGCTGCAGGGACTCAGCTTGGAGGTGGCTGACATCCGCAACCAGATTCAGAGACCACAGGCTGGTGGTTCTGGGGGTGCTGAGTGTCAGGCCTGTTTGGAGCCTAAGGTCCCCCTCCCGGATAGATTTTCTGGGGAATGTGATAATTTTGTTCTATTTAGGGAGGCGTGCAAATTGTATTTCAGACTGCGTCCACATTCTTCTGGTAATGAGGAACAGAAGGTTGGTGTGGTCATCTCGCTGCTTAAAGGGGATGCGCAGTCATGGGCCTTTTCTCTACCGGCCGGATCGCTGTCTCTCCGGTCAGTAGATGAATTTTTCAAGACCCTAGGGATTATCTATGATGACCCGGATCGTATCTCCCTGGCGGAGACCCAGATACGTAACCTTTGTCAGGGTGAGCGGCCGGTTGAGACTTATTGCTCTGAGTTTCGGAGGTGGGCGACCAATACTGAATGGAACGATCCGGCTTTACGTAGCCAATTCTGTCAAGGTTTGTCTGAAAGGCTGAAGGACGCTTTGGCCTTTCAGGAAACCCCTGTGTCTTTAGAAGCCGCTATGTCTCTTGCTGTACGCATGGATAGGCGCCTGAGAGAGCGATCTAGGGGCCCCCGCTCTCAGGACGTACTATCACATAGTGTACCAGCTTCCTATGACACTTTGGGTGAATATTCCCCTAGGTTGATGTCTGGGGATGAACCTATGCAATTAGGGGGAGCCACTCCTGTAGCCACCCGCAATCATCTTGGTAATAAAAAGGGTGTGTGTTTTTTCTGTGGTCAGAAAGGACACTTTATCAATGTATGTCCATGCTTCCTATCTCTAAAGGAGAGAAAAGAAAAGGGGGCGTTGAATTCTCATCTCACTCTTGGTGGAGTGGGTAGGGAGACTGAAAATGTGCATTTGTCTTCATCCTGCAGTACCCGTTTTCTCCTGACTGCCGAGGTGGCGCTAGAATCAAAGGTTGTGAAAATTGAGGTGTTTATTGACAGTGGGGCAGGGGTGAACTTGATTGATGCTCAGTTTGTCCGTATGCATGGATTGTCACCAAGTTCTTTGGATAAGAGGATTTCTGTGTTTGCCATTGATTCTGCACCTCTCTCTCAGAAGTGTTTGTCTCAGATGGTGCATGATATCAAATTAAGAGTGGGTGAATTTCATCAGGAGCTTATTTCATGTTTTGTGTTGGAAGGTCTTCCTGCTCCTGTGGTTCTGGGTTTACCGTGGTTAAGCAAACATTATCCGTCCATTGACTGGCATACTAGACAAATTGTGGATTGGGGCGATTATTGTGTTGACAATTGCCTTAATACATCTTTTTCTGCTTTAACCACTAAGACTCTTCCTCCTTTTATATCGGATTTCTCTGATGTATTTTCTGAAGGTGGATGTCAGGATTTACCCCCTCACCGGGAATACGATTGTCCTATCAATCTTATCCCTGGAACAAGATTGCCTAAATCTAGGCTGTATAACCTTTCTGGACCTGAGAGAACGGCTATGAAGGAATATATTGCTGAGAGTTTGGCCAAAGGACATATTAGGCCTTCCAAATCTCCTGTGGCAGCAGGGTTCTTTTTTGTTAAAAAAAAGGACGGATCCCTTAGGCCATGTCTGGATTTCCGTGAACTCAATAGGATTACTGTCCGTGATCCGTACCCCCTTCCTTTGATTCCTGACTTGTTTAACCAGATTGTGGATGCCAAGGTGTTCTCCAAGTTGGACTTAAGGGGGGCATATAATCTGGTCAGGATCAAGGAAGGGGATGAATGGAAGACGGCCTTTAACACTCCTGAGGGCCACTTTGAGAACCTGGTCATGCCTTTTGGGTTGACCAATGCTCCTGCTGTCTTCCAGCATTTTGTTAATGACATTTTTCATCATCTTGTGGGGAGGTTTGTAGTCGTGTATTTGGATGACATACTAATCTATTCTCCAGATATTGTGACACATCAGGATCACGTGAGGCAGGTGTTGCAAATCTTAAGAGATAACAAGTTGTATGCAAAATTAGAGAAATGTGCTTTTGCTGTACATGAGGTGCAATTCTTAGGATACCTGCTTTCATCTTCAGGTTTTCGTATGGATCCAGAGAAGGTCTGTGCTGTTCTGAACTGGGACCGACCTGAAAATCTGAAGGCTCTTATGCGATTTTTGGGGTTCACCAACTATTACCGAAAATTTATTAAGAACTATTCGACTATAGTTAAACCCTTAACTGACATGACTAAGAAAGGGACGGATGTCTCAATGTGGTCTGATGCAGCGTTGCAAGCCTTCTCTGCTGTAAAGGAGTGCTTTTCCTCTGCCCCTATATTGGTGCAGCCAGATGTGTCACAACCTTTCATTGTGGAGGTTGACGCATCCGATGTGGGGGTAGGAGCTGTGTTATCACAGGGCCCGTCACCTGGTAAATGGCGCCCATGTGCTTTTTTTTCGAAGAAACTCTCTGTGGCGGAGAGAAATTATGATGTGGGTAACTGAGAGTTACTGGCCATTAAGTTGGCTTTTGAGGAATGGCGTCATTGGTTGGAAGGGGCGAATCATCCAATCACGGTATTCACTGATCACAAAAATCTGGCTTACCTGGAGTCGGCTAGACGACTTAATCCGAGGCAGGCCAGATGGTCTTTGTTCTTTACCAGATTCAATTTCATTGTCACATACCGTCCTGGGGTTAAGAATGTGAAGGCGGATGCCTTGTCACGTAGTTTTCCCGGGGGTGGTGATTTTGAAGATCCTAGCCCTATACTGTCTGAAGGAGTGGTGATATCCGCTCTTTACCCTGATCTTGAGGCTAAAGTGCTTGAGGCCCAGGGAGATGCGCCGGAGTCTTGCCCTCCCGGGAAGTTGTTTGTTCCTTCTGATTTGCGTTATAAGGTTTTTGAGGAGCATCATTTTTCGGTGCTTGCGGGACACCCTGGGAGTAAATCCACTGTCGACCTCATCTCTCGTAGATTCTGGTGGCCAGGTCTGCGTAAGTGTGTTGAGGAATATGTGTCAGCCTGTAGTGTTTGCGCACGCTCTAAGGTGACACATACTCGTCCCTCTGGACCCCTACTTCCATTACCCATCCCGTCCAGACCATGGACTCACCTATCCATGGACTTCATCACTGATCTGCCTGAGTCGTCTGGTAAGACAGTTATTCTGGTGGTTGTAGATCGTTTTAGTAAAATGGCGCACTTTATTGCATTACCTGGACTCCCCAATGCTAAAACTCTTGCACAAGTGTTTGTTGACAATATTGTGAAACTTCATGGCATTCCCACTGACGTTGTCTCTGATCGTGGGACTCAGTTTGTGTCCAGATTCTGGAGGGCGTTCTGTACTCGGCTCGGGGTACAACTGTCTTTCTCCTCTGCCTTTCATCCCCAGACGAATGGACAGACTGAGCGTACCAATCAGAATCTGGAGACTTATTTGAGATGCTTTGTCTCTGAGAACCAGGAGGAGTGGTCCTCGTTTTTGTCTCTGGCTGAGTTTGCCATAAATAATCGCAGACAGGACTCCACTGGTAAGTCACCATTTTTTGGTGCATATGGCTTTCACCCGCAGTTTGGCACATTTTGTGGTTCTGATACTTCTGGTATTCCTGAGGAAGAACGTTTTTCGTCATCATTGTCTTCCATATGGCGAAAAATTCAAAGTAACTTGATAAATATGGGTAACAAGTACAAACGTGTGGCTGACAGGAGACGCATGAATGGTCCGGACCTAAATGTGGGTGATTCTGTGTGGCTGTCTACTAGGAACATTAAGTTGAAAGTTCCTTCATGGAAGTTGGGTCCAAGATTTATTGGCCCATATAAAATCACGGCCATTATTAATCCTGTAGCATTTCGTCTTGAACTTCCGCAGGCCCTGAAAATCCATAATGTGTTTCACAGATGTTTGTTGAAGAGGTATGTTGAACCTCTGGAGCCATCTCCCTTGCCACCCGCGCCTGTCTTGGTGGATGGTAATTTGGAATTTCAGATAGTCAAGATCATTGATTCTCGAGTTCTTCGTGGGACCCTTCAATATCTGGTTCATTGGAAGGGTTATGGTCCTGAGGAGAGGTCATGGGTACCGGCATCTGACGTGAATGCCAGTCGTTTGGTAAAAGCCTTTCACAGGTGTCACCCTGATAAAGTTGGTCCTGGGTGCCCGGAGGTCACCCGTAAAAGGGGGGGTAATGTAACGAGTGGTCTTGCGTCTGGAATCAGACGTTCTGCGCGGCTTTCTAAGTGACAGGTTTGACAGGCTATTCCCTGTGGTTTGGGTGCTGTTCGCCGCACCCCTTTCCCTCAGCTGTTGCCGCTGGGCAATTAGCTGTCTCCTACTTACCTCTTCCTCTCCCAGTGTCCCTTGCGGTTTATATCTGCTACATCCCTGGTTGAGAGTGGTGTGGATCTCGGCTGAGATCCTGTTGCTGAGTTCTACTTAAAGTTAAGTGTTTTCCCTTCCTTTGGTTATTCCTGTTTGAGTCTCCTGTTCCTCCTTACGCTTGGAGGAACAGGTTACTCTCTTTTGTCATTAGACTGCAGGGTGTTCTAGGGTTTACTCAGATTAGGTTCCTGTGTATGAGCTTTCCTACCACCCGGGTTAGTTCATACTGGTAGCCAGCTAGGGCCTAGTCTTAGGGTCCCCTGCAGGAGGTGACCAGTTCCCTGGTTTTGTCTGTTCCCATCCCTCATACGCTCGGTGTGGCTTTTCCCCCCCACACCCGAGCGTGACACTGGGAAGATAGGACCAAGACCATGATGTTCAACTGTCAAGCACACATGTCTCAGGTGAGATGGTTTTATTGTGACGTATCTGATAACAGCACCCCTTTCAGAATGATAGGTTGCTTTATTTACCCTACACCAAGTTTTTTTTAGGTATGGGAAATCTGTGCTCCAGGGCAGGGGTGCACCTAGCCTTTCTGCTGCCTGGGGCGAAAATTAAAACAGCGCCCCCCTCACCCCCCTTGCCAAATTCTCAACCTAGCCTCTTCCCTCCTGACATTATATACAGCACTACAAAACATACAGGGCACTACAGTGCCACATACCTCTTACCTTCCAGTGATTTCTCCACAGATGAAGAAATTCTCTGTCCTCATCTTCTCCTTTCAGACCAGACCACTGTGACGATTTGTTTCAGCCATGTCTCATCTCCGCAGAGATTGACAGACATGTTACTTTCCTACTTTTTCATCCTGTCCCACTTTCTAAACATCCCATCCTGTCACCCCCAGTACTGTGTCCGCTGTGCTCCCCAATACTATACTGCAGAAAAGAAACAGCATATAAATGCCCCTTATAATGTGTGCTAGTACAAAATGCCCTGTTGTATGCCAGTACAAAAAACAGGACTCCTCTCTCTACAGGAACAACATTGTTATTGAATAAGGAGGTGGGAAATGGGCCCAAAGGTTTTGAAAAGGGTACAAGGAGGGTAACAACACCAGGTGGCAAGGTTGGTCCAATTTTACTCTTTTATGTCACCCCCCCCCCCCCCCCCACTGTCTTCTATGTAAACTATTGGCACACATGACTTAGTTTAATTTAAGATTCTGTCATTTTGGGCTTCTGATTGGATATTGCTTTTCATGAGACGTAGATCATTCCCATCTGTACAGTAATTTCAAATGTGATGCATTTTTACGGTATTATTTGGCTTTACATGCTGTTTCATTTTATATGGCAGATCAGATGTTAATAGTTTTTGTGTAGTGTAGGTTTTGTGAGAATTGATGTGTAGTGTGTCAGAAATGGCAGAATCTGATTTACAACAAGGTAAAGTGAATCTACAATAATTTGCATTGAAAGTAAGATTTGGCCACTTAGACCACAATAGGCTGACAAACAATAGTTTACATTTTAATAAAACAAAAAGCAGGAAATGCTGAACGTTAAAGGCAGAGAAAAAAAATATTGTTTAATTAGCTTTCTCTTCATGAACTGCTTGTCTTAAGTAGGCTTAAATACATAGGGCATGCTGGCACATGTAAACCACATCACCAGAGATTAACTATTAGTACTGCTACTGATTAGTCTCATTTTCAATATAACAGCCATTTTCTGTGCTGATATAAAAAAGCTACAAAGTAAAAGCTATAAATTCTACAATTGTACAATAACAGTAACATAGTTTCTAAGACTGAAAAAAGATACTCACCAAACAGTTCAGCCTGTTATCCTGCAATGTTGAGTCAGAGGAAGGCAATAAAACCTATGAGGTAGAAATCTCCTCATTTTAGGGGAAAAATCCTTCTCCTAACTCCCTGCTCAATGAACCATCTTTAGAATTCTAGTAACTATAACCTGTAATATTATTACAATCCAGAAATACATCCAGAGAGTTCCATAGTCTCACTGCTCATAAAAAACACTGTCCTATGCTGATGGAGAAACCTTCTTTCCTCTAGATGTAGAGGATGTCCCTTTGTCACGGTCACAGTCCTGGTAATAAATAGGGTTCCTCTGAACTTTCTCTAGCTCTGCTATATCTTTCTTGTGCACAGGAGCTGATAATTGTGCACAATACTCTATGGGGAGATTTATCAAGACCCTCACTTTCTGCATTGGTCTTGATATCCCCCTAAGCTGTCGGCCTCATCATAAATTAAGCACATCCTACAGCAGTCTGTGCGCCTAGACAGGCTCTGAGCTGCACTACATGTCAGGCACCATTTGCACCAGAATACTGATTTAAATAAAGATAAATTTGTCTAGGGTGTTGACCAACACCCCTTTCCTGCCTTTACCACTTCCTTTTCTTTAACTGGGATGAAATGTTGCTTAGAGAATAAAACAGGTCAAACACCCTGTTCACTTGACCTTGGAGTGCCCCTTATTTTTCTAATCTTTAGGTTATCTAGTGCACCCACTTTCTCTGTAATGACTATGCTGGTGGTTTTTGCTTTATAGTATTTCTCAATCTCTCTCTATCTATCCTGTGTGTATAAATATATATATATATATATATATATATATATATATATATATATACAGATGTAGCACTGTTAATAATGACCCGTTAACCAGACATGATAACTAAGTCTGCAGTGTTAATCAATACAGGGAACCCCCCTTTTGGTGGGATAACTAAAAGTGTTATCTCCCCTTAAGTCATGTTAACCAATGCTACATCTGTATATATATATCTCTTAATATTATAAAAATGAGTTTCTGTCTGTCTGTCTGTATGTCCGTCTGTCTGTCTGTTCTCTATGCGCGACCAAACTACTGGACCGATTTTCACCAAATTCTGCACACAGGTACATCAGGTGCCCGCGAAGGTTTTAGACCAGGTCTCATCTCTCTAGGACATAACGTTCCTGAGATATTCCCAAAATATGAACTGCATTAGCCAATATCAGCCTGACAGCATTGGTTTTAAACCCCAACTGCCATTCTCTGCACAGACACACACAGGGAGGGCAGGTTTCCATAACAACACAGCCAGGTAATTAGCAGCCAGCTGAGGATCTCAGGTAACAATCCAGTCATTTCTATTCAATGCTTCAAAGGGGCAGAGCGCTGTGGATACTGTTATAGGGGTATTCCGGTTACCATAAATATAACTTATGTTTTAGACTAATTTTAGACTATGACCATTCAGAAGTAAATCTTCCACTGCTACCCATTGCGTGTCCTCATAAATTACCATGGCACCGACCTGTGATTCACACCACTCTCAAAAGAAGGACTTACAACACCTGCTCCAGGTTTCACTAAGCCACACCCCGACTCTGTCAGGCCACACCCCCTTCCCCCTCCGCAGTCAACGGGGATTGAAAAAATGAAGGTAAAAATAAACTTCTGTCAGCTGCAGGGGTGGGAGGGTGAGTTTCTCTCTGCAACAACACACAGAAACATTAGATGAAATAGACTAATATTAGACTACTACCGTTCAGTAGTAATAAAAGATGTTTTCTTCCACTAAAAGGACTTAAAAGCACCCCCCCCAAGGTCCCGCTAAACCATGCCCCCGGTCAGGCCACGCCCTCTCCCACTCCGCAGCCAATGGGGATTGAAAAAATGAAGGTAAAAATCAACTTCTGTCAGCTACAGGAATGGGTGGGAAGGAGACTTTCTCTCTGCAATGACACACAAACATTAAATGAAATAGATTAAATATACCCGTGCGAAGCAATGTTTTCTTCTACTGCTACCCACTGTGTTTCCTCAAATTACCATGGCATTGACCTATAATTCAGGCCACCCTGAAAAGAAGGACCTAAAAGCACCCCCCCAAGGTCCTGGTAAACCACGCCCCCGACCCGGTCAGCTTCTGCCCCCTCCCACTCCGCAGCCAATGGGGATTGAAAAAGTGAAGGTAAAAATCAACGCGGAAAAATGAAGGTAAAAATCAACTTCTGTCAGCTGCATTGACTTTCTCTCTGCAACGACACACATAAACATTAAATGAAATAGATGAAATATACCCAGGCGAAGCTGGGTTTTTCTGCTAGTATATATATATATATATATATATATATATATATATATATTTATACAGTGGGGAAAATAAGTATTTGATACACTGGTGATTTTGCAAGTTTTCCCACCTACAAAGAATGTAGAGGTCTGTAATTTTTTTTTGTAGGTACACTTCAACTGTGAGAGACAGATAAACAGATAAAATCCAGAAAATCACACTGTATGATTTTTAAATAATTAATTTGCATCTTATTGCATGAAATAAGTAATAGATACAATAGAAAAACAGAACTTAATATTTGGTACAGAAACCTTTGCAATTACAGAGGTCAGACGTTTCCTGTAGTTCTTGACAAGTTCTTGACTGCAGCAAGGAATTTTAGCCCACTCCTCCATACAGGTCTTCTCCAGATCTTTCAGGTTTCATGGCTTCGCTGGGTTACATTGAGTTTCATTTCACTAAATGGGTGATATCAATTCTTTGTATTTCATGCTGCACTCTTACTAAGGATATTTTTCTCACAAAATCGAGCTCTGTGATATAGATATATATATATATGTACTGGAAGACCCAGACATGACCCATCTTTTTGAGGGAAGGAGGATGTTGGCCTAAATCTCACAATACATGGGCCCATCCATCCACCCTTCAATACGGTACAGTTGTCCCCTTTGCAGAAAAGCACTCCCAAAGTATGATGTTTCCACTCCCATGCTTCATGGTTGGGACAGTGCTCTTGGGGCTCTACTCATCCTCCTTCTTCCTCCAAACATGGCGAGTGGAGTTGATACCAAAAAGTTCTATTTTGGTCTCATTTGACCACATGACCTTCTCCCATGCCTCCTCTGGATCATTCAGATGGTCATTGGTGAACTTCAAACAGATATTTCATGCAATAAAATGCTAATTAATTATTTAAAAATCATAGTGTGATTTTTTTTTTTAAGATTCTGTTTCTCACAGTTGAAGTGTACCTACGATAAAAATTACAGACCTTTCCATTCTTTGTGAGTGGGAAAACTTGCAAAATCACCAGCGTATCAAATACTTCTTATTTTCCCCACGAAGATTCGTATCGAATCTATGAAGCGTTGAATAGATTCGCTCATCTCAAAAAAAAAAAAAAATATATATATTAGAGATGAGCAAATCTATTCGCCGCTTCGTAGATTCGATACAAATGTTCGCAATTTTCTACTTCGAAGCGAATCCGGATCTTTTCAGATTTGCGCCATTCGAATCTTAAATGTTCTTAAACCTTTGTACGCAAATGCTACGTACGTGTCCAATGAATTGTACGCTAATGCTATGTATCAGTTAATTTATACGCTGATGCGTACGAATTCAGTTAATTAGCAAACTAACGCGGTGAGAGCGGAAAAAAAGCCCGGGAAGAACCCGGTCACCTGACCTAGTGAGAAGGGCCTGCTTTGATTGGCCCATAGGATCGGTAAGCCAGTGACGCATCAGTTGTGCTGAGACAAGCAGAAGCTTGTAAAGTTGTGAAAGACAGAGAACTGTTTTCTGCAAATTGTGGTGTTGCTCTGGGCATCCATAATAATAAACATATCTGGGCCAGTGCAGGGCTAGTAATATTAATGAGGCAGGGAGAGAGACAAAGACCTGCAGCGCCACAGTCAAGTGAAAATGTCTGGCATGGAAAAGCAAAAGGGTTCCACTTCCAGCCAGACCTCGAGCTCCAAAAAAAAGAAGGTGGCACAGGCCAGCAGTGGCAAAGGACATGTAGCTGCAACTTCTACCAGTAGAATTTGTAGTAGTTGGCCACTGTTCCACCAGGCTAACCCACCAAGGTGCAAAATTGTTGTACAGGAGAAAATGGATGAGGTAGTGGAGTGGATGGCTCACTCATCTCAATCACAGCCAGATGATGATGGCTTTCTTATGCTGATACAGTATCATGTAGCCAGGGGTCAGACTCAGAACGTTCCTTCTGCTCCACCATTCCGCTCCAGCAAAGCCTGTCATTTTCTGCCACCTCCCAGCCTTCAGTGCCCCTTCCTAGTGGTGTCCCTTCTCCATTTTTTCAAATAAAAGGCCACCAAACCCCATCGCACAATCTGGCAGATGTGAAGGAAAGCCTCCCTGATAATTTTTGCCCGGAAGCGGAGGTTGATGGGGAACAGCCGATATTGCAGTCAGACAAAAGTGGTGGGAAGTCTAATGATGATGTGTTAGACAGGAGGACCTGGGAGGCGGATCGGGCTGTGAGGAGGATTTGATCTCCGAGGAGGAGGGCGGTGGTAGTGGCAGCAACAGAGAGCAGAGACGAGTTAGACTCAGGGCCAGGCCTGCCTTGGGAACTAGTGAGACCCCAAGTATAGTGCCGGCATCAGGGTCTAAGTGTGCAAGGGCTACAAGCTTGGCCACCTCTGGAGGCCGAACTCAGGGTGTGTGGAAATATTTCACCACTCTGCCGGGGGACATCAGCACTGCCACATGCAATTTCTGTAAGCAGAAATTGAGCCATGGGAAAGCCTCAAATGTAGGGACCACTGCTCTGTGGAACCATCTGAAGCGGCGTCATTCAGAACCTTTGGGTAACCAAGGTGGATTACAGCAGCGCCATGATTCAGAAGAGCTGGCTACTTCTCCAGGGGTCCCTAGCATCAGGCAGCCCGCATCCAGGGGCATAACTAGTACATACACCTCGTCGTCAACCGTGTGCATTTCTCCACCTCCTCTTACTCGTCAGCCGTTCATCGTCGAGTGCGTGGCCAGGAAGCAAGTTTACTCAACCAGTATTTCAACAGTGTGCATACTTAATTCTCACCTGACCAAGTTGCTGGTTGTGCAGTCTCTGCCATACAATTTAGTTGATTGTACAGCTTTTAGGGAGCTGATGGCTTGCGCTCAGCCACGCTGGTAGGTCTCGAGCCAGCATTACTTTTCAAACAAAGCTATCCCCGCCCTTTACTTGCACGTGGCAGACAATATAGGACGCTCCCTGCAGCTGTCTCTCTGCTGCACCGTGCACGTCACGGTGGACACCTGGAGCAGTGCTTATGGCCAGGGGCAATACATGTCCTTTATGGCCCACTGGCTGAATGTTTTTAGTGGCAGCGAGGCAGGAACCCTCCAGCAACAGGGCCAATTGCTTTTGGCACCTCCATACGCTTTTCAGCCAGGATTGCAGACCACCCAACACTCCGCTCCCTCCTCCACCTCCACGGGCAGTCCGCTTGCAGGAGCATCAGGGCAGAGAGTTGACCCCCCTCCTTCCTATCACATGTGTCAGGATAAACGCTGCTACGCTGTGTTAGACTTAATCTGTCTTGGCAACAACAGCCACACAGGCCAGTGCTTGCTGCAACACATCAATCAGCAAATTGCACGCTGGCTGTCTCCCCGCCAGCTGGAAGTGGGCAAGGTCGTGAGTGACAACGGGACAAATATAGTGGCAGCGCTGAACCTGGGGCAATTCACGCATGCTCCCTGTATGGCACATGTCTTAAATCTAGTGGTTCAGAGATTTCTCAAAACATTCACTGGCCTGCGCACAGTGCTGGCAAAGTCACGGAAGCTTTGCACTCATTTGAGTCACTCTTATGTGTCTGCTGGACTTGCAGTGGCAAAACGGTCTTCCGCCACACTGGTTGATAGGTGATGTGCCAACTCGGTGGAATTCCACGCTTCATATGTTCCAGTGGCTCCTTGAGCAGCGGAGAGCAGTGGATGACTTTGTCTAGCAGCAGCCAGAATCGTCGACCATAGGGAGCAGGTGTGGCTTAGATTTCCGTCAGTGGAGGCTGGTCTGAGATGCCTGCACTGTGCTAAAGCCCTTTGAAGAAGCCACTAAATTTGTCAGCCGGGACAGCTGTGGTCTGAATTACATTGTTTCACTAATATTTGTCCTTGAAAAGACACTGTCGCTCATGCAGCAGGGGGCAATTGGGGAAGGAAATCCTGGAAATCTCTCTGCATGCCATGCTGTCACTGTTGGGGAGCCCCAACGACAAAGTTCCATGGAGGTGCAGGAGGAGGATGAGGAGCTTCAGGTAGAGGAGGGGGAGTAGTTTGATGATGACTAGGAGGAGGAGGAGACACAGTTGGAGGAGCTGGAGGATGACGATGAAACCTTCAGGGACACTCAAGTGTGTCAGAGAGAGGCTGAGATGGAAAGAACTGGCTCCTCGGGCACGCTGGCCAGGATGGCGAGCTGTATGCTTAAATGCTTACGGACTGACAGGCGTATAATAAAAATAAGGCAGACTGACGAATACTGGCTTGCGATGCTTCTGGACCCACGGTATCACTCCAACATCGGGGATTATTTTCTTCTTCAGGAAAGGGAGGAGAAATTAGCTTCATACCAGGAGAAGCTATGTACTAACCTGGCCACAGCTTTCAGCCAGCCCCAGTCTGCTGCCGGCGTCCTCCTGAAAGGGAGGCCCGGCAGCGTCATCCACCTCCTGCCACAACCATCAGTAGCCAGTTAAGTCTCATGAGTATGATGCAACAATTTTTTTCAGCCTCAGCCAAGTGAGCAGGCCCAGTCCACCCGCATCAACGAGCAGGTTCAGGCTTACCTGCAGTCTGGCTCGCAAAGCCTGTTCTCAGTTCCCCTGGACTTCTGGGCAGCCAGAATACAGCAGTGGCCGGAACTTGCCCACTATGCACTAGGGCTTCTTTCCTGCCCAGCCTCAAGTGTCATGTCAGAGAGCCCATAAAGTTGTTGTCAGCCGGCCCATAAAGTTGCATGCCAAACGTCTCGTGTCATGGGCTGAGCGAACCCGAACTCCCCAAACCAAAACCCCAAAATGTTATTAAAATCCAAAAACTGTTGTCTACCTCCGCCTCCATTTTCAACATTAGCACTTAGCAGGCTAGCAGCTGTTGTTATACTACACCGTTCTTAGTTCTATTTAGTATTTGTAAATTTGTTTTGGAGCCTTTCCTCCCAAAAAATAAAAAAATAAATAAAACAAAAATAAAAAAGGTAAAAATAGTTTTAAAAAATAAAATAGTTACACTGTTGTCTACCTCTGCCTCCCGTTACAAGCTACATTAGCGAAGATTGGGATACTTCACTGCAGTTTGTTGTATGTACTATTCACTCTCTGCTGTGCTGATGTACCCCACCCCCTACTACTAATGGCCATGACACCCATGAAAACCCATATATAATATTCACTGCCTATCTTTACAAGGTAGAATGTTTAAAGGCTTGTTGTCCAAACAAGCCAAGTCTTTTTCTCTGACTGTAATCCGGGAACCGGAGTGTGCGTAATTTATTAGTGCTTTGGCCTAAAGATGCCTTGTGTTCATTAATCTGGGAAAATGGCCTTTGGACAATTTTTGAAGGCTCCGGCCTAAAGAGACATTCCCGTCTTCTTCACACTAATGCGGGCTCCGGCCTATGCACAAGAAGGTGTTAAAGGTTTAAAAAAAAACGATTAAAACACAGGTTTTAGAAGAATAATTTTAGTAAAAATAATAAATAATAACTTTCAATAAAAAATAAATAAGTAAAAAAAAAAGGAAATAAAAAGGCTAACCCGGCCTTTGACGACGTCTGGCCATCATCGCCTACAGCTCTTGGAGCTCCAGCTGCAGGCCGAGAATAATCCGGGGGGCAGCATGGACCCTGGTGTCAAAGCGGTAAGGGGGTTGTCCCACAAAAAATATTCTAAACTTTCAAACCAGCACCTGAATTAGAATACTTTAGCAATTGCATGTCATTAAATATTTGGGTTATCTACTGGAACAAGTTATTCAGTGACATGTATCTGTATTGAGCTATTTTTTTTTCTTTGAACTGCTCACTAAGAAGGCCACACATGGTCAGTTTGGGGTTTGTACTTACTGGACACCCATACTGAGTGGTCTTCCCATGGTCCTGGGGAAAACTCCTCACGGGCGGTTGGAGCTACAAAAGTTGTAACAGTTATAACTTCTGATGTTGATACATGTGAATAGTTTCGGGCTGGATCCCATTCCTAACCACTAGTGCTCTACTGTATCACTGTAGCTGAACTCCCACATAGCCTGGATTAAAAATAAATTAAATATGTTTACACTTACTAGAAGCTGCAGGTACTGTAGTGGCCATCCGGCCTCGACGTTGACAGTGACATTGTTGACGTTGCTCTGCAAACATAAATCCGTACACAATTGTTATGATGACCGTTTTTAATACTAACACTGTATACTACTACGAAGATATTATGGGTAAGAGGAGGGCCATATCCATTTATTTCTTCTAAATGGGTATTTATCTCGATATATATCGTTATCGCAATAAATTTCTTAATATCGTTAACTTGGGAATATTTTTGATATTGCCCACTCACATTAGCTGCAGCATGAGCACGTCTGTGAGTCTGTGTGTAGGATGAGGAAGCGCTAACTATGAAGGGGCATATCTAAGGGTACTTTCTTTCACACTAGTGCATTTGCCTGACACTAATGGGAGAACAGCCAGCCCCATTAACAATAATGGGGGATGGCGCTGATCCGGCCGCTATTCGGCAAGAACGCCGGGAATTGGCAGAACAAATACTGCAGAACAGCCTGCAGGATCACCACCACATATGTGAAAGTAGCCTAAGGCAAATTACTGGGAAGGGGCACGTATCTGAGAATACCTTCCCTTGTTTGGGTGGAGTTAGAGGCATGGCCTAGCATGAAAGAAAATTGCTGCAGCGCACTACGCACGCCCATGTTGTCCTTCTATACGGTTTTCATTATTGGCACTGGTATATATACAATACAGTACACTAATTTTTTAACATGTTTTTACTTTTCAAATATGTTGTTGCTCACCCTGCTGTATCTCTGCGCGGATCTCATTAAGCCGCTCTGGGCACTTGAACTTCAAATCAGACCATTTTTGCTGGATCTGGCCTGGGGTCCACACAGTATTGAAACGATGGCGCAAGCCTCGGATCACCTGCTGCATCTCCTTTTTATGCTGGTTCGGGTGTCGGTGTGTGCCATCGTAATCCTGCTGGTCCACAGCCGGATCATGTATTTAAGGATCACCTGGATGCCATTTTCCAAATTTCGCACTGCCTCTGAGGAGTGCATGCCGCGGCCTAGCGTTGTGCGTGCCTCTGTATTACGCAATCGCAAGACAATAGTACGCTAAGGATTCATACGCACTTTTTACGTTAATGTATGTACGTATTCAGTTAAGTAGTGAACCTTTAACAACGCTATGTTCGTTATTAGTCCGCGAACATTTGCAGAACACGACCAGAATAACGAATGATTTGTACGCAGCTGCGACCGAATAGATTTGTATTAAGATCGAATCTTTTTAAAAATTTGACGAACATTCGGCGAAGCAAATCTTTCAAGATTCACTCATCTCTAATATATATATATATATATATATATATATATATATATGTGTGTGAGAGAGAGAGAGCTCGATTTGTGAGAAAAATATCCTTAGTACGAGTGCAGCATGAAATACAAAAAATTTATATCATCCATTTAGTGAAATCAAATCTTTCAGACATTCTTGGGAGTGTAACAGAAGATGGCAGGATTCTGTTCCTTTCTGTAAGTGATGAAACATCTAAGAATGGATACTGACTATTATCTGAGATGTTTTCAGCTGAATAGACCATAACATGGTAATTTTAACTAGATTTAGAGTTATAGCAGACAATGCATGTCTGGGGCAGTATTGCTAAAAATAAAATACAACACACACAAGAGACAACATGTTGGGATGCAGTAGAAAAATATGGTCCAAAACAGAAAGAATATGCTGCTTTTTCCAAATCTAATTTATTAAGATAATAGAAACTATGTATCTGGGATATCCACATCAAAGTATTTTTGAACAACCATATTATTACCAATGAAATCTGTAAATCTGGCCCAAAAGATTTGACCAGCTGGCCAGTAAAATGTTATTATTCCTGTAGGGGTCTTGCTAGCTTAGGCTGAATTCACATCAGCATTCAGCCTTCCCATTCTCCTGCTCCGTTACAGGTGAAATTTCATGATGAACCTAAAATGCACTCTAACCTTTACAGGTGAACTTAATGTGACCTTCTCTAAACTTTTGAATGCACATGTCTTAACTGTTCAGTGTTTCAATACTTTTTGCACAACTTACTTTTCTCTAACAAGTAGCTTAACGACAAAATTCACAACAGGTGTTTGATCCATGAATCGCCCAATAAATTTCCTGGTTCAATTAGAATTGGTATTTAAACAGTCCTCCTCATCATGCTGTTCACATTTTGACATCATGAAATAAAAATGACACCTAACAATTGATCATCAGTACCTCGCCACTGCGAGGCTTCAAGCAGGATGTTATCAGATGGAAGTGGCCACTGAGCTTAGAGTGTCACAGACTGTCATCAGCAGGTTACAGCAGAGATATAGACAGACTGGAAGAGTCACAGAAAGGCATAGAAGTGGACATCCTTTAGCCAAATCCCACACTGATGACTGCTTCATTGTGAACAATGCCCTGTGGAACGGATGATGAATGCCACACAGCTCAAGGCACATTTAAGAGAGGTGAGAGGCACCCAATTGTCATCAGACTGATTAAATCAGAGTGGTCTGTTTACATCAGAGAAAACGGTTTACATCAGAGTGGTCTGCATGCTAGATGACTTGCAAGGGTACTTGACCACGCCACCAGGCACAGGTGTCATCATCTTGCATGGGCCAGGGAGCATCTACGCTGCATGAGGGTCCAGTGGGTCTCAGTGCTGTTCACTGATGAAAGTCAATTCACGTGGAACAGAAATGATGACCACCAACAATGTTGGAGATGTCAAGGAAAACGCTAACTGTTGTCACTTGACAAGCCTTTGGTGATGGTGGTGGTGTTACAGCGTGGGCAGGTGTGTCTAGTCAACACAGAACTGCCCTATACTTTGTGAATGGTACAGTAACAAGCCCATACTACTTGAATAGCATCATTAATCCAGTCATTGTGCCTCTGCATGAATAGGCCTAATTTCATCTTCATGTATGACAATTCGGCAGCTCATCGAGGTCACATCATTAGGGAACAGCTGCTGGAGACTGGGGTATTTCAAATGGAGTCACTGTGTAGAGACTATGTACCCCAAAACCTCAATGACCTTCTTTTTGGATTTTAGAACATTCTTGGCCATCAGGTCATTTAGGAGGTGGTGGGGAGTAGTCTCAGAAAATTTCTTTAATAAGTGATTCAACACTCAAGGATAAATTATTACTGAAATTATTGAAAACTACCATTATAGAAAGTGCATCACCTACTCTGTATTTCTGGAACTAGCAGATACTTTTAGATTATCTCCTCACTACACCTGTATACAGGTCTGCACAGGTCTGCACACTGACCATCACTAGAGATCCAAAATTCGTTTTGGCAAATAATTGACAAATTTCTGACACGATTTGTTCTTAATACGAATTAATTCGGTCGAATTTGCTTTAAAAAATAATTGTTGTTTTGCAAACATTCCTGCACAAATTACAAACATACAGTGGGTGTTGTTAAAAGTACGCAATACATAAGCATTAGCGTACAAAGTACGTACGAATCCTTAGCGTACTATTAACTTGCGATTGCATCATACGCACAAGGCTAGGCCGCGGCATGCAATCTTTAGAGTCAGTCCATATGAGGTAGAAAAGTAAGGTGCTAACTATCCGGCTAAGTGCATAATTTACTAAAAAACACTGTACAATAAGTGCATTAATAGGACACATTGCAGTACCTGAAATAGAATACACACAATGGGCTAAAGTGCTTGAACGTTGCTGAACCTGTAAAAACATTATTGCTAAAATACAGCAAAGACAATTATGCAAACATTTTAGTGCAATTTCACGTTTGCAAGCATAAAAGGCTCAGATATACGTTTGAGTCTCTCCTCAAGTCGTGGCTGCTTGGCATGATAAAACACTGGAACACAGTCCAAAATTCAATTGTAATCCACGTGAGGTAATTTTGTAATCCAAACAGGTAACCTGTAATCCACATGGATGGGATAATATAAAATAGCAGCAAATAGAGAACCCTCTTTGCAAAGGGGGCTCCCAAATAACCTAAGGGGGAGAGGGGAGGAAAATAGGCGTGTTTAGGCGCAACTGGGAATTTTCTGCAGAATGGGGGGGGGGGGAGTACTGACAAGCCATGACCATCTGGGTGAGAGTCAAACAGGGGGCAATACAAACTAAACAAAAAAAGTGCCAACTAGCTCTAACCCGTCAGGTGCAGTCCATGGTGTGGCTCCCATAGGTCCTCTTGAGGTGTCCTTTAAATCACTCAAGTAGAAGGGTTCCTGAAGTCCTCCTCACTTGAACTACTACTGAATGAGATCAGAGGACGCTCCTGCCTCCTGTAGGCCAAGCTGGCTGCCGTGGTGGAGCTCCACTGCCCTCTTCTTCCAGAAGTCGGACTTGGTGGTCATGCTGGTGAGCGCTGCAGCCACTTATGCCTTTACTTTTCCGAATTCTCCTGCCGGGACAGCAGGGATAAGGACTTCCGGCTGCAGCGGTTGAGGCAAGGTTGCATTCAGGGAAGAAACCCCAGCTCCCCTGGCTGCTACTGGCTTCATCTTCCAGGGTAGTTGGTACTAGTGGATCACCGTGGACTGGAACATAAACGATGAAGTTGTCAGCTGACCCAGCTGAAAGGACTGTGATGGTGGTGGTGGTGGCAGTCCAGGGAGCAGAGGCTCTGGCTGTGGCTTTTCCCTGAAACGGAGGGTCCCATCTGGTGACTCCTGCAGGCAGCGCACCCGTACTTCGCCTGATGGTTCCTCCGGCCAAACTATATGGACCATTCTATAAAATAAACCACAGAGAAGAAACTGAATTAAAAACCCAGGTCAGGAACTACAATCAAGACATTCTGTTTGCTGGTACTTTTATTGGAAAAATATGATTAATTCTAGCTTTAATCTGTCCCAGTTTAGAGAGGTTTGGTTCCATTATGAGGCAGTATAAATTCTAGTTGCTACGCAATAGCTTCAAATAAGTTTGTTTATTGCTATGAAAAAGTTTCAGAATGTTAAATTTGTAATGAAACCCGAACCTTAAAAAAAATGTTTACTGGGGATGTAATGCTGTGTTTGACTAATTTCCCAGATTGCACAAAATGTATTAGTCTATGGACCATGTCATCAAGTACTAAGCGTTACCAAGGACAGTGCAGAGAGCATCTAGTACAGGGGTCAGCAACCTCTGGCACTCCAGGTGTTGTGAAACTACATCTCCCATCATGCACACTTGCTTGGCTGTTCTCTAAAGTGGAAGGAGCATGCTGGGAGTTGTAGTTTCACAACAGCTGGAGTGCCGAAGGTTGCCGATCTGTGATCTAGTAGGAGAGCTACTGCAGACAAAAAGTGGCAGCAGTTTTCATAGCAAATAGTCAGATAACAAATTTATTCTGGAAGAAGAAACAGAAACTTGTAACTTCCAATTTAATCTGTTCCTATGGAGGCGACCTCTCTTTAACACTTTTGTTTGCATTCTTTTTACATTTTATTTACTACATGGAAACCACATTCCCTGGATCTTTAACCCTTAACCCTTACAGTACCAGTGCCGTACATGTACGGCGCTGGGGCGATGCGGACACATGGCGCCCGCTCGCATGTGCGGCGGGCGTCATGGTCGGCAAGTCTCTGCTGTTTCTAACAGCAGAGACTTGTGGGTACTTACTGCCATCGGCGGCATCTTCCTATGCCTTTAGATGCCGTGATCATGGCATCTAGTTGCGTCTTAACCCGGAAGCGTACGCTTCTGGGTGGTGTACAGACACCCCGTGTGGTCAATCGGGGTGTTTGTACACGATCTGAAAGCTGTAAACCTCGGTGATGAGGTTTACAGCTTTCAAAGTGCAATTCTTATTCTGGCCACTAGATGGCAAAGAAAAAAGAAAAAACACAATCTATTTGCTCATATTCGAGCTTTAAAATAATCACAAAAAATAAAAAAAAGTTAAAAAATATATATAAAAAAAATATAAAAGTTGAAATCACCCCCCTTTCCGTATAATTAAAAAGTAAATACCTAAATAACAATAAATATAGACATCATGGGTATCACAGTGACCGAAAACGCCCGTACTTTTAAAATATAAAAAAAAAATTCCAATATGGCGAATTGTGTGGCGGAAAAAAGCGTCCAAATGGCGATTCGCTGTTTTTTGTCGCTTTTTTTTCTAAATATGGTGGAATTGGAAAGAAAACGTAACTCCTCTATGGTTTAATTGGTTTTGTTTTTCCTGAAAAAAATAAAAGCTTAAAAAGTTATCGTCATATTCTGACTCCCATAACGTTATTATAGTTATGTTTATTGAGCTGGAGGAGCTTATTTTTTCTGGTGACAATCTAGTTTTTATTAATACCATTTTGGCGTGTGTATGACTTTTTGATGACTTGTTTTGGAAGGTGAAACAACGAAAAAATGGTTAATCAGCCATTTTATTTTTTTTTCCATTACACCATTCGCCATTTGGGATAAATATTTTTCATATTTTACTAGTAGGGACATTTTGGGATGCAGCAATGCCTACTGTATAATGTTTTTTTTTAAATTGTTTATTGTTATTTTAATTATAGGGAAAGAGGGGGCTATACATACATACACACATATATAATTTTTTTAAACTTTTTTTTACTAAATGACCATATTAAGGAATCATTAGATTGCTTATGCAATACATCACAATGGATTGGTATTGCACTCTATTCGGGGGAGCCATTCAGGTTCCCAGAGCACATCTGATTAAATGTGCTCAGTCAGCATTATCGCCAATCGCAGACATTGGCCCCGGGTGTCTAATGTTTAAAACAGCAGAGACCTGAATGCCACGGCATCCACTTCGCTCATGGACAGGCCCCATTTTTAAACCTTGCACTTCCGACATACATGTATGGCAGTAGTGTTGAAGGGTTAACTGTTTTCCGACTGGCCGTTGACGATATACAGCAGAGCAGTTGGCACATATCTCTGCTTTGATCCTTTAAAATGCCCTTGCAGAGACAGCGGCTGCACTCTTATCATGCAGCTGTGGGAGTGGGGAGGCTGCTATCAATGACTGCTGCCATCGAGGCTGCCATCGTTGCCTTCCCCATTGCTCTATACACAGCGAGAGCTGTGAATAGGGATCAGGAAATGGCAACGGTGATTCCTGCTATGGTCCTAGTGGTCATGTGATTGCTGTAGGATGGGAGTCTCTTTGAGTGGTATATTCCCCTGTAATTGTGGCTACTAAAAAGTGTAATGTTAAATGTCCATCTGGAGGTCTTGTATGAACGTATGAGAGGCACCAAATGTAAAAAAAAATTAAGGTAAAAAAGTAATAATACAAATGCCTCCACATGCAGTACCACATCTTCTAGCAACAATTATAACCCAAACATCCTACATATCAAAATGACTGTTATGAAAAGGGGATATAAAAAAATATTTTAGGAAAATAAAAAAATGTAAAAACTAGACTATTCCCTCCTTTTTTACTGTTTCCTTTGTATAAAACATAAAAAAACACTAAAATAAAAATGACATAAAAATAAAGCCCTGTGTATTTCCAGAAAAGACAAAAAAATGGAAAAAACTGTTTTTGCTTTTAAAGATGCATGTACCGGACAACAATAGGACACGTTCTATCTTTTTTGCGTAACGGCCATGCAGACATACGGAAACGGAATGCACATGGAGCAGTTTCTGTTTTTGCAGGCCCAATGAAATGAATGGTTCTGCATAAGGGCCACAGGAAAAACGGAATGGAAACAGAAAAATAATACGTTTGTGTGCGTGGGCCCTTAAATTGTTAAATTACCAAACAATGAGGTAGACTTGTCGTTACAACATTATACAATTTTAGGATCAGTGTTTTTGTTCACAAGCTTGTTATAAAAAAAGAATATAAATTTGAAATAGAAGAACTGTAACAAAAGGACGCTAAAAGCAAAATAACACAAGTCACCAGATCACTGCAGCAAAGAATGACAGATGGAAATACTGGATAACGTAGGCTCTGAAAATCTAGTATGGTTATTCCCAGATGATAAAAATAGATTCATAGGCTATAAAAACAAATACAGTACCACCACTGGCCACCAAGTGGCACTGCACCAAATATAGTATGCTATTGTTATAATATGTTATTTATGGAGTAATATGATTAATACAACTAGTGGGATTTCTCACACACTGAACGTTTTCTCCCTCAATGTATATTGAATCCCTATGTAAAGGTCTGTATCCCTGTTTTCCTCTAGAGATTTAAACCTATGTATTGGCCACGAAAGGAGAATAACATCTTAAAACAAACAAAGGAAAATAAGAATGAGGAAATATATATATTTTTTCTTTAATACAATTTAGTTAATCCTAGAGGCTCTGCTCTTTCTGCAACTGTCGCCCCCTCTGTACTTTAACAGCATTTAGAAAACATTAAGAAAACTGCTTTACGGCAGCCCCATGGTCCATAGACACAATGGTCAGGAGGGGACCTCAGTGACTTCTTGGGGACAGTTTTCTAGGCATGTTCTGTGACCTGTTCAGAGGTCATTGTACAACGAAAGAGTACAGAAGATCTGACAGTAACTTATTGTAATTGGTGGATCCTGTCTTAACTATACACAGAGGTGATATCATTCCAGACAGAATAAGAATGACAGATAAGCAGATAACTGCAGTAACGTGATCTGTACAGACCAAGAAGTGGCGCCTATTATTAGAAGTGGCCAGTGTGAAAACTGCAGGATTTTATAGTTTTAGTAAAAAAAAAAACTAACATCATTAATAACATCATCAAAAATTCTTTAAAAACATATTAAACATAAAAATGTGATTTAAACAAAAGCTCATTTTCTGATGTCACATTCCTTTTAAGACACATGTGCTTTGCACTTATCTGTATCAGTGGAGCTTATCAGTCACTCGGATAATCTTGACTTTTTTATTGCCTCTGTATCTTCTAAAGCCTTCTTCTGACTCCTTCTCTTGTGAAGTCGCTCGGTCTTACGGTACATATTGTTAGCAAGTTACCTCCGATATAAGAGCCTGTGTGCCTCTGTCAGTGTGATGTGTCAGCGAGGAAGACGGGGAGCTCAGTAGCCCCATGGTGTAGACTGTACAACAGATCTGTGCATGTCTGCAGTAGCAGGGAACATCATCGGGGCAACCAGAGGATTAAATAAGACAGGGTCAAAGCTATATTAATGTGGCGCTAAGCGCCCAGGAGAGTAACTGCTTCTTTGCTAGACTGTTTCTTTTATACGTTGTGCTCTCTGAGCCTCTTGCTTTAATCACAATAGTATTATGAATTGTTTCTTGGTTTCATTTGGTTATATCTACCTGTTCCTAGTAATATTCTACAATAATTATGTTTCATTCATTCATTCTGGTCTCTGTACTGAAGAAGTATTAAACCTGACCAACAAAGATGTGATCAGCACTGTATCCCTGTATCAGCAGTATGGTCCTGTTGGTCTGTAACCACAAGTCTCAGCATGCTACACACACTTTATTTTCTAGGCATGCGCTTGTGCTGATAAGAGCAGGATCTCAAAAGTTGATACCACTGTTTATATTGTCAGGGTGAAATGGAGCTGAAATAATTGCTCACGTATCACAGAAATATGTGATGTAGTATATTCTGGCCAATAATGTGTTAAATGGCTGGCTACCCACTATTACATTATTATGTCTAAGGGTATGGCCACACTGTCAGGTTTCCTGATGTAGTTCACCAATGTGAATAATAATCCATAACTGCAGCAGTGCCGCTGTTTTTTGGACAGGTGCAGTCGTATCTGCAGCACAGAGGAAAAGTCCTTCAGGATGCTTGTGCTTTATTCCAGCTAACCAATACACTGACTGAGCCACACCCAGAACACTGGCTCATAAGGCCACAGCCACATACTCAGGTTTCCTAATGCAGTTTTGGAAGCCAGGAGTGAATTTAAGGCCTCATGCCCTCGACCATATTTTTGTTATATATTGGATCCGCATTTTTTCGCAGATCGGATTCGGACTGATTTATTTTAATGGGACCGCAAAAGATGCGTACAGAACACAGTGTGCTGCCTGCAACCATTTGTCCGCCTGCTGTATGCCTCTGTTTGTTATTTTCTGTGTTGTGGACAAAAATAGGCATTTGTAACAGAGGGCAGGGTTTACCGATCTGCAAAATGTGGAGCGCACATGGCTGGTATCTGTGGACCACAAAAACGCATATGGTCTGGTGCAGGAGGCCTGAAAAATAGGAGACATCGTATCTGTTATTTATAGTTTCTCTACTTTTATGATTCACGCCTGATTTTCGGTTTCCAAAACTGCATCAGGAAACCTGACCGTGTGGCTGTACCCTTAAGCCTTATGCCTCATTCACACGTCAGTCTTTGGTCAGTGATTTCCACCAGTGGTTGTGAGCCAAAACCAGGATTGGAGCCTCCACAGACATAAGGTATAAGGGAAATATTTGTATCTGTTCTGTGTTTAGAGTGACAGCTGGTTTTGGCTCAAAATCACTGACCGAACACTGACTGTGTGAATGAGACCTGGACAGTTATCGGGAATGAACATTTCTACAAATGCTCATCTGTGATAACTGCCCCAGTGATCAGACAATGTGAAATGACATTTAAACAAGCAGTAAAATTACCTGCTTATCTTACAGCTTGTGCATATGGACAGGAGTTTCATGTTTAACATGTTACTGGTTTACTGGACAATTTGTATAACCTGTACCGTATGGAATAGTTATGGATCTCTTGTTCATTGTTAGAACGCTTTTTCTTCAAGGTGAATTCAAATGCAACTAGAGCAGAAAGCATCATAGGCAGGACTATAGCGAGAAGAGATAGAAGAAATGGGTACAGCCCCTCACCACCTACAAACGGCATATACAGTATAGTTAGTCAAGAACGCAGCCATGAAATCCCCTCCACATGCCTGCGAGATCAGATTGAGCAGTGGAAGACAGAAGAGGACAGACGGGAGCTTCACAGTGGTGCAGGTCAGGTAAGTAGAGTATGTTCTTCAAGCAATTTGTTTTATTCTTATTTTTACAGGTTATAAAAGCACATGAAGTGTATGTGCCCGAAAAATGCTGATTTCATAACCTATAAAAATAATTGTTTGAAGAACATATAAATATAGTGAAGCTCCCATCTGTCCTCTTCTGTTTATTCTTGGTGGTAATGTGTTAGGTTGTTGGCTTCACAAAGGTACAATATTACAGTATGTCATAGGAGCCAGTGTTCTGGGTGCGGCTCAATCAGAGGTTGTGCCACAAAAATATTCTACATTTTCTTTAAACCAGCACCTGGTTCTGAATAATTTTGTATTTACATGCAATTAAAAATTTAGTATAGCCACTGAACTATTCCATAAATTGCATCTGTATAGCGCCACCTGTTGTTTGAGAGAGCTGCAGAAGAAAGATTACACCCATTCAGCTGTGATGGGGAAAAAGCTGCAGAAGAAAGAAAACACCACCATGTTGGTGGCCTGAAATAGATGTAGTAGAACAAATGGAGCAGTTAATGTGGGATCTCTGGTTCCATGTGTGGCACAGAGCTGGTTCTAGCTTTGTTAGAAAGAGATTGTCCTGTGCTATATGATGTCTGATTTTCATTTTTAACATTAATTATGGGATAACCCTTTCATTGGAATAAAGCACAAGCATCCTGAAGTCAGGACCTTTTCACCTGCACCTAGTAGGAGAGGTCCTAGTATAAAACCATGCCTCTTCTACCAACCACATATTCCAGACTGGGGCTACCCCTCTTGTTTCATCTAGAAACTATGCTGCTGATCTGGAAGGAGGGACTGGCCTATGTTAACCTTCATTGGTGAAGGATGCGCACCAGGAAGATGTAGGGTTGACATTTTCATTTCTGTATGAGTATTTTCCACTGTCCTAAATCAGAAAAATTGAAGAGCTTAGATAATCTCTCAAAGGACACTATAGTTTACCAGATTTAAAACAAAAACTTGACCCCTACTCCACCTCCAAAAAAAGAGCCAAGTTATGGGGGGACATTTACTAAGCATGTTGCCCCAGAATTATGGCGTAAAATGCACCAAAAAGAATGGCCTTTTGATTTGCACTAAATATATCAACTGTTTTCTCCACAATTCTCACCATAAAGAATGCATCACACCAGAAATGAGTTCTAAATGTTAAATTAGGTGGGGCTATCAAATTGCCGCACATTACGCCTCATTTATCATCCTCTTATAGGCAAAAATGGCTCAAATTGTTGCAGACAATTAAGCCAGCTTATGTGGGGTATTTTGTGTAAAAAGTTGCATTTATGAAAAGAAAAATCAACTTCTCATGGGAACAAGTGAGATAGGTAAGCATTAAACCAGGATGCATTCATTTATCTAACATAAATGAGCCAAACAGCAGGGTTTTGTTAGTAAATTGACATTCAACAAAAACAAAACGATAACAAAAACATCCTGAGTCTGGGACAAAAGTCACAGTTTATCACTGGAAATGTTGCAAATATGCTTCAAAAGTTGCAATGTGTTTCAAACATCGCAAGTGCGGTCTGGCAGTGTTGGCTGAAAGTGGCGTGCGCCTTTTGATGTATGAGGTGAAACAAATCACCACTTTTGATTTGTAATGGTAGTATTTTTTTTTGCGCAAGTTACGCCATTATTGATAAATGACCCCCACTGAGTTCATAGATTGGTGTAGGAATACAGAGAGTGTTATACAGCCTGGAAAGGCTACGTTACAGTAGAATAGGCATTGCATTTCAGGATGTGGATAAATGTTTAGAAGACTTCATCTCTTTTGTAAACTAGTTATTTAAACTTTGTATTAACATCCGATTGGAGTCGTGCCCAAGAATGTATACTCTAATCATAAAGCGTACTATGATAATAACCGTCAGAAATGTAAGTCGCAGGCAGGAATTAAAGGAGTTGAGATGGTTTCATTCAACTGCTGAATGACCTTGGTCATATGATAATGGCCTCGGTTCCTGTATCTGCCATTTGATATGCCAGCTTTAATCCTTCCTGTTTCCATCATTTAGACAAAGGCACATCCATGTAATGAATCACTTTACGTAAAACTACATGAGGCTGGTTCTTTAATTAACTTATGATGTAAGATGTGGAAGAAAATACAGTTATGTTCCCGCAGAGGTTGCAAAAAGGCCACAAGCTGCACAGAAGACCATGCATTTGACTCGATGAAGTGATGAACTAATGAAAGATATTGCTGTTCAGGGGCAATGTGATTGAATAACCGCAACCAAGCCAAACATACCGTATATTTCTAACAATGAAGAAAGGTCTTCTACAGCATGGCGAAAGAGATGATGTACGGCATATAGATTAGACTGAAGGGGATGCATCACCTATATTTAATCCAATACTGCTAAATATTATTTTCATTGATCTGTTCTAATTTTCTGATGGTAGATTACGGTATTTTATTTTCTGCATTTGATTATATGGGCAACTACCTTGTCAGAGCTGCTGTTAACAGCACACAGGGATATGCTTTACAAGAGCCACGACGTTTCAGCTCAGCACTATAGCCTTTCTCAAGAGGCACTATAGCCTTTCTATCTATGTTACCTGTCATGTGATAATAATGACTGCTGTCCTAGTAACTACTTCCCAAGTTTATAGCAATTGTGGAGCAGATTTTCATATAACTCTATGTTGTACTTTTCTTCTACTATTCCTACTACATGTTTGTAATGTCACAGCTTACTACTCCCCTTCCCTCTAAAGTGACAGGTAACAGATAAAGTGCACAGGTCACAGATCATGTCTAGAGACTCCAATCCAGACTATTGAGTCTGTGGCTCTTGTGGCTAAAGTAAAGCATATCTGTTACCAGCAAATTAATAAAGACGGCTGCTAACACAATCATATACAGAAAATTAAAAACAAAATTGGCAGTCAAAAAAGGAGGAACGGAATATATTTCGCTATCTGCTTTTAATTATTAAGAAAAACTATAGGTGATAAATTCCCTTTAAAGCAGGCATGGGATTCAGCCAGTTCCCTCAGGTTCTCCAGATCCAGTCATTTAGACCAAAGGTCCCATGGCACCTGTGTACATAATAATTTCAGCTTCCTTTCTCAATAGTTCCCAATGTCTGTGGCATCTGTCCAGTATCATTGTTATGTATAGGCTGCATATGTGAGACCAGTCTGGGTGCTCCAGACCCTGAACGTAGAGATTTTACATGGTCACCATACCTAACCTGCATAGTACTTACAGTCTTACCAATGTAAGAACTACCCCCCATGATAGCAATGAGCACCCCCATTAAGAAAAAAACTCCAAAAAATATTTTATATAGCCATGCTCTGTCTGTTTTTTCTGTTTACCAACCTCTGCCTATTTTCTAAAGTATTACCCATCACTGCCTTACCTGACCTCTGCCTAATCTCCATTCTAGGCCTGAGCTGCCTGCCCTCAGACTGTTTATGGGATCGCTCGTACCTAACCTTGGCATGGTTCTGCCTATATTGGCATGGTTCTCCCCCCATAGGTCAGCAGACACGGGAACAGATACTACTCCTGGAAGTAGCAGCCCTGCAGTGGAGTCCAGATCACTGTACAGGGACCAAAGTTTGAAGAGCGGGGGATAACACTAATTTTGAGCGAATCAAAGTAAAACTAATTGACTTTGATCTGAATTTCAGGGAAAATTTGATTTGTACTGAAGCCAAATTTCCTTGTGCTTTGTGGTACCGAATGAATTTTTCCTGAAATGGAGGTAAAAGAACAAAAAAATACATACTCGCCTCATCTATCTGCTTGCGTAGAGGCCGTCATGGGCATCTTGATGAAGAAAACATGCAAAATCACACGTATGATTACAGTCTCCTAAATTTACATTATTTGAATCAGCTACAGTCTCTCGGTGACAGCAAAAAACTTGGACTCTAGAGGCACAATAAGTATAATTGTAATCATATAGTGGCAGAGTCCTTTAAACATTTACATTACAGTGCTTATTAACAGTCCTTGAATAGTCCCAAGGTTGAATTCTCTGCTACAGTTGAGATACTAGGTCAATAAGCCTCAGCTGCCCAGCTTGGTTTCTTCACTCACTTGCAGCAGTCACACTTTATCTTTTGGCAATGGAGGAGAGTCATCATACTCTACCTTCCCCTCTGAATCAAGTGTTCCCAGGGCCTTACACATGGACCAGAGCACTGAATCCTCTTTAGCCTGGCATCACTAAATTCTTCTCCTGCTGCTTCTTCTTAACGTGACATCGGTCTCATCTGGCACTTCTGTCATTTACGGAGATGCTGCAGGAAGTCACATCTGCAGCCATATCATTTGAAGGCCATCTCACCAGCATCTGGTCTAGGTATTACAATACATACATTTCCAATCTGCTTTCTTCCATAAGAACACAGAGACTAGCACTCATGATCTTTCTTCTTTATGAATATTATGCCAGTGGTACTGAACTGCGGGAACACTGTGTAACTTATTACATAGACACAGCAATTAGAAGGGAGCAGAGTAGCAAAATACTGCATCACAATGAAGTCCTTCGGTGTATATTCCATTCAAGGTTTGAGGGATGTTGGTCGAAAGCCCTTATGGTCATTGGCATTGCAGCCATATCCATCACTTTCTGTAATCCAGCATCTGTTTGACTATTCAGAAATTGCTTGACAAAATGTTAAGATGCCATAGACAATTACAACATAAAAACTATGGTTCCGGGTATATTTTGATTTTCTAATGCAATGTTTTAACATCTCCAAGCAGATATAATAGCATAAAGTACTTTACCTGACGTACAGGCGCTGGGAGGTTGAAGAACACCCATAGCGAGAGCTTGACCTTGGTCTAGTATGTGTCCTTTATTAACAGTCAGACCGGGAGGTAGTCAGAGAGCGGCAGACTTGTAATCAGAATGCTAGCTTTATATGATACTGATTGCAGGAGAAATAAAATGTGATGTGCGATAACAAAAAGATATTCAGGGATAATCTAGAGATCTGAATGATGGAGCTGTGGAGGGATATGACAGTGCAGGTAGATGAGAGTGTGAATGAATCAGTCTAGTGGTGAGGAGGTATGTTATTGTGGAGTAATCGCTTTCCTAGGAAATGAATGATAAGCTGGCCACAGACGGAGCAGTTTTCATTAGAAACAAGGAATCCAATATTTGTTTATCAGCAGAGGAGTGTGCCCAGACAACCGGGTGGCACATACATTAAGCCAGTAATCTTGGCAAATGTATTGTTGTACTGTTCACGCCTTTATAAGTGATGAAGGAACCTCAGGATCTCTTTAAACGGACTGTCTACCCCTCTGGATTTTTTTTAACCAAAAGCTTAGAATACTATAAAATTGTGAGTAAAAAATGAGTAATATCCACCTTACCAATCCACCACTGCTCTAACGCCACCCACAACCACTTTCTTTTTTAACCCCCTAGCTGTTTTGCCAGAGTGGAGCTCCAGCAGTGGGAAAAGTAGCTAACTGGAGGGGGGGGGCTGCTTTAGATGCTGCTACCTCCTGAATGGTAGCAGCTAGAAACATGCAACTGAACTTGTTTGAAAGCAGACATTCCAAGCATAAGACAATACCAGAATGACAGCAATATGTTCAGGACAGAGGAAGATATCACTGATAGAAATTGGGATGCTGTGAATGCAGCTGAAAGCGAACATAAAAACAGGTTTTACTCGCGATGGTTCCCCACTTGATTTCTAACAGTGATTTCTCCTCTGTTGCTTGGACTTTACTTTTCATACAAGACTTTGGTCTTGAAAGCCTGGACTGCCAGCTTTCATACAAGACCATTTGCATGTTTCTAGCTGCTACCATTGAGGAGATATCACCATCTAAAGCAGCCCCCCCCCTCCAGTTAGCAACTTTTCACACTGCTTGAGCTGGACTCCGGCAAAACAGTTAGGTGGTTATAGTAAAACATACAAAATAAAATACCCCTCTATTTCTTATCCATTATGGGAACAATTCATGTATCATTGTACTAAATGAATGTATGAATTTATTCCCATTGACCAAGTTCTGTAGAGCCAATGTTCCCTTCCCACTATGTTTTGATAGTAAATTCTTCTATATGCATGATATAATTCCCCATGTTGAGTTACCCACAAATTCCACAACTGTGAGACCTGCATATCTCTATTAAGGTACGGCCACACAGCATAGTTGCGATGCTGTCATGATGCAATTAAGAAATGCATGTGGTCAGTTACTGCATGCATAATTATGTGTTTAGGGTGTGTTTTTTTTTTCCCATAACTGCTGTGAATTTTCCTGGTTCTTAAGCTTTCTGATTAACCTCAAATGTTAACACCTGAGGTAAAATATATACCGCAAGCTGCTACTCAGCTGTATATGTTATGCAGTCAGCAGCCGCAAGTGCAGGACACACTTTATGCACGATCAATTAGGTGCAGTCATCTCAACTTTGAAAGTGCCAGGTCTATCTCCGAAACCTATTTTCCCATTTACTTCCATTGGAAAATGAGATGCTGCGGTTCATGCTTCATGACCGCATCACAACCATGCTGTGTGGCCATACCCTTAGATGCCTCTATACTCAAGGCATGTCGAAGTTGCAGGTATTGATAAAAGTGGGAGTGTGATACAGCAACTTCAGTCGTAATTGACTAAACTGCTTCAGTTCGTCCCCATCTAATATATAAAGCTGAGTATATTTATGTATGTATGTATGTCCGCTAAAGGAATCCGCACCGTCGCATTTACAATCACGAAATTTGACACGCAGGTACATCAGGTGTCTGGGAAGGTTTTAGACCGGGTCTCAGCTCTCCAGGACGTACCGTTCCTGAGATATTCGCAAAAAATGCATTAGCCAATAGAAGCCTGGTCACATGACCCTTATCCGCCAATAGAAGCTCGCAGGCCGTTAGTGTCTCCCAGATACACACACAGTTTCACACCAGGTTTCCATAACAACCCAGCCATTTTTCTACACTGCTGTAGGTCAGCTTTAAAGGAGCAGGGAGCTGTGGATGACCCTGTTAAAAGGGTTTTCCGGTTACCATAAATATAACTTATGTTTTAGACTAATTCATCAATCATTACTTAATATAATGTAAATTTCACATATTTACCATTCAGTAGTAATAAAAGATGTTTTCTTCCACTGATACTCACTGTGTTTCCTCATAAATTACTATGGCATCAACCTGTAATTCAGGCCACCCTGATAAAAAGGACTTTGATATCCCACACCCAGGTCCCGCTAAGCCACGACCCCGATTCAGATAGGCCACGCCCCCACCCCGCAGCTGACAGGGATTGAAAAAATGAAGGTAAAAATCAACTTCTGTCAGCTGCAGGGGTGGGAGGGCGACTTTCTCCCTGCAACTCATGCTCAGACAGCACAGTGCTGCTGTGTGACAGTGAGCTGTTCAAAAGGACATCCCTGTGTCCATCCAGGCCCTGCGCCAGACAGAGGACAGGGAGTCTGAAAGCTGGACTCTCCGGCCAAAAAACGGACCTCTGGTCACCCTAGGGGCAGGCTGCTGTGGAGGAAACTGTTGAGGGAGGAGGGGACTGTGGAGGCCACTATTAAAGGTGCAGTGGGGTATTGTGAAGTCCCTGTTAAGGCAGCGGGATACTGTGAGGTCACTGTTAAGGGAGTGGTGTACTGTGACAGTCACTGTTAAGGGAGCGGGGTACTGTGACTGTCACTGTTAAAGGGGCAGTTGCTGTGGAGTTCTCTGTCAAGCGGGCCAGGAATGGTGGAGGTCAGTTAAGGGGACTGTAACCTATAGTCAATGTTAAAGGGGTATTCCCATCTCACAAATATAGTTTGTATAGTTAGATATAGAATGCATTTATATAAAATGTACCGTTTAGAAGATTTGCCTATTTGTATATCCATTGTTCCACACACATCAGTCAGGCCGTTGCCCCTGGTTACGACCACCGCGGCCATGTAGTAGTGGTGGCCAGCTTGCTCCTGTTCAAACCCGCTCTGAGGTAACTGCTGTATTTTGAACGCACATTACATGAGCATGCGGAGACACATCTTAGGCCCCTTTCACACGGGCGATGTTTCCGCGTGGGTGCAATGCGTGATGCGAACGCATTGCACCCGCACTGAATCCTGACCCATTCATTTCAATGGGTCTGTGTACATGAGCGATGTTTTTCACGCATCACTTCTGCGTTGCGTGAAAAACGCAGCATGTTCTATATTCTGCGTTTTTCACGCAGAACTGGCCCCATTGAAGTGAATGGGTCTGCGTGAAAATCGCATTGCATCCGCACACAAGTGCATGGTTGCTTAGAGATGTTGTTTGTAAACATTCATTTTTTTCGCACGCGCGTGATAAACGCATCAAAATGTTCAGCACCCGCGTGGAAAAAACTGAAAGAACATACGCAATCACAGTCAAAACTGACTGCAATTGCGTGCGGATTTGGTGCGGATGCGTGCGGATTTTCCTGAACGCATCCGGACCAAATCCGGACACGCTCGTGTGAAAGAGGCCTTAGGGTTGTAGCATTTTTGTCTGCGCTTCAAAAATGCAGAGAAACGGATCCTGTTCCAAGATCAATTCATCTCTATGGACCAGGATCCGTTTATAAAGTCTGCGTTTTGGACAGATCCTGACCACTGCGTTGTACTGTGTTATGGACTGGTAGCGTCCAAAACGCAGATGTGAAAGTACCCTAAGATGTGTCTGTGCATGCTCATGCAATGTGCGTTCACAATACAGCAGTTACCTCAAAGCGGGTTTGAACAAGAATAAACCGGCCACCACTACTACATGGCCACAGTGGCCTTAACCAGGGGCAACGGCCTGACTGATGTGTGTGGGACAATGGATATACAAATAGGCAAATCTTCTAAACGGTACATTTTATATAAATACATTCAATTAGTAAAAATATTGGTATGGCTATATCTAACTATACAAACTACATTTGTGAGATGGGAATACCCCTTTAAGGAGTGGGTACTGTAAAGGTCAATGTTAAGGGGTGGGCCCCTGTGGAGGTCACTGTCAAGGGGGTGAGTTGAGATGCTGTGGAACTCGCTGTTAAAGGGGCAGGCTGCATTAAATGAAATAGATGAAATATACCCGGGCAAAGCCGGGTCCTTCTGCTTGTTCAATATATGGGTCATTCTTTTGATCCCTTTAGACCTCTAATCCCTAAAACCATCTAGAAAAAACAGCTCAGGAAGCCATGGTGAATCCCACATAGTGTAGATGTTGTATAGGGAGTGAATTTATTAATCCAGAAAATATCTAGAAATTTCCACCATAGTTTTTTATAAGTAGAACAGTGGGTAGGCCAATTCCATGAGTATAAAACCGCTTAGATTCAAGAGCCTAAAATAAAGATATAGCGCAAAGATAGTGGTTCAGTAGGTTACCACGAGAATTTATCTCCATCTCATTTTTTTCCAGAATGTTGACACCTTCTCTATCTACACTTATAAAAGTCAATATCTGTTCACTATAGGCATCCAGATGCCTGAATCATTTGATCCCAAATTTGGCACATAAGTAAATCGGATATCCAGGAAGGTTTTCATAAGGCCAGCTGTACATGGGTGTGAGTGTACTCACGTAAGATCCGGCAGCATATTCGCATCAAAATCTGCAATGTCTAACAGTGGTTTTAGGTGCAGATCTCACCCTTCCATTGAAAAGAGTGAAATCCACTGCTAAGACTGCAAACATAATTGACATGCTATTTAGGGCTTGTACACACGTCAGTTTTTTGATCAGTTATTTCCATCAGTTATTGTGAGCCAAAACCAGGTGTGGGTCAAAAACACAGAACAGGTGCAGATCTTTTCATTATACCTGATTTCTGTGGAGGCTCCACTCTTGGTTTTGGCTCACAATAACTGATGGAAATAACTGATCAAATAACTGATGTGTGAACAAGCCCTTATTTTGAAAACTGAATGGCGGGTCAATTTCTGCACAGAAAAAATTCAAAGTTTGTGTAATCTCATATACTTTTCTGGTACTTTAATACTGAAATCTGAGGGTGCGAATTACATGTGTTTTTCTGTGCGGATTTCATGTGGAAAAAGCGCAGCGTAATACAGCACCAGCAATGTCTATGAGCTTAGACAAAGCTCATGTACACTTCACGTTTTCTTAGTTGCAGAAATTGACCTGCTGTGCGGATTTTAAATCTGCAGCATGTCAATCGTTACATTTTTTTGTAGATTTCACCCTGTCTAATGGAAGGGTGAGATCTTTGGAAAATTTGCATGAAATCTGAAGCCAAAGCACCAAAAATGGGATAAATATGTGTGTTTTATGTGTAGTTTTGGTGCAGATTTCATGTGGATTTTCTTTACATAAGGCCTCTTTCACACGAATGTTGTGTTTTGCGGTCTGCAAATTGTGGATCCGCAAAAAAAACAGATGTCGTCCGTATGGCATCCATTTTTTTTGCGGATCCATTGTAAAAAGGGCTATACTTGTCTGTTTTGTGGACAATAATAGGACATGTTCTATTTTTTTTGCGGGGCTACGGAACGGGCATACGGATGCGGACAGTACACAGTATGCTCTCAGTATTTTTTGCGGACCCATAGAAATGAATGGGTCGGAGCCCGCAAAAACAACGTTCGTGTGAAAGAGGCCTAAATCTGCACTGTGTGCAGCCTTCCTCAGCGTGATTTCACATGTAAGTTTTTGCTGACGTTTTTATGCCCTTTGCATTTTTAGTGCTGCTCTCTTGCACCTAGAGGTCTATGGGAAATATGAAATGCAGGACACACAAGTGTTGTTTTTTTTTTTGGCTACAGTACTATAGTTTTTGTTTACTCGGCTTTGTTTATTAGGTTGCTTCTCTTCAAAAACACATCATGCGGCAGCTCTTGGCATTTTGTTTTTACAATTATTTTCTTATCACCTTCTCTATAAGGGAAAACACCATGAAGAAAATGCTAGTGGTCAAACACACTGTTTGCAAAAAAATGCCCATAAAAGATGCAAAAAAGGCTGAAACAAAAAACAGAAACAAAAACAAAAAAAACGCACTTTATCTAGGTTTTCTTTATGCAAAGATCCTTAGACTTCATTCCCACGTCTGCGATGACATCAGTGACAAGATGGTCAGTGGTTCATCTCTGAAGATTTCTGTGAAGAATTAGTTTGATTTGTGTGTTCGTTTTTTGCTCCCCATGTGTCATCCCTATTCCATGAAGTAGTTCATTTCCACACTATCAGTATCAGTGTCCATGGTTTTCATTAACTCATAAACTTAAGTGTGTGTGAGGAATCCCTAATCATGGACAGAAATAGGACATGCTTCCGTGGTATCACCATGGACCGTGGAAAACCACTGATGTATGAATATACTCATCAAAATCAATGAGTATGTGTGCTGTCCATTGAGACCATGGACAGAACACACCCGTGATTCACTGACATGTGAAACAGTCTTTAGGCAACAGTATCTTATTGCGGTCCGCAAACCACAGAACCATAAACCATGTATAGCGTCCGTGTGCGTGGACCAGTGTTTCACTAGAACTGCCTATTCTTGTCCACAAAATCGGCAAACACAGGACATGTTCTATAATATGTGGAATAAACATACAGAGGCAGATAGCACATGGATGACATTTGTGTGCTGTCTGCATTTTTTGCGGACCTGTAGAAATTAATGGGTCTGTGTGCAATCGACAGAAAATGTGGATCGGACCCCAAAGAAAGATATGGTCGTGTGCATGAGGCTCAGGGCTCATCCCCACTAACCTATTTTCTTTCCGTGTCCGTTCCATTTTTTTTGCAGACTGTATGCAGAACCTTTCATTTCAATGGGTGCGTAAAAAAAAAAAAAAACATAGGTTACTCCATGTGCATTCCGTTTCCGTATGTCCGTTCCACAAAAAAAAAGAGCACGTCCTATTATTGTCTGCATTATGGACAAGGAGGGGACTGTTCTATTAAGGGCCAGCTCTTCTGTTTTGCAAGATACAAAATGCACACAGACTTCATCCGTATTTTTTGCGGACCGCAAAATACATACGCTCGTGTGCATGAGCCCTTGAGCTGATGAGTAATCATTACATTTATGGACAACTGGATCATTAATATTGTTACAAATATGACCATCCCAGGCAGCCGGCTTGTTGATAGCTTTAATTATACCTTATTGATTATTGTTATGGTGACAATCAGTGGGATTATTAATAATTATTTTTACTTTGTTAACCATCTTAATCATTAAAATTGATGGCTACATCTACAATATTTAGAACTGCATGGCAGGTCAGCTTGCTTGTTAATATCCTTCACAATTATGGGTGGGTAGTCTGTTTATCATCATCAGTATCTAGAGCATTGTGATGGGAGATAGGACCTCCCTGGATTTGTCATGGGCGGCCAGTCTGGGGAGAGTGTCCCAGTAGACTGGGCACAGGATTGTGCTGGTGACAGCTGCAGGCATTATAAAGAAAGGAGAGACTGAGCAGCAGCTAATGGGATGGATACCAGGGTAATTAGCAGCCTGCAGAGATGCAGGGGTTAACAGAGGAGGAGTGCTGTGTAGCAGAGCTGAGATCGTACATGCTGTTTGGAGTTAGCTGGTGAATGGATGATGCTTTCTGCAGGGGAGAGCAGTGACTGTGCTGGGGGCTAGTGGAGCAGGATACAAGGGGTTACTATCCTCCTGATCCCCCTCCCCTCCTGACAGTGCACTGGAGGAGTACCTTCATTTGCAGAGCAGCCTGGCGCTGGCTATCAGCAAGGAAAGCTCTGATCTCCGGGACTTTTTATCTCCACCTTCTCCTCCTCCAGCAGCTGAGACAACGCTCATCCCCCGGCTCCAAATCCCCAGCTCCCCATGCCTTCTCCCTTCTCCATCCCCGCCCCGTGTTTATCTGCCAGTGACTTCACCACACTGGTCTGTGGAGCTGACACTCGTGCTCTCACCCCGTTCAATGACAGAATGAGGTTCCTGGAAGCTTGTCCCTCAGTTACCTTATAGCCCACCATCCTGGGGGTCTCCAGGAACCAGGGAAATAGATGGCAATTTGAGATCAGCCGGCAGAGGAGGATTCACATGTACTGATAAGGCACCTGGAGGAGTCTTGTATGGATGAGAGGATCTACAGAGCATGATCTGCACATATGGAGACCCCTAACACTAGAACCTGTTCCCTGCCTTTGGTCACTGACTAATGAATGGTACCCTTCATCTCTCTGTTGGGTCTGTGCATTCTCCAGGCTCTTGGAAGTAAAGGCTGAGTTCCTTGCTGGGTACAGTGCCCTCTGCCCATCACCTGCCTCCTGGATCATTTATACCTCTTCACTGTGACATCTCTTCTGTTCCTTTGATAAGGAGCCTCAGCTATTCACTGATCATCCTGGGGGTTCTGGTCCAGGCTGAGGCTGGTTTGCAATCTCAATTGTGGAGGTCTTGGTAAGGTCCTGTTGGGAATATTTAGCTACCTGTAGAAGGTCATCACTTGCTCATGATGCCACTAAGTGCTCTTCCTGGCACCCGCTCTCTAAGCCCTGCTGCTCTATCCCGGAGCCTCTCCCGCCTTCGGGAATACCGAACTCGCTCCAGGATCATGCTGTCTCTTGGGGTCTCCCAGATGGTGCTTGGATGTCTCATTGTGGCTGTCAGCTTTGCAGCCCTGGCTCTTACTACCTCTGCCAGGGTAAGGCACTCATGTCCATTCTGGGCAGGATTTTCGGTAAGTACTTTTTATACTATAAGACCGCCTTCACACAGTGATTTCCATCAGTGATTGTGAGCCAAAACCATGTGCAGGTTAGACAGAGATACGGTATTATGGATCGATTTGCTCCTGTTCTGTGTTTTTGACCTGCACCTGCTTTGGGCACACAATCACTGATGGAAATCACTCGGAACAGTGTGTGAAAACAACCTAATCGTGAATATCTCTCATTCATACTCTATACCATTTCCTATTGTATTTTTCTGCAGCAAGGTGAACTGAATATCAGTTTAGAGGATGATAAACTTTTATTTTGCCGGTCTAAAGTTGACCATACATCATTCAGTAGCATTTTCCAGAATTCATGTAAATGCTGCTACAATTCTTCCTCTAATAATACAATATCTGCAACAATCTGGGTTCTTTTCTGATGGATCAGTCCAGCAATCTATTAATGACCAGTAAAATTGCAACGAAAACATGATTATGTGAACTGGTAGCGTATTGGAAAATATTCTCCATAGTCATTTGTACTAATAATATATACAATCATTGCTCAGTAACATCCAATCTTCACACAGGTCTTACCCCATGTGTGGCTAATAGCAGTGACATTTACTTGATTCGTATTGCACTGGTATAAACCATTGACCAAAATACAGGACTACAGGCTGGAACTCCATGGCAACAATGCCAGACTGGTGCTCTGAGCCAGAATTTCCAAGAATCATTGGCGGATGCCTACTGTGATGCGTACTGTATAGCCATGCTGGTCCCTGGTTTCATGTGGGGATAATCTATATGAGCAGATGTATCTCTTCATGTCTGAGCTTCAGCTTTACTCTATGTTTGTTTTACTTATAGTGTTGAAATACATTTTGTCAGTAAAACTGTACTTTTGAGATACATTTGATTCTGATTTAAACAACAGATAGATACAAGAGTAATAGTAAATTACAATGTCTGTAGCATAGATTAC
Organism: Rhinella marina; assembly: GCA_900303285.1. Classification (NCBI taxonomy): domain Eukaryota; kingdom Metazoa; phylum Chordata; class Amphibia; order Anura; family Bufonidae; genus Rhinella; species Rhinella marina. The sequence goes on from ONZH01003971.1 coordinate 503,189, forward strand.
CTGAATGTGGATCCTTTTAGCGATGGAGGAGGACAAATCAACATGTCAGATGTATGGTAGTTCAGGACCATTCCTTCTCTCAAAAGCTATTCCACTGAAAGTAGAAAGTTACCTGCAATAAGTCCTCATGGTGTCGTCTGTCGAAACTTTTCCTCTTTTTAAACCATTTCCTAAAGCAAAGTCGGTGTCCGCTCTAGTCATCTTGGCAACCTGTGGGGTTGTGACCCAGCTTTCCCAAAATCCTAATCTGCCTAACTATGCAGGTTTTGTTCCATAAAATTTCTGCAACTGAAAATGAGTTCTATTTATCTGAATGGAGCTTGTACAAATCCATGGGCTTCCCGCTAAAACAACCCCAATCAAGGGAATGGAACTGATTTTCAGTCTTAGAAATTTTATGCAACAAACCTGCACCTGTAAAGGCACCCTAAAAAAGAATTGTCTTACGAGCCAGCTGCTTTTAGATTGGCCCTAGCTCCCAACACCTCTGGCATACAGCTGATTTTGTTATTCAGATGAATGTATTATATGGGCGGCTACATTACATGCCACATTTAGGAGGTCCCAAGTAAGGGAACTCCTCGGTGATGTCCATATGCCCTGATATGGATCGTCCCTTTTAACTCCCCCCTTAAAGAGAAGATTTGGTGGTTAGTGAGACCAAATGATAATGTAGAAAATGAGGAAATATAAGTGCAATAAATAAATCTGCACCATTTCCCCCTACATTGATCTGCATTGCTCTATGCCAAAATAAGAAACAGTGCATCAAACAATTGTCAGCAAATGAAAGCTATTCCCCTCCCCCACCACACATTTGAGCGCTCAGCTGAGTATGCATGTGTTCTCAATAGGGAAAGGTGAGTAAGCTACTGCCATGCATATCTAATGGTCGCCTTTACACTTTGAGAACAAAGGATTGGACATGTTTAAATCCAATATACATTGTTTATCTTATTAGTTTGTTTGGCTTTTTCATTTTGCCTGTTTAGCAGTCAACACAAAAATAGGACCTCCTATATAGATAGGTAACCTATTATTAGTTTATTGCTGTTGTGATAACAGCATGTTATCTGTTTTTAAAATGGTAGATTAGTAGAATTAGGATAACAGTATGACAGCTGTATTGTTCTCTTGGTTGTTCTAGAAGAACATGTCCAGACGAGCATTACACTTATCAGTGTGTGATGCTCTAATTCAGGGATGGTCAACCCTCAGTCCTCCAGCAGTTGCACAATTACAACTCCCAGCATGCCCTAGTAGCTGCAGGCTGCTAGTTGTAATTTTGCAACAGCTGGAGGGTCGCAGGTTGGGTATCCCTGCTCTAATGGAGTCACTCACCCTTCTTCCTTCTCAGGCAGCGGTGACTGTTCTGACTGAGAAAGTCAAGCAAGGTTTGCTGTGCTAAGTCCAAACAAAGAGTTATAGAGCCAAGACAGGCAGGGGCGGATTGGCCATAGACTTTACAGGGAAATTTCATGGTGGGCCAATGCCCAGGGGGCTGCCCGAGCCTTTCTCATGACCGGCCAGTGGCAGTTTTTGGGGATGTATTTTGTGCTGCTGGCAGTATTTTGTGATGGACTGTGATATTTGGCTCTGTTGGGGTAATGTATAATGTGCCACAATATGGTATTGCTGGCCTTATCTTCCATCAATTTTGGGACGACTACAAAACAGGGCACTTTTAGCATTTTTTTCCTGGGCCACTTTACGTTCCCAGTCCGTCCCTGAAGACAGGAAGTAGAAAACATGAAGTGACTTCAAAAAATTATACCCAGAAAACATCCACCCATTTTTTGTAAAGCAAAAACAAAAATAATAAAAACAGTTCACATATGGACTGTTAAACACAGATGTCATCCGTGTGCTGTCTGTATCCATATGTCCATTCCACGAATTATAGAACGTGTCCTGTTCTTGTCCGTATTTGGGGACAAGAATAGTCATTTCTAGTAATGGGAGTAAGAAAATGCAGACTGTGCATGAAAGGTGTCCATATTTTGAGGATCTGTGGTTTGTGGATTGCAGTACAGACACAGTGGTGTACATGAGGCCTAACTCTTAACATGTCCATGAAGAAAATAATACAGTATATAGTGAATTGTACACTTTATTGTTCTCTGTGGGGAAGACTGTAGACACCAGAGTGCTGGCAGTGTTCAGATTCATTTTATAGAGCGCATGGTACACAGAGAGTGGGCCCATTTGGTTTTCAGTTTCAGTATGTGCAATAAGGGCATTAGATTATAAACTCTTTTGTCAATGTTTATAAGCACATCCTCTGTACAGAACTGTCAGCGCTATAGAAATGCTGGATTATAGATAATCCTAGTATACATGTCAATAGCCAATAAATTAAATTGGTTCTTCTACTACAATTGTTTATTCTGGCTTTTTTTCATTGCATTTGCATCCAATCATTCATTTACTTGAGCGGCCTGCCCACCCCTTCTTCTGCCTTTATGTACTATTGCATGAAGTTTTGTATGGGGAATCTTAGGGTATCCATTTGCCAAAAACTGATATCTATGCTAGCTAGGATCTGGCATAGATTTCAGGTTAAATATTCCACTGATTTGTCTAGTATAAATAATGTTAAATCTGTTGGGTCATGTAGGTCCTATTCTTCCCAACCCACACCCCATCCCTCCCATCCAAAGGTAAACCAAGAAAAAGTCGCACATTTTTGTGTAGAAGAGGCCTTGCTCGCAAATTGCAACTTATGCTTTCTTATATATTGTAATTATAATGATCATTGATGTACCTCCAGTGTTTGCAGACAACAGAAATTGGGACTTGGCCCCATCTCGATACCTTTAAAGCTACTGTCTTCCATTGTGATATGAGAGTCAGGGTCTCTTGTCACAGTCATTCTGAAAATCACTAGTCTTGTGTTTTTTGGAGACATTGCACTGACGTGGCTACTGATTTCTGCTGTCCACGTGGCATCTCCGTGTCTCTGCTCCACCTTAGCATTTGCCCCCCCCCCTTATGGATTGTGTTGCAGTCAATAGTCGCAGACCATGATGTCTTTTGGTGCCAGGAAGGACCTGGCCCAATTCAGAGTTTTTCAATGGTTCTTCTATGACTTCTGTGCACATTCTTGAACTTTCTTTACTAATCCAACAAAACTTCTCATGAAGATTACCTTATCCCTTAGATTTTCCTTTTCTGCATTCTGTCCCCTGGTTCAACAATGTTTCTGCCCAACGTTACCTAGGACAGGATACTGAAGGTGGGGTCTACCTATTATATTCACTAACAGGTCACACTTGACAGATATTGTAAGTTTGGGTGATTGGTCTAGTTTTTGCAGCCATAACTCACTTTTCATGAAGTCTTAGATCAGCTCCACAAAAGTTGCGTGCAGGAGGCTGTATGGCAGCATACAGAATCCTTGGAGCCCTCAGTAGGCACTGTGATTGTTAGTACAACACTGTATTATGGTATTATTCTCCACTAGCGGGTTGTACAGAGCCATAGTATGGAGATTGTATATGAGAACACAATATGTTCCCTTACAGGATCCCTTGGATGTATACCTATTTATTTTTTCTAGAAAATGGACACATGAATAAATATTTAGGGGGGGGGATTTATAATTTGCAGTCCTTTTTAATGTCATTTTTATGTTTAATTTTCTGGTGTAGCTCCAAATTAAAACATTTGCATATCCTAAGTGTACCATAAACATGATCTACTTGCCAAAACAGCTCTACTTATCACTCTACTTTTTAAAGTAACATGGGGTGCAGTAGATCACAAAAAGTTGCAAGATTTAGCAAAAAAAGTTGCATGTAACATCTCTAATGACTTTTTCAAGCCACAAATCTGTCACAAGTCTTGATAACAGTCCCCTTTTGTATTTGGATTTGCTCCAGTGCTCCCATAAATGCATATATTCATTGTAAAGTATTGCTGGCTATGCTGACAATTTCTAATTAACAGAGGGTTATGTACCAAGACCATATTTATATCATATATAAAAAATATCACGGCAAGTTGTATCTCAAAATATAATAGTTTATGACTTGTATGAAAAAGTGTAAAAAAAATACTGTATGGTACAGGTAACAATGTGAAATAGAAGATTGTATGGAAATGTTCTTTGTGTTGCTGAATCAGTGTAGACGACTGGGAACAGAAGTATCTCATTGATTAATAGTCATGAGTTTGCTTCTGGTTCATGATACAGACTTTTGCCAGTTTTGCACAAATCTACAGCCCCCAGTTGCCTTCTTCCTTTTCTGTTACTGGTTTCTTATCCAGTGCTACTTAATTTATGGAGAAAAGAAAATGAGCTGTGATTCTGTTTTTCCCCTGAGGGGACCTGCAGAGCAGCCGGCAAATCTGCCGCAGATGCTTCAAGGACAAGGGCATTTTACTTTTAGAAAAACAGTGAACCGAACCTTTCTCCGGCAGGTTGGGGAAATACAGATTGACGAAGCGCTCTTTGTGCACTCTGTTCACAAAGCCATCTGCAAAGGTGTCAGTGCTCGGGATAGCTTGTATGAGAGGAACTGCGCAGCTAGAACTAAGAACCACAAGTCTCTGCTTCAGACTTTTATTGGCTCATAATCCTAGTCATACTTGTTGTGACTTTATAGCTCGTGTAATTCTGTGGGTGAGAAATATATCCAACCTTTCACAGAATTTCCAGTAAGGAAAAAGAATTTTATGAAACGGTGAAGTACAAGATAACGGTATTTATTATATCTGGTCTGTAGTATATTTTTCCATAGTCTTCTTTCTTATAGAGACAGAGATCATACATTGTGTTACCTAGATTTGTCTTTCGGTAACTAGCCGTAACTGAGAGATGAAAGAGACAACTGGTAACAGAAACTATTTAAAGTTCCTTAAAGAGGGTCTTGATTAAAGGGATTGTCCGGGATACAGATATTGATGACCTATCTTCAGTATAGGTCCTCAATATCAGATTGGTGGGGATCCAACTTCTAGCACCCCTGCTGATCTGTTTGAAGGGGCCATGGAACTCGTGTCAGCGCTCCATCATCTTTAATATTTACTTGCACACCATCTCCCTTGTAGCAGTGGTGCAGTGTTATCACAGATGTTCATCCCATTCAAGTAAACGGGAGAAGAAGCTGTAATAACACAGCATCATTCCTACAATGGAGACGTTGTGCAGGTAAACATTATAGAGGACTCAGCACTCTCACAAGTGCCACTGCCCTTTCAAACAGCTGATCAGCAGGGGTGCTGGAAGTCGAATCTCTGCCAATCTCATATTGATGACTTATCCTGAGGACAACCCCTTTAAGAATTACGAACTGCAGTATTAATGAGTAGTACTGCAGATAAGAGGTCCCAATCACTACTTTTTATTTTTATACTGCCCTTGTCCCTGCTCTACCCTGGCAAAGCAGCACTGGATTACATTGTCTAGCGTGCTGAGTTCATGCACATAATGGAGAGGACGTCTAAGTACAAGCTTTGAGAGCTCAGAGTAATGTAATGGGGGGCAGTATGACAATTAAAAGTAGCAGACCAAAATCCTTATCTTTAATAATTCTCACATACTACTGGCTGATAATAGTCCTTAATCCAGCTGACAAATTCCCTTTAATATACAGTAAAACCATTCCATATGACCACCTTTTTGAGAAGACTTCTTATCCAGACCAGATGTGTTGTGATAGATTTTCAGTTCCAGCATACTGACCACCTTCTTTGAGAATATCGTCCCTAGAAGACCACATTTAATGAAATTTTAGAGTGTTGCCTCAAAGAAGTTTCACTGTTGTATTATTATTTTTAATCAAAATTGTTCATTTTAGTTGAAGCTGCTGAAGAAAAAGTGTGGTTTCAGGACGCTCATTAAAATGAATGTGTATAGAGTGGGAGTCACATTCTGCTATATGCTTTCGATTCTTTGGAGACAAAGTGAGCTCCAGCGCTCCCATTCCTCTTTGGATTTCCTCTTTTCCCCCATGCTGGAATCCTACTTCCAGGATTGGCATATGTCTGCTAGTCCATCATGCCTTAGGGCAGTGAGATGTGTCCTGACATCAGTAAGTCATCTGACACTAACCACACCCCTTGAGTGGTTATTAAAGTAAGGAAAAGGAGTGATGTCTGCTTGTGTGTCCTACATTACAGACTCCAATGCAGGATGTAACCTACAGCAACTGTCTATCAAAACTGATTTGCCATAGTGTGCAATAGTAGACTATGACTTTAGAATGAAGCAGTTTTGATAAATGGTGTTATTTACAATGATATCTGTTGGGCACAACCTCTTTAAAGTATTTTATGTAAGTAACTTGAATTTGGAATTTATATTTTAACCTTATTTTGAACTCTGATCATTACAAAAATAGACAAGAGAGCCCCTTACTAAAAAAAAAAAAAATCTAATTTCAGCTGGTGCACTGGGATATGAATTCTTCAGGGTTTATTGATAATTACCATACACCTGGATCTGTATTCACAGGCCAGTACCTGACATACTATAGTAGTAGACTTTTCTACTACTGATTGATTAATAAGAGAATGGAATTGGGGCAACTAGAGAGAGTTTTATTATTTTGTTAATTTCCTGATAGTTAAATTGAATGTTAGTGGAATAACAGTCAAATATTGCCATGTGAATGAGAGTTTTTTCATTATTATGTACTGTATTTACCTCTGTCAGGATGCTAATGCGTACTAATTTCTAAAATGCGTACGCATTAGTGTACATACTAAAATATGCATATGAATTAGCGTGCAGATTTGAAAAAGCGCACGCAAATTCCACCCGAGCATGCTCGCTCATCTCTATTTCTAACCATTTTTTGCGTTAGCAGCTATATTAACTATATGTATATGAGCCTATTAAAAGAAACACTTGTAGGAATGGTACCATCCGTGTGCATTTTTACTACAATTCTTTTTGTGCTAGATTTGTGCGGTTCTAAACTAACAAACATGAATATGACCTTCGATGAGTATATACTGTACCATGTACAGTAATGACTACAGTTTTATAATTGTGTTCTAAACATGTAGTGAACGTAGCGACTTTGTGAGATACCAATTTCCAGGAAAATACGTTGGATACTATAACCAAATCTTCTGATTTCATCAGGTTTCTCTTAAAATATTCTCACTGTGCATCACAGCTCTGAGAAGCCAATTAAAGACCATCTGTCATTGTTTTTGAGTCATAATCTATTTGAGTCTATAAGGTGATCTCTGAAAAGTATAGGTAATTGAATTTGTATGTCTTGGGAAATTTTAATTAGGCATGAATCAGTCTAAAGAATTTTCTTATCACTGGAGGAGTCTAAATGGTGCGGCTTAAATGCTAAGGCTCCGGCTACTTAGAGACTTTGGTTGCTACAACCAAACATCACTGTGTAGCATTGCATGAATCACAAATAACACAGTGAAAAAGTGAAAGTTGCCTCTACCCAACAATTCACCGGTCATGGCAGCGGCAATTTGGTAGCCAGTGATCTACGGCCAAAGTTGCTGTAGCTCCAGCCTTATTCAGTGAGGGCTGGATATGAACTGAGTCCCTACTGACTGGGTCCCTACATATCTAACAGGGTCACTAGTGGTTTTTGTTGAATGCACTGTGAAAGTAACATAGAAACTATTGGGGTAATTTATCAAACCAGTGTAAAGTAGAACTGGCTTAGTTGCCCATAGCAACCAATCAGATTCCACCTTTCATTTTTGACCGCTCCTTTGGAAAATGAAATGTGGAATCTGATTGGTTACTATGGGCACCTAAGCCAGCTCTACTTTACACCAGTTTGATAAATGACCCCCATACAACCTTAATATTTATTGTAATATAATAAGATTATACAGTATGCTCAGTTCATGAATGCCTGGATACTTTCAGTCATAGACGCTGCTTTACATATTTAGATATTACACAATTAATTCCTAATTAATTATATACATAATTACATTTTTTTTCATCCATCAGAATCTAATTATTCTATCTCCCGTTCTCATTATTAACCTTGTTGTCTTGCTTTGAAGGTGTCATAGAGTACGCATGTGCATACCACATGGCAGTCCATATGCTTTCCATGTTGCATGTGCACAAGTGGATCCCAGCTTCTGTTGCCCCTCTTCCTCTTCCCTATGGACAGTGTGAGTCTTCATATGGCTCTCCTTCTCCACAGATTCCCCAACATTCAGGCACTAGGGCAATTTTCTCAGGGAGCTAAATATGTTTTCACTAAATGCTTGGGTAGGAATCAGAGTACTTAGTAATAGCCTGTCTACCTATAAACAGAATACCCTTCTGTAGTGTAAGACTGGGGTTCCATGGGCCTGCCATAGAAATTATTCTCAGTCCCAATTCCCGTATCATTAATAAAGTCTAATAGATTTTGGATTAAAGAAATAGACACCAGTAGCAAGTGATTAGCTCCAAATGGTATTTTTCTCCTGGATCTGTGAGGCCCACTATGGCCTCAGACTTGGCTGACCACAGGATCCTCTGGTACTCTGGTGGGCTAGTCCAACCATGCCCTTCCGCACATTACTCTTGTTGGACTTGTGTACATGACAGGAGCAAACCCATAGTAGAATGGGCTTCTACACAAGTTCCCCGCAATGGTGAAAAGGTACTGGGTGTTCAAAGTCCACAAGCTTTTATTTCATTTAGTCCTTTATTTCAATGTAGTTTTATGCACTAGGGCAAATCTAAAAATGTGGCTACCGTGGGAATGACATCTGCTGAACACTATATCATGGTAAGAAACCAGGGGCTCCCAGAATACATAATGGAACCCAAAGAGCAGTCAGACCCCTCCACACACATATAGACGTAGGTAACCTCTTGTCTCTCTAGACTTATCTCCTTTGTAGCTTGGGTTAAGGATTGAGATTTTTTTGAAATGTCACTTCACTGTGTATTCTGTCTCCGTCATTTAGCTTGTTTATCTAACTGGAAACATTACTGTGATGTGAATTTCTCTACCTTCCAGTGATGTGCTGCATATAAATGACACCTGATGCCTGCTGTAGGCAAGTGAAGTGGAAATCATTTTTCTAAATCCCCACTGTTTAGTAGATATCAGACTCACTGGTGCTTAACCATTTGGTAGTGACATTTAGACCATTGTCTAACATCTGGCTAGTACTGGGTGGCATCAGAAGTGGAGCTATACAATTATCCACGATAAACATATTTAGATTGTAATCCTCTAATAATGAGATTCTTAATGAACCAGATCGTCGATCAGAAGACTTGAGCCTTAGATAATTATCTCTGTTGTCTACTAGCAGTGTTTTCTGTAGTTCCATTACCTTTTTAAATAACTGCTCCACTTATAAACCATTGAAACATAGATTTCTGGATATTGAGCAGTTTAAAGCTGAGATTTCAATCTCTTACAAGCTCCTTTTAAATAGTCAGTGACATCTTCTTGTATTGGTCCTGACATAGTACTGCATGAGTCCACCGCTGGGAATGCTTTCTTCAATGTATGAGCTGCATCCACTATACTGAGCTCCTGCTGTGCTCCACTGGGTTTTTCATACTCCTTACATTGTCATAAGAGTAAAACTGTATATCTATATTTTAGCTCCAGTATATGACATGTGTTATGGTGAGGAGCAACGTTTAAAGGATGCCCTTGTATCTGGTGTTCACTTTTACCCAAGAAATGATTTGCTTTAATAGTTTGAAGTTAGGTAAGGTCTTGGAAAAAGAATTCATATAAAGAATGTGAATGCTACTTCTCTATTGTGGCTCTTCTTTTCCCACCGATCTCTAGAACAAGGGGAGAGAAGCATGCACATATTGTGCCCTCTTGTCTCACTGCACGGGATGCGCTCCATAGAGGTCTATGGGGTCTCGATTGCGTCCTCAGCAGTTAGAAAAAAGAGCAAGATATCCATACAAATGAAGAAAAGACTGACACTCACTGTATAGATAATATATCATGCTCTTTTTTGCCACATTATCTTAATCATGTGACGGGTTTCGACTCATGTCTGAGGAAGGCTCATAGAGCCGAAACGCGTCACATGAATAACATAATGTGGCAATAAAGAACTTGCGATATTATCTATACAGTGGGTGCCCGTCTTCTTTTGTATTTCAGTGCGGTCAAAGTAAAGTATTTCCTTGATAATGACACACAGAGGTATAAATAAATGAAATAGTATAAAGATTCCATTTAAAACCTACATTGTACTTGATGAAATGACATCAATGTGAACATTCTTGCACTTTTTTTTTTTCTAGAACTAAATATCACACATTCGCCTTGTAGGTCAGTATGCCCATGGAGAGGAAAATGCCTCTTCAAAAGTCACTTACATATTCCCATGTAATTACGACTGCATTTCATACTCATTTGTAAAGTCTCAGGATGGTAATGACTAGATGTTTTCCGCACAGTTTATCAAACTGCAGTGGCAGGTCTGTTAATGCGTCTCAGTTTGGTCAGTTGCCTCTGGCAATTCATCACTTTGTAATATTATAGGCAATCAAAATGATCTGACTGCTTCTCGCACACATATACACTTGGGGGTTTTCTTCATAGAATACAGAAGAGAATGTTATAAGGTACGATCACTCGCTGCATTTAATCATATTGTTGCATATATACTGTGTGTGTCTATATATATATGTATATATATATATATATATATATGTTATTCATTCATAAATGTACAATGTAAAATTCTGCTAGGGTACAACTATGTGGTGCGGCCATACTGCGGTCGAGTACCTTGAAGCCCTGCGAGCCCCAACAGCTCCCATTAACCGCACTGTTTAGTTGGTCTGCACTGATGATGGCTACGTGGCTGCTACAAAACTGCACACCCATTAACAATGCAGACTGACTAAATGGTGCAGTCCTAATTAATTAATTGGAGCTCACTGCGGCAACTATAGCTCGACCGCATCATAACTGCCTTACGCCTGTGTTCAATGCTTAAAAATTAATACATACAGCATAACTCATAAATAGTGAAATTCCTTCAGTCATTCTTTTTAAAAAGGTCCCACAAAAAATATTCAACAGTTTACATGAATACTTTTGTAATTGCATGTAAATAAAATGTTAGTATAGCCCCTGTTATTCAATAAAATGTAGCTGTATAGCACCACCTGCTGTTTGTTTTTTTCTTATTACTCTGTCCAGCCCTCTGAGGTGGACACACATGCTCAGTTTCATCCTTCAACTGCCTCCTGAGTTGTGATAGAGAGCTGCATCAGAAAGTTCACTTGAATCATCACCATTCAACTAAAACAATTGCCTTGTAGCACTTACTACCTTCTTTCCAGATGTGCTTTTCTTTCCTTGCTGTTCAGTTTCTATCTTGAAAAAATCCACTTTATTCCTTATGCAAATGAGCCAGTAAGGTGCCCAGAGGGGTGTTATTTTCGTTCAAAGGTGCCCAGGAATTCCCCCATCAAGTGTCTAGGTCCGCCCTCCAGCAGAGCCCAAGTACGCCTCTCCTTGGCCCATACTCTATACTCCCAGCAGCGCCGTTGTTCCCTCTCCCCCCACTACATCACTAATGGCAAATAACCCCGCCCACCCTTGCTTTCAACATTGCTGACGAATCTTGAAGCGCTGCTTCTTCTCTTCCAACAGAGGATGAACTTGGCTTGGCGCATGCCCAGTAAAACATTTGAGGCTGATCCCCTCAGTTCTGAACACTGCCTGTGCCTCCGTCTTCTGGCTCAACTGAGGGCATCAGCCTCAAATGTTTTACTGAGCATGCGTTTTGGTTTCACCACACCAAATGATATTGTATTAGATGTCTGGCACATTGTAAGTAGCCATTTTCATGGGTCAGTTAATACAGAAATGGCTTTTGTTATGGCAACTCTGCAATGCGGGCACTTTTGTTCCAGTATATACTGATGTGACATTGTTTCAGAGAAGTTGGGGTTTCAGTAGAAGTTGCTTGTGAGTTTTTCTGTACGTAATAAAAAATGTATCTGGTCTCTTTGTAGCCGGAACTTTATTAGTCTACCTGACCACAGCTTGGTATTATATAGGTTATCCAACTATTTGTTGGATGATTAATCCAATGGCGGTTGTCTGACACTAGGGAGCCCCGCTGATCAACTGTTTGAGAAGGGATGGCGCTCCTGTGGTCATCTCACTTCTTACACTAGGCCAGTGAAGTCACGATCATTGGTCATGTGGTCTAGGCACAGCTCAGCCCAGTTCATTGACTCATTTTATATTCTTTTTCTCATTTATAAAAATGAAGTACTGTTGCTCACAGATCCTTTTCTCGTGCTTCATTAACTAGCAAAGTCAATGCAGTCTGGATAAAATGCTCAAGGGTTCCTCAAGAACTAAGAGACTCAGAGAAACACTAAATACAACAAAACCAGGCCTTGATGTGGATACGTATATATCATTGTCATCTCAATCTGCATATATCAACATGAATGTATTATATTACCACCGGAAACTTTAAAGGTTATTGTGGTTTCAGTTGCCAATATGGTTACCACAGAATCCGGGCGATTCTGTGATGATAGTTTTACCTTACCTCTTTTCCTAAATTAATGAATAGTGTTTTCCAGGATCACCCATGCAAATTCATCCTTAGCTATATAAACCTAAGGATACAGTAACCTTTAGTTCTCTTTAGTTTAAGTTCTGCTATTTTAGATCAAAGGACCTCACATTTTGCAGGAGCTTGTATCACCACATCTGGAAGGCTAAGTCTATGGAATTGTGATGTTTACTCTAAAATGTAACCATGTAATCCATAACGTTAATCTAGATGAGTAAATCCATCAGTATTCATTGTTCAGTACATTGGGAAGAATCAGCATGCTAATTTTGAACTAAAGAAGCATCCATACCTCATAAATTAGTGAACCATTTTTGAGGACAGAAAGACTTTGGGTCAACCCACAAAACTTGTTGCATCATACTTAAGAAATCAGACTGATTAAGTTGTTTGGAACTTAAAGAAACCTTATGTATAAATTAGGTCTTAGTTTGCCAAGTTGCTTCCAAAATTTCCTTCCTTGCATTCCATGTTATTGTATTATGTTACCTTAGCATCAAGGCCATTAGTCATGCAACTCAAGCTCCTTAATGCTGAATGTCCATACTGTTGGAACTTTCAGGAGAAGAGTGATGTATTAGAATCAAGATGGTATGGTATTCTTCTGCTCTTTAAAGGAATTTTCCAGGAGTACAATATTAATTATACTCCTAGAAAACTGATAACTTAGAAGAGGTCATCAATATGAGACTGGTGGGGATCCAACTCCTGGGGCTCCCACCAATCATCTGACTGAATAGGCACCAGGCACTGCGGCCTTCTCACAGCATACCAAGCACATTGCCTTACATTGTATAGTGTCTGTACTTGATATTGATTCTTAGGCCCATTCTCTTGAATGGAACTGTGCGCACATAGGCCGTGTGACCAATGAACGTGGTGTCACTGGCCAAGTAAGAGACTCCAGTGGTCACCAGAGTGCTGTGGCTCCTTCAAACAGCTGATCATTAGGGGTGATGGGAGCTGGACCCCCTGATATTTATGATCTATCCTGCTGGTAGGTCAGCAATATTGTACATCCATGAAAACCGTTTTAATATTATGCCGTTACCCCTTTATGCTAGCATTACTTATAGCACATGCTCAACTCAACTAGTCTTAGAGCTGAAAAATGAAGAAATGGGAGGACTTCTATAACTACCGTCTTTCTACATGAGAAATTATAATTCTATATCACCTTTATTTGTTATGATCTTTATTAAATATTCTTCTGTGCCTCTACTATGTTCCATTTCAGACTCCCTATTTTGAGAGGAGCAATGGACTTTCAGCAGGACACTGCCTACATGACTCCACAAATCATCTAATATAGCTGTGGTTGCTATATTAATCCATTGCTAGGAAAAATCCTATGACTCCTTTGTGTTTTTTTATTTTAATGTTGGATTTGCAGAAACCTACGTTATGTAAATGCCTGTGCTGTTCCTATTATTCTTCATTGTAAGGGAGTCATTGATGTATATATAAATGTGTGCTATGTAATTGTCTTTAATATATGGCTAGAAGACAGTTATGTACAGTATATGGAGCAGAGACACACATAAAAGGCTTACATTTCAATATATAAAGATGAGTGTATACACTGCATAGAAAACTGGAACATAGCAGATGTAACCTATAGTGAAATTATTGGTGTATCAAATGCACAAAATCTATGCATGTTCTAATCATGTTACACCTATCTTCTCTCTGATACTGAATTGGTACAGGTTTTTTTCCTTTCATTTACCATACACTACAACTTTACCAAAGTGATAAATTCATGCCAGAGTATAGTATAATAGCATTCTACTATTGCGGCTTTTACTCAGATTTTATGTTGAACCATACTTGGTACGAAGCCTAATGCATGAATATCTTGTCAAGACCAATTAAGTCCATGTGTGTGTGACACATAAGAATATAGATACCTGTATATTATGGGGAAATATTTGTAATATGTAATGTGCAGACGTTTTGTTTCATATTTAAAATAGAGATTCTGTGGGGCACATTTATTAAGACCGGTATTTTAGACGCCAGACTTAATAAACCCCTAAGCTGTCGGTGGATCCGCCGGAATTATGAAGAGACGCAGGCCTCTCCATGACTTCGCCAGTTGTAAATGTAAGACAGCTTCTGAAAACAGCCGTAGAAAATGATGAATGACACGGGCCTGCCGGACCATCCCCTTCACCGCCCATGCCACGCAACAATTTTTGACCTTGCGTGAGCGGGGAAACTCACAGATGATGGTACAACTAGCCATTGCGCTGCCATCTGCACCTGAAATATGCCCAATATTAGAAATATATTATATTATAAATATAGGCGTATTTCAGTATAGTAAATGACCCCCTGTATGTTTGGTGGAATGTCTATCATTTATGGACATCTATAGACATTTCTGTGCCTATATTGCTTGCCTAGTGTTGTACCATGAAATTCAGCAAGGAAGTTTATAATACAGATCATACAAGAAAAATAAACAGCATGGCAGCAAAAAACTAAATTGTTGCACCAAAGTAATTCTATCTGTCTCATGTTTTCAGTCAAGAGGTTTTGATGTATCGCTCCCAAAGATGCCTTTACCATTAAGTATGTAGACTGTAAATCATTGTCTCTGTCACTGCACACAAATGCTGTTTAGTTTTATTTCAAATCAATGTTGAGCCATTTATCAATATGTGACCTTTCTTGTCCATATCTACATCCCTATTGACTTTTACATTACCTAACTGCAGAGGACTAGAGGGAAAACAAGTGAACGTATTGGACACATTATAAAAGCATATTAGTGTGCAGGTCTACAGTATATTCCATGTCATAAATGATGCAACTGGTCTACTTTAAAATTAATATATATTAGAAAATGCCTGAAAATCCTATGAGATCTTTAATATATAATCATGTATCCTGGCAGAATTTGGAAAAATGAGACAGCAACTCAACATTGGCATATCCATCTTCCAGCTGTATTAATATCCCATCCTGTATGATAAAACAGGCAACGTTTCGACTTATAACATAGTAACATAGTAACATACAGTAGTAACATAGTTTATAAGGCCGAAAAAAGACATCTGTCCATCCAGTTCGGCCTGTTTTCCTATAAGTTGATCCAGAGGAAGGCAAAAAACCCCTGTGAGGTAGAAACCAATTTTCCCCACTTTAGGGAAAAAAATTCCTTCCCGACTCCAATCAGGCAATCAGAATTACTCCCTGGATCAACGACCTATCTCTAGTAACTATAACCTGTAATATTATTACCCTCCAAAAATACATCCAGGCCTCTCTTGAACTCTTTTAGTGAACTTACCATCACCACCTCCTCAGGCAGAGAGTTCCATAGTCTCACTGCTCTTACCGTAAAGAATCCTCTTCTATGTTTGTGTACAAACCTTCTTTCCTCCAGACGCAGAGGATGGCCCCTCGTCACAGTCACAGTCCTGGGGATAAATAGATTATGGGAGAGATATGACCTCTGATATATTTATACATAGTTATTAGATCTCCCCTCAGTTGTCTTTTTTCTAAAGTGAATAAGCCTAATTTTGATCTTTCTGGGTACTGTAGTCCACCCATTCCAGTTATTACTTTAGTTGCCCTCCTCTGAACCCTCTCCAGCTCTGCTATGTCTATGACTTATCACAAACCTCTTTCAAACCATAGCTTGTAAAAGGCCTGTGATAAGGCAAAACATTGACAGTTTTGTTGTATAGAAAATGGGATTTTAATATTGCTAAAAGATAGATATACTTGACGTTTTGGTTCTTACTTAAGGTGGGGAGGACCAATGCATTGTGATGTTCTGTGGCATTCAACATTAATGTGAGGGACCACTGGTGCTGTCTTTAGGAACATGGAAGAATATGTACCCTATGTCTGCATTTAATTATGATGAATAAAATACTTTTTTTTTTATATAAATAGGAAGTTTGTAAAATGTGAGCAAGGGATACAAAAATTTACCAGACAACGTATAGAACATAACATGACCAGTGTATGAAGACTTTGCAGTTATATTGACTCATGATGCCTGAAGACCATGGACATTGCTATAAGTTAGCATAGCATGATAATTATGGGTTAGTATAGCAGTGTTAAGCTGTCCATGTGCTTCAGACAGCTGTCAGACAACATCTATGTCTCCTGATCCTCCTCCAATGTGCACTTGGCTGATTATACATTTGTTTTCAGTGGCAAGAGCAGAGTAAGCTATTCTGCTGGGAACAAAAGGATTGTGCATGTTAAAATCCAACAGCTTGATTTTTCTTTCCCCGACATCTGCCATCAGGAGAAAGTCAGAACACCCCCATACACATGTGGACTCAGCCAAGCATTCATGTATTCTGAATGGGGAGAACAAAGGGGACTACTGGCAGAGACCTCTGGCAGTGAGTGGGGACCCACTGCGCCAACCAACCGGTTTGACTTTGGTATAGACCTGAGGGTGTTGTCCTGACAGCCCCTTATGCAGGGATCTGGTCTTTGTTACAAGGGAGCCACCAGGTTGCTACCTCTAGTACCGGTGTGGTTGGCTGCTGACCCATTAAGATTAGAGACACTGATACGGTACATGGTACGGAGGGAATAAGCAAACAAGGTCAGCATGGGAAGAGTTCCTGTGAATCCGTGGAACAGTCCAAGGGTCAGGGCAGGCAGCACAAGATCAGTATGGTGAACAGGTCATGTCAGGCGGCAGAGGGTAAGGATTCAGGAAATGGGCAGAAGTTGGTACACAGGCAGACAAATTAATTATATCTCTTTACAAACCAGAGACCTAGCAAGATGTGTAGAGACCAATTGCTCAGGCCAGGAAGTGAGGTCAGCAGAACAGTTATATTGGAGAGTTGATTACCTCAAGTAGCTGAGTACAGGTGAGAAAGGGTATTAAACCACTGCAGTGCTGCAAGGAAAAGTCTTTTGAATACACACGGGAAGAGGCCTTGCAGCATGGGACTTAGGAGTCTGGTGGCCGAGCACAGGTTAGGGTGTGATGCGATGCCTGTGCCGGTATGAATAGCAGGAGGGTGGTAGGTGTAGACCTTCACCATGAATCTCTGACTACGGCTTATCTTTTTTGAAAAAGAAAGGATGGACATGATGAAATCCAACAACCCAATCCTTTTTTTCTGCTGACATGTACCATTGGAGGAAACTCAGTACACATTAGATAGTTGTCATATCCTGACACAATCTGCAGCTTTGTCCACCATTAAACAGGGTTATCTTACAATACAAATAAATATATTACAGTAACATAGTAACATAGTTTGTAAGGCCGAAAAAAGACATCTGGCCATCCAGTTCAGCCTGTTTTCCTACAAGTTGATCCAGAGGAAGGCAAAAAAACCCCCCTGTGAGGTAGAAGCCAATTTTCCTCACTTTTATAAAACATTAAAGTAGATCCTATGTATATAATACATGGTCCAGATTTATTGCATATGATGTTTGGAAAACCCTGGTAGAAATTTTGTAACTGGAATTTATGAATGGAGTCAACACTCGAAACACACGAAACTAGATAACAATCACAATGATCACTGTACATAAGCTAACAGACAAAAACATAAATGTGATAAATATCTCTCACTATAACCATAATGTAGATATATTATGTTATGTATTCTAATACCAAAATCATTTTCGATCCAAATAGATTTTTTCCTGAGCAGTCATAGATGACATTCTGGTTACTCTTTCCTTCTCTTTCTTCTCTTTTCTGAGAATTCTCCTGAACTAAAATTCTATTCAGTAGAATTAATTTGCTCATCTCTAATGAGCTCCTTAACTTTTTTTTTTATATTCCATTATTTTAATGTATCAAGTCCTATACAGTAGTCCCAACATAATGATGTAATTAAATCAATCCATTTAATAAATCACCTGTTTTTTTCCACTAGGTCGCATATACTGTACATCTGTTTTGTTGTGAGAGATTTATTATTAGAGGTTAGGTAGGCAATAAGGGGGTTTTGGGAAGTAGAAAGACATGAACGCCCATAGAAAATGTTATGGAAGTAAGTAATCATGCTTTGTCTCAAACTATAAAAATGTAAAAGCTTTTATGATGCTTAACCTGGGAACTTATCTGCTAAGCAGCATAAATATGGTGTGGTGCACATACAGATGGGATAACAAATAAGAGAGTCAAGCTATGATCTTGGAGTGTTGTCTTTTTGAGTAGAAAATATTCCATTTGTACTATGGAAAACATGTTACACTTTTATAAACAACAGCTATCTGCTGTTCTTTGACAAAACTGTTATTTATGTAATGTATTCTCTATGTGGAACTTTCTTTTAGGTTGTATTTTGTATAAAGAAGCAATTAGAAAATCAGTTTTAATGAAGTTACTATGATTATTCTAAACTGGTAAATAATAACTATTATAACCAATGTTATTTGATTGTTTTCACATACTGAGACTTTTTACAGCACTTGTGTAATTATCATACATTGCTTCTGTTATGTTGAAAAATGTTACAAATAGTGATGAGCGAAGCTAGCGTGAAATGCTACATCTGAAGTTGGCTCGATCAAAACTTTGGATTAATGCTGTACAGAGATCCGTCTACGTACAGTATTAAAATGTATGGGCTCCGATGAGCCGAAGTTAGTTTTTGAATAATTTTGGTAGTTGATTTTTAAAAAAAACTTGAAACTGAACTTGGCTTCGCTTGCGAGGTGCAAGTCGGTAGCATCCGAATCTCGCGTCGCTCATAACTAGTTACAGTATATCAGTCAGTTTTGCCCAGCACTGTGTAAATATGGTGCAACTTAAGTCTATACAACTGTTCTAGATATTAATAAAGTTGTTTTGGTGCTGACACAGGATAATATGCATTGATAAATGTATGATGCAAAAGCACAACTGTTTAGCCGTGTCTTTTCAGCAGATACAAAGGAAAGATAAAATAATGGTGCAGTTTGTTAATACATGTAGTTGACCTTTTACCCACTTTGTGTTTTTCTAAAATACTTTTACCATTTATTTATGGTTGTACATACATTGTATCAGGGGACATTTGAAACAAATGAACATATACATACACACACACAAACTTACCGATATTGCATATTTGTAGCACTGCGTGAAATTAAATGTTTCCTAACAAATGAAAGTCTATGCAGGAGATTCCTCAAGCCTCTTTGATAGAAAATTATCAAATTTTGATGCAAGTCCTGGTTTCCGACAAAGATTGCTACTTCTTAGCTTTTTCTGACATTGCTTCCACTTTTCCAAAAAAGTGGGTGGGACATGGGCAGGAAGTGGTGAGCCATAGGCAGGACCTCAACTGCCTAACTTATTCCACAACCTGTCCACCAGAAAACAGGTGCAACTAGAAATCTACTCCAGCTCTTGGGTTGGGTTGGGGCAGCCACTTGCTTCACCACAAAAAGCAAGATATTAAAAGCCACTCCCCTGATTCCACTAAGCCACACCCCTCATTGTCAGTTAAAGAAAAAAAAGGACTGGAAGACTTGAAGGTGAGCTCTACGGGGGCCCAAAGTGCGTCTCTCACCCTTAATCAGTCACAGAGTGATGTGTCCACTGGCTGTAATGACTGACGGCGTGAGAGAAGTCTCAGTCAGCCAGTTTGTGCCTGTATCTCATGCTCACAATACAATACAATGCAATACTGCTCTCTGAGCATGGAGCTACTGAAAAGGAGGAAACCTCATTGTTCATACAGAGCCTGTGCCGGACGGAGGACAAGGTGCCAGGAAACCGGACTGTCCGGCGTAAATCTGGACGTCTGGCCACCCTAGGTGGAGTAAATTTCAGCTCTAGCGCATGGGTGGCCACTTGCTCCACATTTAGTAATGCACCTCTTAATAATTGTGGCATTTTCTGCACCAGTGCAGTACACAGTGCTAGTCTGGCCCTATATGCAGTGCAAACCTCACCAGACTCTAGTCCTCTTGTCCATAGCAATAAAATAAAGGAAATTCTTGAGAGAGGCTCATTTTGAACTGAAAAGTTGCTAAGGTAATAAAGGCTGTTCACGTGAGTGCGGCCTAACTTAATCCTGTGGCAATAATATTATTGCTGTTGATACATAGCTTAAATTATGAAGGATAAATCATATGTAGTTTAATGTATGTATAGTAAAAGTCTAATGTGACTGTCCATCCCCTTATGGGCATTTCTTTTGTTGGCAGATATAAAAATACAATGTGTGTTTAGCAGAGTACACATTCTGCATGGCTTCCTGATTAAGTTCTGATAAAAATCCATTTTGCTTATTTTAGCATGATTATTTATTTAAGATGCATGGTCATTTATATGTAAATTTGCAGTATTAGCTAATTACATGGAAATGAGATCTATCAACATATTTAGAGCATTCACTGAAATTCTTGCTTTATCCCTTGAGTCTGATACCATGGACACTGCAAGTCTTAAATTACCATCACTTTTCTTTCTGTCTCCTAGTAGCAACCTAACCTCGGAACACTGATGCATGATAAATGCTTGTTAAGGATGTACCTTGGGAACTGGACACCATGTGCAAGGGGTTTGTTATCAGATCAATTAGACAAATAGGAAATGTATTCGATTTTATCTCATAGTCAACATCTCAAGCAAAGTTGTTTTATGGATTCACCTATGCAGGACCCCACAGTTTTTTTAGAGATGCAGAATATGTAATAATCTAATGTAATCTTATCTATCTCGATCTGTCTGTCTCATATCTGTCTACAGTATCAATTTCCATTTGTCTAGTATCAAAAATATTCTAGTAAAATCATTGGCAGCTAACTATTAGAAAAGTTGGATATAGTAAATAAAAACAGCACTACCCAAGCAGAATCAAGTTTCAGATCCTGAAATGTGCTTGAATATCAAACTCCTACACTATAAAAATCAAACACATTCAGTCCAGGGTGGCTGGCATTGTGTGAAGACTATTCACTTCATGCAGATAACATTTTCATCACTTTCTAGATCATACAGTAAGGGTTTACAAAACTTCTTTGCAGTGGCTTGCAGTAACCTGCAGATAACTCCAGGTGAGCAAGCAACCCTAGGTATCATACTTTCTTGAAATTTGCATGTTATTGACATTCAGTTATAATTTGGAATATGCTATCCCCAGGGGTGCACCTAGCCTTTCTGCTGCCTGAGGCGAAAACTCAAACGGCGCCCCCCCATACCCCAATTTCTTAACCTAACCCCTTTACCACAGTGAAAGCGCTCACTGCCCATGGCCCTTCCTCTGCCCCCTCTTGCCCCTTCCTGGTGCTGCCTGAGGTGATCTCCTCACCTGGCCTTATTGGTGGTGCACCCCTAACTACCCCTGATAGCGCTTGGCTTATGAGTTCATGCTCAGTAAGAGTCAGTGTATCAAAACATTGAAAAGTGTTGGACACAAGAGATGGACACAATTAAACACCTTGGCCTTATACCATGTACCAGAAGTAGGTTATGGTTGTCTACCACAGTTTAACCTTAGTTACTTAGCAGGGTGATGCACATTTGATACATATTTAGGTACGTGTGGAAAACATACTGCAAAATAATTAACCAAAGAGAATCTCAATCAAATTTATATTTGGCTTGATCACCCTTTGCCTTCAAAACAGCATCAGGTTGTGGAAGACAGTTTCATGTTATGACAAGACAAAGCACAGGAACAAGACACAATATTGTTATACTGCATCAGCAATATCTCTCCCAAGCAAAAATTTCAAAGCAGAATGGGGTTTCAAGATGTGCTGTTCAAAGTCTTTTGTAGAAGCACAGAGAAACAGGTAAGGTTAGAGACTGTAGACACAGCGGTCGGCCAAGGAAACTTAGTCCAACAGATGAAATACACATTAGGCGTCATTTATCAAACTGATGTAAAGTAGAAGTGGCTTAGTTGCCCATAGCAACCAATCAGATTCCACCTTTCATTTTTCACAGCTCCCTTGGAAACTGAAAGGTGGAATTGGTTCTATGGGCAACTAAGCCAGTTCTACTTTACACCAGTTTGATAAATCTCCCCCATTGTGTTCAGCAATGCTATCCGCTTAGAACTGGCAGAAACCAGTGTGACCCATGTATACATCTACTGTTGGGAGACATTTGGCCAGAAGTGGTCTTCATTGAAGAATTGTGGCAGAAAAGTCATACCTTTGATGTGGAAACAAGGACAGTCAATAAATTCTGCATGGAAACATACAAATTGGGATTTAGAAAAATCACATCAGATGCTCTGCACTGAGTCAGAATTTAAAATATTTGGCTGTAACAGAAGACCGTTTGTTCACTGAAGGGGTAGAGAACGGTACAATAATGAGTGTCTGCAGGCAACAATGAAGCATGGTGTAGGTTCCTTGCAAATTTGGGGCTGCATTTTAGGAAATGCTGAGAAATATAGCCAGATACTTATCCTTAAAGGGAACCTGTCATCAACTTTATGCTGACCTCACTGAGGACAGCATAAATTAGTGATAGAAATGCTGATTTCAGAGGTGTGTCTCTCATGAGCTTAAAGTAAGTGGTTTCCGAGAACCAGCATCATAATGATTGCAGCACAGGCCCTGAAAAGAGTCAAATCTACTTTAGAAGAGTCATGGTTATTCATAATCTCCTGCTCTCCCCGCTCATCTACTGATGATTGGCAGTTCTGTCCTAGAGAGAAAGGGAGAAAACTCGGTAAAAGACTGTCAGTCATCAGCAGGTGGGCAGGGTGAGCAGGAATTCATGAATGACCATGACTCTTCTCAGGTGGCTGGGACTCTTTTCCAGGCCTAGTGTGCAATGATTGTGATGTTGGTTCTCGACAACCACTTATTTTTAACGTATAAATGACAGACCACTGAAATCAACTCACCTGTCTATACTTTATTCTGCCGTTAGTATGGGCTGCATAAAGTTGATGACAGGTTCCCTTTAATGCAGTAGTATCAGAGAGATGTCTGATTGGCTCCAAATTCATTCTCCAGCAGGACATCAACCCTAAACATGCAGACAATATCATTACAAACTATCTTCAATGTAAAGAAGAACAAAGATTCCTAGAAGTGATTATATGTCCTCTACAGAACCCTGATCTTAACATCTTTGAATCTGTCAGAGATAACATGAAGAGACAGAAGGATTTGAGCAAATCTACATCCATAGAAGATCTATGGTTAGTTTATCAAGATGTTTGGAACAGCCTTCCTCCCGAGTTCCTTCAAAAACGGTTTGCTTGCTTACCTAGATGAATTGATACTGTTTTGCGGGCAAAGAGTAGGTCATACCAAATATTGAATTGATTTAGATTTCTCCTTTGTTCATTCACTTTGCATTTTGATAATTGATAAAAAATAAACTATTAACAGTCCTTTTTTTAAAAGCATTTTTCCACACGTGCCTAAAACTTTTGAACAGTACTATATGTCCCATACATCCTAATGAAGTTGTTCCTAGTAAATGTATCAATTTTTACAAATCAAATACAGATGCATAGGTCGTTTGTTTCTGCAGCATGGCAAATGAACATGTTGGGGGTCATTAGGGGGTTTATTAAGAAGCCTATGCTAATTTTTGCTACTTTTTTAATGCCTGAGAGACAGAATTTTGTCACGTGAGCAATTTTATGCCATCTTCGCCACCTGGGAGTGAAAGGGGCTTGACAATCCCTGGGTCGCTGGGACATCAGCTCTGGCAAATTTACTAAAATTTCTGCCTAGAAAGGGGCATAAAAAGGAGTGTATGTCGGGGGCTGGAGTAATTATCTCTTCAGGCACGTCGTCATAAATTAGGCGTTTACTCCAGCAGCGCAAAAAGCCAGCCTTGGATAAATTACCCCCATCCTATTCTCATTCAAAAAGTGGCTGCATAGATGCGTCTTTATGCATTTGTGAAGTACAGAAGCTTTTTAAGGTATAAACAATGGAGATTTGTTCTCCAGCTTTAGTTAAATAAGTCACTTCCATGTTGTATTTATGTTCACCTACAGAGCACAGTATGCTCTTTAAATTAAATGAATATGTTAATAATTGATAGAGCTCATTTGTGCTGGCGACTGGAAATACTCCCTAGTAGTCTATTTAAATTATATAAACGTGTCCCGTTTTGAGGAAATCTTTTTATTAAAGAAAGTCTCTGTGGATTTCTGCAGGAATATGTCTCCTTTCAAACATGCGAGAGCAAAGCTCCTGGTAAATGCAACCCTGCTGTGCACTCAGCTGATATCTTGATGCATGTGTGCTTCCAAAGACACAGAGAGTGGCTGCGTGTTGCGCTGCAGTTGAAGGTCATTCTTCTCACAAAATGTCTTTAGTTTCAAATGCTTCCCAGGATAACTAGGGAACACACAACAGGATATGCACAAATTTAACATGTCGCAAAACATTAGTTTTGCTCTTGCTCACAGGAGGGTTCCTGTTGAGGCACAAAGACTATAAATTTATAGACACTGCACCATTCAAAATTCATTGAAATAAATGTATTGTTATTATGGATGCAGCCACCCTCCTTTGTAGAGTATACCGTAGTATCACGGCTGTCAGTATTATGCACAATACACATAATACACATACATTAAGTATAAGACAGATGTGTGTCATGCTTATGTTCAGTCTTTAAAAAAAAATGGGTGCTATTATGTTGTTTCTGAAAAACAGATGTAAAGAAGTGATATAGCCAGTACTGAGGAAGATCAAGCAGAGTAGGAAAAAGCTGGAAAAGTGTATTTTAAGATGTTTTAGAGTATTTAGAGTCTGGATAAGGAAAAAACATTTCCTGTACATCACGCTACATCTTACACGTTATATATGTGGTGACCTACAGGGCAGGTGAGAAGTGGTAGTGGCTGTGATGGTGCTAGTAGTACTCACAGTTCACAGTGATAGTCTTTACTCTTGCTCTACCTGGGTCTTCCCTAGTGGCACTCCCTGACGTTCTGGGGTCCTGATGGTGGTAGTTGGGGTACCCTTGATGGTGAATGTTTGGCAGGAGTTGACATCAGAGGATGAGGGTAGTGGCTGCAGTTTCAATAAAGACCAGAGGCATCATATGGCCCGAACTTCCCAAGAAACCACCAGGACCAGATCTGTTTCTATTATGGTCAGTTTGGGAACTGGTGATGCCACTGATACTGTGGGCTTAAGCTCAAAATGTGCCAGACCTAAGTCAAGCTCAATTTCCTCTATCTCTGCGTGAGTATCTCCCATCTGGCAGATTTATTTCTACAGTGCCATAAGACAAAAGCATTGCCATATGCAAGATCTGCAGGATTAAAATAAGCCATAGGCACCACAGCTCTACTACAGCGCATGAAGTGATATCACCTGTTCTTGTGGTTAAATAGAAATGGCCATTGGCTAGAGGAACAAGAGTGTCCTACTTTTTTGGGCCTCCTTTGCTGCAGCCAGGTCGCATACACACGCAGGACAGTATCCTTGTCATCATCATTATCAGCTACAGGTTCTCTTGTTGAGACAATTTATGCTCCTCCTACTCCACTCCATCGGCATCTATTGATAATTAAATGTGTAGCCAGGAAACAACTCTATGCACCCAGCAAGCTTAACTATCACTTGCAACGTTGCTGGCGGTGCAGTCGCTGCCTTACCACTTAGTGGATTCTGCTGCTTTTAGGGAACTAATGGCATGTGTTCATCCTTGCTGCAAGATACCTATATGGCATTATTTCTTTACAAAAAGTCTGTACTGTCACGTGGCGGAGAATGTGGGCCACTCTTGCAATTGTCTTTGTCCAGCAAGGTTATGCCATGGTGGACACCTAGAGCAGCTGTTTCAGGCAGGGATAGTACATGTATTTCACAACCCATTAGGTCAATGGCAGCAGTAAAGCAGCAAAACAGCAACAAGGCCAGGTCCTATTGACACCTCCATGTTTGTGTCATTCTGGTTCCCAGAGCAGGCGCTTTTGTGGCTCCACACCAAACTTCCTGCATAGATATCCTTCTATGCCCAACATAAGCAGGGCAGAGCATCACTCCCACTCCTCCTCCCTCCTATCATATGTGTAAAGTGAACCGTTGAATTCCAAGTTAGTGCTGATCAGCCTGGGCAAGAGTAGCCACACAGCCAATCAGTTGCTGAAGTGCATGAAGCAGCAAACATCCTGCCAACTTCAAATGGGCAAGGTGGTCAGCAACAATGGCAGGAACATCATGGCCATGCTGCATTTGGGGGAAATAACACATGCTGCATGCATTGCGCACATAATAAATTTAGTTGTCCATCACTTTTTGAAAAAGAACAGTAACTTGCAGGGGTTCCTGGCCATGTCCAGGAGACCGCCCTTGTATTTCAGCCATTTTACAGCAACAGAACAGTCTGCCATTTCACTTCTTGATAAAGCGTAATTCTCACTGGAATTCCACCTTTCATATGCTAGAGCGCCTGTACAAGCAGTGTAAAGCGGTGAATGATTTTGTCATGCACCAGGCCACCTCAGCGGGGAGCATGTGTGGTTTCAAGGTCAGGCAGTGGCAGCTTATCAGAAACATGTGTTGTGTCAGTAGCGACAACTAGGTCATTAATGATGTCATCCCCCTGATTTTTACCTTAGACCTCATGCTGATCCAACAAGGGACAGAAGAAGAAGAACAGCTTGCTGGTTGACTGTTATGTCCGATGGTCTCCCAGATCATCATACCAGCAGTTGGGGCAGTGTGCCGCTCCACACCAAAGGCAGGATTGAAGTGCTTACCATGAACCCTCTATACCTGAACCTGACCATCGGCAGATCCCAAACAGACCCTTGTATTTGTCGCTATAGACAATGCAGTTTCAGTCCGTAGCAGTCCACGTTTTCTGTTCACGACATCATTGCAAACAAAGGCAATGAAATCTGTCTGTCTGTGGCAGGGCACATAATGGGCACCATGACACCAAATTTTGTTCTGTTCAGTGCAGGAAATTGTCCAGGCAGAGACAGATGTATAATGACAGTGCCACCTGTATCTGGATGGTGAACAACAAAACTGTGGGAGCTGCTTGTGCTTTTTGGGACATCAAACAATCTTCTCTACTGGTGGTATGTCTGGACCATCTGGAGCCCGTTCGCTGTGTATGTGTGCCCTCAATTAACCACTGCTCCCAACAATTCCATAAAGCTAGACAGACCTAGACGGTAGGCAATTGAATAACCATCCTGCTTCTCTCAGTCAAATTACGCAACCCCTTTCAAACTGGGTAAAATGACTTTGAGTGTATTGTACAGGCATTTCTACCACTCAATGACCCTTCATCAAGAGGTATCCTACCTAAATGTAGCCTGGGATAGCCTTTTTATAGGGCAGCAGAGGAAGCACTTTTACACCCTCTTTTGGCAAGATGTAGTTTCTAATCAGACCTAATCTGTAAAATGTTATCCACAGATTGCGACAAGTTCCCTTTAAGAATTCAAACATTTTTGAGGCATTTTGTGGTATGCTGCACTTTCTTTAGGAGATAAACTACAGTTGTGGAAGTTAATTTCACTGGTTGTCACTTGCAGGCTTTTATATGCATGACTATCAGTACATTAAAATATAGTACAGGATTCACATTCAAGCAATGAAACCAGGACGTTTTCCATAAAACATAATTGAAAATAAACTGTATACTATTGTAATGACATTTAATGTTCTTAGTGCTTGGCTTCGAAATTGCAAGTTGCGGTGAAGAACATGGTTTGAAAGAGGCATATCTATGAAAGCAGCAGGAGGAGGATCCCTGGGGCTGTACATTACCTGCCAGGAGCAGATCATGATTTCCTAAAGACTTCCTAGCATAATCTTTATCGTCCCTTTGGGAGAAGCCTCCGAAATAAATACAATGCAAATGAAGGGAGAGAAAAATAACAATAGCATCAAGGACATTATTTTTTCCTAGTCTTTGAAGCATCAGTCATAAAAAAAATGTATCCAAAATGGGAAATGAAAGTCCCCAGGCTGAATGTCAGTCTTTTTTGAAGCTATTTTGATTTGTAATGATAATTATATTTTTCATACAGCATAATGCACACTAAATCATCTCTAGGAGTGTGAATGCTCACCTGGAAGCTCACCCAACTTAATAGCTTCAAGTGAAGACAAAAGAGCACGTATTTATATATCACTGATGATTCTTTACCTTAAAAGAAAATACTAGTGTAAGTCAGGGACATGAAAGAAATATGAACAGAGTTCTTTTAAAGATTACCGTAGGTGGAGGATGAATGGTAGAATAATGCCCCCTTGGCTTCACATCTGCCTTTTAATAGGGCATATACAGACACACAGAAAAAGTTGGTCATAGAAAAAGTTGGTCATAGAACAGTTTGCCATTTTTATTCTGCTTTTTTGTATTTCCTTTCCTTCATATATTAATTGGTTCCAGGAAAACCATTGTATGTTGAAACCATTGTAAATTGAGTAATCTTTTCCAAAGGCCCAAAATGTCATCCAAGCTAAGAGTAAATGAATATTTAAGAAAAATAAGCAGAAAACTAAGACAGATAAAACAAGTCCTTACATAACAGAATGGCTGCTAACTAGCAACTAATCCAGCTATTTTACCATAGAAATGACCTTACAATAGACCAGAAAAGACCATTTTGTGTTGAAAATATTGTATCTTGAGGCCATTGTATCTTGAGGGATCACTGTATTCATCTTCCCTATGCAATTGATTGTTGATTTAAGGACAACTAGACATGAAGGGGTCATTTATTATACTGAAATACGCCTATATTGGGCGTATTTCAGGTACAGATTGCGAATTCTCCCTCCTTACGCCAAGTCTAAAATTGTGGGCATTGCGTGAGTGGGGAAGGGTCCGGGAGGCGTAGAAAAAAGCTTAACTTTTGAACTGGTGTTGGTTGCGCCTGTGTATTGACACATCTAATATAATATAATAATAATCTATATAGCGCCAACATATTCTGCAACGCTTTACAGTTCAGGGGTTCATGTACAGAGTCATAAATAACATAGCAACAGACGAGTCAATAATTACAACAATAGGAATGAGGGCTCTGCTCACAAGAGCTTACAATCTATGAGGAAAAGTTTACAATGCTATTACCCAGTTAGGACTTGACTGCATAGATATTTTTCTATACTTTCTTGTATTTCCTAAAACATACATGTCACTAGAAAAGAGAGATCCTATATAAATACAGTGAATCATAGTTGAGGTAATCTGTAATTGAAGCTGTTCTCTTTCCTCCTCTTCTCAATCCAGACCAGAGCACTATAGTGACTTCTCTTAAACATTGCAGAGTTTGCTGCTGAGACACACTTGGCTCCTCTGCATCTATCGCCAGCTTCTATAACAACAAAAGTAAATTCAGAATAGACCAGCGAGAAGGCGATTTGCTTCTGTATCATCCCATGTAAAGGAACCCTTAATATACTTATCTTTCTCATTGTCTGGGTCAGTTTCAGGTCTTAGTATCACTACACTGAGTCTGATGGACAGAGAGAAACACAGGGTCAAGTAGAGGTAGCAGTCTGGTGGTTCCCCTGCAGTGGAGTCCAGAACCCTCTATAGGGGTTAGTGTAAAAGGTGAAGACCAGGGATATTAGTCACTGGATATTAGTATTCACATAAGTATTCACATAAATATTATTGAATACATTTCCAGACTCTAGCAGCTGTAAATAGGACCGCAATGTATGAATGCTCAGCGAGGCCTACCGTGGCGTCCCATGTGACTCGCCGCGCGTCTAACTCACGTGTTTATAATCCGGTCATATGACTCATAGGTCCTCATAGGTTCAGTGGCGACAGAAGAAGGAGTTTACACTCCGAAACGCGTCTGGTGTGGAGGAGAGCTCATGTGCGATTTTATGCATTTTATGCTATATTTTTTTTTTAATTGCACAAGTCTAAGCAAGGCGCAATAAAGTCTTTCTTATCACCATTTCCTATTGGATATATGGATCAAATTCATGTCGATTTAAAGGACTGACTAAAATCAAGCGACATCTCTAGGACCTGTAATTTGTATTTCATCGAGTGGTACTTCCAGGACCTTAAACCTTCATTTTACCTTTCAGGACCTATGAGTCACATGACCGGACTTTAAACCTTCATCTTACCTTCCAGGACCTACGAGTCACATGACCGGACTTTAAACCTTTATCTTACCTTCCTTAGACCTATGAGTCATATGACCGAATATTAAACACGTGAGTTAGATGCGCGGCGAGTCACGTGGGACGCCACGGTATACCTCGCTGCGCATTCATACATTCCGGTCCTATTTACAGCTGCTAGAGTCTGGTAATGTATTCAATAATATTTATGTGAATACTTATGTGAATACTAATATCCAGTGAAATTCATACACTCCAACTCTGGAAATATCAGCTATCTATCACAGCACCATCCACTGTGTATTTTCAGTGACTGTGTCCTCTATCTACTACGGCGAATATTCGCAAGTACTTGTGACTCTATATAAATAGTTATGAGACCCTAATCCGAAGTAGATAAAGGACGCCAATGTAATTTATGAATTCAGCAGTTATATGTCCACTTATGAATTCAGCTACATGTGGATTCAGTATTTGAGTTTCATCAACAAGTGATATCCAACAAGCGATACCCAATAACTCTTGATAATCATACAGAGCTTCGTTTTAGGTGAACATATTTGATTGCCAATCTAAAGAGTGAATTTCTTCCAGTGTTTTTTTCTTTTTTTCTTTCTTTCAGTTTCTTTGCATTCAGCGAAAGACCACTACGTTTATAACTATTGCATATATACATGGTTCTATGCTTTTTGTATAATATATACTATTTTTACTATTTGTATGTCGCTAATAAATATTTGTGTATATAAGGTACCTTTTACTACTTTTTTTATTGTTTCTAATTGGTCTAGATGAGTGATAATAGAAAGTACTCTGATCCCAGCCATTTGAGCCCTTAGACCTTTAGATGCTTTGGTCAATAGCAGCGAAAGCAACTAAATGGTTAGAGAGAGGAAGGCGGCTGCCTCTGCCATCACATCAACCACCCACGTTATAAAATAAATAACATTACTGGTTGCTGATGGGTTGCTTTGGCAGCTTGGGGGCTTAATAAGGCCTCCCAGGTCTACCATGTAAGTATTCCTATTATCATTACTCTGGTAGGCACTTTACACCGCAATATTAAAATAATATAGTGTATTATGTCCTTGATTAAGTTTCCTAGTGGTGGAACTACGTAAAACAATAACAAAAAACAATAAGAAAAGATAAAAAATGTAAAAAGTACACATAAAATGGTAAAAAAAAGTACACATAATTTGATAACAACCTGAACTATTAAATTAACACAAAGTGACTGACGTAAGAAATAAGTAAAACACAATGCCAAAATTGTTGTTCTTTGTTCATCCTGCATGCCAAATAGAATAAAAAGTCATCAAAAAGTTTTACATAACTATAAAACAGCAACTCATTTCACAAAGAACAGCCTTCATACATCTTGTCTTGCAAAAAAAACAAGCCCTCTACAACTAATTTCACAAAAAACAAGGCCTCACATTGCTTATCTCACAAAAAACAAGCCCTCATGCAGCTCATCTCACAAAAAACAAGCCCTCATGCAGCTCATCTCACAAAAAACAAGCCCTCATGCAGCCTATCTCGCAGAAAAACAAGCCCTCATGCAGCTCATGTCGCAAAAAAGCAAGCCCTCATGCAGCTCATCCCACAAAAAGCAAGCCCTCATGCAGCTCATCCCACAAAAAACAAGCCCTCATGCAGCTCATCCCACAAAAAACAAGCCCTCATGCAGCTCATCTCGCAAAAACAAGCCCTCATGCAGCTCTGTCGATGGAAAAAAGTTATAACTCTTTGAATATGGTGACACAATACATTTAATTTTTAAAGTGGTTTGATTTTGAAAAAGTATTAAAAAAACTTATACATTTTTGGTACTGCTGTCATTGTGCCAACTCATAGTATGAAGTATTGTGGTATTTGTGCCACACAATCAACAGAACAATTTAAAATACAAACAATGAAAGTTATTCAATAATGGTGCCAACTACCAATGAAAAATATTCATCCTGCAAAAAATAGAGTTATGTCTCTGTATCAAAAGTGATGATGAGAAATCAAAGGGATTTTCCGAGCTACATATATCGATGACCTATTCTAAAGGATAGGTTATCAATAGCAGATTGGAGGATCCAACGCCCAGCATCCCCACTGGCCAGCTGTTTTGGGCAGCCACAGCGCTGGAAACTACTGTGTAAGGGGCAGAGGCATTGACTCTGGTGTACTGCAGCTCAGTTCCAGTTCACTTGAATGGGAGCTGAGCTGCAGTACCCCGACACAGCCACTAAGCAGCGTATGGTTCTGTCTGCTTCCAGCTCCACACACTGTATATTCTGATGCCAGCAGCTGCTCTAAACAGCTGATCGCTGAGAATGCCATGTGTCAGAACTCCAAAGATCTGATATTGATGACCTATGCTGAGGATAGATCATTAATATATGTAGCTGAGACAACCCCTTTGAAAGACCCTAAATAGATCTGTTTAAGTTATTAAAGAACTCCTTGGTGCATAATTATAAAACAAAGAAAAAAAACAAATATGAAAGCAATTTTGTTTTCTACATTTAAGGCTACAATTTGAATGATAAAAAAACTGCCTAGATCGACACTGGGCTTTTTTGGAGTTCCATTTTGCTTGCCAGCCACAGCAATGGTATATGATCAACTTCTGAAAGGAGATCTGAAAAATCGTCTTGAATGATGGAACCTTTGCTGATGTCACCATGTTAAGCAAAAAGGTTTGGAATTAATACGGTGGTCCCTCAAGTTACAATATTAATTGGTTCCAGGACAACCATTGTATGTTGAAACCATTGTAACTTGAGTAATCGGTTCTAGAGCTCCAAAATGTCATCCAAGATAAGAGAAGATGAAGATTTAAGAAAAATAAGCAGATAACTAAGACAGATAAAACAAATAATTACATATAACAGTCAGGAATGGCTGCTAACTAGCAACTAGAGATGAGCGAGCATGCTCGTCCGAGCTTGGTGCTCGTTCGAGCATTACGGTACTCGTAAGTGCTCGCTGCTCGGACGAGTATCTTGCCATGCTCGAGGAAATGGCATCTCCCGCATTTTGAATTTTTGGCGCCTATAAACTCAGCCAATCACAAGCCAGGAGACTCTGCGGTACACCCAGCATCACGTGGGGTCCTTACATGTCGATAGCAGGGGTTGGCTGGCCTGATCAGGTGACCCTGGAATATACTAGTGACTGCCCGCGGTGCTCGGCTCAGATGCTGTCTGGATGTCGTTAGGGACAGATCTGCTGCGTTTCAGGGAGAGTGTTAGGGCCTGGATTTAGTTCTCTGTTAGGCAGGAGTGATATCAAAAGAACCCAACAGCCCTTCTAAGGGCTACAAGACACTTTTATTTGTCTCCTGGCTGGGCTGGCTGGCACTAGTAGTGCAGCTATCGCCATATATAACACTTTTTTTTTTATTGTTTTATCTCAGTGATACAAATCCATTTCATACATCTGTGTGGAACCATTCTGTGTGTCACAGTTCAGCTGTCCAGTCACCACAAACCACAATCCGTATTTTCTGTCCAGGTGACCCATACTGTATGTCACGTAATCAAATACGGTCTTTTGCTTTCACTGATATAGCTACATTAGAAAAATCTCTGTGCGACATTTGTCTGGGTTGCAGTCAAAATAGCCACAGTAAGCAGGGGCTGAGTTTGCTCTCTGATATTTTCTGCACGTCACGTTAAAAAAAAATAAAAAAAAAATAGTTTTTTTGTTGTTTTATCTCAGTGATACAAATCCATTTCATACAGCTGTGTGGAACCATTCTGTGTGTCACAGTTCAGCTGTCCAGTCACCACCAACCACAATCCGTATTTTCTGTCCAGGTGACACATTCTGTATGTCACGTAATTAAAGGTCTTTTGCTCTCACTGATACAGCTACATTACAAAAATCTCTGTGCGACATTTGTCTGGGTTGCACTTAAGCAGACCAAGTCTGCCTAATCTAATAGTTTCCGTGTAATTGCTCCATACTGCACGGTACGTAATAACATACATAATTTTGCTCTAACTTATCCACCTATATATTTTCTTGTTCAGATTGAACAAGTTTGTGGGTTTCAGTACAGCAGGCCCATTTTTTTTTGTACATATAATACACTTATATACAGAAAATGTTGAACCTCAGGGCTAAAGGACGAGGGCATGGGCATTCAATTACTGCAGGGGGCAGAGGCCGTGGTCCTGGGCAGGGTGAGACAGTACCTGCTGATGAGGGAGCAGGGGAACGCCGCAGAGCTACACTCCCTAGCTTCATGTCTCAACTTACAGGGACACTGTTGAAACCACAACAGTGTGAACAGGTGATGTCGTGGATTGTGGACAATGCTTCAAGTAATTTGTCCACTAGTCAGTCTTCCACGCAGTCCACCCACGTTACCCAAGGGAGCACTCCTCTGGCTCCTCCACCTCAACCTCCTTCCCCCCAGTCTGCCCCCTCCCAGGAAAATTTGGAATGCGATCCGGCATACTATGAGGAACTGTTTTCTGGACCCTTCCCAGAGTCACAAACCACTTCTCAGGTTGCTGCTGACCTCTTTCCCGATGCCCAAGTTTTCCAACTGTCGCAGTCTGTGGGTGATGATGATGACATTGTTGACTTAGTGGAAGAAGTGTGTAAAGAGGTGTCGGACGATGAGGAGACACGGTTGTCAGACAGTGGTGAAGTTGTTGTCAGGTTAGGAAGTCCAAGGGGGGAGCAGACTGAGGAATCGGAGGATGACGAGGTGACTGACCCAAGCTGGTTTGATAAGCCGAGTGAAGACAGTGCTTCTGAGGCGGAGGCGAGTGCTGCACCAGAACAGGTTGTAAGAGGCAGTGGTGTGGCCAGAGGGAGAAGCAGGGCCAGAGCTGGTGCATCAGCAGCAACTGTTTCACGTAGTGAAGCTCCCGTGGCGAGGCCTAGATGTTCGCAAGTCTGGAGGTTCTTTAAAGAAATTGAGGATGACCGACGGACTGTGGTGTGCAACCTGTGCCACACCAGGATCAGTAGGGGTGCCACCACTACTAGCCTAACCACCACCAGCATGCGCAGGCATATGAGTGCTAAACACCCCACTCAATGGAACCAAGGCTGTTCACCTCCTGTGGGTCACACCACTGCTCCTTCCCCTGTGTCACTCGCTGCCTCTGCTAGTCAAACCCCTGCCCAGGACCCCGGCACGAGCACCTCCCGCCGGAAAACCACACCTTCACCTCCACGATCCTCCACAGCGTCCACCAATGTGTACCAGCGCAGCGTTGAGCTGTCTTTACAGCAGACGCTGGAGCGCAAGAGGAAATACAGTTCCACCCACCCACATGCCCAAGCCCTCAACGTCCACATCTCCAAATTGCTGAGCCTGGAGATGCTGCCCTATAGGCTGTTAGAGACCGAGGCCTTTCGCAATCTCATGGCGGTGGCTGCCCCTCGGTATTCGGTCCCCACCCGCCACTATTTTTCCAGATGTGCCGTCTCATCACTACACCAGCACGTGTCACAGAACATCATCCGTGCCCTGACCAACGCTGTTTCTGAGAAGGTCCACCTAACCACGGACACGTGGACAAGTGCTGCCGGGCAGGGACACTATATATTACTGACGGCACATTGGGTTAACTTGGTGGAGGCTGGGACCGAGTCTGACCTTGGGGCCGCTCATGTACTGCCCACACCGAGGATTGCAGGGCCTACCTCGGTCATGGTCTCTCAGACGTACTATGCCTCCTCCTCCGACCCCTCCTCCTCCTCCGAATTACCATCCGTGGGGACTTCAGTCGGTAGCTCTAGGCACAGCAGCAGTGCTGTGGCTAAGCGCCAGCAGGCAGTGCTCAAACTGCTGAGCTTAGGTGACAAAAGGCACACCGCCCAAGAGCTGTTACAGGGCATCATGGCGCAGACCGATCTGTGGCTGGCACCGCTGAACCTCAAGCCAGGCATGGTTGTGTGTGACAATGGGCATAACCTGGTGGCGGCTCTGCAACTTGGCAGACTGACACATGTGCCATGCCTGGCCCACGTGTTCAATCTAATAGTTCAGCGGTTCCTCAAGACATACCCCAATCTGTCTGATTTGCTCACCAAGGTGCGCCGCATCTGTGCGCATTTCCGCAAGTCCACCACAGATGCTGCCACTCTCAGGGCAGGGCAGCGCCGCCTACAACTGCCCGCTCACCGACTGTTGTGCGACGTGCCCACAAGATGGAATTCTACATTAAACATGTTATCCAGAGTTTACCAGCAGCGCAGAGCGATTGTAGACTGCCAGATGTCAACTTCCACCAGAACTGGTAGTCAGGTCACTCAGATTCCTCAAGTCTACAATGAGGAGTGGACGTGGATGTCTGATATCTGCCAGGTGTTGAGCAACTTTGAGGAGTCAACACAGATGGTCAGCTGCAATGTCGCCATTATCAGGCTCACCATCCCGCTGCTTTGCCTGTTGAAAAACTCACTGCTCAGCATGAAGTCGGAAGCTTTGCGCTTGTCACAAGAGACGGTGGAGGAAGATAAGTCGCTTGATAGCCAGAGCACCCTCCGGTCTGTTTCTCAGCGCGTATCGGAGGAGGGGGATGAGGATGAGGAGGAAGAGGAGGAGAATATCGGCGAGACAGTAGAGAGTACCAGTGCTCAGTCCTTCTTAACTCTTGAGCGTGTATGGGCTGAAGAGGAGGACTTGGAGGAGGAGGAGGAGGAGGAAATGGAGAGTCAGGCCAGTAAGGAGAGGGAATTCTTGCGTGTTGGGACTCTGGCGCACATGGCAGACTTAATGTTAGGCTGCCTATCCCGTGACCCTCGCGTTAGAAGCATTTTTTCAAACACCGATTACTGGGTGTTCACTCTCCTGGACCCACGGTACAAGCAAAACCTTTCCACTCTCATCCCTGTAGAGGAAAGGAGTATGAGAGTGAATCAATATCAACAGGCCCTGGTGCACAAGCTGAAACAATCCTTCCCATCTGATGCCGCTAGCGGCAAAGGGCGTGTTTCTGTGGGCCAAGTAGAGAGGAGAGGAGGCGAGCAGGCAGCTTGTCCAGCACTGGCAGGGGAACGCTCTCCAAGGCCTTTGCCAGTTTTATGTCACCCCAGGAAGACACTGTCACCTGTCCCCAGTCTAGGCAGAGTAGGGGGGAGCTGTACAGAAAGATGGTGAGGGAGTACCTAGCTGACCATACCAATGTCCGGACCGATCACTCTGCTCCATACAACTACTGGGTTTCAAAGCTGGACACGTGGCCTGAACTGGCGCTGTATGCCTTGGAGGTGCTGGCCTGCCCTGCCGCTAGCGTGTTGTCAGAGTGGGTATTCAGTGCAGCTGGTGGCATCATCACCGATAAGCGTACACGCCTGTCAACTGATGCTGACAGGCTGACGCTTATTAAAATGAACAAAGCCTGGATTTCACCGGAATTCAAATCTCCTCCGGGGGAAAGCAGCTAAAGATTAACATTACTTATGTATCCGATTCCTCTTCTCTACTCCTACTCCTTGTCGTCTTTGCCTAACGCTGACCCAAAAATCGCAATTTTTTAGAGGTCCAACTGGCACTCTTTTACCACAATTTTTCCGGAGGTCCACCTACAGGCCCTCTCTCTCTAAACAATTTTTCCGGAGGGCCCCCTACAGGCCCTCTCTTCAAACAATTTTTC
The DNA here is from genome assembly GCA_900303285.1 of Rhinella marina. Classification (NCBI taxonomy): domain Eukaryota; kingdom Metazoa; phylum Chordata; class Amphibia; order Anura; family Bufonidae; genus Rhinella; species Rhinella marina. Next base: position 541,339 of record ONZH01003971.1, read on the forward strand.
CGGAGGTCCACCTACAGGCCCTCTCTCTAAACAATTTTTCCGGTGGTCCACCTACAGGCCCTCTCTCTAAACAATTTTTCCGGAGGTCCACCTACAGGCCCTCTCTCCAAACAATTTTTCCGGAGGTCCACCTACAGGCCCTCTCTCTAAACAATTTTTCTTTGCACCTAGTTGGGTGCTTCCCTAACATGTGATGGGCATGTGCCGCGCCTTTCTTGGTCTGGGTGAGCACAATTGCCATGAGGGTTAACATTTGGGGTTTTGGGGTAATGATGGGATTAGGCAGCCTCAGAGGCATCCATACATGCTGCCCCTGCTGTTTCCTGTCCATTTCCGTGGTGTTTCCATCATTTTCTGAGGTTTCCAGGTTTTCACCCAGCCTTCCCCAGGCAGAGCCTTGGTCCCCTGCAAAAATGCTCGAGTCTCCCATTGACTTCAATGGGGTTCGTTACTCGAAACAAGCACCCGAGCATCGGGAAAAGTTTGTCTCGAATAACGAGCACCCGAGCATTTTAGTGCTCGCTCATCTCTACTAGCAACTAATACAGCTATTTTACCAGAGAAGTGGCCTTGATTGGTTGGATCTGAGAAATTGTATGTTGAGTCTGGTTTCAACTTACGATGGGTTAGAAAAGACCATTGTGTCTTGAAAATATTGTATCCTGAGGTCATTGTATCCTGAGGTCATTGAGGGATCACTGTAGTTTGTATTCTGATTCATTTTTTTATCAGAGAAAAAAGTCCTCAACAAAAGGTATTTCTCTCCGATATTTTATATACACTGGGGGACATTTATCAAGCCCTATATGCCACAATTATGGCGGAAGAAAGTTGCACATTAAAGGGGTTCTCCAGGAATTAAGAAAATGAACTTTACAATAAAAATATTCCCAATTACTTTTCATTAGTTATAGTAGCTAGTTTTGTTTAGGGAGGAATTATTAGGAGAAATAATTCCCTGAGAACCCCTTTAAGGTGCACAGCATCTGTGCACCTTAGTTTTTGGCTTTTTGAGCTTCAGAAAAGTGCAGAGGGGCGTGGCTCTGTGTTGCTGCCGCATTTACTACAACTTTCGCCAGAAAATGGTGGAATTTATCGCTGAAGTCTACACCAGCCTGTAGCTAGCATAGACTTCAGTTTCTGGCGCATGACAAGGCAGAGATGCGCCTGTCTGCCTCTTAACAAATCTCACTCCAGTGCAGGGAGATCAAGACTGGCAGATGGATCTGCCATTCTTGATATGTCTCCCTCACTCTGTGACGGAGGGTCTGAACACAGATGTGAACATATTTTTAGTTGGAAATTAATTTCTGCTTGTATCATAAATGGATACTGTTCATCCTGCAAATCTTTCAATCTCGTAAAATGTCACCTGGCTATGCAGAGAATTGCAGCTGCCCATTCATGGGACCATGACACAGTTCACTTCACAGTGGGTGGCTAGGGTATCCTTGTGCAGGCAAAAACAGTGATAGAGGTGATGGATGGCCCTTTAATTTTCAGCATCACTGGGGTCCCAGAGGGCCGCTTTACACAGAACATAAAGTGATGGCATATCCTTGTGATACACCATTCATTTACTAGATAGGAATTACCTTTTAAGACATAAAAAGTCACAGGTAAATTCACAGATAATTTCAACCCATATTTTGGCTACACAGTTTCAGTATGGGTACATATTAAACTAAAATTATAAAACTAAGCTAAATGAAACTAAAATTATTGGTCATTTATTGGGTGTAGGTGTAGCTATGGAGTGGCTATGGCTCCAGAAAAAATAGACGTACCAGGGATCATCAGTGGGGAAATAATGAATTTTATATATATTTTTAGATTCTTGTGTGATTAAGTAGGGTGTGTTTGTGCACACATATGAAATAGTTCATTCTTATGTTTTACTATTTAAAATAGGCCCTATAAGCAATCAGCGCTGTATTGATCAGTAGGTCTAGCTTATTTGCTATAGTATAATAAAGTGCTGCATGCTTCTCATTTTCTCTATAAGAAGTAATGATAAACCAGTGAAGCAGTTAGGAGAGGTCAGACTCAGGAATACAGTTTTTTTTCATTAGTATTCTTTTTGCATTAAGCCACAAAAACAGTCCAGTACTGCAGTTTTTTTTTATTTTACCTATAAAATAAGCAAGTCTGCCCAGGAGACTTTTACCAGGACACTTAGTAGTGTTCAGTTCAGACTTCCTAAGGCTGTTCCTGTTATTTATCTACTGCGTAGGTCTCCAAAGCCGGCTCTACACTACATGGCAAAGTGCATTAGTAGCGCAGGAAAAAAGAAATCACTGATTTTTAGATCTAAATTGATTCTTTTCTAGTCAATAACTGGTAATAATTGAATAAAATAATACTGTGCATTATGTATTACCCAAATCCAGTACAGTTCAATGGGGTATGCTGGTTTCAGCAAATAAACATAGCTCTTTGTGTATTGGAAAGGTATGCAGTTGCATAATATAGTTTCTGTATCAGGCCTCATGCACACGACCATATGTATTTTGCAGTCCACGGACCACAAAATACAGATACCTTCTGTGTGTAATCTGCATTTTCAGTGAGTCCGTGGACCGCATTTTGCAGACCAGAAAATTACATGCTCTATAATTTGAGGAACAGACATGCACTGCCTGCATCCGTATGTCCAATCTGAAAATGAAAGAGCATTTCCTGTTCTAGTCTGCAAAATTTGCTGTACAGCCCCATTGAAGTCAACCGTAGTCTTCATAATATTAGTTTATTATATTAATTATTCCTAGTAGGAAATGATATTTACCTAGTGACTGCCAAAGTCTCCAGACTTTCTGATTTTCTGATTTGACCTCCACCATTTAGCCCTTCTGTATCTGTCTTATTTGGGACATTATCTATCTATCTATCTATCTATCTATCTATCTATCTATCTATCTGTCTATCTACAGATGCAGCCAAGCTAAACTTGATGGTTTAAGCATTAAGTAAACAATGGCAAGAAAATGTTAATTGACTTCTACAATGAATTTTAAAGGCTTTTGTCATGAGATAACACTGCCATGTGTTACCATAGTCAATTTTAGCTCGGCTACATCTGTATCTCTGTATATGTGTGTGTATGTATAATATATATATGCAAATCGATTAGGCACAAATGGAACTCGTTATGAATTTCCCAAAAGAGTCAGACTTTGGCAAATACAAAACTTTGGGATTCATCCCGCATGAACTGCTCAAAATGGTAGCCACCATTTTACAGTTCAAAAGGAAGAGAAGAAGACATCTCTCACCAAAATGTGATAATTTTTGGACCGTTTTTAAACTTTTTTTAACTTAAAAAAATCTGACGGTGCAGTGTGTTTTTAAACAGACTGTTACTGCCGCTTCCACCCATTTACCGTTACCTATATAAGTCATTGTTATTTTGTCATTACCAACACTGTTCTGGTGTTAAAGATCTTGAAAGTGGTTGGATTTAGTCTTAAAACCCTAAAGTGTCCTACACAACTTTTATATTTGTATGTATGGTGTTTGCATTACTGTGTATTATAGGCATTTGGTGGCATAGCTAGAAATAACTGGGAACCACAGCGAATTTTTGCACGGGGCCCCCTCAGCGAATTCTTCGCTAACCCCTCCCGTGTAACCCCCAGTTATGTGGCTAGTCAAGATCACTCTCTCACGCGAGGCCCGGGAGCTACTCCGTCCATTTCCTACAGTGTCACTATATATAATGTAATTTTACAATACTATTGAGAGGGCCCTGATAATGAAAACTTTGAATCCTCCTTCTGGGTGGGCCCTTACTGAGTTCGGGCCCCAAAGCAGCTGGTTCCCCTATAACTATGCCCCTGTATGTAGTTTATCATATGATACCATTGAGTTGTTATTTTTAATTACCATGCAGAAGAATACTAATGGCTATAGTGGTTGGTAAGGGGCCCAGATCACTGTCACGCCCCCACTGCACCAAATCACAGGGAAAGGAAGAAGTGGGAAGGTGGAAATTTAGATTCTTCCAACACTCTGCAAGAAGCAACCATTTTCTGTGATCTTACACTGTAGCTAAACTTCGGTTAATAGGAAATTCAGGGGATCCGGTTTTAAAACATACTTGACAATGGGCAGCTATTGAACATTTTCATATTCGAACCAAGAAGAGAACAGCTCTGAATTCAGATTAACTTCATTTATTGCCAATAAACCTTCACCTTACTCATAGCCTATGGAGCATAGTAAATAATTATACAGTATTACATACGTTTTTTCTAAATATGATTTCCAATATACTTTATTCGTGGTGGGACATTAAAAGGCAGGAAAAATTCTTGAGTAATAATTGCTGCCTTATTTAAATAAATATTATTTTTTATACTTTATTGGTTAGCATAACACATTTTGGGTTTTTATAATCTGATTATAACATTATTTGCAGTGTGTTTTGTTGCTTTGCAGTTATTATATGGCTCTGCTACCTTGACCAAACTAATAAAACTTTAAATTGAAATCTAACTGTATTATGTTATGTAATTAGAAGCACATTTACTCGCAAGGTAGATCCAATGGAATATTCAGTTCAGTGCCTTTATTTATGAAGATTTTTAATAAAGCTTGTAATACTCAATTTATGTCTAAAATGCAATGAAATAAGTCTCAAATACTATGCAAATGCAGCAGACAGCATAGTTGTACTAAGGTGGCATGTACTGTGGCAACGCGTAAAACACTATAAGTAAGCCATAAATATATAATGCAGTGCACACTCTTATTCTCGCTGGGTCCAGGAAGCTGAGATCTGTGCTGCTGCAGATCTGTCTAATGTTTGTTTTTAGCCAGAGCCGGATGCAAGCTATGCATTTCATGTTTTTCTGTCACATCCTATTTTCCTCTGGCAGTGATGCGCTAGATTATATGAGCTATCCCATGGAAAACTGTGGCGCCAGTTTCCTTCAAGGTGATTCTGCACCACATAGGAGGGAAACGGAATAGGATCACCGGATACATACTGTACTGTATGAAGAGCCATAACAGGGTCCCACCAGTTTTTGTTAGGCTAGATTCACATCTACTGTATGTTGGAGGCTCTGTAGCAGATTCCATCAAAAGAGCTAGACAAAATAGAAGAGATGAGCAAATTGATTATAAAGTAATGAAATTTGTTATGAATTTCTCCAAAATTGGGACTTGGGTAAACCAGAATCTTTTGTCATGTTTCCTACAAATAGCTAAAAGAAATGTTTATCTTTAAACACAGATTATAGCTAGTTTGGTGTCAGGGAGAGTTTAGTCAGACTGACAGCCATTTACAATGAGGGCTGTAGCAGTATTTAAAGCTATACCACTCATTTTTATTAATGCAGTCAATGTACATTACATAATTCACAATCAGATCAGATCCAGCTCATCTGCTTATGTTCTCCTGGCTTGGCTCTGGAGAGGTGATGCACTCACAATAGGCAACTTGCTATTTTGTATAGATAACTTCTCAGCAGTTCTCTCTATAAGGCTGCTAAAGGTAGATGAATTTCTAATATCATTATAGGCAATTGATAATTACATGAGCAGTATAATATTATTATGAAGTCACTTCCACTGTAAGCAGAGTGATCCAATAATGTGACTGCAGATGCTGTTTATGAAATGCATGTCTTAATGTCTGTACGGTTCTGCATGTCTGCATTAAAGCTTAAAGGGGTTCTCAGCTTATACAAGGGATCCAACTAGGGATGAGCGAACTTGTGTTTTACAAGTGTGAGTTTCGGGAAAACAGACGGATCCATTATGTGGCCCATAGAATTCCGTTATGGCCCGTGGTAACGGAATCCATATCAGTGCTGCCTCCTCTTCATTGTTTACATGCTGGCCGACACGGGGGTAGTGGTGAGTAGGTGTAATTACACCTAACTGCCCCATTCATTTCAATGGGAAGGATAGCTCCCGTACAAGTCTATGGATGCGATTCTTCCCATTGAAATGAAAGGGGCGGTGATGTGTAATTACACCTACTCACCACTACCCCCGTTAAAGCCAGCATGTAAACAATAAAGAGGAGGCAACACTGATATGGCGCACGTCTCCTCTTCAAACAGCTGATCGGCAGGGGTGCCAGGTGTCGGATCCCTGCCGATCTGATATTGATGACCTATCCCGAGGATAGGTCATCAATATATATAACTCGGAGAACCCCTTTAAATTTATAGTGGAAACCACAAAGTCATGTTGGATCTAGAGATGTGCCAACTTGTTTTTTACAAACTGGAGTACAATTCTGATATGGATTCCGTTACCACGGGCCATAACGGAATTCTATGGGCTGCATAATGGATCCGTCTGTTTTCCCGAAACTCAAACTTGTAAAACACAAGTTCGCTCATCCCTAGTTGGATGCCTTGTATAAGTTGATAGTGGGGTTCATTATGGTGTTCAGGACTTTGATGGCTTGCTGCACTATCCTTGCTGTCAAATGCGATTGAACTGCCAAACAGGGCACTGATATCAGTGTGAATAGAGCTTAAAGAGGTAGTCTTAACCGGTGCTATTCCCTGCAGTACCATAGAGAGTGAGTGGAGGAGTGACACTCCTTAAAATGACAGATATCGAGAATAGGATAAGTAATGCATATAATAGATGCCGAAAGACTGACCTAGCAGATACGGATCTGCGGTACTTTCTGCGGTCATGTCCAGCCATTCAAAGTTTTTGGGCCAAAGTATATAATTTACTCCATGATGGGCTGGATAGACAATCACTTTCCTATGGTGAAAGTAGTATAATTTATTTAATTCTGCTTTCAGCAACTAAGGCAATAATTAATTGCCAGATTTTGAAAAATGTGCCCACCCACTTTCAGCTGATAAGTGTACTAAAATTCTTCATTATGCTATGCAATGGCTGTCTATGCAGGAGGAAGAACAGGAGGATTAAAAGGAATAATCTTACAAAATGTCTGAAGTAATATTGACTGAAATTTTGAAGGGTGACTACCAGTGTTTCCAGAAAGGAAGGGGATGCTTTTTTCACTCTTATTGGTGGGTGTCCCATCCATTGGACTCACACTGATCAGATACAGTGGGGAAAAAAGTATTTAGTCAGCCACCAATTGTACAAGTTCTCCAACTTAAAAAGATGAGAGAGGCCTGTAATTGACATCATAGGTAGACCTCAACTATGAGAGACAAAATGAGAAAACAAATCCGGAAAATCACATTGTCTGATTTTTAAAGAATTTATTTGCAAATTATGGTGGAAAATAAGTATTTGGTCACCTACAAACAAGCAAGATTTCTAGCTCTCACAGACTTGTAACTTCTTCTTTAAGAGGCTCTTCTGTCCTCCACTCATTACATGTAGTAATGGCACCTGTTTGAACTTGTTATCAGTATAAAAGACACCTGTTCACAACCTCAAACAGTCACACTCCACACTCCACTATGGTGAAGACCAAAGACCTGTCGAAGGACACCAGAAAAAAAATTGCAGACCTGCACCAGGCTGGGAAGACTGAATCTGCAATAGGCAAGCAGCTTGGTGTGAAGAAATCAACGGTGGGAGCAATTAGAAAATGGAAGACATACAAGACCACTGATAATTTCCCTCGATCAGGGGCTCCACGCAAGATCTCACCCCATGGGGTCAAAATGATCACAAGAAATGTGAGCAAAAATCCCAGAACCACACGGGGGGACCTAGTGAATGACCTGCGGAAAGCTGGGACCAACGTAACAAAGGCTACCATCAGTAACACAACTAGTGGGGTACCACAGGGGTCAGTATTGGGCCCTATTCTCTTTAATATATTTATTAATGATCTTGTAGAAGGCTTGCACAGTAAAATATCAATTTTTGCAGATGACACTAAACTGTGTAAAGTAATTAACACAGAGGAGGACAGTACACTGCTACAGATGGATCTGGATAGACTGGAGGCTTGGGCAGAGAAGTGGCAGATGAGGTTTAACACTGACAAATGTAAGGTTATGCATATGGGAAGGAATAATGCAAGTCACCAGTACATACTAAATGGTAAAATATTGGGTAACTGACATGGAAAAGGACCTAGGAATTTTAGTGAACAGCAAACTAAGCTGCAGAAACCAGTGTCAGACAGCTGCTGCCAAGGCCAATAAGATAATGGGTTGCATCAAAAGGGGCATAGATGCCCGTGATGAGAACATAGTCCTGCCACTTTATAAATCACTAGTCAGACCGCACATGGAGTACTGTGTACAGTTCTGGGCTCCTGTGAACAAGGCAGACATAGCAGAGCTGGAGAGGGTTCAGAGGACGGCAACTAAAGTCATAGCTGGAATGGGTGGACTACAGTACCCAGAAAGATTATCAAAATTAGGGTTATTCACTTTAGAAAAAAGACGACTGAGGGGAGATCTAATAACTATGTATAAATATATCAGGGGTCAGTACAGAGATCTCTCCCATGATCTCTTTATCCCAAGGACAGTGACCATGACGAGGGGACATCCTCTGCGCCTGGAGGAAAGAAGGTTTGTTCACAAAAATAGAAGAGGATTCTTTACGGTAAGAGCAGTGAGACTATGGAACTCTCTGCCTGAAGAGGTGGTGATGGTAAGTTCACTGAAAGAGTTCAAGAGGGGCCTGGAGGTATTTCTGGAGGGTAATAATATTACAGGTTATAGTTACTAGATATGGGTTGTTGTTGATCCAGGGAGTAATTCTGATTGCCTGATTGGAGTCGGGAAGGGATTTTTTCCCCTAAAGTCAGGAAAATTGGCTTCTACCGCACAGGGTTTTTTTGCCTTCCTCTGGATCAACTTGTAGGAAAACAGGTCGAACTGGATGGACAGATGTCTTTTTTTCGGCTTTATAAACTATGTTACTATGTTACTACGCCGCCAGGGACTCAGATCCTGCAGTGCCAGATGTGTCCCCCTGCTTAAGCCAGTACATATCCGGGCCCGTCTGAAGTTTGCTAGAGAGCATTTGGATGTTCCAGAAGAGTATTGGGAGAATGTCATATGGTCAGATGAAACCAAAGTAGAACTGTTTGGTAGAAACACAACTAGTCGTGTTTGGAGGAGAGTGAATGCTGAGTTGCATCTAAAGAACACCATACCTACTGTGAAGCATGGGGGTGGCAACATCATACTTTGGGGCTGTTTCTCTGCAAAGGGACCAGGACGACTGTACATGAAAGAATGAATAGGGCCATGTATTGTGAGATTTTAAGTGCAAACCTCCTTCCATCAGCAAGAGCATTGAAGATGAAACGTGGCTGGGTATTTCAGCATGACAATGATCCCAAGCACACCGCCAGGGCAACAAAGGAGTGGCTTCGTAAGAAGCATTTCAAGGTCCTGGAGTGGCCTAGTCAGTCTCTAGATCTCAACCCCATAGAAAACCTTTGGAGGGAGTTGAAAGTCTGTGTTGCCCAGCGACAGCCCCAAAACATCACTGCTCTAGAGGAGATCTGCATGGAGGAATGGGCCAACATACAAGGCACAAGTGTGTGCCAACCTTGTGAAGACTTACAGAAAATGTTTGACCTCTGTCATTGCCAACAAAGGATTTATAACAAAGTATTGAGATGAACCAAATTGACCAAATACTTATTTTCCACCATAATTTGCAAATAAATTCTTTAAAAATCAGACAATGTGATTTTCTGGATTTGTTTCCTCATTTTGTCTCTCATCGTTGAGGTCTACCTATGATGTCAATTACAGGCCTCTCTCATCTTTTTAAGTTGGAGAACTTGCACAATTGGTGGCTGACTAAATACTTTTTTCCCCACTGTATGTATCCCTCATATCCTGTAGATATGTATGTATTGTGGGAAAACACCTTTAGTTACTTTGGGATAGACCTTATGAGAATGCCATATGTTATTGGTATCTAAAGTTAGTGGCAATGAACTTGAAATTTACCCCCCCTCCCCCTGGGTTATTATTGGATTGCTTCCAACTGGGAATGAAGCAGCTCCAAACAATAACATTTAGAATATTTCATAATGAAATCTCCTTGCATAGTATTTAGCATTTCTCTAAATAGATCCTGGAAAGTCATAGCCCTGAATGATGCAAGCATTAGCTATGGAGTTGCTAACAATACAATTTGAGTTATTGATTCAAACTACTTGAATTCTGCTTTTTGTGTGGCCCACAGGTCACTTTCAAGTGCAGTAACATCACTAATGCCATATCTTAATGCAAATGTATTCTTGTATGCTCATTTTAGGTAATGGGAAAGGTGACTTTGTAACTCGTTATTAAAGTATATGTAGAATCGTTTCTTTTTAACGGATTAATCATTACCAGCGTGCAGAAATAAAGGTGATATCGGAAAAGACGAGCAAGTAATGTATTGGGTGGATAATCAGAATATGAAAGTGATTAATATGGACAGAGCATTATTTTTATTTTATTTGCAGATCTCAACAAACCTCTCAGTTCCTGCTCTATGGATATACACTCTACATCTATTTTATATTATTATGATCTTTCTTATGCAACAAAAGCAATACAAAAGCAATTTTCCCTAATATCCCCTAACTCCTGCTGATATTATTCTAGATGTGGCTGTGCACATATGGTTATCTGTCTCTGAAAATGAGAACTTAGATCCAGTTCCTCAAGATCAGCAAGGTTCAATACACATTCAACAGTGGAGATTATTACTCGGGTTGGCACCAACAAACCCATGTGTAACAACGGTTGCTAATCACCGGTGTTCGCCTATTAACCACCATGGTCCCAGGCTTTCATCTTTGCCAACTTTTCCATATTTCTTCCATCTTCCAGCTGCATTACAGGCCAGGTTGCAGCAGTGATCTCCTGCCATGTCTCTCCATGCACTGCTGGTCTCTGTGCCTGCAGATGCTGTACCTCCTGAATTCTCACCACAATTTCCTTCCTGCCCTGGACACAGCATGCCTTCAAGACTGTTTCCTGTAGCACATTGGCAAGGGCCTGTGATGTAAGGGTTTTGCACATATGACCTGTGTGACCAATCCCAGACATCCTTGTTCAAAGCATCTTGGAGAAATGAAAACAACAGATCGTCTTTGGATGTAGGCTTGCTCAGATCCTTCTGTCTCTTCATTTAATTCCCGTAAGACTTGAGATCAGGGCTCTGTGGGAGCCATGTCATCACTTCCAGGACTCCTTGTCTCCTTGTTCTTTACTCTAAAGATAGTTCTTAATGACATTGCCTATATATTTGGGGTTGTTGTCCTGTTGCAGAATAAATTTGGAGCCAATCAGGTGCCTTTCTGATGGTACTCCATGATGGATAAGTACCTGCCTGCATTTCTCAGCATTGAGGAAAAAGTGTACTATTTTCGTCGTAAATGAGAACAAGGAGTTCTGGAAGTGGTGATATGGCCCCACGTGCCCTTATCTTAATGTCTTCAAGTCAGTCTGAGATTGCATGAAGAGGCAGAAGGATTTGAGCAAACCTACATCATTCCTACATCCACAGAAAATCTGTGGTTAGTTCTCCAAGATGTTTGGAACAACCTCCCTGTTGCATTTCTTCATAAACTGAAGAATTGATGTGTTTTGAAGGCTAAGGGTGGTCACTAGATGAGCTGAGATGAGCGAGCACTAAAATGCTCGGGTGCTCGTTATTCGAGTTGAACTTTTCCCGATGCTCGGGTGCTCGTTTCGAATAACGAACCCCATTGAAGTCAATGGGAGACTCGAGCATTTTTGCAGGGGACCAAGGCTCTGCCTAGGGAAGGCTGGGTGAAAACCTGGAAACCTCAGAAAATGATGGAAACACCACGGAAATGGACAGGAAACAGCAGGGGCAGCATGCATGGATGCCTCTGAGGCTGCCTAATCCCACCATTACCCCAAATTCTCAGGCAACAGCCTGGTGGTTACCCTCATGGCAACTGTGCTCACCCAGACCAAGAAAGGCGAGGCAAATACCCATCACATGTTAGAGAAGCACCCAACTAGGTGCAACAAAGGTCCATCACCGCCTGCAGGTGACACCACTGCTCATGCTGGCACTGCAGCTGACATCAAGTTTAGTATCTGTTCTTATCAGTTGCTGTGGCTATTGGTGGTAAAGTGGTGAGCATAGCTGCTTCCCAAGCAGTTGACCCGGGTTCGATTCCCGTCTATCGCAGGAGGCAATTAAAAAAAGAAACAAAAAAAACATCAGTACAATATCTAATACGTCGCCTATCCGGGTAAATTGTTTGGAGAGAGGGCCTGTAGGTGGGGGGCAGGCTGGGGGGAAGGAGGTTTCGCTGGAAGAGCCAGAGGAGTGCCCCCTGGGCTAGCGTGTGTGGTGGTAACAACAGACGGAATGGATTTGGAAAAACTGTAGCATCAACCGGTACGGTATCGATTCTTCTCAGTTTAAAATCGTATACGTCCCCTATCTTGGGACCCTATATTTCATGGACTTTCCGACCACGTAAAAGGAAAAAGAGCTTGCTCTGGCCAGGGGAGTGTCTTTCCTACTGCAGCTAAGGGGATGCGTCCATGCTCTGCCTATCACAGGTCAGGAGGCAATTAAAAGAAGAAAAACAAAAAACATCAGTACAATATCTAATACGTCCCCTATCCGGGTAAATTGTTTGGAGAGAGGGCCTGTAGGTGGGGGGCAGGCTGGGGGGAAGGAGGTTTCGCTGGAAGAGCCAGAGAAGTGCCCCCTGGGCTAGCATGTGTGGTGGTGATAACAGCCGGATGTAGTTAGAATGACGACGCAGGACCCCAACTTAAAAATTTAGCATCAACCGGTACAGTCGTAAATTATGAGATTGATCAAGTGTGGTATGGCTTCTATGTATACTACTCAGTTTAATACCGTATATGGCAGCTATCCGGAAAAATAGTTTGGAGAGAGAGAAAGATAGGACAAAGACGTAAATTGTTTGGAGAGAGGGCCTGTAGGTGGGGTGGCAGGCTGGGGGGAAGGAGGCTGAGCTGGAAGAGCCAGAGGAGTGCCCCCTGGGCTAGCGTGTGTGGTGGTGACAACAGCCGGATGTAGTTAGAATGATGACGCAGGACCCCAACTTAAAAATTTAGCATCAACCGGTACAATTGTCAATTATGAGCTCGATCAAGTGTGGCATGACTTTTTAGATGGAAATTGCATGTGGTCACGTACTCCCTGGAACCCCATAGTCACCCCTTCCCTGATGTGCTAGCCCAGAACATTCTCTGCCCCAATTCGCAAGACTTTTTGCAGTCTCCGTGTGCTGACAGTGGGGATTTACCAGTGTTGTCTGAGGAGGTGGTGGACAATGGCGAGACACAGGTGTCGGGGGGTGAGGTAGTTGTATGGGAAGCAAGTTACAGTGGGGACTCCTTGGGGGGACTTTCTCATGATGGGACAGATTCAACTTGGGTGGATCAGGCACAGGAACAGATCAATTTTTTTTTTCCGCCTGTAGGTGGGGGGCAGGCTGGGGGGAAGGAGGTTTCGCTGGAAGAGCCAGAGGAGTGCCCCCTGGGCTAGCGTGTGTGGTGGTGACAACAGACGGAATGGATTTGGAAAAACTGTAGCATCAACCGGTACGGTATCGATTCTTCTCAGTTTAAAATCGTATACGTCCCCTATCTTGGGACCCTATATTTCATGGATTTTTCGACCACGTAAAAGGAAAAAGAGCTTGCGCTGGCCAGGGGAGTGTCTTTCCTACTGCAGCTAAGGGGATGTGTCCATGCTCTGCCTATCACAGGTCAGGAGGCAATTAAAAGAAGAAAAACAAAAAACATCAGTACAATATCTAATACGTCCCCTATCCGGGTAAATTGTTTGGAGAGAGGGCCTGTAGGTGGGGGGCAGGCTGGGGGGAAGGAGGTTTCGCTGGAAGAGCCAGAGCAGTGCCCCCTGGGCTAGCGTGTGTGGTGGTGATAACAGCCGGATGTAGTTAGAATGACGACGCAGGACCCCAACTTAAAAATTTAGCATCAACCGGTACAGTCATAAATTATGAGATTGATCAAGTGTGGTATGGCTTCTATGTATACTACTCAGTTTAATACCGTATATGGCAGCTATCCGGAAAAATAGTTTGGAGAGAGAGAAAGATAGGACAAAGACGTAAATTGTTTGGAGAGAGGGCCTGTAGGTGGGGTGGCAAGCTGGGGGGAAGGAGGCTGAGCTGGAAGAGCCAGAGGAGTGCCCTCTGGGCTAGCGTGTGTGGTGGTGACAACAGCCGGATGTAGTTAGAATGACGATGCAGGACCCCAACTTAAAAAATTAGCATCAACTGGTACAATTGTCAATTATGAGCTCGATCAAGTGTGGCATGACTTTTTAGATGGAGATTGCATGTGGTCACGTACTCCCTGGAACCCCATAGTCACCCCTTCCCTGATGTGCTAGCCCAGAACATTCTCTGCCCCAATTCGCAAGACCTTTTGCAGTCTCCGTGTGCTGACAGTGGGAATTTACCAGTGTTGTCTGAGGAGGTGGTGGACAATGGCGAGACACAGGTGTCGGGGGGTGAGGTAGTTGTATGGGAAGCAAGTTACAGTGGGGACTCCTTGGGGGGACTTTCTCATGATGGGACAGATTCAACTTGGGTGGATCAGGCACAGGAACAGATCAATTTTTTTTTGTTGTGTTTATTTAACTTTTATTTAGCTCAAATAACCACAGAGATATTTATTCGTTATCTTCGCTGCGCAGTCTGGCGTTGGGGTTGGTCACTTTGATGGCGAGCTGTGCCGCTCTCTCCACAATGGTCTTTAGGTTCGTAGATGGAGACGTTGTGGGCGATTTCTGCACAGAAGGACTTGTTGCTCATCAACAGAACCTCGAGCTCCTTGACATTGTGGACCAGGAATTTGCGGAACCCTGTGGGCAGCATGTGTTTGGTCTTCTAGTTGCTACCGTATCCAATGTTGGGCAATATAGATACGCAGGTAATATTATTTTTCACACCTATCCCAAAAATAAAATTTACGCAGTTTGCGCAAATAAAACTGGAAACTGGAACTGGAGAGAGGGCCTGTAGGTGGACCTCCGGAAAAATTGTTTGGAGAGAGGGCCTGTAGGTGGACCTCCAGAAAAATTGTTTGGAGAGAGGACCTGTAGGTGGACCTCCGGAAAAATTGTTTTGAGAGAGGGCCTGTAGGTGGACCTCCGGAAAAATTGTTTGGAGAGAGGGCCTGTAGGTGGACCTCCAGAAAAATTGTTTGGAGAGAGGGCCTGTAGGTGGACCTCTAGAAAAATTGTTTGGAGAGAGGGCCTGTAGGTGGACCTCCGGAAAAATTGTGGTAAAAGAGTGCCAGTTGGACCTCTGAAAAATGGCGTTTTTTAGGCAGCGTTAGGCAAAGACGATATGGAGGAGGAGGAGGAGTAGGAGTAGAGAAGAGGAATCGGATACATAAGTAATGTTAAATTTTAGCTGATTTCCCCCGGAGGAGATTTGAATTCCGGTGAAATCCAGGCTTTGTTCATTTTAATAAGCGTCAGCCTGTCAGCGCTGTCAGTTGACAGGCGTGTACGCTTATCGGTGATGACGCCACCAGCTGCACTGAATACCCGCTTTGACAGCACGCTAGCGGCAGGGCAGGCCAGCACCTCCAAGGCGTACAGCGCCAGTTCAGGCCACGTGTCCAGCTTTGAAACCCAGTAGTTGTATGGAGCAGAGTGATCGCTACGGACGTTGGTATGGTCAGCTAGGTACTCCCTCACCATCTTTCTGTACAGCTCCCCCCTACTCTGCCTGGCAAAGGCCTTGGAGAGTGTTCCCCTGCCAGTGCTGGACAAGCTGCCTGCTTGCCTCCTCTCCCCCGCTACTTGGCCCACAGAACCATGCCCTCTGCCGCTAGCGGCGTCAGATGGGAAGAATTGTTTCAGCTTGTGCACCAGGGCCTGTTGATATCTATTCACTCTCATACTCCTTTCCTCTGCAGGGATGAGAGTGGAAAGGTTCTGCTTGTACCGTGGGTCCAGGAGAGTGAACACCCAGTAATCGGTGTTTGAAAAAATTCTTCTAACGCGAGGGTCACGGGATAGGCAGCCTAACATGAAGTCTGCCATGTGCACCAGAGTCCCAACACGCAAGAATTCCCTCTCCTCACTGGCCTGACTCTCCATTTCCTCCTCCTCCTCCAAGTCCTCCTCTTCAGCCCATACACGCTCAAGAGTTAAGGACTGAGCACTGGTACCCTCTACTGTCTCGCCGACATTCTCCTCCTCTTCCTCCTCATCCTCATCCCCCTCCTCCGATACGCGCTGAGAAACAGACCGGAGGGTGCTCTGGCTATCAAGCGACGTATCTTCCTCCACCGTCTCTTGTGACAAGCGCAAAGCATCCGACTTGATGCTGAGCAGTGAGTTTTTCAACAGGCAAAGCAGCGGGATGGTGAGGCTGATAATGGCGGCATCGCCGTTGACCATCTGTGTTGACTCCTCAAAGTTGCTCAACACCTGGCAGATATCAGACATCCACGTCCACTCCTCATTGTAGACTTGAGGAATCTGAGTGACCTGACTACCAGTTCTGGTGGAAGTTGACATCTGGCAGTCTACAATCGCTCTGCGCTGCTGGTAAACTCTGGATAACATGTTTAATGTGGAATTCCATCTCGTGGGCACGTCGCACAACAGTCGGTGAGCGGGCAGTTGTAGGCGGCGCTGCGCTGCCCTGAGAGTGGCAGCATCTGTGGTCGACTTGCGGAAATGCGCACAGATGCGGCGTACCTTGGTGAGCAAATCAGACAGATTGGGGTATGTCTTGAGGAACCGCTGAACTATGAGATTGAACACGTGGGCCAGGCATAGCACATGTGTCAGCCTGCCGAGTTGCAGAGCCGCCACCAGGTTACGCCCGTTGTCACACACAACCATGCCTGGCTTGAGGTTCAGCGGTGACAGCCACACATCGGTCTGCGCCGTGATGCCCTGTAAAAGCTCTTGGGCGGTGTGCCTTTTGTCACCTAAGCTCAGCAGTTTGAGCACCGCCTGCTGGCGATTACCCACGGCACTGCTGCTGCGCCTAGAGCTACCGACTGAAGGCGCCGTGCCCACGGATGGTAATTCGGTGGAGGAGGAGGGGGGGTCGGAGGAGGAGGAGGCATAGTACGTCTGAGAGACCGTGACCGAGGTAGGCCCCGCAATCCTCGGTGTGGGCAGTACATGAGCGGCCCCAGGATCATTCCCGGTCCCAGCCTCCACCAAGTTAACCCAATGTGCCGTCAGTGAGATATACTGTCCCTGCCCGGCAGCACTTGTCCACGTGTCCGTGGTTAGGTGGACCTTCTCAGAAACAGCGTTGGTCAGGGCACGGAGGATGTTCTGTGACACGTGCTGGTGTAGGGCTGGGACGGCACATCGGGAAAAATAGTGGCGGCTGGGGACGGAATACCGAGGGGCAGCCACCGCCATGAGATTGCGAAAGGCCTCGGTCTCTACCAGCCTATAGGGCAGCATCTCCAGGCTAAGCAATTTGGAGATGTGGACGTTGAGGGCTTGGGCATGTGGGTGGGTGGAACTGTATATCCTCTTGCGCTCCAGCGTCTGCTGTAAAGACAGCTGAACGCTGCGCTGGGACACATTGGTGGACACTGTGGAGGATAGTGGAGGCGAAGGTGTGGTTTTCCGGCGGGAGGCGCTCGTGCCGGGGTCCTGGGCAGGGGGTTGACTAGCAGAGGCAGCGAGTGACACAGGGGGTTGACTAGCAGAGGCAGCGAGTGACACAGGGGAAGGAGCAGTGGTCTGAGCCGCAGGAGGTGGTGAACGGCCTTGGTTCCATTGAGTGGGGTGTTTAGCACTCATATGCCTGCGCATGCTGGTGGTGGTTAGGCTAGTAGTGGTGGCACCCCTGCTGATCCTGGTGTGGCACAGGTTGCACACCACAGTCCGTCGGTCATCCTCACTTTCTTTAAAGAACCTCCAGACTTGCGAACATCTAGGCCTCACCAAGGGAGCTTCACTACGTGTTGCTGCACTACAGTTGCTGCTGATGCACCAGCTCTGGCCCTGCTTCTCCCTCTGGCCACACCACTGCCTCTTACAACCTGTTCTGGTGCAGCACTCGCCTCCGCCTCAGAAGAACTGTCTTCACTCGGCATATCAACCCAGCTTGGGTCAGTCACCTCATCATCCTCCGATTCCTCAGTCTGCTCCCCCCTCAGAATTCCTCCCCTAACAACAACTTCACCACTGTCTGACAACCGTGTCTCCTCATCGTCTGACACCTCTTTACAAACTTCTTCCACTAACTCAACATTGTCATCATCATCATCACCCACAGACTGCGACAGTTGGAAAACTTGGGCATCGGGAACGAGGTCAGCTGCAACCTGAGAAGTGGTTTGTGACTCTGGGAAGGGTCCAGAAAACAGTTCCTGAGAGTATGCCGGATTGCATTCCAAATTTTCCTGGGAGGGGGCAGACTGGGGGATAGGAGGTTGAGGTGGAGGAGCCAGAGGAGTGCTCCCTTGGGTAACGTGGGTGGACTGCGTGGAAGACTGACTGGTGGACAAATTACTTGAAGCATTGTCCGCAATCCACGAGATCAGCTGTTCGCACTGTTGTGGTTTCAACAGTCCTCTACCACGTGTCCCTGTAAGTTGAGACATGAAGCTAGGGAGTGTAGCTCTGCGGCGTTCCCCTGCTCCCTCATCAGCGGGTACTGTCTCACCCTGCCCAGGACCACGGCCTCTGCCCCCTGCAGTAATTGAATGCCCACGCCCTCGTCCTCGACCCTTAGCCCTGGGGTTCAACATTTTCTGTATATAAGTGTATGATATAAAAAAAAAAAATAAACGGGCCTGGTGTACTGAAACCCACAAACTTGTTCAGTCTGGTTTAATTAAGTGACGTACAGAAAGTGTCACCTGGACAGAAAATACGGATTGGAGTGAGTGTGCTGAACTGTGACACACAGAAAGGTTACACGCAGCTGTGTGAAATGGATTTGTATCACTGAGCTAAAACAACAAATACAACTAATTTTTTTTATATATTTTGTTTTTATATTTTTTTTTTAGTTTTGTTTTTTTTGGAACGTGACGTGCAGATACTATCGTAGAGCTGACTGACACCCTACTGACGGTGGCTATTTAGACTGCGACCCAGACAAATGTCGCACAGAGATTTTTTAGGATCAAGCTATATACGTGACAGGCAGCAAATGACTTGGTTGTCTTCAGTGACGTACAGAAAGTGTCACCTGGACAGAAAATACGGATTGCAGTGAGAGTGCTGAACTGTGACACACAGAAAGGTTACACACAGCTGTGTGAAATGGATTTGTATCGCTGAGCTAAAACAACAAAAAAACTAATTTTTTTGTATATTTTGTTTTGGATTTTTGTTTTTTTTGGAACGTGACGTGCAGAAACTATCGTAGAGCTAACTGACACCCTACTGACGGTAGCTATTTAGACTGCGACCCAGACAAATGTCGCACATAGATTTTTTGGGATCAAGCTATACACGTGACAGGCAGCAAAAGACTTGGTTGTATTCAGTGACGTACAGAAAGTGTCACCTGGACAGAAAATAGTGAGTGTACTGAACTGTGATACACAGAATGGTTCCACACTGCTGTGTGCAATGGATTTGTATCACTGAGATATAACATAAAAAAAAAAAGGGGATTATATATGGCGATAGCTGCACTACTAGTGCCAGCCAGCCAGCCAAGCCAGGAGACAAAAAAAAAAATGTCTTCTAGCCCTTAGAAGGGCTGTTGGGTTCTTTGTGGGTGATTCCTGCCTAACAGAGAACTAAATGCAGGCCCTAACACTCTCCCTGAAACGCAGCAGCTCTATCCCTAACGACATCCAGACGGCATCTGAGCCGAGCACCGCGGCCAGTCACTAGTATATTCCAGGGTCACCTGATCAGGCCAGCCAACCCCTGCTATTGACATGTAAGGGCCCCACGTGATGCTGGGTGTACCGTAGAGTCTCCTGGCTTGTGATTGGCTGTGTTTATAGGCGCCAAAAAAGCACGATGCGGAAGTTGGCATTTCCTCGAGCATGGCGAGATACTCGTCCGAGCAGCGAGCACTTACGAGTACCCTAATACTCGAATGAGCACCAAGCTCGGACGAGTATGCTCGCTCATCTCTAGTGGTCACACCAAATATTGATTTGATTTAGATTTCTCTTTTGTTCATTCACTTTGAAATTTCTGAAATAATAAAACAAAAACTATTAACAGTTCTATTTTTTAAAACATTTTTACTTTGCAGCATGTTTTCCACCTATTCTCTACAAATAATTTCCAAAGGACAAATAGATATCTAACCTGGTGCAAGACAAGAAAGTGGCGGCAGCTTTATTAGTACTGAAACCTTGTCCACCTGTCATGTCCTTCAATAGAGCCCGTTGACTATTTTATAACAGAACATGCTGTTACTCATCTTCCTTGGGTGATGAAAGCCTTGTGGGAAGAGCTGGCCACCAATGTGATGATGGTGGTGGAGGTGAGGGGGAGATTGCTGCAGCTCCGTTCCATTTCAGGTGAACATAGACAAGAGGTGAATTTACATCAGTGAAGTAAGCAACTCAATGTAACTAATTGTATAAAAAATATATATATTGCAAGAAACCTTTTTTTAGACTGGTACAAAGTGCGAGTTATATAAACAGTCATTCAATAGCTATTCAGAAAATGTAGCAAAGGTGTGCTTGTGATTACCGCATCCCCTAAGGTGCTGAGCACAAATCTTTAACAGCCATTAAATGTTTTATGTAAATAATACATCTACAGTATTTCAACAAGTAAGCAATAACTACTCTCTTAATTTCATGCTTCATATCTACGCAAGCTGCTTTCCTAGCCTGAACAAACAAAAGCATTGGTTCTCAGTATTATAGCCTGTGTACTCTACATAACGATTACAGTCTTTCCATGCCCCCACTCTCTCCAGATTGAAATAATCTGCACAGCTCTTAAAAGAATATAAATTATTTTTGAAAACCAATATTAGTCTATCGGGAAATACGGCTGTACTAATATACCTCCATATGTTCTAAGGTGAATACCAAAGGTACTGCCAAGCCGCACTGGCCTGCTTTTTGTTTTAAGAACATGCAAAACCCAGAGTTCGTAGATGGCTTATGTCACATTTAGTGGTAGATTGATTCATACATTTCTACAGCAAACAGGTGCACATATATTCATAACATTCAGGTATAACATGACCTTTTCATTATCAGAGTGCCAGAGCAGTGCTTACTATTAAGTGTCCACTGCAAAAAGAAGTTTATATGGCTGTTTGAGCCTCTATGGCTTTATACTGCAGAGCTGTAGATAGCCTCTGTTCTGCAAAATGGTGTCTCCATATTATACTGCATTATGGTGACATTTTCCACTAAAAACAATGGGGTGAATTCTCATTTGCAGAGATTTTGATGTCCGTTTTAATTCTGTCTTTGCTTTGTGATGTTGCAAGCTTATGTTGCAGCAAATACATGAAATGATGCACAGTACTACTACTACTAATAATTTATATATATTTAGTTTAAGTGCAATATGGTGTGTGCGATCTATAAAAATACACTAGAGGTTGCCTGGTGTGGAAACGTGGCCTGCACAGGCAAAAGTTGCAGGATTTTGTGCAGAAAAGTACGTGTGCCCAAATATATGTGATATTACTGCCAAAAAACAAATTTACTTCCCATGATAAATGTTCCCAATGTTTCTAAAGAATACATGCAATATATGCAATGCAGCATCTGATATGGCATTTTACCTTTTCTTTTCAGATTTAGAAGGCAAAGTTAAATGAAGGTACAAAGTGGTGCCATAGCCCAGCGTGGAGGTTGTGCCTTGTTGACCGTGACATCTAGTTAAAGAGGGCTCCCTCTCTCACCTTATCACCCCCCATGTGATAGTGGGGCCCTGAGGGATTGCCAAAACCTAATAGGCATTATGTCAGTTTTACTGTAACTGACATAATATATTTCAATAAAGAAGTATTGTAATGTATTATATGGGCAATTAGAAGATTGCATGTTCAAGGACCAAAACAATTATATTATTTGTCCTGAATCATGAACATTGTTTAACCCCTTCCCGCACCATGTCATAAATATACCATATGTGAAGCAAGGGTGTTCCGTTAGCTTTGAAGCAGGTATTTGAGTCAAGTAGCATTCTAGGGCTACATATGGAGGATTTCTAATAACTCTAGAATCAGAGGAATAAATCTGGAGCATTATTGAATTTTTCACCTGCCGTGTTCCAAAAAATTGATTCAAATATTTATAAAATTTGCCTGCATTTTGCATTGTCCTGTAAAATACCTAAAGAGTTTACAAATGTCTTAAATACCATTTTGAATGGGTGCAGTTTTTTAAAAGGTGGGGTTTATGGTGGGTTCTAATATATAGGCCACTCAAAGGCACTTCAGAAAAAAACTGGTCCTTAAAAAATTTGGATTTGAAAATGTTCTTGGAAATTTGTAAAATTGCTGCTACCTCTACTGCGCCTTCAAACAGAAAAGTACTTTTCAGAAATGATGCAAACATAAAGTAGACACATGGAACATGTTAAAAATGATTTTTTTGTGGTATGACTGATCTGTCTTAAAAGTATACATTTTCTTATATACATCTTGAAAATTGCTAATTTTTTCACATTCAGATTTTTTTTTGACAACACAAAACATAACAACCCACTAATGTAAAGTACAATATGTCACAAAAAACTATGTCTCTTAGATATGTTCATAAATGTTGATAGATAAATTGATGCGTCAGAAAAAAGTGGCTGCGTCTTTAAGGCCAAAATAGACTTTGTTCTTAAGGGGTTAAGAGATCCCAAAATTGTTTTTTTGTTCATTTCACCTTTCCAAAAATGCTATAGAAAGTGATAAAAAAGTCACATGTAACCCAAAATGGCAAAATGCGGTAATTGTGGTGACCCACAAGATAGATATCATGTCGTCTACAGCACATGGTGAATGTTATAAAACCAAAAATTAAAAAAGGCAGATTTGGTCTTTTTTATGCCCCCCCAAAGCTATAAAAGTTATACAATACGATGGTGCCATTAAAAATACAACTGGTTCTGTGAAAATACAAGCCCCCATATGGAAAAATAAAAAATGTATGGCCTTTGAAATGTGAAGATGAAAAAGCTAAAAATAAATCACCACCTCCTGAAATCTAAAGTGGGTACTGTCCTTAAGGGGTTAAAAATTCTGACTTGTCTGCAAGGGTAGGTTCACATGGAGTTTTTTGGAGGAATTTTTGAAGCATATTTTCTTGAAAAGAATTGGAAATATAAAGGAAAGACTTATACTTCTCCTTCCTGCTGGATCTACTTCTGGCTTTGGCTGAAAAATCTGTAAGAAAATCTGCCTCAAAACCTGCTCCAAAAAGATCAGTGTGAACCCACCCTAAGATTGGTTCATGTTTACCTTCCTCATCTAACATTAATTTATAATTCTGATAAGTGTGTTAACATATTACAATTAATGTGATGTGCCAAAGAGAGAAATTGCTCCTGATATTGTGCTGCCCCTCTAATGCTGGTTGTATTCCCAGTGGATTTTATCATTTAACTGTGGATGAATTAGAAGGAAGTGTTTTCATATGGCATAAGAATGGCAGCAATCATTTTCTATTTAACCTACAGAGCAAATTATTTCACAATTTAAACTCCAAAGCTAAAGAGAAAATGCAAAAAAAGGATTCTGCATTTTATATGGATCAAACACACTAGAGAAAATGAATACGAAAAAGAAAAATTTCCCTTCTGCTTAGATTGAGCATTTGACTTGGTTAAAAATCTGGGCCTCCCTGTTCTTATCTGGGCCTGGGCTGCTCCTTGTCTGTTGCAGCAGCCTAGAATTTGTCATTTACATCAATTACTGAATATTGTGGTCACATTGGTGGTGATCAGTCTCAGGAAACAGATCCCCTGGTGATAAAACCCGGTATAATTATAGCAGAATAATACATATGCAGAAAACCATTTTCTATGGTCCCCACAAGCTGTGTTATGTTATGCTAAATAATAAATTACATCTTGTGTTATACAAGTGTTATACATCTTGTCATAACCATTTCTGTTATTTAGTGCAGGCATATGTGGTGTTTTTGTAGTTATATACCATATTTTATAAGACACACTTTTTTCCCCAAAAGTGTGTGTGTGGGGGAGGGGGAATGGCAGTGTGAGCACTTCCTCAGTAGTATAAAGTAGGCGTAGAAAGCAGTGAGTGTGGCACTGCTAGTGCTGTCTGTACTCACCCCTACCTGTTCTTATCCGGGCCTGTGCTGCTCTGTCCTCACTGTGCACAGCATCAGGACATAATGCGCACACTATGACCTGACACTGTGCCATGTCAGGTCGCAGTGCAGTGTGGGCCCGGAAATAAACAGGGAGTGGAAGGTGAAGGAAAAGTGGTTGGATTTGCAAGGTGATGGAGCTGTCTAGAGCATTAGAAGTAAGTTCATTTATTTATTTTGGTCTAATCAAAGGTCTAATATGGGAGTCTGATATTGAGGTTAGAGATGAGCGAATCGATTCGTTGATTCGTATTGAATCTTGGGATTATTTAGCTGCGAAGTGAATCAGAATATTAGGTGATTCACTTCGGCTTTGTACGCATTCGCTACGTAGTTTGTCCTATAAATTATACGCTATTGCTACGTATAAGTTTCTGTATACGCTGTTGCGTACGATTTCAATTCATTAGCGAACTTTTACTGTTAGTTCGTTTATCGTGTGCAAAAGCCCGGGAAGAAAGCGGTCACCTGACCTAATGGGTAGGGCTTGCTCTGATTGGCTCAGGCTCGGTAAGCCAGTGACGCATCACTTCTGCTGCGACTGCTGAGACGAGCAGAAGCACTGTGTGTAAAGTTCTGAGACTCTGAGGACTGTTTTATGAAAATTGGGGTGTAATTGTTCTGGGTATCCATATTACAGATATCAGGGATACTTCAGGGCAAGTGCAGGGCCAGTTTAGGGCTAGTATTTAATCAAGCAGGGAGAGAGAGACAGGGAGAGACAGTGAGATACAGGGACAAAGACCAGCTGCAGGGCCACAGAGTGAATTGAAAAATGTTTGGAATGGATAAGCAAAAGGAGTCCAGTTCCAGCCAGACTTTGAGCTTTAAAAAAAAGGAGAAGGTGGGACAGGGCAGAAGTGCCAAAGGACCTGTAGCCGGAGCATCTACTAGTAATATTCGCAATACTTGGCCGTTGTTCCACCGGGCTAACCCACCGAGGCGCAAAATTGTAGTGGAGGAGAAAGTAGATGAGGTAGTGGAGTGGATGGCACGCTCATCTCAGTCTCAGCCGGATGATCTGCTGTCATCTGCTGATACAGTATCCATATGTAGCCGGGGTCAGACTCGTCCTGCTCCACCATTCCACTCAAGCAAACCCCTTCATTTTCTGCCACCTCTCGGGCTTCAGTGCTCCCTCCTAGTGGTGTCCCTTCTGTAATTTCTAAAAAAAGAAGCCACCGAAGCCCACCTTATAATCCGGCGGTTATAGAGGACAGCCTTCCTGAGGATTTCTTAGAGGGCAGTCAGAGTTTGGACTGCCCGTAATTGTCAGTTGGTGGGGAACAGCCTAATTTGCATTCCCAAAAATGTGTTGTGGAGGAGTCTGATGAATCTGATCTGTTAAACCGGAGGACCTGGGAAGGGGATCGGGCTGGTGAGGAGGATTTGAGCTCAGAGGAGGAGGGTGGTACTAGTAGTGGCAGCAACAGACGGCAGAGGTGAGTTAGGCCCAGGGCTAGTGGGAATTAGCGAGACCCCAAATATAGTGGGGCCGGCACCAGGGTGTAAGCGTGCAAGGGCTACAAGCTTGGCCTGCTGTGGAGGGCGCACGTCGGGTGTGTGGAAGTATTTTACCACTCTGCCAGGGGATAGCATTATGGCCACGTGTAATTTGTGTAAACAGAAATTGAGCCATGGGAAAGCCACAAATGTTGGGACCACTGCTTTGTGGAACCATTTGAAGCGGCGTCATGCTGGCAATTTAGAGCAGCCCATTAATACTAAAGAGCTGGTTACTTCTCCCGAGGTCCCTTCTGTCAGGCAGGCCGCATCCAGGGCCATAGCTCAGCCCGCATCCCGGTGTGTAACTAGTACATCCACCTCATCGTCGGCCAGTGCGTGCATTTCTCCACTTCCTCTCATTCGGCAGCCGTCCATTGCTGAGTGCGTGGCCAGGAAGCAGTTTTACGCCACAAGTAATCCGACAGTGCGCAAACTGAATGGTCACCTGACAAAGTTGCTGGCTGTGCAGTCTCTGCCATACCAGCTGGTTGACTGCCCAGCTTTTAGGGAGCTAATGGCTTGCACTCATCCACGCTGGCAGGTCCCTAGCCGGCATTACTTCTCCAACAAAGCTATCCCTGCCCTTTACTCCCACGTGGCTGAGAATATTGGACGCTCCCTGCAGCTGTCTCGCTGCAGCACGGTGCACGTCACTGTGGACACCTGGAGCAGTGCTTACGGCCAGGGGCAATACATGTCCTTTACTGCCCACTGGCTGAATATATTTAGTGGCAGCGAGGCAGGAACCCCCCAGCAACCCGATCAATTGCTGTTGGTACCTCCACGTGCTTTCCAGCCAGGATTGCAGCAGACCACCCAACAACTATCCACTTCCACCTCCACGGGCAGTCCGCCTGCTGGAGCATCAGGGCAGCGAGTTACCCCTGCTCCTTTTTATCACATGTGCCAGGTGAAACGCTGCCATGCAGTGTTAGACTTAGTTTATCTTGGCAGTAGCAACCACACAGGCCAGCGCTTACTGCATTACATGAAGCAGCAAATAGCGCGCTGGCTGACTCCACGGCAGCTGGAAGTGGGCAGTAGGAATACTTTGGATATCGCCCACTGACAGTAGCTGCAGCATGGTCTTTGAGTCTGTGTGTAGGAGGAGGAAGCGCTAACTATGAAGGGGCATATAAGGGTACTTTCTTTCGAACTAGTGCATTTGCATGACACAAACGGGAGAACGGCCAGCACCATTAACAATAATGACTAGAATACCTTCACTTAAGTTGTTTGGGTCGAGAGTTAGAGGCGTTGCCTAGCATGAAACAAAATTACTGCAGCGCACTACGCACGACCACATTGTCCTTCTATACTTTTTTTCATTATTCGCAGTGACTGCTGGTATATATACAATACAGTACACTATTTTTTTTACATGTTTTTACTTATCAAATATTTTGTTACTCACCCTGCCGTATCTTTGCACGGATCTCATTAAGCCGCTCTGGGCATTTGAATTTCAGATCGGACCATTTCCGCTGGATCTGGCCCGGGGTCCGCACGGTGTGGAAACGATGGCGCAGGCCTTGGATCACCTGCTGGATCACCTCCTTCTTATGCTGGTTTGGATGGCGGTGTGTGCCATCGTAATCCTCTCTGTCCATTACCCGGATCAGGAATTTCAGCTCTTCAGAGCTAAATGATGAGGATCGCCTGGATGCCATTGTCGAATATTCGCTCTGCCTCTGAGGAGTGCACGCCGCAGCCTCTTATCGTGCATGCCTGCGTATTACGTAATCGCGTAGACAATAGTACGCTGAGTATTCGTACGCTATTTGCGTACGTCTTCTATGAAGCTACGTACATTTTTTAAATGAACGTTCGTTATTACTGCGCGAATGTTCGCTAATAGCACATAATAACGTATATTTTGTACGCAAATACAACGAATCTATTCGTCAAATATACGAATCTTAGGAAAACTTCGGTGAATGTTTGGCGAATAGTTTTTTGAATGATTCGCTCATCTCTAATTGAGGTCTAATCTGAGGGCCTCATATTGGGGTCTTATGAAGATTGGGTCTAATTTGGGAGTGTCATAAGGATTGGGTGTCTGATCTGAGGTCTGATGAAGTTATATATATTTTTCATTTTCTTCCTCTAAAACCTAGGTTCATTTTATACTCCGGGGCGTCTTTTGAAACTAAAAATACAGTATATCATAAGATATCATAGTAAGATTAATAGCAGAAAATATTGATAAAACAATTACCATAAATACTTTAGAAAGGTCTTAAACTTCTTTTCCTGAGCATCATTAATTGAACCAAGGCCATGCCAGGTTTCAACAGTGGACTAAAGCAGTTTTTTGGTAGTAAGTTGAGGTCTGACTCATAGCACCACCGCTAATCAACTGTTTGAAGATGCTGTGGTGCTCTGGTGAGCGCTGGAGCCACTTCCTCGGCCAGCGATATCACCAATGACCTATGTGCAGCCCAGTTGCTTCCAAGTGAATGGGCTTGGACTGCCGTATACTATACAATGAACAGCTCTGTGTTCGATATGCTGTGAGGAGAGAGCAGCACTCACTGGAACGCCTTGACTTCTCCAGTCAGCTGATTGGTGGCTGTGCCCAGAGTCTGACTTTCACTGATCAGATATTGATGACTTATTAGATGCTGATCAGATACTGTTGACCTAAACCACTTTAAATCCATGTAAAAACACATATACATTCAGTAAAGTAAAATCCACAGTCTTAGCCATCTATGCCTCCAATAACAGTCACTTACTGTACCTTCTCCACACACCTACTTGAGCTAAGTAAATGTCTGGGATAAGTAACTTCTAAGACTCCCTGTACATGTTCAGGATTTCTGA
The DNA here is from genome assembly GCA_900303285.1 of Rhinella marina. NCBI lineage: Eukaryota > Metazoa > Chordata > Amphibia > Anura > Bufonidae > Rhinella > Rhinella marina. The sequence goes on from ONZH01003971.1 coordinate 569,859, forward strand.
TGCATTTTTTGAAGCCAAAAGCAGCTTGTAGATCCTAAAGGGATCTTCAAGAGAGAGAGAGAAAGTTTAGTTTTCTCAGAATCTTCTTCTGTTTTGTGAATCAATTTCTGTTTTTCACTGCATCAGAGAACCTGGGACAGAGTCATCCCACCTCAGAACAGTGAAAGCTTCATAGTAGATTTGAGATGTTTGGGAAGCAAACTCTGCCAGAGAGGTCAACCTCACAGTTTATGATTCTGGGGCACACTCAGTTAAGGCCTCATTCACACAAATGTACCTTTGGTCTGCGTCCAATCCACCTTTTTTGCAGACTCTTTCATTTCTATGTGCTGCAAAAATGCAGACCGCACACAGACTTGCAGCTGTGCTGCAAATTATAGAATTATAGCATTTTGACAATGGGGTCTGCGGAAAGTGTAGTAGACAAACGGCGGTATCTGCATTTTGTGGACTGCAAAATGGATAGAGCCCTGTGAATGTAGCCTTAGTCAACAAAACCTTTATTAGACTGATCAGAAATCCCAACATTTCTATACCTACAGTATATTGTAAAAAAATCTAGTTTCACACTAACGTTACAATCCTCGGCCAGAGGTCATCTTATCTGGCATAGTTGGAGACTGCCTGCACCATTGGAGCCCATCTTCAGCGTTAGTGCAGGGATTCGGCTTGACAAAAAAACACTGCAAGCACCATTTTGTCTGGCTTATACCACGTCGGGTCCTATTATAGTTAAAGGGCCTAGCGGTGCTCCGGCCCTTTCCGGTTATGCCAGAAAATCTTCCTTTGCCAGAAAAATTTACCGCTAGTGTGAAACTAGCCTTACTCTGCTTAAACTATTTATATTCTGTATTTTCTGCAAATAATGGGAACATGCAGTACAGAATAATACAACCTGTTACTTTTTAAATAAATGCTGTACTGTACAGGGTATAGTACGCTTCCATATATTGCCGTCAGTAGGTTAAATCGTCCTGGAAGATGTTTCTTTTATATATAGCTTGTACATAATTCTTTTTGAACCTCAACTACTAGGACAAGCTAATCAACTAATGGTGCAAAACGGCCATCTCCCTTTCCAGACTTGAAAATTGAAACAGGACTTTTAGGCTAAAAGCCTCTTCCTGGTTTTGTTAATTAGGGCAAAGGGCATGGTACTAATTCTGTCATTCTCCGTGGAAGATGCATTAGTGAGATTTACAGTAGGCATTACTCTAAATCTATACAAGTCGATTTTTTTGTAAGTAAATAAGTAAGGATTTTTTACTCTGTATTTCATCATTGTTCCTGTTAAAAATGTGCTGGCTTCTGGGGTTCAGACCAGCGATGTAAGTCTATGACAACAGGATGCTATAGCATAGGCGTGCTTTTGTATCCTGTTGAATCATCTGTTTGACATCCATTATTTCTTTTTTAAAAAAGGTTTGATCCTTGTCTAAGTAAGTTTAGTGTAATACTGTAATCCAGCCTTCTATTATATATGTCAGAGCATCAGACGCTTCCATTCATTGCTTCCCTACACATATGAGGTTTCTGGTGACATTGTAGTCAGCATTGGAGCCTGAAATTAGATTTGTATACTCTGTGTATGAAGGTCCATCAACAACTACAACATGGTTGAGCAGTCATTGAATTGTCTTTAATGAACATGATTTTGCTCAGTGATTTAGAAAATTGTATTAATACCTACCATACACATCCCAGAAGATCAATCAACTGCGTTATATGCCAAATAAGACCAACCGCAAAGTATCTGCAAACAGTTTATATTTTCACAGACCCTTTATGGTTAATGGAGAAAGATGTACAGTGTCTGTCTCTTATATATGACTGATATCCAGGGTTGTATTGGCTATATACCTTACAGGTAAATTTCCTGGTGGGCCGATGCCCAGGGGGCCACTTAATCCCTCCTCATGGCCGGCCAGTGGAAGTCTTTGGGGATGTATTTTGTGCTGCTGGCAGTATTTTGTGATGGACTGTGGTATTTGGCTCTGTTGGGGTGGTATAACGTGCCACAATATGGTATGGCTGCCCCTGCCTTCCATCAGTTTGGACCCAACTACAAAACGGGGCCACTTTTACTATTTTTTCCATGGCCACGTTCCCAGTCCGCCCCTACTGATATCCCAATACCTCATTGCTTGTGTGTGTGGACAATGCATGTGTTACATTCCCGGGTGGAGCACCAGGTCTTATATAAGGCTGATCTGTCAGTGTTTACTCCATTAATATAAGGTGATGTCATAAATAGAAATTCTCTAAAGTAAATGATCACATCACTTTTTCACATTATGGGAGAGATTTATCAGAACTGGTTTAAAGGAAAACTTGTTTAGTTGCCCATAGCAACCAATCAGATTCCACCTTTCACTTCTCACAGCTCCTTTGTAAAATGAAAGGTGGAATCTGATTGGTTGCTATGGGCAACTAAGCCAGTTTTGCTTTACACCAGTTTTGATAAATCTCCCCTTATGAGTGATACATGTCTATAGCTCATTGCACTGCCATCATTTACTGAGAGGTAATTACAATCACAACAACAGTGATCCACCACAAATCTATTTTATTTTTCAAGGACATTTGAGTCCCCTATTTTTATGGACTGTCCAAGAATTTCTGGACAGTTGGCGTCCCTGGTTTGGAGGCACATTTTGTTAGAAATCTGTTCAACCACATAAAATAAACTATGTCTTTGGGTTAAATGTGGTCATGACGGCAGACATTTTTCTGGCAATTCATTGAAAACACTACAGAGAGCTTCTCTGTGACTACACACAACAATAGATGTTAATTGGCATAGTAAATGTAGATAAGATAAACTGTAGTTTAGCATGTTGGATCTTTTTAATATGAATATTATACAGTGTGTGATTTATGGAATAATATTCAGAATATTTCTGTTGGGTATAATGGTGTAATATTGTGCTTTGTGGGCACACAGCTGTTATTCTGGAGAGAAAATATGCAGTTGGCATTAAGATGATACATACTAAATGATTTACTCTCCTGCTGAAATATAAATGAAAGCTATAGCTATAATCATGAATGCCATATGCATCCTAAGTAGAAGGTATCATTATAGAAGTAAGAAATATAAGCACTCTATTATTATGACAAGGGTTTTCTGGGACTACCACATTGATCACCAGATGACTGCTAGTCCTTTAACATCCCCATACACATGCATGCTCAGTTAAGGCGAAAGTCATGTTTTCCAATTACATCCATTACATACAGCAATACAAAACACACAGGGTAAGGCCACTTTTACACCTGAGGCACCACGATCCGGCCACCTAATCTGGCAGAGAATGCAAGGAATTGGCCGGACACAGACTCAGGCACTCAGCAGTTTGTGTCCCGCTGATTCTCTGCATTTTTGCCAGATTGTGGCCGATCTCTGCCAGAGCCCATTATGGTTAATGGGGCCGGTGGGCATTCTGCATCATGAAGTGCCCGATCCAGTGAATTCCAGCAGTCTGTTCTCTGCTACAACAGCCTGCCAGAATCACTAACTCAGATGTGAAGGTAGCCTAATACAGCGCCACATACCTCTTACATCCAGTGACTTCTTCTTTGATGTAGATGTTCTCTGTCCTCATCTTCTCCTTTCAGACCAGACTGCCATGATGATTTCTTTCAGCAGTCTCTTCTCTCTGCAGATTTTGACAGACATCTTAGTTTTCTACTTTTCCATCATTCTTCCACCTTCTTTCCCATCATGCACCCCCAATACTGAGACGCTGTGCTCCCCAAAACTATACTGCAGAAACAGATATACCACCTCAAAATACTAGTTACACACAGATAGTGCCCCCTTCAATAATTATTGGCACAAAATGCTCTAAAAAATAACTGCACCCAGTAAATAGTGTCCCTGATGCTTATAGTGTAACCATAATGTCCCCCAAAAACAACTATGCTAAGCTGTTACTGTGCCAGGGTGCCTCCACAGTAATAGTGCTCCCCAAGTATAAAATACTCCTATATAGTGCCCCCAGTAGATGCCCCCATAGTGCCCCTCATAATGTGCCAGTATAATGCCCCTATAGACTGCCCCACATAGATGCTCCTCTCCCCCTTCCCCATAGTGGTACCAAAATGGGTGCCAGTATTAAATGCCCCTATATAATGCCCCCATAGTGCTCTTCTCCCCCACTTCTCCATAGTGCCCCCTTAATGCGTGCCAGTATATAGGGCCCCCAGTAGATGCCCCCATAGTGCTCCCCCCCATTTCTCCATAGTGCCCCCATAATGTACGCCAATATATAGGGCCCCAGTAGATGCCCCCATAGTGCTCCTTTCCTCCCAATTCTCCATAGCGCCCCCATAATGTGTGCCAGTATATAGGGGTCCCAGTATGTGCCGCCTCATAATATGTGCCAATATATAGGGCCCCAGTAGATGCCCCCATATTGCTCATTTCCACCCAATTCTCCATAGCTCCCCCGATAATGTGTGCCAGTATATAGGGCCCCCAGTATATGCCACCTCATAATATGTGCCAGTTTATAGGGCCCCCAGTATATGCCCCCTAATAATATGTGCCAGTTTATAGGGCCCCCAGTATATGCCACCTCATAATATGTGCCAGTTTATAGGGCCCCCAGTATATGCCCCCTCATATGTGCCAGTTTATAGGGCCCCCAGTATATGCTCCCATAGTGCTCTTTGCCCCCTTTCCCATAGTTCCCCATAATGTGTTGGTAAATAGGGCCCCCAAAGTGCTCCTTCCCCCCCTTTTCCACAGTGGCCCCCCCCCAAAAAAAAGTGCCAGTACATAGGCCCCCCACCCCTGTTCTTGCCACAATATACTTTAAATAATTAAAACAATAAACACTTATACTTACCTCCATGACGTGAAGCGATGCAGGCCTCTTCCGGCCTGTGTCCCGCTCTGCACAGCTCAGGCAGCGCGATGACGTCATCGTGCCGCCTGTGCCGGCCTCTGATAGGCTGCAGGCCTAGTGCCTGTAGCCTATCAGAGGAACGAGCAGGGGAAACACCTCTCCCCTGCTCCTCCGCACTATTCATCTGTATCGCTGTCCTAAGGACGGTGATACAGGTGAATATAGATGAGCGCTTCCACAATGGTAGCGCTCATCTCTCCCTGCTTTGCTGCCTGTGAGAAAGGGCCCACCTCCCGCCCTGGGCCCCTGTGCAGCTGAACCGGCTGCACAGGCGGTATGTCCGCCCCTGGGGTTGGGCTTTCCATTCTTATTACTAGAGATGAGCGAGCCGAATCCCATAAAGTGGAATTTGATCCGAATTACTGGATAAATTAGATTTGCCTCAAAGCTGAATTTCCTCATGCTTTGTGTTAGTGAATAGATTTAACCTGATATAGTGTAAAAAAACAAAAACATTCTTACTTACCTCCTCCATTTGCTAGTGACGGGCCGCCAGCCACCATTTTGGTTGAAGATCTTGGTAGAAATCCAGTGTGTGGTGATGTTACCACGCCACACAAGATTTTGCGCCTGATCTTCAAGCAAGATGGCGACGGCAGCCGGCCTGTCGCGGGCAAATGGAGGCGGGAAGTTTGATTTAATTTTTTTTCTGTTCATTTTACACTGTATTATTACTCTCAGATGCTGTGATCATGTATGAACGCAGTATCTGAGGGGTACATTGAGTGGGGGTGGCGCTATCCCAGCTCCCTGTCATTGCACCCTCTACTAACAAAAAATGCACTTTGTAACAAAGTAATTAATCACAAAACAAATTTTGGGATAAAATTCGTCGAAGCAGCTGAATCGAACTTTATAAAAATTCTCTCATCTCTACTTATTACGAGCTGCACAGCATTGGGGCCCCTACCTTTTGATTTCCTGCGGAATGAGATTCTCCTGATGTTTAGAAGCTACCATTTATTCTTCTGAGATCTGCTGCACATCTGAGATTAAAACAATTTAGCGAGAATGCAGTCATATGGTGCAGGCTTCCTTTAATTCCTGACATAACAAAATATATATAGCACAGACAGAGCCCCAGGCAGCTCCCGTACTGTAATAAAGGCATCTTAAGAAAAGAAATAGCTTTGAGGTTTCCAAGCACATAACCAAATCCTGAAGTCTTGTGAAAAATACTGAAGCTCACGTGAAGGCCAAAGGCCTGCTATTTGGGAAGTGCAAAGGCAGCATTTCTCTGACAGGCTGCCTGGAGGAACCTTCGGGGACTCGTACTATTCTCAAGACGGCAGTGACTGGGACCAGAGTTCAAGGTATATGTCTAGCAAAAATGTGTTAATACGCTATAGTTCATTCAGCACTTACAATTTATGAAATCCTACCTGGTAAATAATAAATGACAGAAAATGCCAGGATGTAATTCTGGCTGTTGAACAGGTGTAATTGGACAAGCATAAAATGTTCTCTTAGCCTGAGCTACAACACTTGACTTCTTTCACTGCAAACACATCTAGCATCGACTGATGCTGCAGTGCCAGCCCCACACGTACAGCAGAGCATTTATTAGATACAGCCAACACTTAGATGCCAGGGGTGCACCTAGCCTGCCTGAGGCGAAAACTGAAACAACACCAATTTCATAACCTAGCTCCTTCCCTTCAGCTGCCCTCCCATCTTGCCCCTACCTAGTGCTGCCTGAGGCGATCTTCTCATCTGGCCTCACTTGTGGTGCACCCCTGTAAAAATCGGTTGTGTGAACTTACTCATGTGGTGGATGAATATTTTTCACAGCACCCAAATGGCTGAAATTTGCAGTGGCCTAATCTGCATTACGGTGATTTCGGTGTGGGTCTGCTGTACATTTTACCCTCTGTATTGCAAATAGTGAAATCTACAGCAAAAATGTAAACTCTTCAATGCATGTCAAGTTATCTACGAATGCTCTCTACAGTTGTCTCATCCCTTTAGCTGCTACTTGTGTGTGCAATTCTACTGTGAAAAATCTGCCCCATTTATACTCCGCGTGGCCATACCTTAAGGGTATGCCCACACGGTCAGGTTTCTTGGTGCAGTTTTTGAAGCCAAAACTATGAATGAATTCCAAAAAGGGGAGAAATGGTATCTGTGATTTATACTTTCCCTCCTTTTATAATCCCCCTATGGATTTGTGCTTTCAAAAGTGCATCAGAAAACCTGACCGTGTGCCCATAACCTAAAGTTGCATTTAGATGGGCCGAAGAGGAGCAGGTTGTCTGGAATGAAGCGTTCTTTCATGCAGTGATCAACTGCACAGAATGAGGACGAGGGGTCGCAATTGCAATCACTGCTGCCTTTTTTCTGGGCAGCAGATCACTGTTTAGAAAGCATCATCTGCTGCCCAGAAACGATCATTTAGGTGCCTGCACAATCGACAATTTCACCCGGCGAAGGAGCGTTTTGCTCATTCATCGGGTGATCTGTGGCACCTTTACAAAGGCAGATTGTCGGGAACGAGCGTTCACAGGAATGTTCATTCCTGATAATCTGCCCAACTAGCTGGGCATCTAAATTCACCTTTAGAGGCACAGCTTACTATCATAAGTGATATGAAAACATAAATTGCATTCAGATGTAGCAACTTGTACACCCAAAACCAAGGCCCCACATTGTACTAAAATTGTAAGAAGTTACCATCTTGGATGTGATTGTGGTCTGACACAAAGTTCATACAAGTTTTCTTCAATCTGTAAAGTGTGTCTTAGTTTGGTGTATCTATTAATTGCTAGACTTGATGCAATTTATGTTTTTCTCATTAATATAAAATAATATCTCAAGCTTTCTCAAGACCTACTAAATAATCAAGAATCGGTTAATGTTATGATAACATGATAAAAAATCTATTGTGTCGTGAAGTAACGTGCAAGTGGTAATGCCTCTGACTTGGCTGTAGTTAAAATTATACTAATTAAGCTATCAATTAGCAAACTCAGGACATGAAGAAAGCACAAAATGGTCATCAGTCATCAAAACATAAAACTTACCCAGTATGGATGATAGTGATGCTTACTAGGCGTTACCATAAGAAAAGTAGATTTCCTCCAAGTCCTGATGGGCACTATGGGAGATAAATGAATGGTTGCAGGGTTTTCAATGTAAGGCATTAGGGTACTTTCATATAATTTGCCTATGGCAGCAATATAACACAGTGACTAGAAGTTTTACTGTATTGAAAAGAATCTAGGAACTGTTGATACTTTAACCTGTATCTAAGGTGCACTTGGCAGAACTTTAAATAATGGGGCAACTCTCAGCCAATATACAGTTTATCAGTATCTGCCTACCGCTAAACATATTATAAAATAATACTCATTGTCTATGTGTATAGTGTGCTAATTCTCATTTTTTGAAAACCTTGATGATCAAGTGCTTAACAAATAATTTTTTAAAACTTTTTTTTTTATGTTGTGAGTTTTGATTACATGATTTAAGGCATTTTTAATTGCTTTGCAAATTCAGAACAAGGCGTAATAAGGAAAGGCATGCCATCTAATATTTCAGGATTAACAGTGCATAATACTTGCATTAAGAGCTAGTCTGTGTCTTATGTCTAATTGAAACAGGAGGGATAACTGCTCATATATAAATCACAGATTTATGTTTTATATTCTGCCTTTCTTTTTATCTTTATGTATTTCCAAATTAATTGACATGGGCTGCTATGAATATGTATTAATTATAGAGATATTCAGTTTAAAATGTATGACTTTTTTCTGTTACTGAATTGTAAGTGTGGGACAATAAAATCGAGAATCTCATTATTACTAAATTAATACTTAAACTCCTCTTTTTAACATTAATTGTGTGCTAAGCGGATGATTAAGTAAACATAATGTAATTGGAGCTGTCTAAATAGGAGGTATTCACTCCTCTGTGTTCAAACATGAAATTATTTTTCACTTTGAAGAAATTATGTCTTGGCTAGTGATAAGCAAACTCATTTGATAGAATATGTATGACAACGGATAATTCATTTTTTATCTTAGAAAAGTTTTCAACTACAGAAATACATGCATTCAATGCAAGGACCCATTGCTTCTATTCTTGGCACATCGGTGATGCTGTAATGCTGGACACGCACTGTGTTGAGGTCAGGTTTTCGTGGCCTTTTTCGATGTTGGTACATTCAATGAGGTCAAAATCTCCATTGATAGGGGTTAAAAAATCTGTCCCGGTCATGTGTTAGGGGCCCTTTACACTGCTCAATGGAGCAAAAGATTTTCAGAAAGGAAGCATTCCTTTTCAACAATCACCTGTTCATCAGTGAAGGAGACCACTGCATTTACATGCAGAGATCTCCTCTACAGTATGAGGAGAAGTGATCACAAACCATTGCTTGTCACCATGCAGAATCATTGTTTGCAGGCAGCAGACTGCTGTTTAGAAGGCATGATTAGCTGCCTCCAACTGAGGAATTAGGTGTCTGCACCAGCGCCATTTCTATTACCGGGCGAGGGGTGCGATCGCCCGGGGCGCGTGTCTCAAGGAGAAGAGGGCGGCGCCGTGGTGGCCATCCGGAGGGGAGTGAATACAAGTGAGCGCTTCCATTATGGAAGCACTTACTTGTATGTAGGGACCCCCATCAGACCTCAGATCAGCCCACCCAGCCACATAAGGTTAAAATAAAAGTCGCAGCGCAGGACAGGTAAGAAAGGTTTTTTATTGTAACCTTATATGGCTGGGTGGGCTGATCTGAGGTCTGATGGGGGCACATTCTGCTGATCTGAGGTCTGATGGGGGCACATTCTGCTGATCTGAGGTCTGATGGGGATACATTCTGCTGATCTGAGGTCTGATGGGGGCACATTCTGCTGATCTGAGGTCTGATGGGGGCACAATACGCTGATCTGAGGTCTGATGGCGGCACATTCTGATGATCTGAGGTCTGATGGGGGCACATTCTTTTGATCTGAGGTCTGATGGGGGAACATTCTGCTGATCTGAGGTCTGATGGGGGCACATTCTGATGATCTGAGGTCTGATGGGGGCACATTCTTTTGATCTGAGGTCTGATGGGGGAACATTCTGCTGATCTGAGGTCTGATGGCGGCACATTCTGCTGATCTGAGGTCTGATGGCGTCACAATATGCTGATCTGAGGTCTGATGGGGGCACATTCTCATGATCTGAGGTCTGATGGGGCACAGTAGGCTGATCTGAGGTCTGATGGCGGCACAATACGCTGATCTAAGATCTGATGGGGGCACAATACGCTGATCTGAGGTCTGATGTGGGCACTTTCTGATGATCTGAGGTCTGATGGGAGCACATTCTGATGATCTGAGGTCTGATGGGGGCACATTCTGATCATCTGAGGTCTGATGGGGGCACATTCTGCTGATCTGGGGTCTGATCGGGGCACAATATGCTGATCTGAGGTCTGATGGGGGCACATTCTGATGATCTGAGGTCTGATGGGGGCACATTCTTTTGATCTGAGGTCTGATGGGGGAACATTCTGCTGATCTGAGGTCTGATGGCGGCACATTCTGCTGATCTGAGGTCTGATGGCGGCACAATATGCTGATCTGAGGTCTGAAGGGTGCACATTAAGCTGATCTGAGGTCTGATGGGGGCACATTCTCATGATCTGAGGTCTGATGGGGCACAGTAGGCTGATCTGAGGTCTGATGGCGGCACAATACGCTGATCTAAGATCTGATGGGGGCACAATACGCTGATCTGAGGTCTGATGGGGGCACTTTCTGATGATCTGAGGTCTGATGGGAGCACATTCTGATGATCTGAGGTCTGATGGGGGCACATTCTGATCATCTGAGGTCTGATGGGGGCACATTCTGCTGATCTGGGGTCTGATCGGGGCACAATATGCTGATCTGAGGTCTGATGGGGGCACAATATGCTGATCTGAGGTCTGATGGGGGAACATTTAGCTGATCTGAGGTCTGATGGGGGCAGGGGACTGTTAGTTTAGTGATGTAAAAACTGGGGACAGGTTTTCTTTAACGTAGGAGTCCCCTTGTTTTTTACTCCTATTACTCCTATATTTTACTACATTATGTGGTAGAGTATTTAGACTAGGGTATGTAGAAAGTCTATTGTACTGTACTTAACAGCATAGATGATCTAGCAGTTTATACAGTCATCTTTCTAATACAATATTAGAACCACAACTAGTAGTATGTGCCTGTGAAGTTGGAAACGTGCGTTTGGGAAGCCACTAAGTGGGGGGCCCACTCAGGTATGTTTCGCCCCCCCCCCTCGTGCTGAACCTCTAGCTACGCCTCTGCTAATCACATTACCTCCGGCTGGCAGGGAAGTGCTGCGTCTGCTTTAATTTATCTCCGGCTGGCAGTGGCAGGGGATCGCAGGGGAGGCCAGCTTTCCTTCCTGGCTCCTCCCAGCTGCGCTTTCAACTATGACCTGACTGAGGAGAAAGTGCCAAGGTCCTCTGTGGGCAAGGTAAATGCCTGGAGGAGGGAGTTTTTTTTTTTTTAATTAAAATACTAATCATGGGGGGGGGGAAGTGTGATAAGACCCCCAAATCCTCATCAGACCCCCTCAAAATAACCCCATACCCCCCTCAGTGTCATCTTAGCATGGGCAGTGATCTGAGCATGAGGGGGTCATCTGAGCATGAGGGGGGTGATCTGAGCATGAGGGGGTGATCTGAGCATGAGGGGGTGATCTGAGGAAGAGCTGTGATCTGAGGAAGAGGGGTGATCTGGGCATGGGGCGGTGATCTGAGCATGGGTCGGTGATCTGGGCATGGGGTGGTCATCTGAGCATAGGGCGGTCATCTGAGCATAGGGCGGTCATCTGAGCATGAGGGTGGTCATCTGAGCATGGGGCGGTGATCTGAGCATGAGGGTGGTCATCTGAGCATGGGGCGGTGATCTGAGCATGAGGGTGGTCATCTGAGCCTGTTCATTGTTGTGGCTACTGAGCTGTGCATGCTATGCAACATTGTTTAGGTCAGTGTTATTTGATTGGGGGGGGGGGGGGCGCTTTTTTAATGTTCGCCCTGTTGGTAAAATTCCCTAGAAACTGCTCTGGTCTGCACCAACAATCCTATTACCTCATGACTGAGTGTTTCCCTTGAGGAAACGGCCCCTTTACATCGGCAGATTATCGTTAATGGGCGTTCATACGAATGCTTGTTAGTGATAACCTGCCTGAACATCTGGGGCCTTTAGACACACAGGTACATGGCTCCATACAGAACACAGCTCAGATAACTATACTGTAATTCTAACTCTGAAAAACAAATGCAAAAGCTACAATAAGGTTTTTTATTGGGTACGCCATTGCCACTTAAAAAAATTTAATCTAGGAGAACTCTTTTAAACAGACCATTGAGACAGCATGTGCAAGTTAATGGATTAAGTAGTTGCCTTGTGAAGGGAATTAGGGCGTATAGATTTAATAGGGGTTCACCCATTCAGGAACCAGAATGGAAAAACGATTGGAGCAGTATTGTGAGTCAGGTCTATTCTGCTAAAGAAATGTTTTTGTCCAAAGTTCTCATTTTTAGATTGTGTCTTCTAACTTTACTGAAGTTGCGGCCTTTACTGGTTTTTACATTCTGATTCGATTCCTGTTACTGACACCAACAATAAATCACAGCTTTGTCAGTATTACATAGTGTACAATAAAACATGCAGGACTCAAATTGTAAAAGTTGTCTAAATCCTTTTTCCATTAGGGATACATGCTATCAATGTGGCGCAATTTAGCCTCTCAACCTATACTTCCTGCTGAGTCCGGTCATTGTATAGCCAGTTTTCCCTCTCTGTTATTTATATCTACATTCTACATTACATCTTCTCACAGGCTCCACTCAAGTCATGCCAAGTCCAACAGGATACATCCGGTGACCTCAGTGGCTAATGACAAATGTGTCATTAAGCCAGAGCTGATTATTGCAGAAATTACTGACTGGGCACCTACAGTAAGCAGCAGGGTAAAAGTTCACATAGTCCCTTTTAAAAGAGAGAGAAAACTTGTTTTCTTTATAAGGCCACAAAATTCAGCAAGGACCCTGTGAAATGCTGAGCAGCACTGAAGGCTTGGAGTGTTACGATGGAGATTAGAAGGAAAGCGAAATATGCTGAGAAATATAATAAAATGCTGAAGACTACAACACATTTATAGTGGAAGAACAGGTCATACACCATAGACTAGAACTGGAATCAAAATCCATTTTCTTAGACAGACTGAGCTACTGGTCCTGCTGGGGATGTCTATGGTTCCTGGATGCATATGGACAGTTTTTCTTTGATTTTCCCTAATTCACTTTAATCTCCATTGGAGTTCTTTTAAAGCATTCCTAGAGCCTCAATAATCTGCTTTGTAATATGTAATCGTATGTCTTGCACTACACGAGTTGTACCTCTTAGTTAATGAATCTGAACATACTGTACATTTTATCTGGAAAGGCTTTACGAGTTCTGACAGAGCACATTTTCAAATTATACCAAGTGAGGAAAAAGAAAACTAGAATAGTTGCTTCTGATAATATTATTTAATATTACATAATATTTTTAAAGAAATCATTACTATATAACATACATCTTAGATATCTGGCATACATCATTTTCTAATATAATGATTTATACAAAATGTTAATATTATTAAAGCTTTAGATGGGCAAGTTAAATAATATACTTTGTGTTCCAATACTTTATGTCCTCAAGATATTAGTTTGCTCTCAGACTGAAGGAGAATACTCTTGTTTACATCTACACTCACCGGCCACTTTATTAGGTACACCTGTCCAACTGCTCGTTAACACTTAATTTCTAATCAGCCAATCACATGGCGGCAACTCAGTGCATTTAGGCATGTAGACATGGTCAAGACAATCTCCTGCAGTTCAAACCGAGCATCAGTATGGGGAAGAAAGGTGATTTGAGTGCCTTTGAACGTGGCATGGTTGTTGGTGCCAGAAGGGCTGGTCTGAGTATTTCAGAAACTGCTGATCTACTGGGATTTTCACGCACAACCATCTCTAGGGTTTACAGAGAATGGTCCGAAAAAGAAAAAACATCCAGTGAGCGGCAGTTCTGTGGGCGGAAATGCCTTGTTGATGCCAGAGGTCAGAGGAGAATGGGCAGACTGGTTCGAGCTGATAGAAAGGCAACAGTGACTCAAATTGCCACCCGTTACAACCAAGGTAGGCAGAAGAGAATCTCTGAACGCACAGTACGTCCAACTTTGAGGCAGATGGGCTACAGCAGCAGAAGACCACACCGGGTGCCACTCCTTTCAGCTAAGAACAGGAAACTGAGGCTACAATTTGCACAAGCTCATCGAAATTGGACAGTAGAAGATTGGAAAAACGTTGCCTGGTCTGATGAGTCTCGATTTCTGCTGCGACATTCGGATGGTAGGGTCAGAATTTGGCGTCAACAACATGAAAGCATGGATCCATCCTGCCTTGTATCAACGGTTCAAGCTGGTGGTGGTGGTGTCATGGTGTGGGGAATATTTTCTTGGCACTCTTTGGGCCCCTTGGTACCAATTGAGCATCGTTGCAACGCCACAGCCTACCTGTGTATTGTTGCTGACCATGTCCATCCCTTTATGACCACAATGTACCCAACATCTGATGGCTACTTTCAGCAGGATAATGCGCCATGTCATAAAGCTGGAATCATCTCAGACTGGTTTCTTGAACATGACAATGAGTTCACTGTACTCAAATGGCCTCCACAGTCACCAGATCTCAATCCAATAGAGCATCTTTGGGATGTGGTGGAACGGGAGATTCGCATCATGGATGTGCAGCCGACAAATCTGCGGCAACTGTGTGATGCCATCATGTCAATATGGACCAAAATCTCTGAGGAATGCTTCCAGCACCTTGTTGAATCTATGCCACGAAGAATTGAGGCAGTTCTGAAGGCAAAAGGGGGTCCAACCCGTTACTAGCATGGTGTACCTAATAAAGTGGCCGGTGAGTGTATAGTCTGCAAACCAGTAAATATCTAGTCCTGCTTGCATTTAAGCGGGACATTTGTATCCTGTCTGCAGAATACTATGTGAACTGTAACCATTTCATTATTGGAGTGTCCCTTCCTCACCAGGCCAATTTTTCAGTTGTACCAATGGGCTTATCTAACTTAAAATAAAAGTCAAAACAACCGGATCCATTCATAACAGATGCAGACGGTTGTATTAGAGTATCAGTAATGGAAGCGTTTTTGCTGAGCCCTGCCGGATCCAGCAAAAATGCTAAAGCGAAAGTAGCCTAAGGTGATGAAAAAAAAGGTGAATTGACCATTTTTATATTTTTTCCCATTACGCCATTCACAGTATAGGATATGTTTTTTGTATTATACTAGTACTAGTATACATATTTATAATACAATTAGCATGTATTGAGAATAATAAAACAGAATCCACAATATACCAAATGTTGCTTACAACTGCCAATGACCTTGATATTATGTATCATGTATCGTATATGTTAATTCTAGCACGCTGCATCACTAATTTTCTTGTTTAGTAGGCTGGCAGTAATTCTGTACATCTGTTTGTTTTTTACTGTAAGGAGATTTGCACAAACCCTGTACTTTGGCTACATGTTAGATGCAATTTCTTTTATGATATATTGATATTATACTACAATAACAATGCAAAAAAACAAAAAAATATGTTAGAAGAAAACAAATGTTGCTGTTTATTATCTTCCCATATCATCACATCATATATTTCTTGTGTAGCTGGATCCAGAAAGTGAAAGTTATAGAAGTCATTTTTAGAAGCTGCAAAGCTATAATTTTGTCCCAGAGTCATCAAGACTCTTAAAATGCATAGTCCCTGCTTTGTTCTCCTTTCTCCCCACTGCTGTCTCAGTGCCTTCTTCTGATAGATATGTTTTAACAAAATCAGATACGAGATAATGGTTAACAGCAAAACAATAATGTTGTTGTATACTAGACTGATGGACATTGCCGCATGATCCTTTATAATAATGATTAGATGTCTTCCAGGACCCATCCAATGATCCTCTTCAAATCTCATAGGGCTTCAGTGTATAAATTCAATTTTCTAATCCAGAATCCTTTATTGTTTTATTGCCTACATTTTCTTGTGCAATAGGGTGCACACTCAGTCCTTTCAGTATATGGGGTCTTGTATTATTTGAGCCCTTTACTTCCTCTCTGCTTAAAGTGAGAACTAAAATAACTAGAACATGTTGCCTAAACAGGGAAACACAGATTGCCTTTGTGTCTGAAAAGCCAACTTACTATTAAATAAAGTGATGTAATCAGTACCTGGCAGTCTGTCTCTCTGCAATGTGGGGGCACAGGTAATATCAGGTAGCAGGCTTGTAGACAATCACCACATCCATGCTTAGGAATATAAAAGAATCTTGAAGTGGTGCATAATTGAGAGGACACCTGGCTCACATAGTACTTGGCTTGTCGTGGACCTGATAAACTGTGATTTTATGAAATCTACACTATTAGAGTAGAGCAAATTTCCTGTAACTGAATTTTAATTCTAATGAATCAGTTTCCAAACTTGATTTGGGTACAAATAAATTTGACCCTAATCAAAAGTGATCAGATTGCCCTGAAACCTGTATATGATGCTCCCAGGAGTTTTCCCAGGACTGTATCCAGTGCCTTTCAAGCTCTTTAACACCAACACACCATTAGTAATGTCTAATATGGCTATGGGTAAATGGAGGTAACAACCTGCTTAACCTGCGCCATTGGATTTTTTTTTTAATTAAAAAATGGTCCATAAATTTTTTCTTTTTTGGTAGCATATGCTTTGTCTTCTGACCTATAAAATGGTGGCCACCATTTTGAGAGATTTGTCCAAATCCAATTGCAAAACATTTGACTGGAATCTTGGGGAAAATCCAAACAAATTAGATTTGTTTCAAATCAAATCATTTTGCTCATCTCTCAATACACCATATTAGCAAGTAAGTGCTATGCTGCTGAATTGGGTACCTGTCACTATTTTGTGAAACTTTGAGGTAGGGGAACATAAACCTAGTCACAAATTCCCTTTTAGATTTATATCCAAGGCTAAAACTTGTAAAGTCATAAATGGGTTAACATTCTCAAGTACACCATGTTAGAGCAAGTGGTCACAGGGCCAGTGAACTTACCTTTAATCGCTGCATTTAGACATCAAGTTCATTTGATCACAAATATTTCATCTTTAAGGCCGAGCACAAGTAATGCCATGTGGTGACCATCCATTTATGTGACCCCTGCTCACAAATGACACAAATTATGATAAATAGCATTCCATTAATGTAAAAGGACTGGAAGCCAAAGTTTCATTGGCCAGACATTTATGCATGGGCTTAAGTCCAAGTAGCACAGTGAGCAAGGTTAAGTGTAGCAGAGGATGTGGGGAGCCTGCAGAATGAAAAAGTAGGGCTATCTGCGGACAGTTTAATAATGCTCATTGATAGTTCCTTGTGGCTACCCCAGAGATAGGCTACAGACGCACAAAGTCATTTATACATCTGCAAAAAAATGAGCTATTCAGAATCTGTAAAGATCTTGCTTCTAGATTTGACAGGTTATAATTATTTAACGCTGCCAGGGGAAAAGCTTTAGCAGATCGGGGCAGCGAAGATAAACTACCAGATATTTGATTAGCGACAGTCTGCCTCATGTCTGAATAGATACTGGATGTCTCTGACATTAATTGCCTCAGTGCATCAATTTTTTGTTTGGTTGCGCAGATGTGGGACAATGAGGAGGAATACTCTGGGTACTGAGAATAAACATCTGCTTTTTTTGCTTTCTCAATTAGATCTAATGACGAAGTAAGGAAGAAAGTTTAGCAAAGAAACTTCTTCAATGTAGTTATGAAGTGCATAATATGACCCCAAGGTCCTATAAAAGCTACTTATTTCCGGAGTATATTTTACACTCTTTCCCTGCAGTCAGAGGAAGATCACATTAATTGCACGTTTAGCATCTCTACTTGCTTCTTGTTGCCTGTGAGCTATCTGTGAGCACTGTAATATTATTAATAGTATTGGGTTCCAGATGCTCAGAAAAAATGGTTGAGACGAAGAAACAATTATTATCCTACTGCTGGGAATATGACCAAAGGAAAAAGTAAAAATCAAACTTTTGCTCATTATAAAAGTACAGAGGTGTAGTTACTAAAAAGTATTTATTTTTAATAATTGTATTTTTTTTTTAATAATTGTTTTATTCTATCTGTAATATGTGGGACTTATAAAAGTGTGTTTTATCACATGTAACCCTTGAGGGATTGTGCATACAGCGGAGTGTGGAAGAAGCTATCACAATACTTTCCTTGGCATTGTAGTATTATGCAGTTCCACAACCATATTTTTCTCCATTAGCCATGCATGTATAGCCAGTGCTATACAAAAGAAGCTTTCAGAACTTGAAAGTCTTTGTAGTTTTCATTAAATTGATATTAATCTATGGCTTAATTGAACACGTGGGGTCTTAGTAAGGGGTCATTTACATGCGTTGATATACAGGGCAATGCTTGGGAGCAAACTGTTTATTCCAAATCTTTGCCTGATTGCTTAACCCTTTCAGTACCGGAGGTTTTTTCGGTTATGCGTTTTCGTTTTGCGCTTCCTGCCTTCAAACAGCCATAACTGTTTTATTTTTCTGTTCACATAGCTGTATGAGGGCTTGTTTTTTGCGGGACAAGTTGTACTTTCCAACGCCACCATTTAATATTGCATATGGTGTAGTGGAAAGTGGGAAAAAAATTCCAAATCGGGTGAAATTGCAAAAAAAACGCTATTCCGCTACAGTTACTTTCATTCTACTGGTCAGTACGAATCCGGCGATACCTAATATGTATAGTTTTTCCTGCGTTTTGATAGTGATAAAATTATAAAGTTGGCCTTTTTTTTTGTCATATCTTGACCCCTATAACTTTTTGGTATTTATGTGTACGGAGCTGTATGGGGTCTCATTTTTTGCGGGGCGATCTGAAGTTTTTATTGATATCATTCTGGGGTGTGTATGACTTTTTGATCACTTTTTATTTAATTTTTTTTAGAAAAAAGGGACATAAAACAGCGAATCGCCATTTGGACGCTTTTTTCCGCCACACAATTCGCCGTATTGGTTTTTCTTTAATGTATTTTAAAAGTACGGGTGTTTTCGGTCATGGTGATACCCATGATGTCTATATTTATTGTTATTTAGGTATTTATTTTTTAATTATACGGAAAGGGGGGTGATTTGAACTTTTATATTTTTTTTAATTTTTTATATATTTTTAAACTTTTTTTTAAATTTTTTGTGATTATTTTAAAGCTCAAATATGAACAAATAGATTGTGTTTTTTATTTTTTCTTTATGAGCAATGAGGGTCTTTTATTTTTGACTTGACCAAATTTGCTCATTTCTTATCTTGGCCTGCCATCTAGTGGCCAGAATAAGAATTGCACTTTGAAAGCTGTAAACCTCATCAGCGAGGTTTACAGCTTTCAGATCGTGTACAGACACCCCGAATGGCCACACGGGGTGTCTGTACACCACCCAGAAGCCGCATCCACCCGGATGCCGTGTGATCACGGCATCTAAAGGCCTAGGAAGACGCCGCCGATGGCGGTAAGTACCCGCAAGTCTCTGCTGTTAGAAACAGCAGAGACTTGCCGGCCATGATGCCCCCTGCACGTGCGAGCGGGTGCCATGTGTCCGCATCACCATGTAAGGGTTAAGCTGCATTTACATGTAAGGGGATAAACAATCGCGGCTAAGATTGTTCATCTCCATACAGATTTATTCTTTGTTGGCAGCATATTTCTGTTTACACAAGGTGATGCCCTGCCAACAAACAATTTTTGTGCTACATAAACAACAGATTACCCAACAAATGAGTATTTTTGTTGTTTGCTGGGTGATCAGTAGCACATCAGGGCCGTCATTGACAAGGAAACTTTTTATGGATGTTCATTCCTGAAGATGAATCCCTGTGGGATTCTGTCAATGAAAATAGGCCATAAGGGTATGTTTAGATATACTAGATATATTCTACTTCAGATTTTGCTACAAATCCATGAAAATAGATGTATGATACATAGGGTGTAGCTCAAGGCTGATGGGCCCTGGTGCAAGAGTTCAGCTTGGGCCCACTTCAGTACTCTGTGGCCAGGGGAAGGGGAGTGTATAGCCTTTATGCTGCGTGAGGCAAAAATTGAAACGGCACCGCCCATCTCTCCGCCCATCTCTCCGCCCATACCAAATTCTTGATCTATCCCCTTCTCACCAGCCAGAGATGTAACTTGACCAGCATGCACTTTCTATAATACTAGTGTCTTCTTTTGTGGTACAAGAATCTTTGGGCCCCCTCAAGCTCTTGGGCCTAGTAACGACTGCTACCTCTGCACCGCCTATAGCTACACCCCTGATGATACATTGCTTTGCAAACAGTGAAATCCACAGTGAAAATCTACAGGTAATTCCATGATCATAGCAATGGTAAAGTGCATGGTTCATTTGAACAATCCTGAAAGATGACATCAATCAGTGCAATATCCGACTGGAAAGTTCAGAAATGGTAAAAGTCCATAAAATTATACTTATCAATCACGATGCAGAGACTGTTCATATGAAGGTGGAGAGTAAACCTGCCTACACATCCTCTAGCATGACCAGTTTGGCGGTAGGTCAGTGATGGTCTGGAGAGGCATATCCATGGAAGATTAAACAAACCATTGTGTAATAGCCAGTGGTAATCTGACTACTGTTAGGTAGCAAGATGAAATCCTCAGAGCCATTATCAGACCTTATTCTGGTGCAATGGGCCATAGGTTCCTCCTGGTATAGGACAATGCCCTCATGTGCCCAGAGTGTTTAGGGAATTTCTGCATTATGAATGCATTGATGCCGTTGACAAGCACTTATGTTCCCCAGATGTGAATCCAATTGAGAACCTCTGGGACATTCTGTAACAGTGCTTACGATACTGTCAGATAGTGCCACAGACTGTCCAGGAGCTCAATGGTGCCCTGATCCAGGTTTAGGAGGAGATCCTGTCTCAACAGTGGATACAGGCATGTGGGGGCCATACACACTACTGAGTCACATTATCAGTTGCAGTGATAAATTTGGATCTGCCTGTGATTTGATTTTTGCACTTTGATTTTCAGGGTGATTTGGAATCCAGACCCCAATTGGTTGATGAATTTGGGTCCATTGATACATCGTTTTACTCTCAGGGAACTACACAACTTATGTCAGTAAAGATTTTCAACTTGAATCTTTTGTTCATCCAGATCTGATGTGTGATCTAGGTGTTCCCTTAATTTTTTTGAGCAGTATATTTCTAATGTAAACATATATTGATTCTTATAAACCAAACCCTTTCTCTAAGAAAATAACCATACCATAGATTAAGTTTATTGCATATTTTAATGTTTTAACACGGGAAACTGTGTGTTAGTCCAATTTTATATACCCATAGAGATTTTATACTGAATTTATAATTTCACTTTTGCAGCATTTGAAAAACCACATTAAAGTAGCTGCATGCAGAATACATTTCTTATTGAATTGTGAGGATAACCATTTAGTAAATAGATTCCCACCAGTATTATTAGGATGCATTCATGGTATAGAACAAAACTGTTAATTACCACTCTTAGTCTATTGTACACATGACCCATCATATCTCTGCGTGCCTTGGGTACAATACAAGATTCTTTAGTAAATGAATGTCTGGAAGGAGATTGTACTGTGGACACAGGAAAACCAATATGTGCTTAAGGATGGTGGGTAATGGACCTACAGAGACCTGAGCAAGCACAGATATACGGAGCATAGGAGATTTTACAATGTGATTTTTTTCATTAATGGTTTATTTTGTTTCACGTGTGCAGACAAAAGCTAACACCATTTTTTTCCATTTCGACTGGTTTTCCCAGTATCTTGAGATTGTCCAATCTAAAGTCATCATCTAAATTCTCTATATGATATTTTATTGTTAATTAAATCAGCGTCTGCTCATTTACAGCATTTTGTCCCTCCATGTTTGCTACCAGTTGTAACCCTTTGGATATCTACACCATGCATATCTTTGTCTGGCACCTCCATGGCACCTGTTTTACACCTCTACCTGGTGCCTTCGTCCCTATTTTTCCTTAGGTTTGAAGTGCAGAATAATTTTTCTAGTTGGACAATATAAAGTAATGTAAGTAGACTACCAGTGCTTAAGGAATAAGAATAAAATGTTCTAATATTCATTTGGCATTTGCAGGTATGGAGAGGGTACATGTTATTCTTTATAAGGGGAATCACAAGTGACCCTGGAGACCCATAGAAAAACTTGGAACTGGCCCATTCTGCCATGAACTCCATGACAGAAAAATAATTTGGGAGTTTTCATCATACACTGTTCTTTGTATGATCTCTCACTTTCTTTGTCCGCTAAGTGCTCTTCTCATATTGCAATGCAGATTTAGTTTCCATCTTTCCCTCCATCACCCTCAGTAGTTGCTAACCACCCTTCACATCTGCGGCTCCTTTACCTATAGAGATTGACCCCCCTTAACACCTTGGCCCCATGATGGCTGCTGCTTGCTATGCTATTGGTTATATCCTTGCTTCTATGACTCTTCCACTGAAGTCAGCAATTTGCTCTCTTTTGATAAGGGGCCAACAATGACTGACAAACCATTAGGAAATGCATTATGCAACATTTTTTGCACATTTACTAACATAGTAACATACACTCACCGGCCACTTTATTAGGTACACCATGCTAGTAACGGGTTGGACCCCCTTTTGCCTTCAGAACTGCCTCAATTCTTCGTGGCATAGATTCAACAAGGTGCTGGAAGCATTCCTCAGAGATTTTGGTCCATATTGACAAGATGGCATCACACAGTTGCCGCAGATTTGTCGGCTGCACATCCATGATGCGAATCTCCCGTTCCACCACATCCCAAAGATGCTCTATTGGATTGAGATCTGGTGACTGTGGAGGCCATTTGAGTACAGTGAACTCATTGTCATGTTCAAGAAACCAGTCTGAGATGATTCCAGCTTTATGACATGGCGCATTATCCTGCTGAAAGTAGCCATCAGATGTTGGGTACATTGTGGTCATAAAGGGATGGACATGGTCAGCAACAATACTCAGGTAGGCTGTGGCGTTGCAACGATGCTCAATTGGTACCAAGGGGCCCAAAGAGTGCCAAGAAAATATTCCCCACACCATGACACCACCACCACCAGCTTGAACCGTTGATACAAGGCAGGATGGATCCATGCTTTCATGTTGTTGATGCCAAATTCTGACCCTACCATCCGAATGTCGCAGCAGAAATCGAGACTCATCAGACCAGGCAATGTTTTTCCGATCTTCTACTGCCCAATTTCGATGAGCTTGTGCAAATTGTAGCCTCAGTTTCCTGTTCTTAGCTGAAAGGAGTGGCACCCGGTGTGGTCTTCTGCTGCTGTAGCCCATCTGCCTCAAAGTTCGACGTACTGTGCTTTCAGAGATGCTCTTCTGCCTACCTTGGTTGTAACGGGTGGCAATTTGAGTCACTGTTGCCTTTCTATCAGCTCGAACCAGTCTGCCCATTCTCCTCTGACCTCTGGCATCAACAAGGCATTTCCGCCCACAGAACTGCCGCTCACTGGATGTTTTTTCTTTTTCGGACCATTCTCTGTAAACCCTAGAGATGGTTGTGCGTGAAAATCCCAGTAGATCAGCAGTTTCTGAAATACTCAGACCAGCCCTTCTGGCACCAACAACCATGCCACGTTCAAAGGCACTAAAATCACCTTTCTTCCCCATACTGATGCTCGGTTTGAACTGCAGGAGATTGTCTTGACCATGTCTACATGCCTAAATGCACTGAGTTGCCGCCATGTGATTGGCTGATTAGAAATTAAGTGTTAACGAGCAGTTGGACAGGTGTACCTAATAAAGTGGCCGGTGAGTGTAGTTTATAAGGCCGAAAAAAGATATCTATCCATCCAGTTCGGACTGATATCCTACAAGTTGATCCAGAGGAAGGCAAAAAACCCCTGTGAGGTAGAAGCCAATTTTCCCCACTTTTAGGGAAAAATTCCTTCCCGACTCCAATCAGGCAATCAGAATAACTCCCTGGATCAACGACCCATCTCTAGTAACTATAACCTGTAATATTATTACCCTCCAGAAATACATCCAGGCCCTTCTTGAACTCTTTTAGTGAACTTACCATCACCACCTCCTCAGGCAGAGAGTTCCATAGTCTCACTGCTCTTAGAGTAAAGAATCCTCTTCTATGTTTGTGTACAAACCTTCTTTCCTCCAGATGCAGAGGATGTCCCCTCGTTACAGTCACAGTCCTGGGGATAAATAGATCATGGGAGAGATCTCTATTCTGACCCCTGATGTATTTATACATCGTTATTAGATCTCCCCTCAGTCGTCTTTTTTCTAAAGTAAATAACCCTAATTTTGATAATCTTTCTGGGTACTGTAGTCCACCCATTCCAGTTATTACTTTAGTTGCCCTCCTCTGAACCCTCTCCAGCTCTGCTATGTCTGCCTTGTTTACAGGAGCCCAGAACTGTACACAGTCCTCCATGTGTGGTCTGACTAGTGATTTGTAAAGTAGCAGGACTATGTTCTCATCACGGGCATCTATGCCCCTTTTGATGCATCCCATTATCTTATTGGCCTTGGCAGCAGCTGTCTGACACTGGGTTCTGCAGCTTAGTTTGCTGTTTACTAAAATTCCTAGGTCCTTTTCCATGTCAGTGTTATCCAGTGTTTTACCATTTAGTATGTACTGGTGACTTGCATTATTCCTTCCTATGTGCATAACCTTACATTTGTCAGTGTTAAACCTTATCTGCCACTTCTCTGCTCAAGCCTCCAGTCTATCCAGATCCATCTGTAGCAGTGTACTGTCCTCTTCTGTGTTAATTACTTTACACAGTTTATTGTCATCTGCAAAAATTGATATTTTACTGTGCAAGCCTTCTACAAGATCATTAATAAATATATTGAAAATAGAATAGGGCCCAATACTGACCCCTGTGGTACCCCACTAGTGACAGTGACCCAATCTGAGTATGTGCCGTTAATAACCACCCTCTTTTTTCTATCACTGAGCCAGTTACTTACCCACATACAGACATTTTCTCCCAGGCCAAGCATTCTCATTTTATATACTAACCTTTTATGTGGTACAGTGTGAAATGCTTTGGAGAAGTCCAGATATAAGACATCCATTGATTCGCCGCAGTCAAGTCTAGAACTTACCTCCTCATAGAAACTGATTAAATTGGTTTGACATGATCGATCCCTCATGAAGCCATGCTGATATGGAGTTATTTGCTTATTTTCATTGAGGTACTCCAAGATAGCATCTCTTAGGCCCCTTTCACACGGGCGAGATTTCCGCGCGGGTGCAATGCATGATGCATTGCACCCGCACTGAATCCTGACTCATTAATTTCAATGGGTCTTTTCACATGAGCAATCTTTTTCACGCATCAGTTCGCCGTTGCGTGAAAATTGCAGCATGTTCTATATTCTGCGTTTTTCACGCAGCCCTGGCCCCATTGAAGTGAATGAATCTGCGTGAATCACGCATTGCATCCGTCAATGCGTGATTCACTGATAGTTGCTAAGAAATGTTGTTTGTAAACATTCCGTTTTTTATCACGCACGTGAAAAACGCATCAAAACGCATCGCACCCGCGCGGAAAAAACTGAACGCAATCGCAGTCAAAACTGACTGCGATTGCGTGCGGTTTGGTGCGGATTTTCCGGAACGAATCCTGAACGCATCTGGACTGAATCCATGACGCCTGTGTGAAAGAGGCCTTAGAAAACCTTCAAACAGTTTACCCATAAAAGATGTTAAACTTACCGGCCTATAGTTTCCAGGCTCTGTTTTTGGACCCTTTTTGAATATTGGTACCACATTTGCTATGCACCAATCCTGTGGAATACCCCCTGTGAGTATAGACTTCTTTAAATATCAGAAATAAGGGTCTGACTATGATATTACTTAATTCTCTTAGGATACGGGGGTGTATGCCATCCGGTCCTGGCAATTTGTCTATTTTAATCTTTTTAAGACGCCAGTGTACTTCTTCCTGGGTCAGACAAGGCACTTTTAATGGGGAATTTACTTTTATATTCTGCATTTCATCTGGCAGTTTTTTTTTCCTCAGTGAATACAGTGGAGAAAAAAATATTTAGTAGCTTTGCTTTCTCCTCATCGCTCTCTGCAACTCCCCCCTCATTAGTCTGTAAGGGGCCAACACCTTCAGGTTTATACTTTTTACCATTTATATAATTGAAGAACATTTTAGGGTTAGTTTTACTCTCTTGGCGATTAATCTCTCGGTCTCTAGTTTGGCTGCTTTTATTTATCTTTTACATATTCTATTTTTTTCCTTATAGTTTTTCAATGCTTCCTCACTCTCCTCCTGTTTTAGTGATTTAAATGCTTTCTTTTTATTGCTTTCTTTACAATATTTTTTTCTATTTATCCACATTGTTTTTTTCTGTTTTCTTAACCTTATAAGGTATGTACCTCTCACAATTAGATATTAGGATGCTTTTAAAAATATCCCATTTTGTGGATGTATTTTTTTTATTTTTGAGGACTTTGTCCCAGTTAGTTAGGCCTATGGCCTCTCTTAGTTGGCAAAATTTTGCTTTTTTAAAGTTTGGTATTTTTGTTCCTCCCTGAAGATACACTCTTTTGAATGAAAATTGGAAGGTTATTATTTTATGGTCACAATTTCCCAGGTGTCCCCCATCCTGCACATCTGTTGTTCTGTCAGGTCTATTGGTTAATACTAAGTCCAGTATGGCTGTCCCTCTAGTTGGGTCCTGATCCATTTGGGAAAGGTAATTGTCTTTGGTTATTGCCAAGAACCTGTTTCCTTTATGAGATATACAGGTTTCAGTTTCCCAGTCTATATCTGGGTAGTTGAAGTACCCCATAATAACGACCTCATTCTGATTTTGCTGCCTCGTCTATTTAGTTTAGAAGTAGATTTTCGGTGGACTCTGGTTTATAATAAACTCCTATTAGTATTTTATTATTGTTTTTGGCTCCATGTACTTCTACCCACAGTGACTCCACATCTTCCTGTCCCTCACTTATATCTTCCCGGAGTGCGGGCTATAGACAGGACTTTAAATAAAGGCAGACCCCTCCCCCTCTCTGGTTTTGGCGATCCTTTCTAAACAGACTGTAACCCTGTACGTTAACTGCCCAATCATAGCTATCATCCAGCCATGTCTTAGTTACTCCCACTATGCCATAGTCCTCCTCACACATCACTAATTCCAGTTCACCAGTTTTATTAGTTAGGCTTCTGGCATTACTGTACATACAATTAAGAGGTTGATGTATATTTTTTCCCCTACACCTTTCCTTCTGACCTGTTCTAGTTCCTCCTTCCATTCCATTTAGTTCAAAGGCTTCCCACATAGGGTTTGGATTGATGTAACTGGAGTCTGGACCTTATGTAAGTGCAAAATATTCACAAACCACAGTATATATGATATACTGTATAGCAAAAATAGCATGGTACTATGTTAGTCAGAAAAATCTATATGATGGCAAGCACTTTTGTGTATTTTAGTACTAATACTGTTACTGGCTAACCAGTTAAATTATATCTACACGCTTTCGCAGCACAGGAGCTCCTTCATCAGGTACGTTTTTAAATTAAATGATTGCAGTTTACAATGAAGTCATTCTTTTATAAACTTGCCTGATGAAGAAGCCTCCATGCTACAAAAGCTTGTAGATATATTTTTTTTCAGGTTAGCCAATAAGGGTATCACTGCTATAATACATTTGTATTTAACACCACGCACAAGCTATGTCCAATATTAGTGTATATTATTAATATTCTTTACATTCATACTACTGCATGTTTAGGCTTTAATACGAGAAACATTTCCCAAATCCTTTAAAATGAATGTGATATATACAGTACAGACCAAAGGTTTGGACACATCTTCTTATTCAAAGAGTTTTTTGTATTTTCATGACTATGAAAATTGTAGATTCACACTGAAGGCATCAAAACTATGAATTAACACATGTGGAATTATATACTTAAAGGGGTTGTCCCACGAAAAATATTCTACAGTTTTCAAACCAGCACCTGGATCTAATTACTTTTGTAATTGCATGTCATTAAAAATTTTGTATAGCTACTGAGTTATTCAGTAAAATGTATCTGTATAGTACCACTTCATTTCTTATTTCTTTGACCTGCTTACTGAAAAGGCCGCACATGCTCAGTTTCTCCCTTCAGCTGCCTCCTGAGTTGTGATAGGGAGAGCTGAAACACGCCCCCTTAGCTGCAGTGGAAAAGACACTCCCTGAGCTGTCATCTTGATATAAATCTAGCAAAGCAATGAATGGGGAGATCTCGGGATCCATGTGAGGTACAGGGCTGGTTCTAGCTTTGTTAGAAAGAGGTTGTCATGTACTATAGAATGTCTGTCTGATTTTCATTTTTTACATTATTCAAGGGATAACCCCTTTAACAAAAAAGTGTGAAACAACTGAAAATATGTCTTATATTCTAGGTTCTTCAAAGTAGCCACCTTTTGCTTTGATTACTGCTTTGCACACTCTTGGCATTCTCTTGATGAGCTTCAAGAGGTAGTCACCTGAAATGGTATTCCAACAGTCTTGAAGGAGTTCCCAGAGATGCTTAGCACTTGTTGGCCCTTTTGCCTTCACTCTGCGGTCCAGCTCACCCCAAACCATCTCGATTGGGTTCAGGTCTGGTGACTGTGGAGGCCAGGTCATCTGGCGTAGCACCCCATCACTCTCCTTCTTGGTCAAATAGCCCTTACACAGTCTGGAGGTGTGTTTGGGGTCATTGTCTTGTTGATAAATAAATGATGTTCCAACTAAACGCAAACCGGATGGAATAGCATGCTGCTGCAAGATGCTGTGGTAGCCATGCTGGTTCATAATGCCTTTAATTTTGAATAAATCCCCAACAGTGTCAGGAGCAAAGCACCCCCACACCATCACACCTCCGCCTCCATGCTTCACAGTGGGAACCAGGCATGTATAGTCCATCCGTTCACCTTTTCTGCATCGCACAAAGACAAGGTGTTTGGAACAAAAGATCTCAAATTTGGACTCATCAGACCAAAGCACAGATTTCCACTGGTCTAATGTCCATTCCTTGTGTTCTTTAGCCCAAACAAGTCTCTTCTGTTTGTTGCCTGTCCTTAGCAGTGGTTTCCACCATGAAGGCCTGCTGCACACAGTCTCCTCTTAACAGTTGTTGTAGAGATGTGTCTGCTGCTAGAACTCTGTGTGGCATTGACCTGGTCTCTAATCTGAGCTGCTGTTAACCTGTGATTTCTGAGGCTAGTGACTCGGATGAACTTATCCTCCGCAGCAGAGGTGACTCTTGGTCTTCCTTTCCTGGGGCAGTCCTCATATGAGCCAGTTTCTTTGTAGCGCTTGATGGTTTTTGCGACTGTACTTGGGGACACTTTCAAAGTTTTCCCAATTTTTCGGACTGACTGACCTTCATTTCTTAAAGTAATGATGGCCACTTGTTTTTCTTTATTTAGCTGCTTCTTTCTTACCATAATACAAATTCTAACAGTCTATTCAGTAGGACTATCAGCTGTGTATCCACCTGACTTCTGCCCAACACAACTCATGGTCCATCCCCTTTTATAAGGCAAGAAATCCCATTTATTAAACCTGACAGAGCACACCTGTGTGGTGAAAACCATTTCAGGTGACTACCTCTTGAAGCTCATCAAGAGAATGCCAAGAGTGTGCAAAGCAGTAATCAAAGCAAAAGGTGGCTACTTTGAATAACCTAGAATATAAGACATTTATGTATAAGACATTTAAGACATTTTCAGTTGTTTCACACTTTTTTGTTAAGTATATAATTCCACATGTGTTAATTCATAGTTTTGATGCCTTCAGTGTGAATCTACAATTTTCATAGTCATGAAGATACAGAAAACTCTTTGAATGAGAAGGTGTGTCCAAACTTTTGGTCTGTACTGTATATATATATATACAGTGGGGAAAAAAGTATTTAGTCAGCCACCAATTGTGTAAGTTCTCCCACTTAAAAAGATGAGAGAGGCCTGTAATTGACATCATAGGTAGACCTCAACTATGAGAAACAAAATGAGAAAACAAATCCAAAAAATCACATTGTCTGATTTTTAAAGAATTTATTTGCAAATTATGGTGGAAAATAAGTATTTGGTCA